>CM052898.1:119170972-119201873 GCA_028534135.1 Potos flavus | reverse complement strand
TTTTTTTTTTTAAGATTTTATTTTTATTTATTTGACAGAGAGAGATCACAAGTAGGTGGAGAGACAGGCAGAGAGAGAGGGGGAAGCAGGCTCCCTGCTGAGCAGAGAGCCTGATGCGGGGCTCGATCCCAGGACCCCGAGATCATGACCCGAGCCGAAGGCAGAGGCTTTAACCCACTGAGCCACCCAGGTGCCCCTGCAGCCTGGTTTTTATATACATTAAAATGAATGAGTAACTATCAAATGTTTTTATTTATTTATTTATTTTTAAAGAATCTTTTTTTTTTTTTAAAGATTTTATTTATTTATTTATTTGTCAGAGAGAGAGAGAGCACAAACAGGCAGAGAGGCAGGCAGAGGCAGAGGGAGATACAGGCTCCCCGCCGAGCAAGGAGCCCGATGCAGGATTCAATCCCAGGACCCTGGGATCATGACCTGAGCCGAAGGCAGATGCTTAACCAACTGAGCCACCCAGGCGTCCCACTATCAAATGTTTTTAAACTTTCACATAGCACCTAGAATCTTCTTGAGAATTACCTGTCAAAACTCCAGATTTCTTAGAGACGTTTATCTTAAACTTATCTCACATGTTAGCAGTTTGCTGACAGAACCAGCAAGATGATAAAATATTTCTGGTTCAGAGATGGTATAAAAATGGATAATTTAAGTAGTTGGGAAGCAGGATGGCTGTGTAAACATATATTTTTTAAAAAATGTAAGCAGCTAATTGGTTAGAGATTACGATTTCGTGTCACAGGATCGTAACTATCATTTGTCTATTAGTTGTTAAGGAGGAAATCTGGGAGGGGCGCCTGGGTGGCTCGGTGGGTTGGGGCCTCTGCCTTCGGCTCAGGTCGTTATCTCAGGGTCCTGGGATCGGGCCGCATCGGGCTCTCTGCTCGGCGGAGAGCCTGCTTCCCCCTCTCTCTGCCTGCCTCTCTGCCTGCTTGTGATCTCTCTCTGTCAAATAAGTAAATAAAATCTTGAAGGGAAAAAAAAAAAAAGGAGGAAATCTGGGATAGGACCTCTCAGATGCCAGATATCCATCAGAAATAAAAAACAGCACCTCCAAATAACGAAAGATAAGGATCCCTCTGTGGCTGTTAATTGACAAACAAGGTTTTATTCACCCCCATTAGCCTTTCATGGGTTCAGTTGGCATGGAAACATGAAACTGTGTCAAACCATAAGTCAGAAGCAAAACACCCAGAAACAAATTCTGATTTTGAACAGGCCAGTGATTTTTCTTCTCAAGCTTTAAGCAAAGTTGCGGAGTACACAGTTTGCCTATTTCTTTGTATTGTGACCAAATCTTTCTTTTGGAATACCCTTTGGGAAAACTGCTCTCATCAGTCACATCTTCACATAGTCTTGTGCCATCAGCTTAGAGATAATTAAGGTAAAAATCAGTCATCTTCACCCTTCGCTTTGTTTAGGACCATTAAGTGAATGCTTGTGGCCACGCACGATTTGAGGCTGAGCAGACATCCTTGAATCCTGAGGTGTGTATGGCAGTGAACTTCTGCTGCTGTTAGTTTTTTGAGCCTAACGACTGAGCTTGGCATTAGGCTGGCATTAGTTGAACCCACATGAAGATTCATGTCTAGACTGCTCCTTAACCCTGACTGTGTCTGAAGCACGACTCTCCTGGCTCCTTTTCTTACAACTGCATTCAGTACACACCTGGAGATCACTTAACTCCACAAGCCCTGGTTTGTTTGTTTGAAGATGTGATTTTATTCATCTTTTTATTCAGCAGTCTCCAAGCTGCACACACAGCCCTGAACAAAGTGGGCTGGAGCAGATGAAGAGAAACTGATGGGGGGCCTGCCTGTCCTGCCAGAGAACCTGGAACCTAGACATGTACCTCGAGGACTGTAATTTCGGTGCTGTGGAAATTAACAAGAAGGAAAGAATGCTTGGGTCTCTGAGATCAGGGAAGACTTCAGGAGGAGGCAGTATTGATTGGAGACTTGAGAACTAGGTTGAATGTGGAAGAACTGGCAGAAGAAGTCGCTGTGGGTAGGGAGGAGGAGGCCCTGTTGGCTTTGTGCATGACGTGTGGAGTCGCAGGTGTAGGGGGATGGGTCAGCGAGATTCAGATGCTGTGTCTGTTCATGAATAATGGGCCAAAGAGTTTGCATTTTAGTTGCTTTAAGTTGAAATTTAAGCAGGACAAAGCCATTTGATACTTCTCTAAGCTTTTTTATCGTGGTAGTTGTTTTTGCT
Source organism: Potos flavus (assembly GCA_028534135.1). Lineage (NCBI taxonomy): Eukaryota > Metazoa > Chordata > Mammalia > Carnivora > Procyonidae > Potos > Potos flavus. The sequence continues at coordinate 119,199,644 of CM052898.1, read as the reverse complement.
TGCTGCTCTCAGGCCAAAGCCAAGGGTGACTTGTTTTTCACGAGCATGTCTAATCTAGGAAAAGAGGAAGAATGGAAATAAGCAGAAGTTAACTCATATGCCATTAGGACTGCTCACTCTTTTTTTCCCTTCTCTCAAAAGCGCACCAGTGGTGAAATTTTCTTTCTACCAAGTTAGAATATTCTGCCTGTAGAAAAGGTAGCAAAGCAAGTACTCATAAAGTCCAGTGACCTTCACTTGTGTTTCCTTTAGTTCCGTGTTAGACTGACCCTCTAGCCTTGGTTGGAGTTTTCATAATTAATGATTCGAAGTATCATTACTTCGATTTTGGTGAGCTGAAGTTATATCCCAGGGTTCAAGGATGTGAGTCTAATCTCTTACCAAGAAATATGATTCTAAGACATATTATTATGAAAGAATTATGGTCTCAATATAGACACTTTGCAACTTCTAGAAGATTATAGCAGAAAACATAAATCACCCTTAACCCCTCTACCTAGCAACAAACACTGTTACAAAGTAGTTTTGTCTAGGACATTATACTTCCAGAGATTTGAACTCTGAAAGCTTTTCTTTATGGACTAAGGGTATGTGAATTTAGTCTGCCCTTGTGTTTTCAGAGTCAAGAATATTACCTGGGAGTCCACTTGCTGTTAGGAAGGAGAAGCAGGGTGAAGGAGATTAGTATTTGCAGTTTCTGCATTATTTTTCTCTTGATTGGTACTCGGTGACTTAGCAGATTTTCTGGGCAGTCAGTGATAGGATGAGTAAGAACACCTGCTTTTTTTTCTTTATTTTCCCCTTTTCCCTGTAGGCATCTATAAAGCTTTATAAAGCTTGGTACGGGTGTGATACAGTGATCTGGCGTGGTGCCAGGTGTTGGTTTCCAATAGCAGCCCAGAGTCCTCTGGCGGAGATGACAACAGCTCTGTCATTGGTGTAGAGCCCCAGTGGCTTTCCTGCGTGGTGAAATGACTCTACAGAGCCGTGGGTCTCCGGAGGTTGGCCTGCTGCCATGATCAGGAGCTCTTTCTGCTGTCTGCGGTAGGGCTGCTGCCGCTTTCCTAGGAAGTGCTGCTTCAGGCAAATAAATATAGCCTGTTGGCCTGAGTTAAAGCTTTCTGTCAAAAGGGAAGAAAAGTATTGGAACAGCTTCCTGTATTTTAATCAGCTTTAAATACCTGAGTATTTTGTTAAGATATATAATGGGGACGTTACAAATGGTTAATGAAAACTTGTTCAGTGAAATCTTGGTTCTGCTTTTAGGTAGCCTTCTGCTAAGGCTTTCTTTAATGTCTCACTGTTCCCCCCCCCCCCCTTCCTCTTAATCAAAAATGAAAAGGTCAATGCCAGGAACAGCAAACAAGGCCTCCAGAAGTCTTTGCAATGATCAAACCTGTCAATATCAAAATGACAGATTAATGTGAAGTTAATTTGGTGCACTGAAATTCACTAATTAGCAGAATTAAGTTTGTCTATCCCTTCCCTTCTTATCCTCTTTTTAGGGAGTTATCCTATTTGGGTAATTAGATCTTTATATATGTCTCAATTATTTAAGATTATTTTGTAAATTAGAAGTTCAAGGAATCAGCTTAATTCTCATTAGATATTAGATGAGAACTTCTGTTTACCGAAGCAGACACTTGGTTTTCTTAAATGTTGTGTTCTCACAGTAGAAAAATAGCCAGACTGTCCCAGTCTTCACTTCTGTGTTTGCTTCTCACCCTGGTCGGTGGTTGTTGCCTGCTCTGCGTATGGGATCATGTGACAGAAGCGCTAATGTCCGGTACTAAGCATCTGACGTGGGCGTATGCAGGGTGCTAGGTACCGAAGAAAGTTTTACCTACAAATTATACTTTGGACTTTTTTTTTTTTTAAAGCTAAAGCCTGTCAGTCTTGAAGAGATTTTGTCAAATGCCAAAGAACAAAATTCTACTATCTAAATCTAAATCTCAATCTAGACTGCATATTAAAATCACCTGGAGAACATTAAAAACAATGCCTCTGCAGGGCTCTGTCCCAGACCCATTAAAGCAGTCTTTGGAGTAGCACTCAGGCAGGTATCCGTGTTGTTCTGCCTCCTGATAAGACTGTTTTTTTTTGTTTTTTTGTTTTTTTTGGCATCCGTGTTGTTCTATAGTTGCCTTGGTGATCCCGATGTGTAGCCAGCGCTGAGAGCCTCTGCCGTTGATCTCACGGAATAAAGTTTCTTCTTATCCCCTCAGCCAGTGGGGCTCCCAAGTGGGGCTCCCAAGTGTTTCCTGTAAGTCGCTTTTTCTCCCCGGGTTCATTTTCGGTTTAATCCTTTGAGACCTTATCATTGTAATAACAACGTTAATCTCACACCCCAGCATAATAGGAACTTTGAATAAGTTCCTTGGAATTTAGCTTTTGAAACAAGTGAAAGCCCTCAAATTCCTGCCGATTACGGGAAGATGCTAGATTATGAGCTGCAGGAAAATACCAGTTTACCATGATGTCGGTGTTAAGTTCTATCCAGTGGTCTTATGGATGAACGCATGAAGGTTGCCTTCTAGTATTTTGCTATCCCTCTCGACTGAAGTGGCCACTAGTAGGGAAGTTCTTAAGGGAAGAGCTGGCGATAGTCAACATCACATTCCTAACCCACTGCAGTAAGCACGGGATGAGAACTGGGAGAGGAGTTTGTAGTTCTCTTTGCCTTGTTGGAGGTAGGGAGGATGGGAATGCCTGAAGTCAGCTGGTCTTGGGAGAGTATGACGTTTTTAATTTCTTCTCTAATTTAAAAGAAAATTTTGATTTCTTTTAAACTTAATTTTTAAGATTTTGAGTCTCTTGATCATATAAGAATTCCCCTTAATAAGTTTGTCTGTCTAGATGTTTGTCATAAAGGCAGCTACAGGGCAGAAAAGGTTTTACTCGGGCCAGAAAGGTTTATAAGAGGCTGCCAATTCGGAGTCTGTGTTAAGATCTTGTGAATTAGGGGCACCTGGGTGGCTCAGGGGATTAAAGCCTCTGCCTTCGGCTCAGGTCATGATCTCGGAGTCCTGGGATCCAGTCCCACATCGGGCTCTCTGCTCAGCAGGGAGCCTGCTTCCCCCTCTCTCTCTGCCTGCCTCTCTGCCTACTTGTGATCTCTCTCTGTCAAATAAATAAAAATCTTTAAAAAAAAAAAAAGATCTTGTGAGTTAAGGAGAGGAGGGGGAGAGTGTGCTGTAAGGTCTGAGACCCATCCGTTCTGATGGTGTCCCAAATACCGCTTTTTTTGTGGAGTGTGCGACAGGAGTGGTGCAGCCTTTAATCCCCTTGGAAGCCAAGAGGCGCCTCTGCACTGCCAGTCTGTTCCCGGGCTCCCTGCATTCAGGAACAACTTGGATGAGTCCTCAGCCGCCGGGCTTAGGAAGGCTGCCCCGCTGTTGTCCTGCTGTCAGGAAGGGATTGTGCAGCCTGGGGAATGATTTCTGGCCCCTGGTATCTTGTCCCAGGGGCCTCCATGCAGGGCAAAGCCCACGGTTGCCTTGTCAGCAGACATTCCGCTCTGGCAGCCTGTTAAAATGAGACAGGACACACTAGTTAAGTAGCAGCCGTGCTGTGTGATAGGTGCGCCAATGATCTCAGCCGTGCGGATGGTGCTAGTGTGCCCCGCGCAGGGCAAGTCTCTTATGCAAGGATCTCCCTTTGCTTATGGGTCAGATTGTTCTTGTTTCCCTCACCAGATGGACACGAATATGACTATGTGTTTCCCTGACCTTTGATCTTTATTTGATTTCGTGGGCCCCTTTGAGCTCCCCAGTGCCCCCCCCATTGTGCTCCATTAGCATCGCCTTCATAGGGCAAAAAATGCTCAGCATCTCCTAGCTATATAATCCTCAGGAACATGTAAGTGGCGGTAGTATTTCCTGCTTTCATGTTTTCTCAGCTCCCGGATCAAGCAGTATTTTTCCCTTTGGAACGAATCTGCTGCTGCAGCTGCCTTTCTCTGGCCGAGTCATCCGGCCGTGGAGAGCCTTTCAGCCTTCAGTGAGTGTTAAGAGAAATAAAGGGAAATGGGTGCCCTTATCCCCTCTTAGGAGAAACTTTTAAAGAGTTACTTCTAAAAAGGATTTAAAATACTATAACATAACAAGTACATCCCCCTAGATCAGCACACATGAAATCTAACTAAACTAAATGAGCTGGTAGGCCATGTAGGGCTACCCGAGCACTACTGACATTTTAAGGCCAAAGAATTCTTTCTTGTAAGGGGTTGTTCTGTGCCTCGTAGGATGTTCAGTAGCATCCCTGGCCTCTACCCGCTGGGTGCACAGTTGTGACAACCTGAGATGTCTCCAAACATTGCCAAATGCCCCTGGGGCAGGAAAAATCACCCTCCCTTGAGAACTGAGGGAGTACATACACTGGAATAGTGTAGCCCCGTGTCGCTGAACATTTGAAATACGTGCAGTCTGCATTGAGATGTGCTACATATATATAATACACACTGGCTTTCAAAGACTTGGTCCAAAAAAAAATAATTTTCATTAGTACATTTTTTGCATTACATCATGTACTATTTATTATATGTATTACATTAAAATGGAAGTAATTTTACATTATTACATTGTCATTGATTACGTATTTAAAACATAATATTTTGTATCTTTTGGATTAAGTAGAATATTTTATTAAAGTTAATTTCACCTTTTTAAAAATGTGACTACTAGGAAAATCTTAAATTACATGTATTGCTTGTATTATATTCCTACTGGACAGTACTGAGCTAATGTACTTGATCTAATGTAGTTTAGCCATTAATTTTGTATTAGGTGTTTAGTTCCTTTCTCTTTGGAAAACGTTCCTTTATACGGGACTATTATAAAGACAAAGAGCATGTAGAGTGTTACATTTTACCAGGCGGTTCTCCTGAGTGCCTGCCAGTGGCATATGAAAAATCAGTTCCATGTTCAGATGATGTGTGTTTGTCTCAACATTTCCCTCCTTGTATTGGAGGTATATAGAGTTGTATCTTAAAATTTAGATTTTTCAGTTGGTGACATTGAATTGAGAGGCTGAGAGATGGAAGTTTTTGAACCAATTAAGTTGATTATTCTGGATTTGGGCCTTTTATAAATACTAGAATATAACATGCACGAAGGTAGTGCTATAGAGGTGCAAGGTCTGTCTGTCCACTCCTGCATCCCCAGCACCTAGAGCAGGGCCTGGCACATAGTAGGCCTTCAGTAAGTACTCATTGAATGAATGGATTAAAAAATCATATATTTTTCAGTAAAAGCCGGCTGTTCAAATATATTAGTGGTCATGTCATTTCTGTAACTTTATTGCCCTTCCCCTTAATGTTAATTTTATTATGCAAAAGTTTTCCTTTTTATATTTAAAACCATCCATCTTGCCTTCGATAAGTTTCTGGCATTGGGGGAAAATGGAGACTCCCTCCCATAGCTCAGCTAAATAAGCTCTTTAATTCTCTTTCTTTTACTTATTTCATCTTTTTAATGTAGCTTTTTGGGGTTACTCCCAGATAGATTAATGTATGGTTTGTCTTATAGATATTGGTGTTCCCAATGTCTGATGTGGGGGTCATCTCTTACACAGAACACCAGGCAATTCTTAGACACCAGCAGAATGTCTGAGAGTTCAACTCAGTTCTGACACTATCCCAAGACAGCATCAGATTCTACAGGTTAAGGGCTCAGCCCTACAAGACTGCCCTCCACCCCACAACCTCAGATGCCGGTCGCAAGCCCCAGGTTGTTTGCTACCTATGTTTCTGACCGACTGGCTACAGATGGGAGTTTCCAACAACGTCCTCCTTAAAGTTCTTTTAATTTGTTAGAGCAGCTCACAGAACTCAGGGAGACATTTACATTTATCAGTTTATTAAAGGATACGATAAAAGATATGAACAGCCAAATGAAGAGAAACACAGGGCAAGATAGGGGGAAGGGCATGGACCTCCAGGTGCGCCAGTCTCTTCAAATCTCCATTTGTTCACCATCCAAGAAGCTCTCCAAACCTAGTCTTTTTGAGTTTTTATAGAGATTTCATTACATAGTCATTTTTGGTTAAGTTATTGGCCATTGGCTGATTCAACCCGCAGCCCCATGGTGGGAGGCAAAACTGAAAGTTTCAAGCCTTTAATCACATGGTTGGTTCTCCCAGCAGTCAGTCCCCAACCTTGGATGGGGTCCCAAAGTCACTTTCATTAAAGACAATAAAAGACACCCTTATCACTCTCAGCACTTAGGAAATGCTAAGGGGTTTTGGAGCCATGATCCAGTAAGTGTGGATGAAGACCAAACATATATGAAAATATATTTTGGTTATCTGAGTCACCAAATATATATTTCTTATAAATCACAGTATCACAGAGGGGAACCTGAATCTCAATTAATTCATCTTTAATCTGTTATTTGTTTGTCCCACCAATATTCACTGAATCATGTTTCTCTACCCTGTTATATTATTTACGTTTTCATATAGTAAACCCTTATGGCTTGAATATATTCTTTTCTCTTTGTTCATTTCCATTTTTAATCCATTCAACCTTAGAATGTTGATAACTCACTTTACAGAATGTTAATATGGTAGGATCAGTTTATTTTTATCTTGGAAGAGACATACTTTTTTTTCCTGGCATGCTTGGCCAGGTAAGCTTTTTTAGGAAGCCTAGAGAGAAGAAGTTAGGCCAGTAGAATAGTTAGAAGGATGAGACATCTGTGCAGTTACTGGCAGGGTAGTTTAAGGATAATTTTATTTTATGTTTCAGTATAAATCTGTAATGTATGTATCTTAACATCTGTATACCTCTGGTTTAAAAATAATCAGGAAGTACATTTTTGCAATTAGGTAAAACTTTATTTACATTCTGGTGTTCTAATCATGTCCTTGTGACTTTGACTTTGGAAACTACCATTTGCTTATCATGAGATTAGTTGAGAGAGTCAGAGAGTCATAGTTTATTTTAATCTGATACTCATCCTGGGGAAAAGAGAAGAGCTGTCTATAAAGGTACATTTGAGGTCATCTTGTACAGTGACAGTTTATTTGCTTGCTTTTTTCTTTGAAAGGAATGTAGCTTAGTGATTATGAGCCTCAGCTCTGGAGCCTGGATTTAAATCCCTGCTACTACTTAACATCTAAGTGCCTCCTTTCGTCAGCTGTAAAATAGGAGAGATAATAGTCCCAACCTCCTAGGGTTGTTATGATGATTTAAATAAATTAGTATCTACAAAGTACTTGAAACAATGCTTGGCACATAGTAAATGCTATGTTGGTTTATTATAAGTTAATTTGCCCAAATATTCCCGTCTTCTTTGAGTAAGCAGTTTGCCTTTATGGATCCATGCTAGTCATGAGATCTGGCTACCGACAAGGAAGATTGCCCTAGCTTCCTCTATTTCTTGCTAAAGGCCCAGGATAGGGGGGATAGAGGCAGCTTCAGGTCAACAAAATAAAACTCAAGTACTAAAGCTAACAGTCATTGAGGGGAGGTCATCAAGAGGATGTAACCACCAACTAACCCGTGAGCTGGAACCTTACAATGGAAAGCTCCTCACCCCCTGCCCCTGTCCTTGGAATGTGGCTGCCACTTGCCTTCCCGTCTCCCAGAAGCTGCCCGGGGACACAACCTTGAGATAGTAATGTGTTGTTGAGACCATCTGGACTGTATACTTGACTGAACCTGGTTAGGACTTCTATATAAACGTTTAAGATTCTGGCAGGGGGGAGTGGAGATCTACTCATCTTGTGGCCACTCAAGAAAAGTCTCGTATGTAAGTTCCCTTGTTTATGAAACCTGCCACCTACCAGCCTGGAGTGGTTTGGCTCTTTCGTTGCTATCTCTCCTTGGCTTGCTTGTATGGGGGCCAGTTTACAAACCAGCAGTTGGCAAGCCAGCCAGGAGACCAACGAGATGGCCATGGGAAAGAGGCATCCTCCTTGAGGGAAATCCCTGGTTGGCTATCAACCTTGATGTGGGGAGTGGTGGCCTGTATGTTAGATGCTTGTGGACCACCACGTGAGTACTGGGATGCCCTGAAAATGCCAGTGGGTTTGATGCACTTTTGAGAAACTACACCTAGCAAGCTGTGGCAAAGGAGGGAAAGGAATGGCTACCACAGTGAGTTGGTGTCTACTGCGGGCAGCTCTGCTGGCCACTGATGCCCAGCTAGAGGCTGAAGCTTGGGTTAGAAAGGGCTGAAGTTAGAGAACGATGTGCACCTGTCCACTACCCTACCAGCTTCGGGAATGGCAGACCAGGTGGGAGAGCAAGATAATAAGTTAGAGACCCTAGTGTGCCATTTTGCAAAGCTAGGAGGGTGCAGGCTGCTGTGGATTGAGGTCTGAGCACTTGCGACCAAACCTGATTAGGACTCTTAATGGGGGGATTGCTAGAAAGTGAAGAGAATAGAATGAAAGGGACAATATTTGTGGTGATTGACGGTGAAACAGACAAAATGCCAATGCTGTCCAACCCCTAATACAGAGGAAAGTTCTAAATAGCAATTATTCAAAAAAACTCCTAGGAGAAAACTTGCACTCTTTCTGCCCCCCTTGAAGTTGTAAATTTTATCATGTCTTTGAAATGTAAACACCCCAGGAGATAACCGAAACACTGCCCACAGAAGCTAAATTTATAAATGGGGAAAAAGAGATTTTTCAAAATACAGACTGCTATAGAAGTTCCCTTGCCCCCAAAAGCTTTAGCCATGTGAGTGGTGTCTGATTCATGGCTAGAGTTTTGGAATGAAAGCTTTGGGATCTCGGTTTGTGTCTGTCTGTATGTTATGTATATCTATGGATACATATTATATATGTGATGTTTTTCTATCTCCAGAGGGCATTGTCAAAATTACTGTGTAAAAGAACTCTGTTTAATTGGCTTAAAGAAAAAAAAAGTTTTAATGTTTTTTAAAAAATTATTTTTTTTAAATTTAAATTCAGTTAGCCAACATATAATACATCATTAGTTTTTGATATAAAGTTCAATGACTCATTAGTTGTGTATAACACCCAGTGCTCATCAGACCACAGTTTTAAGTTTTAATATCAATAATGTACTCATGTAAAACTGGAACAATTTTATTTCATCCGCTAAAAGGACAAAATTTTCTTGGACTATTGGTCTGTCCCTGATGACATTGCGAACAGTTTTTCTTTCCCTTTCAAGTAATCTGCCTAGAAAACAAAGATTCTATGCTTTATGGAAATAATTTCCTGTGCCTCATGTTATCTTTATCAGGTCTTTGATTATTTTAGAAAACTGAGTCTTCTCTATTAAAAGAGCTAAGTTTTTTTTTTTTTTTCCACAATTCTGTAACTTTCTGTATTAGCTTTTGAAGTCTTTAACTGTCACTTTGGCAAAATAAATAACTAAGTATTGTTTCACAGCAGCCTATAATCTAATCGAGTGTTTTAAGCCTTTTGATATTTTTGACAAAGTTTCCATAAATCAAATTCTAATGAAGTCTTGTTGACTTTGAACTAACTTTGGGATTTTTCAGAGGGTCCCTAGACCATCTCAAAAGATGTGTTCTCTGTCCTTGTGAAAGGAAGACATTGAACTAATTAGGCTTATTTGGCATGTTTAATTTCATGGGAAGCATTGTCAAATAAGAAGTGATGCTAAACTTTCTTCACATTGTTCCGGAAATTATACAAAATTCCTAAAGTTCTGCTATGTCCTGGTATAATGTTCAGTCATAATCCTTGTTATTATTTTAAAAAGGATGTCACAGAAATAACAATTTCTCTGTCAATCGTGTGTTGTAATGAACTCTCATCAGATCTTTAACCATGACCATTTTTAAGTCCTTTGTCAATTCTAGACATTTATTGTTTTATTCTGATGCTTTTGCAAAAGTGTTCCTGCAAAAGTGCTTCATCTTCAAAGAGATTCATGGAAAAGACTGACAAGTACAGGTTTCTGGTAACTAAGATCAGTTTGCCTTCATGTGGGAGAAGCAATAATGGATCTCTCATGTGCTTCCCCAAGGCTACACACACAGTTCCACAATATGTCATGGGATGGTAGCCTGAGACCTGTCCCTGTTCTCCTTCGCCACATCAGTAAAATGGGCCCATTGCATTGATGATACGATGTTACCATGTGAAAACTTGCCTCTCCTGTGGGACACTCTGCAGATTTTGCTGGAACGCCTGTAAGGGAGAGGATAGGAGTGTACCCACAGAACGTTTAAGGCACAGGCACTGCTGCGAAGCTTTTGGGAATCAAGATGGGCATTATCCCAGAAACTGTATTGATAAGGTGCAAGCCTGTCCATCCCCTAAGAATGTGAAAGAGCTACAAGCCTTTGTAGAGGTTTGGGAGTTTTGGAGGACTTTTATTTGCCACCTGATACAGTGCCTCCACCCCTTTTGCCACCTGGTAAAGAAAGGGCTTGTGTGGGACTGAGGATCAGAACAGCTCACCTCTTTGGAGAAGACAAAAATCTAGTGAAGGAGCTTAAAGCTCTGGGCATCTCCCAAGCAGGACTGCCATTTGAGTTAGATGTGTCTGTGATTCTGGAAGATATGGGTCAGATGCTATGGCAGAGACAACAGAAGGAGAGAGTACCGCTAGGATTTCGGTCCCAGCTGTGTGAGGGAGCAGAAATCTGATAAAGCCCCATACCCCAGTAGTTTTTAGCCGTGTATAGAGGACTCTCCAGGTAGAGCCTCTCAGGCAGCAGTCAGTATGACAGCCAGTGGGCTGAACTCAGAGTGGTTGGGCGGGTGATCATTCATGGGTCCTAGCTGTTAACGTTTTGCCCCAACAGTTGGGCTGTTCTAAAGGAATTAGCCCTCTGGTTTGGACAATGGGAAGCTGAGAAGTGGATGATTATCAGTGAGCCTTTGTGGGGTCAGGATGTGTGGGGGGACATTTGGGTTCACCTGCAGAGCCTGAGACAGTCTCAGAGCCTTCCAGCTTATAAGGTCCTGACACCCCCTGACAATTAAGAGGCTGATGCCCTAACTCAGGTATGAGTCCTTCAGTAGATATAGCAGACTGAGTGCATAGGAAGAGCAGCCACCATTGTGCCCAGATGGGATGGTGTATTGCTGAGGATCCCAGATTGCCCTTGAAATACAGTGATTTGGTTAATGTAGGAACAGCATGTTCTCTGTGTTCCAAATAATACCCAAGGCAACTGCCAAATGAATCTGAGGCCATCCACTGCAGTTCCCAGCTTGTGAGACATTGGCAAATTGATTATATTGGCTCCCTCTGTCAGAGTGAGTGTTCTAAATATGCCTTGGTTTGTGTGAACACTGCATCTGGCCTAACCCAAACTTTCCCCTGTTGCCATGCAAACTGGGCTGCCTCCATGAGGGAATTGGAGAAGCTGAGTACCATGTACAGATACCCTCAGTTGACTAGACAGTGATGAGTGGTCACATGCCAAAGGTCGTGATGTTTAAGACTGGGCAAAAGAACATGACATTGAGTGGAGGTTCCATTGCCCCTATAACCTGCAAGTAGTAGGGTTGGTAGAAAGGAAAAATGGGGTCTTAAAGCAGAAGATTTAATTACTAATAGATAAAACCCCCTTGGCCAGGTGGACTCAAGTACTGTCCCAGGCTTTAATACATTGTATGATCAGCCAGTCAGACCTCTTGTCCTACATGCCAGACTGGGGATCCCTGCTGAGGCACCCAACATTGTAAAGGTATGGATGGCGTGGTAAATAGCATTGTGCCAGCTTTCACCATGGATCAACATGCTATGCTGTTGAGAACACCAAGCCCCATCATGCCTGGAAAGTTGTCGTCTACTGGAATTTGCAATGAGTTGTCCCACCTGGATTGGTGAGTTAGTTAGTTCGACATCCCTGGATGACGAACTGTTCAGTCTCTACAGGGATCATAGTTGAAACCCACTATGCCTGGAATCGAACATGTGCCTTTGAAAGAGGGGAAGAGGTGGGCATCCTGGTGTGGCACATCCCACCCCCGGTCCATCCCCAGCCTTACCAGTGCTGCCTCCCTCGCAGTATGTATGGTGTGTACCACCAGGTCAAGTTCCCAAAGCTGCCAACCTCCCTCTCCTCAAGGCGGGGTGGGTATGTTCTGTTTTCCACTGATACAATCATTTGGCTGCCTTCTTTGTTCCCTGCATTGGCCTGGAGGACATTACAGAAATGATAGCCACCAATGCCTGTCCTTACTGAACACTGGATGTCTCTAATGAGAAAAGCTGTCCTCCAGAATAGAATGGACTTGGACATTATTACTGCCTTGCCAGGAGGCACCTGTGCCATTATCCAAACAGAATGCTGTGTGTTCATACCTGATGAGTCTCTTAACATATCATTTTTATTACATCACACGAGGACACAAGTAAATGCCCTGAGTGATCTGACCCCCAGCCTAGGGGACTTAATAAATCAGTGGCTCGGAATATGGGGCTCTTGGTGGAAAAGTTAGCACTGATTTGGGGAATCCTTACCTTAGTCTGTGTTTTCTCTTTTACGTGCCTGTGTTATGGCTCTGGCACCTGCCTCCGGTGTAGCCAGATAGCCACCAAAGGGCCACCTCCATGAGAGGGAAACTCCTTGCTGACTACTCAGGGCATGCTGTGGAAGAGGGGGCATGTGAGATTGTAAGAGCTGGTCGTGGAGGTTGGAGTATCGGGGAAGGTCAGCAGGAGGATATGATTGCCAGCTGACCTGTGAGCTCCACCTAGGCAATCACAGGCTCCTGACCTTCTCCAGTGTCCTTGGAATGTAGCTTCTGCTTGCCTTCCCCACTCCAAAAAGCTGTCCTCAGGACACAGCTGTGAGATAGTAGTGCGGTGTTGAGACCGTTGGGTGGTTTATGTGACAAAACCCAGTTAAGGCTTCTGTATCAACTCTTAGGATCTGGTGGGCAGGCACAGAGGTCTACTTGTCATGTGGCTGCCTAAGGTAAGCCTCATGTAAATTCCCTTGCTTATTAAACTTGCCACCTACCAGTCTGGAGTGGCCTGCCTCTTTCTTCAGGCTCTCCTTGCCCTGCTGTACAGGAAGCAGTTTGCAAAGCAACAGTTCTCATTTGCAGTAATCCTGGAGTACATATTCTATAATAAGGTTAATTGGGCAAACTGGATAGATGGCTAATTGCTAGGAGCTACACCCTTTAATCCTGTAATACCCCATTATTTAAGAATTTATCCTAAGTAATCCAGAAAGAAAAAAAAATTATAATTATTGATTATACTGTTAATAATAAGCAAGTGGAGAATCTAAACAGAAATAGAATGGTTAAGAAGATTCCTCAGTGGTATATCACAGAGTATTCAATGATAATAATGCAGATTGTGAGCCAACATGAAGATATTTTAATTGGCTTTTTTTGAGAGAGAGAGAGAGAGAGAATGTGTGCGCATATGTATGAACACATGGGGGGAGGGGCAGAGGGAGAGAGACAATCTTAACCATGCTCCACACTCAGCTTGAAGCCCCACCCAGGGCTTGACTTTACAACCCCGTGATCACGAGATCACGACCTGAGCCGAATTAGATGCTTAACTGACTGAGTCACCCAGGTGCCGCTTAATTGACATTTGAAAAATAAGTCCCAAGCTCTGTACTGGGTCAGAGGCCAGGGTTACAAACAAGCATACTGTCTTACTTCACTGGAGCCTACACTCCAGGAGCTCTTACCAGAAGCAACCCATTGCAGTGGTACAGGTGTAGGGAAGACATAGGAGGGAGGAAATAGATTTTCCGATCCTGAAAGAGTCAGGAGATTATGGCTGAATGCCTCTAAGTCAGAATTTGGCTCAGTTGAAAGGATCAACGGCACCGCTGGGCCTTGGTTGGACTGGGGTAGCTGGTTTCCCACCATCCCTGCAGGAGGGGCCACCCCAACCACTGGGTTTTGGGACTGGTCCATGGAGATGGCCCCTCTGCAGGGGGAACAGGGCGGGGCCAGAAAGGGGGCCCACCCCCTCACCCATCACCCACGTTGGTGGGGAACCTGGTGCTAAACTGTTCATAGACAAGCAGCTTCTGAGTCTGGGTTTGGACCCAGCAGAGCACCTCCCTTGCTGGCATGTATAAAGAGTTAGCATTTAACACAAAGGTAAAAAAGAAAGAAGAATAACAACTGCAAAAATAAATAAAAGAGTCAGGGAAAGCTAAAGGAGAGGAAATACTTGAGATAGGCGGTAAGATTTAGCAGATGAATAAATTGGTAATATAGTGAATATGTATAAAATGTTTATTATATGCCCATACTTTGCTAAGCGCTTTTCATTATCCCATTAGTTCCTCTCAACACTATGTGGTGGGTGCATGCACCATTGTAAAAAGGAGTAAACGGAGCTTAAAGTGGCTAGGTAACCTACTGAAGGTTGGTGGACCCATGTCATTTGTTTTCTAAAATCCATATTCAAAATCACTATACTTCGCAATGCCTTCCAATGGTGAGAAAAGTCTATCTAGGGAGGTGTTAATACTTTAAGGCCAAAAAGAAAATAATTTTATTGGAGTAAGAGGATTTTCTCTTGACTTCTTGATAATGTTATTTTAACATTCAAGAATTCCTGCCAACAGCTAAAACACCTGTTGCTTATTATTTTGAGAGACCTATCTCTGAAGGAGCTAGGTGCATAGATATGCATAGATCCTCTCATCAGTGAGATATTTCTTTATCCTCGCCTAAGCAGTAAGCTATGACAACAAGGTAGACGGTATAGGAAAAATGGGATATGACTCGGAAAGTGGATCGCTTAAAGTGGCGACTTTTGATTCTCTTAGGTCAACAATGTAGACTTCTTTGTATCTATACTGTGGGGATTCCTACTCCGTGTTTTATTACTTTGTGAAAATTTGAGAATTTGAGAATTTTGAGCAATTTCAACCATTTTTATGGGGGCTTATCTTTGTCAGGATAAAATTATACTGAGTGCCTTGTTCTAAAATTAAAAGCAGTACAAGTGCTGTCAGTCTCTGTTACGTTGCAGGCATTTGGTAATGCTGGTATAGTACTCATGGTGTGTCTGGGGTAATGAAACCTTGCCTGCCAAGTCTCATCTGAGTCTTTTTATTTTTATTTTTATTATTTGGTGGGGGGAGGGAGAGGCAGAGGAAGAGGGAGAGAATCTTGAGCAGGCGCCATGCTCTGTGTGGAGCCCGACATGGGGCTCGATCTCACAACCCTGAGATCATGACCTGAGCTGAAACCAAGAGTCGGACACTTAACCAACTGAGCCACCCAGGCACCTCATCATCTGAGTCCTTTTAAAGAGCATCTGAATTTAGCATTCTCCAACAGAGGATTTTCCTTATGACCCAGGAGGTGATGGAACATGACATCATTATATATAGTCAAAGGAACAGAATTCATGCAATAAGAGGATTTTGTTGTTAAGTCCATTCACTTTTCTGTTCATAGGTTTTGCTGAAAACTGTAAGTTGGCATTTTAGAAATAAAGAAAAATTAGTGTACTATACACACAGAAATTGGCATATTCTTATTCCCATCTGGAACAGTCTAGCACGTAGGTGCTCAGTAAGTCATTTCTTGAAAGAATGCATAAAAGAAGATGTGAAGATTTTCATTTCCTCTTAATGCTACTCTGCCATTCTTGTGTGAGAATGTTAAGACATGTCATGCCAAGTTTTCCTTTTCTGATGCTGAAGTGTCAAAAGATTTTATAAAACTCTCTTAACTCTTGAACTTGGTTCTCTTTGAAAGGCAAAAGAACTAGGATAGCTAAACCAATTTTGAAAAGGAAGAATAAAGTTAGAGATAGCACACTACCCTATTTCAAGACTTAATACATAGCTACAGTAATCAAGTTAGTGGTATCAGTGGAGGGATAGACAAATAGGTCAATGGCATAGAGTCATCAATCCACATAAGAATGGTCAACCAATTTTTACATAGGTACAAAAGCAATTTAATGAAGAGATGGTAGTCTTCAACAAATGATGCTGGAACAATTGGACATTTATAGGCAAAAAAAGAAAAAAGAGTCTTCATCTAAATCTTACACTTTATATAATAATTAACTCAAGGGGAAAGATCAATCTAAATGTAAAAACTATAAAACTTTTAGAAGAAAACATAGGAGAAAAATTTTCATGACCTGGGGTTAGATGAAGAGTTCGTAGACATGACATTAAAAAGCACAATCCAGGGGCGCCTGCGTGGCTCAGTGGGTTGAGGCCTCTGCCTTCGGCCTGGGTCATGGTCTCAGGGTCCTGGGATCGAGCCCCGCATCGGGCTCTCTGCTCAGCGGGAGGCCTGCTTCCCCCTCTCTCTCTGCCTGCCTCTCTGCCTACTTGTGATCTCTCTCTCTCTCTGTCAAATAAATAAATAAAATCTTAAAAAAAAAAGCACAATCCATAAATGAACAAAAAATCAACAAATTAAACTTGATCAAAATTTAAAACTTGTGCTCTGTAAATGGCCCTATTAAGAGAAAACTGTATGTGGATCATCTGACAAAAGAGTTGAGTCCATAGTAGATAAAAATTCTCTAAACTCAACACTAAGAAAGCAACATATGTAGACAATGGGCAAAAAACAAACAGATACTTCATCAAAAAAGAAGCGTAGGTGGCAGATAAGCACAGGAAAAGATGTTCCACATCATTAACCATTAGGGTAGTGCAAATCAAAATCAAGATGAGCTACTGGACCATACCTAATTGAGTGGCTAAAATAAAAAAAATAATGGTAATTCCAGGTAATGGTGAGCATGTGGAGAGACTGGATCTCAGACATTGCTGGTGAGAATGTAAAATGATACTTCGATAAAGTAATTTCAATGACAACTAATGTTTGAATCATAAGTAATGTCCAGCTGCTTTATATACTTCTCATGCTTTCAAAGTTAAAATAAGAAATGAGATCTCCATTCCCATACAGATCTGTAGTGGGTGTATTTTCCAAGTTTAAGTTATGGTTCTAGCAGTGTGTTCAGACCCTCAATGAAAGACAAACGAAATTTCCATTATTTCAAGATCCATTTATGTTAGACATAGTGACGATAGTCATCCAACATTGTGAATATAATTAATGCCCCTAAGTTGTACACTTAAAAGTGGTCAAGATGGCAGCTTTTATATGTATTTTACCACAATAAACAAACCAATTTGATTATGTCTTTTAGAAGCTTCTACCTAACTTTCAATTAGAAGTGATTAATCTGAATGTAATGACATAATAAAAGCAAATGTCAAGAGAAAAGTCTTATGGAATTCTCATGCCTTCCAAAAGATAAATATGCTCAACTAAAATCGTATACTCATGGATTGATTTTCAGTATTTAGCAGTACCTGTCTGTGTGAAAAGACATTTTCAAAGATGAAATTATGAAAGCTCATTACAAATCAGCCATTAAGAGATAAAGATTTTGATCGATTTTAATTCAAGGGAAAACTACTTTAAACCCCAGTTAAGTGAAATGTTAATTCCTCCATTCTTCTCATTAGATCTGTATAACCCAAAAATGTACTCAATTGTTACTATATTTTGAATTTTATTAATAAACATTTTATGGAAATTTGTTTTCTTTTGTAATATAAGTACCTATACAATATCCTCAATTTTGCCTCATGGCCCACAAAGCCTAAAATACTTACTATCTGGTCCTTTGCAGAAAATTTTGCCAACCCCTAGCTTAGAGCATTGATTTTTCACTTTTTCTTCTTTTCTAATATATGATTTTAAACAGTTCACAATCTCACTCTGTGTTCTGCTTTAGCCTTATCCCACAAACTTTGATGTGCTATAATTT
Organism: Potos flavus; assembly: GCA_028534135.1. Classification (NCBI taxonomy): domain Eukaryota; kingdom Metazoa; phylum Chordata; class Mammalia; order Carnivora; family Procyonidae; genus Potos; species Potos flavus. The sequence goes on along the minus strand of CM052898.1, from coordinate 119,181,934 downwards.
CTTACCATTTAGTTCAGAATGTTTACTAATTTCCATGTGACATCTTTTTTTTAATTTTTTTTAAAGATTTTACTTATTTATTTGACACAGAGAGAGAGATCACAAGTAGGCAGAGAGGCAGGCAGAGAGAGAAGGGGAAGCAGGCTCCCTGCTGAGCAGAGAGCCCTATGAAGGGCTCGATCCCAGGACTCTGAGATCATGACCCGAGCCAAAGGCAGAGGCTTTAACCCACTGAGCCACCCAGGCGTCCCAGTGACATCTTCTTTAACTTGTGTTATTTATAAATGTGTTGCATCATTTTTAAGAAAGATTTATTTATTCGAGAGAGTGAGCATGGGGGAGGGGCCGAGGGAGAGGGAGAGAGGGAATCCTCAAGCCGGCTCCCTGCTGAGCATGGAGCCTGACACAAGGCTTGATCCCAGGACCCTGAGATCATGACCTGAGTAGAAATCAAGAGCCGACCACCTAACCAACTGAACCACCCAGGAACCCCTGCATAAATTCTAAATATTTGGAGATTTTTAAATTATATTTGTTACTGAATTTGAATTGAATTCCAAAGTGGTCAGCATACATATGCCACATGATGTCAGTCTTTTGAAATTTGTTGAGATTTGCTTTAAGGCCCAGCATGTAGTCCATTTTGGCAGATATCCAAAGTGTACTTGAAGTGGTATTATTTTATTTTTTGTCTTCTTCTGAAGCTTTGGATATTCAAATAAGGCTGGTCCTTATAACATTCTGTACCTACTCTGTATGTATTCCCAGTTTCTACTTCCTCATTGTAGGTATGTTTATATTTTTAGTGTATCTTTCTCCTTTCTTAACCCATTGGTTTTCTTCTCCTAGTGGTTATAGGCAGCTTATAGGTTCAAAAACCAAACAAAAACAAAAAACAAAAAAAACCTACCTTTGTTGTATACTTGATTCTCAGCAGCCTTTAGTTCATTATTAGGTACCACAGTCCCTAACCGCGAAATAAGTGTCCACCTTATACCTAAGGACTTTATGTAAGAGTTAATTCTTGGTATTGACTCATTTGTCATGTTGTGTTCTCATTCTCTTGAAACTGCTCTACCTTGCCTTTGTCAAAAGGACAAAAATGTGCTTCCCAGTTGCCAAGGCTGTGTACTTTCCTGATACTTAGCAGTACCTTATCTTATCTGAAGATGCATAACTGTGTTGTGAACTAAAGCTATTGTATTTGAAGAGAGAGCCGCCTAGACATCCAGGTACCTCCATGCACGAATTCATTTCCGCTAATATTTGAGTGGCCTCTGTTCTGTGTGGAACTGAGGTGGTGCATAAAAACAGAGACTCTGCCCTGTGTAAGACACAGTGTGGTTGGTGCTGCACCATTTTTTCTTGATTTGGGGGTCTATTCTTTCTTGCTATTCCACAGTCATTGCTGGAAGTCTTGGTGATAATGTGAGAAAAGGATAACGTACTTATTATCCTTTTCTGAGGAGAACAATGCCTCTGCTTCAGCAACAGGAAGGGGTAAACTTTGAGTTACTTTTAGAGTAACCAAGGGTAGAGGTGTTCAGATTCTTGGCTCACCCTTTTCTGCTTCAGTTAGACTTTGAGTGATATGCCTTTTTGTTAATGTGATTAATTGGTATTTATAAGCTTAATGGTAAGTATGGTTAACTCTGTATTTCAGCACATGAGATCTTGTGCTTCTCGCTGCAGACATCTGCGTATTGGAGCTCCTCAGCTGTGCGGCCAGGGTGAGAGCCCCTGATGTGCTCTCCCTACTGCTGATAAGGGAGAGAGGGAGGGGAGACATGTACATACTGGCTTTTATGTGTGACAGGGCTGATAATTGGGCGTTATTGTGAAGTTTTCGTCATAGAAAACGGGCAGTAGAATTTGCAGTTAGTAGTGAGATGATTGACTCTCAGTCCACATTGGGAAATGTAAGAGGAAATATTTTGGTGATAGAAACACAAGTTTTAGAAGGTATAACACAAAGAGTGAACTGTGTATTTTATGTAGTGTAAACTGTGAATTTTAGTCATTAGTAACATATCGATATTGGTTCATCAGTTGTAACAAATGTCCCACCCTCGTGCAAGATGTCGCTAATGGGGGAAACAGATGGGGAAGAGATGGGGAGATGAGAAGGTATATGGGGATTCCCTGCACTTTTTGTTCAATTTTTCTGAACCTAAAAGTGCTCAAGAGTTTAGAAGTTTTAAGTAACTGGTTGAATGTTCCTTAAGCAAGTTCTTTTCATTACAAGTTCGTGTTTAACCCTGACCCTTGAGATTTCTCAGGTAAGACGAATCTGGTTTGTAGTTCGAGCTGTCATGTCAGGTAGATTTGCCCCTCTGTTTTTCTGGTGTTCATTAACTGTGCTTTTGCCTCTCTCTCTCTCTGCTGAAACAGCTGGAATGCCAAGATGCCTTGGAAACAGCAGCCCGAGCTGAAGGCCTTTCCCTGGATGCCTCCATGCATTCTCAGCTCAGAATCCTGGATGAGGAACATCTCAAGGGAAAGTACCATCATAGCTTAAGTGCTCTGAAGCCCATCCGGACCACTTCCAAGTAAGAGGCTCTGCCGGCTAATGGCTTGTCTGTGAAGCACCAAAAGCGTTTTTGAAAATTTGGGCTAAGATTAGACCATTTGGGAAGACCCGTTTTTAGTCAGGAGCTCGGTTTACGAAACAGTGTGTCATAAATGCCAGCTAGCCTCTCTGTGTGCATTGACAATTTTGTGCTTTGGGTTTTCTCTCCTCAGACACCAGCACCCAGTGGACAATGCTGGGCTCTTCTCCTGCATGACTTTTTCTTGGCTTTCTCCTCTGGCCCGCATGGCCCACAGGAAGGGGGAGCTCTCCATGGAGGACGTGTGGTCTTTGTCCAAGTATGAGTCCTCCGATGTGAACTGCAGAAGGTAGGCTTCTCTGGTCCACCCTCGTCTCCCATATGCTGGGTGCATAGGGCCTGAGCTAGGACGGTGGGGGTCCAGCTAGTGTGATGCCCTCAGCACTGTGTTCTTTTAGAATCTGAGCTGTCCTGTGGAGGGAGGGTAGCCTGGGGATGACTTTCTCTTTGCTCTTCTGCTTTATCTCCTATTTCACCTTTAATCCTGTTTTAACCACGGGCTTTCTCTCTTTCTCTCAGCCCCGCTTCTCTTCCTGAGTCTACAGGGAAATTATGTTGCTGCCTTGTGACAGAATACATTTTTGTGGTAGCTGATTATCATGACTAAAGTCTAGTTTGCAACTTTGCACTTGACCACAGGATCCTTCAGAAAGGGTTGGGGTCCCTTGAGAAAGGAAGTTCTTAGCCAGAAACGAATTCTATTCAGGGATAATTTATCTGGGCGGAAGGAAGGACTTCGGTTCTCATCATTTTCCATATCGGGAGAGACTCCCTATCCAGGGTAAATACGTAGTTGCCCAGAAAGGGTATTTTTCCCTTAGAAGGAGAGGTCCACATACGTAGTTCAAAGAAGAGGCTCGTGCGAGTGGTGTCAAAGCCTGGAGACAGAAAGCAATGGCAGGAGGGACTCTAGGGTGTCTGTTGACCCGGGCAGACGTGTAACGGAGGACATGTGCCCTTGTTAAGACTAGAGAGACTGTGGCAAGAAGAACTGAATGAAGTTGGGCCAGACGCTGCTTCCCTCCGAAGGGTTGTGTGGATCTTCTGCCGCACCAGGCTCATCCTCTCCATCGTGTGCCTGATGATCACGCAGCTGGCTGGCTTCAGTGGACCAGTAAGTTCTAACCATCCTTTCTGACAGTCTCCAGGGGCCCGGCCACGGCCAGCTCTAACACTCTTGTTCCGTTGCAGGGGTTGTGCTCAACGGTGGGCTAGTTAGCAGCCTTAGAGATGCCTCTAGGTCTGTGAAAGGGAACAGTTGATTTTGGAGTGAATGGTGGCTTGTCAGCAGCTGAAAGGATGAGGGGCCGTGCTGCCGGAGAAGAGCCGGAAACCGGCTCGCTTTCCTGGGGCGGGTGACGACGAATGATTCCGGCTCTGCGCAGGACGGTGCTTCTTGGCTGTGTGTTGACGTGAAACGACAGCGTTGGTTTGGGGAGCGTGTCTCGCGGTGCCGTGAGTGGGCGAGAGCAGTGTGGTGTGGCGCAGTGGCCCGGCTAGTGCTGGTGACGCCCCACGCGCCCGGAGGCGGAGTTGTCACGTGGTCCGTGGTTCAGTGGCCAACGAGCCCGAAGAAACCCCGAGGAGTGTCGAGGCTTTTTTTAGAGTCCAACGTGGAGTCTATTTTAAGTTTTGGTTTGTAGTGTAAACTGTGTGGCAGGTGTCGGGGTGGCAGCGTGGCTTTTTCCTAGTGTGTACTGAAGCAGAGTAGGTAAGAGAGTGATGTTCACACTGTTTTCTGGACACTTGTTTCTTAAACACCTGCTGTGCTGCCTGACACTTGAGACTTTGATTAAATCTATTCTCTGCATATTTGCCTTGAGGCATCGGAGCAGTAGTACTACTTATACTGTGCATTTTCCCTGTGTGGGTAAGCTGGAGGTTCATGGTTTTGGTAAGTATATGCCTAAGATGCATGGTGATTAGGTAAAACTAATTTGCAGTTTTTCTGTTTTATTTTTGTTGTTGTTGTTTGTTTGTTGTTTGTTTTTTTAATGTTTGATGCCTTTTTAAAAGTTCTGATCTCTTTTCTGAAGCAGAGAACACTACTTTTCTGGTATTAGGTTTCTATATTAATTGACCAACTAACACACTGTTGTATAAGTTTTAAGAGAGACCATGTAAGTGAATATTATGTTACTGACCAAAATGGCAAACATTTTCATAGGACCAGCTTCCCCCAAGAAGAGCTTCTGTCATTGTTTCACTACAGGGCTGATGGCTGCTCTGGATCTTCTGTAGAATTCTTTGAGCTGGGTAACAAGGTATATAGGGTTTCTTGATTCCATTTGGCCAGTGCAAGAAGTTCATTGGCTCCCCCATGCCAAAAAAAAAAAAAAAAAAGAAAGAAAGAAAAGAAAGGAAAGAAAAAAAAGGAAAAGAAAAACCAACAAAAATCAAAAAACAAATAAAAGGGGGGGAATACCATAGATTGTTGAGATTTTACCTTTTTATTTGGGGAAAAAAGCTACCTATGCATGTTCAGTTTGGGGGCCTACAGTCACTCCCTTGAGCATCTGCATATTCCTTTATCTCTCTCTTAAGGTACAGCATACTGGAACGCTAGCCTCTAGTAAACTCTTCTAGATGCCAGGGAATACTGAGAGACTTCCTTTAACAGGAAAACAGCAGCATGCTTTTCCTTCTTCCTACCCTTTTGGGGAAGAGCAACTTAAGGCCTGTGTTATTTCATGAGATCTCATCCTAGAACAATTGAGAAAGCAATGGTCCCATCCATAGTCTCTCTAAATGATAAAAAGATTTAAAACTATAAGCAAAGCAAACCTCTTTTTTTGGAGTACCAATTCAAATAAATTTCTTTTTAATTGGAAATTGAAGAGTCAGCCTGGTTTTAAGATTAGTGCTAGCAATGAACATACCTTCTGTTCTGCGGATTTAAATCCTTTCAAGGAACACCCATTTTAGATTTTTGCACATTTTCTAATATGGCACAACTTTCAAACTGGCTTAGTCTGTTCTTATGGAAATCTATGTAAGAACCGACTCCCCAAATATGGGGATATTTCTTTTCTCCCCTCAGGCATCGCTGAATCTTGGTAGCCATATGCAGAATATACGAAACAACCAAGTTCATGTGTATGTATGTTTTTTAACTGGCCGGACATCTATACATCAGGACGATCCAAGGTTTCAATGATGCCGGTGGACCAGAGCTCTGTGCCGAGTGTCCAGAGGTCACAGTAGTGTTAATGCAGTACCAGAAAGGATAAGGGTATGGTCCTGACCTAAGATGAGTGGCCAGACTTGCTAAAGTTACAGAGATGCTCTGTGGCCTTCTTGAATTTGAATAGTTTAAAAAGACCAGGCCTGACCCATGATTCTCATGTAAAGAATTAGCATCCACCTTGTAGATCTGCAGGAGAAGGCTACCTCCTACGGTGCTATATCTTGGTGAATGCTAACTCTGCTGGAGGGCCTTTTGGGGGAAAGGGCAGTAACTAGCCTCTAGAGAGGTAAGTTTCCTACCCTCCCAACCTCTCCCCAGCTGCAGCTTGCTTGATGCTCTCAAGATCTGGATTTGGGGGGAGTCTCTCTGTAGTGGAACCAGTGACAGAAGCTGTTCTTTAGAATTTTCAGGATGGCTGTATTCTGCGGTCAGAATGAGAGAGTCAAGCTGGGCAGAATCTCTCGCCAAGAGTTCAGGTAAGGTAATGTTTATTCACTGGGAATGCTTTCCACAGCCAGACAGCTATGCTGACAATCTCTCGAGTTTTTTCTCCCAGTTTGTTTACATTTAAATGATAAGTTTGTAACTTTTTAAAACTAAATTTTGGTTGGATTTTTTTCATGAAAACCTTTTTTTCTTTATCCCATACATACAAAAATGGTTTGAAATGTAATTGTTTTTTTTTTTTTTTAAGAACCCTATGTGTTGGAAATTCTTTAATCTGCTGTTTCCTCTTTCCCCCCCTCCGAAAGTTTTACATAATGTAAACTTCGTTACGTCTTTTACCTTCCCCTGGCTCCCCAACTCTGGGAGGTACTAAATGCTATTAACCAGTGCTGAAAAATGGCACTGTAAAGGTATGGGAAGGAAGGAACCCCAAACTACAACCTGCTGTCCTTTCACGCCTTCCTCTGGAGACTGTTCCATCGGTGCCGAGGTGTGTGAGAAAATGCTTTACGGCACCGCCACTTACTGAGTTGCTTCACGGAAAAATGGGGTTTTGACCCTGCCACTCAGTGACTCAGTTCCACATTTTGGATTGCATACTGGAAAAGAAGCCAATCTTCTTGCTAGTAAACCAACAACCCAGCTGTATGCAGTGGTGACCCAAACAATGGATAATAAACCTAAAAAAATCTGAGGGAGGGGAGAGGTGGAATACGATAGTTCTCGGGATCTGAAATCTCCTATTTATTTGATCAGGTTACTTACTGATGCTTGACAGAAATCTGGTTGGTGGGGATCTCTTAGGATCTAGAGGACATCTGGTATTCACTTCCTTTCAGGAAAAATGAGAAATGCCAGTTAACCCAGAGAACGTCTGGGTTCTGGAATTCAGCATTAGCTGCCTCAGGACAATTGTGTCTGGCCTCCATTTTTGTGTGTCGTTCAGAGCTGGCTTCCACCTACAAGTATCCTGTGCTATAAGGATCGGGGTAGTTGGGTGGATGGGTTTCTCGTTCTTTTTTTTTTTTTTTTTCTTCCTTCCGGGTGGGGGATCGGTTTGGCTTTCTTTCGTTGCGGTTTGTTTTCTTTCATTTTCGGCAAGATAAATTTTAGCTGCAAGGACTTGGAAAAAAAAAAAAAGACTGAAGGATGCCGCCCCGTTTTTCCTTGAGGCCTAGATTTTTGTATTCTGTCCTGAACAGAAGTCCTCCGTCACAGCCTGCTGAACCAGTAGCACCCAGGGATTTTTAAGCTGAGTTCTCTCTTGGGGGGAGTTTTTAGTTTTGCTTTTTTTTAAATTCTCTTTCCTTAGCAGCAAGGTCTTATTCCTGGAGAATCTCCTCCATTGCAGACTCCCTGCAACTTCAAGAGCTTTAATCGATTAAGTGCTGTCAGCTTGATGTACTCCTCCGGACTCTGGAAAACAGCTGTGGGTTCTATTCTGTATTTCCGCCGTGTGTAGCGAAAACGACAGTCGGAGGCCAGATGACCTGTTAGATGGCTAGCCTTGTAAAATTCGACTCTGTATGTTCCCATGTATGTTACCGCAATGCTCCTTCTGTTGTACAGTGTCTGTGAGATGCTCTTTGAAGATGGTACTTTTATTTTATTATTTTTTTTCATTTTCAATAAAAGTACATTACCTCCCACTTCCTGGTATTTAATCCTGTTGCTGAATGTGCCTTGTGTGAGTGTGTGCTCCGGCGTTGCAGGACCTCAGAGCTGGAGGTGGCACTCGGTGGTTCTTGGGGGCTGGCTGCCTTCCCTCACTGCAGGTGGTGTTAGACATATGCTACCTGAGGTAACATGTTTTTGTTTTTGGGAGGGAGTGGGGGGTGGGGAGGGCCCACGGGAGGGTTTCTGGATTTCTGGATAGTCTGCTTTGTTTGCTCTCTTCTGTACTATTAAACTGCCGATGTTTATTTTCAGGAATGTTTTGCAAATGCACTTCTCACTCTTCCCCAGTCCAACTGTAGGTACACTGTTCCTTTTTATCAAATAAGCACGTTTGAAACGATCCAAAAAAAAAAAAAGGTCTTAATTTCATTTAAAGACATGTATCAGTGTGTGGAGATACTGGAATCAGGTCAAATATATCCTTTTTAATGACCGTGTGTTTAGAATTAATTTCAGCTCATGGACAGGTTTATGTTACATTAGAAAGAGTAACGGTCTTGGTGGTGTCCTTAAGGAAGAAAAAAATCCAGATGAGGCCTACCTCCTGCGAAACGCCTTGAGTAACTATCCGCAGGCGAGTAGTCAGTCGGATTTGGTCCTTCAAGGTCTTCCTCTGCTTATGTGTGTAGCCCTGTACAATGGAGCTGCTTCCTCTTTCTAACTTAACATAAAGCTGCGGCGTGGTGTGTGGGTGCCATGGAGATGTTGACAGCGGCATGTGTTTCTCCCTGTAGGCCTTCGTGGTGAAACACCTCTTGGAATACACCCAGGTCACAGATTCTAACCTCAAGTACAGCTTGCTGTTAGTCCTGGGCCTCCTCCTGACGGAAATCGTGCGTTCGTGGTCTCTCGCGCTGACTTGGGCATTGAATTACCGAACTGGTGTCCGCTTGCGGGGGGCCATCCTAACCATGGCATTTAAGAAGATCCTTAAGCTGAAGAACATTAAAGAGAAGTCTGTGGGTGAGGTGAGTGAGGGGTGTTCGTTTCGGGGCAGGGAGAAAGCTCCCGGCTTGAGCTCGTTCTTTCTGTTGGATCTCCGCTTTGTCCTTCATCTTCCTCCTGAGTCAAGGGGCCGGCGCCCTTGCAGGGTCCTCTCACTGCTCTCTGTGTCTCATAGCTCATCAACCTGTGCTCCAACGACGGGCAGAGGATGTTCGAAGCAGCTGCCGTTGGCAGCTTGTTGGCCGGAGGACCCATTGTTGCCATCTTAGGCATGATTTATAACGTAATTATTCTAGGACCAACAGGCTTCCTAGGATCAGCTGTTTTTATCCTCTTTTATCCAGCAATGGTAAGTCTCCTTGCTATCGTAGCAGCTTCTCCTTAAATGAGCTTCTCCTTAAACCACTCCATTGGGTTTTATGTAATAGGCACCATTGAGGTGTCACATCTCTGACTGGAAATTTCCTCAGAGCAGGTACCTGGCGTGGAAAAGTCTGGAAAGAGCTAGACAGTGTTCAGTCCCTAGAGGCAGAATTTTGTCTGGAGAGGAAGTAAGGTGTCCCGTGAATAAAGGCCATGACTCTTAATGAGATTTAAAAAAGAGAGTCTGAGTGAAGGAGGAGGCCAGCAGGTAAACTCTGCCCTTAAGAACACAGGAGTGTCTGAGTCTCTTCATCTCAATTTGATGCTAACCGATACGGCTTTTCTGCTTCCCTTTGGTAGCACTCAATAACCATAATTAACTCTGAGAACAAATACTCTACTTGTCGTAACTTCCTTAAAAAGAGATAAGAATTAAATAATATCTCGTTATAATTTAATAGACCACTTTTATTAAAAGGCAGTGCAACTACACAATGCTCATTTTATTTAACATAGTCTTAAGCAGATTTGTTTCCCAGAAAGACTAGACAGTTCTTAAGTTTGAATAAGCCCTGACTTGGCATGACGTCACTTTTCCTTTCAGATGTTTGTATCACGGATCACTGCATATTTCAGGAGAAAATGTGTGACCACCACAGATGAACGTGTCCAGAAGATGAATGAAGTCCTCACTTACATTAAATTTATTAAAATGTATGCCTGGGTCAAAGCGTTTTCTCAGATTGTTCAAAGTGAGTTTACAGCTTTGATATGTGCATGTTGTAGAATGTCCTTGCTTCCTGAGCACATTAGTTGTTAGGAACCCTAATGTTATAGGATCATAATAGCTTCTTATAATATCTTACAATCTTTATATTGAAAGGGATCTTAGAGACTTGAACTCATAATCTTATCTCACATAAGAGGAAATTGAGACCAGAAAATTGTGATTTTTTTTCCCCCCAAGGTAACTTAGCTAGTTCTAAGCAATTCATTCAATTTCAAAGCCCCCCTGTCTATACTGTCATCCTGCCCATAGTTTTGTGGCCTGGCTATGAAGACACCACAAAAAACAATATCAAGTGGCTTCTGAGAGCTCCCCCCTTGCCTCCCGCCCCAGGTGCAGGCACATCACAGATGTGAGACGCGTGAGGTATGAGATCCTGAGGGAGTGGGAGAAGGGCCACGCTGGGGGTCAGGACAGCTGGAGTCCGCGCCTAGCGCAGCTGCTCAGTCATCGAGGTTTTGGGTTTGTTGTTTTATTTTTATCTTTCAAACAATTGACTTATGTTGAGTCGCAAGGCCCCATCTGGCCCTATCCTGCTTATCTTGATCAGTAAATTCAATGCAGACATAAACATGTCTAATATGCGAATGCCACAACGCTTGGAGGAATAATTAGCATTAGACCGGATATTCAAAAAGGTCTTAACAAAAACTGGAATTATGGGCCTTAAAAACGGTGGCATTTAAGAAGGATATATTTAAAGGCGCTTTAGAGTTGAAAAAAGAAGTCATGTTTCCATTGAAACTTACTTTAAGTATAAAAGATGTGGGCTGTCCATTGACCATCACCTCATAGTGAGCTAACCTGAATACGCGGCAGTTAGAAAAGTTAATGCAGTTTTAGGTTGGATAGAAATCCAGGGTTCAGGGGGCGCCTGGGTGGCTCAGTGGGTTAAAACCTCTGCCTTCGGCTCAGGTCATGATCTCAGGGTCCTGGGATGGAGCCCC
>CM052898.1:119124042-119170872 GCA_028534135.1 Potos flavus | reverse complement strand
AAAAAAAAAAAGAAAAAGAAATTCAGGGTTCAGATCAAGGAAGCTGTTTTATTTTAACTGATTTATCGATGAAACCTTCAGGAATGTTGTGTCCAGTTCATAAACTTGATTTATCAGTGGGCCCCGGGAGGAGGTGGCCACTCAGAGGTGTTCCAGTGGTGGGTCAGGCAACTTTGTTGAGTAGTGAGTTCATGGCCAGTGGAATGGAACCAATGGAGGTGAATTGGGTATCTGCCAAGCATGCCAGGCAGGGTGACTGCAGATGGTCCTTTCTGCCTCTCATTCTATGGTTTTATAATTTTCTTTCTGAGAGTCCACTCATCCTTCAGCCCCTGACTTTGGTATCTTTACCTGTGCGTATCGGTTTGAAAAGAGTGTTCTTTCTCATTATGGACTTAGGCAAGGTATATGGTCAATGGGAAAGCAATGGGTTAGATTTTTTAAAGTATGACTTGTGAGCTAGCTCTGAAGAGAGTTCCCAGGGTCTTGAGCAGTGGTAATACCTTTAAGGTCCATACAGAGCTTCTCAGAAGAATTGCTTTTGTGTTTAAAACTTTAAAAAGACACACACACATACACAAAACTTGCCACTTTATTGTCCTACTTCCTACTCCATGGTCTTTAGTTCTTTACGGTTGTTCTATTAATAAGGGTCTCCGTCTTGCAAATATTTAAGAAAAATCTTTCTGCCTACAAAAATTATATTTCACTCACCTTCTGTCAATCATCCTCACTGCCTTTTGTATGAAAGCCTCTACCCAGCACTGACATACGGTGGGCGCTGTAGTAAACCTGAGTTCTTTTTAAATTCTCCATCACCATGGTGTAGTCTTTTCTGTTGTTTACCGGAAATAAACAACCACCAGGCAGGCAAACAAAATGGCCACTTGCAGATACAATTACTGTGTTCATTCCTTCTAGATGTAAGATGTTTGCAAGAAAAATCAGATGAAGGCAGAAGATGTTCATTGCACTGATACATAGGGACTGCTTTCTGTTAGATTCATTCTGTGACTTGATTCCATTTCAAACCTCAGGCTTATGTACCAGCATTAACAGTAATAACTGATAGTCAAGCTGACGTAGGTTTCGCATCATGGGTGTGAAAGAGTTGTTTTAAAACCTTTGTGGCTGAAGACCTACCAAGTCTTCTTTGGTGACAGAGGACCAATATCCCATGGTTTCTTTTGACTTGCTTTAAAATTGGCTTGCTTTTCAGCAGTTGGCTTGCTTTTTATTCTTAGAAATTCGAGAGGAGGAACGTCGGATCTTGGAAAAAGCTGGGTACTTTCAGAGCATCACAGTTGGTGTGGCTCCCATTGTGATGGTGATTGCCAGTGTGGTGACCTTCTCTGTTCACATGACCCTTGGCTTTGATCTCACAGCGGCACAGGTCAGTGAACCGTCAGGGCTTGGGAAGATTTTAGAAATACCACATATAGAGATGCTCTGGTCCTCCTCTTTCTGAATTTAGAGGGGTCCCCAGTAATCAGAAGGTATTTTTTCTTTCATGTGATTAAGCTGAGAAGTAGAAGAATGGGGATTTAGCCCTAACCACAAATAACGTATGGATTATTTTAAGTCAACACAATTTTGGATTTAATTCTGAAAAGACAGATCATCCTTTGGTTCAGATTTACTGAGAATTTTAATTGAAAGTCTTATAAATCTCTACCCAAAAAAAAGGCGTACGTGGGACACCTGGGTGGCTCACTCGATTAAGTGTTCAATTCTTGATTTTGGCTCAGGTCATGACATCAAGCCCTACATTGGGCTCCATACCTAGTGGGGAGTCTGCTTAGGATTCTCCCTCTTCCTCCTTTTCTGCCCCTCTCCCCTACTCGCATGCACATGCTGTCTCTCACTCTCTCTCTCTCCAGTAAATAAATGAATCTTAAAAAAAGCGTATGTGACTCATACCAACTTGACAGTCAAGTGCTGCTTTCCTTAAATCTGAAAGGAAATCGATGTCTTGTTATTTTTGTTGCAGATTCTAATCAACCTCAGTTTCTTTCCTCTTCCTATTTTCAGGCTTTCACAGTGGTGACCGTCTTCAATTCCATGACTTTTGCTTTGAAAGTAACACCATTCTCTGTAAAATCCCTCTCGGAAGCATCGGTTGCTGTTGACAGATTCAAGGTAAGTGGCTCCCTTTCCTTCCTCCATGTCAGGAGCCCTCCCTGGCAAAGCTAACTGCTCCCTTTACCCCAATGGGCCACACAAGGCGCCATACTTGTTTTTTGTCCACCTCTGGCCTTTTGTCCAGTTGGTAAGACGGGGCAGTAGAGAGGAGTGAATTAAGGGATGGGACTAGTTACCTTTTCAAGTGAATGTGAAATTTTACATTTTGTCAACAGCCCATCTAGTTCTGGGCTCCCAGGATTTTGTTCCCCTTCAGAGCGAGGCCCTTCTTCCTGGGCCTGACTTGGGTATATGTCCTAACTTCCTGGGCCTTTCGGTGATTCAGACCTGGAAGATGAGAACTGAAGGGTGACTATCAGCTTTTCCTCACCTCGCTCTACCGTCGACCTCTACCAAAATGCTATCGTCATTTTGATTGGTCAATATGCCACGCCCTTTTCCATGCTTTCTTTTTCCTACCCTGAAGTCACCGCTCATGGTGCAGGAAATGCAGTGACATGGGATAGTCGTACAGTGACATCCTGTTGCAAAGTGCAGCTAAGGAAATACCAGGTTTTTTCTGGAGGTGGTTAGTTGATGCTTCGACTGTGTTCTTTATGCCTTCAGAATAATACAAGTAGATGATACAAGAGGTCGATAGATTCGGGAGGGTGTGGGGAGGGATATTTGAAAGTGGTTAATACTTTTTTAAAAAGAAGTAGCACCCGTGTGGGCTGGAATTCCTTGACAACGCCCCTGCAGGGAGTAGCTCCTGCGCTCCTTTCAAGCCTTCTTGGCTAGTGAGAGCAAGGCAGAAGCGATGCCGGTTGCTTGAGGGCTTGAGGCTCAGGTGTTTGAGGCATTCATATCATCACCTTAGATGTTTCGGGGGTTGAGGGGGGAAAGCAAATTGAGGCTCATGGAGAATGAGTCTCCATGAGTCCAATGAGACTCATGGAGAATGAGACTCCATGAAGAACGGAGAAGAGCTTTCCAAGATTTTTTTGTATTCTACTTGTTTACAGTGAACAGGGTGAATTTTGTTTGGGCAAGAAAGCCAGTCCTCAAGAATGCATCCCCAGCTCTGTGCCCTCCCTCCAGCCTAGCTGCTAGAAGGCAAAGAGCCAGAACCATATCAAAGAAATGGTTTAATTGTAATCAGAGCTTTATTTTGCTGAGTCTACAATACCTAGTCATGGAAGAAAGCCTATGTTTTGACCATAAGATTGTCCCCCTGTCCTTGTTAGTTAGAATGGATTTGGTGGCATTTTGGATGAAACAGTAAGAGTTGGTAGTACAGGTTTGTTTGCTCTGTGTTTCTCAGGGGCTTTCTTCTCTTCCACTTACTGGTGAGGACTCACATTCGCAGGTGGATTTCACACCACAGCTCCTTCCTCTATCCAGGGAACTTGAGGGTTAATAATAGAAGCAAAATCACCCACAGCTGTATTATATGCCCCTTGAGGCTTCAGTTCCATTCTGTCTTCTTCTTGGCAGGCTCCTCCTGCCCCTTGTCTCCCTCATCCTTCCCCCTCCCCTTCCCCCTCCTCCACCTGCTAGGAGGATGATAACAGGTAGAAAGGCAGTAAGAAGCCACCTTGTGACTTTTCTAAGATTGTTGTCAGTTATAGGGTTGCCAGTTTTAGCAAATAAAAAGACAGGACCCCCAGTTAGTTAATAACTAACCTATACCTATACCTATACCTATACTACTATAGGGATATACCTATACTACCAAATTATTCATTGTTTATCTAGAATCAAAATCTAACTAGATGTCCTGTATTTTGTCCGGCAACCTTCTGTCCTCTCTTCTCCTCAACAGTTGCATTCTGAATGAATGGGGTTTGTTGTTTTTTTTTTTAAGATTTATTTATTTATTTGACAGAGAGAGAGAGAGAGCGCGCGCGCACAGGAAGGCAGAATAGCAGGTAGAGGGAGAGGGAGAAGCAGTCTCCCCGCTGAGTAGGGAGCCCAACGTGGGGCTCGATCCCAGCACCCTGGGATCATGACCCGAGCTGAAGGCAGCCGCTTAATGACTCAGCCACCCAGGCGCCTCGTGAATGAGGGTTTTGTTTTGATAGTTGGTGTCCTATGGTAAAGTTGAGATTTGTGGGTTATATACCTCTAAGATTCTGGGGTCCTGGCAGGTGCCAGTCCAAGTAGATATAACTTCAAGTGTTGTGAGTCCCTTGGGTGCCTCCTCATGTCTCAGGAGGACAGGCTGCAGGGAGCCCATGGGAAGGAAATGGTGAGGAAGGAGCTGTGCAAACTGGAGCACTGGCTTATTTTTTTAATAGTCCGTGAGGCCTGAAAGATCCCTTTAATAACTCCTTAAAGGAGAGAAATGATGGGAATTTGGTCAGTGTATGGTTTTACTCTGTAAAGGTGGTCAAAATATTTGGCATATTATTCTTAGCTTGGTCTTTCCAGAAGGCTCTGAACAAGTGAAACCAACGGCTGTTTTTGGAAAATTAAACCTGCAGTTGATGAAGAGTAAAGGTTATCGAGGGTATTCAGAACCATGACACTTCTAGGAAGATTGGAGATTAGGATAGGAGGGGTGGCAATCAAAGCTTGGAGTTTAGGATCTAGGACAAAAGACTTGCTCTGGGGGAGGGAGATTGTATGTTACATTTAATAACACCTTGCAAACTTTAAAATAGTTGGGGGTTCTCAGTCAATAAGCAGAGTCCTGACCCTGAAAGGCACCTTTTATCTAAAGTCTTTCTAATGTGTAAAATTTTTTTATTGATTTTTTTATTGATTTTTTTTTTTTTTTTTTTTTACCATATGGGGAATCCAACTGGGATAGCATGCTGTGGAGATCTGCAGTTTAAGGAGCTGTCAGAAGTGGGTTCAAGATCATGGGCACCTATAATAAGGTTTATTATAGTCAGTGTTTCAGAGCTCATTTCAGAAATATTTAGCTTTTCAATCATTCCACTTTTCTTCCCTGACATAACTCAGAGGGACTCTGGGACTGAGTGGGAGGAAAGTCTTGTTGCTTCCCAAGGATATTTCTGAGAGAGATTCCCTTCACTTCCCCCCCAAGTCCATTCCTTTGGTTGTTTGAATCCTCACAAGTTTCAAGGCAGAACTTTGAAGTCATGAGAGCTTGGCAAGAAGAAGCATTCTGCCGGCGATGCACCCAAGCAAGCTAGGCGTGGTCACCATCTCGGCTCACCTCTCCCCACACACATGTGCTGTGTGGTTGGTGAGGGAAGCGCACAGGCTTTGAGGCTCCGCAGGAGTGTTCTGGAAGGGAAACGGAGCCATGAGGGTCCATCTAGGAAAGCAGCATGCCCTTTGGTTTTTCTGCTTGCATTTTACTCCCGGCTCTTCAGCAAGTCATGGGTGAGAGCGAGGGGCTGCATACGGGTTAGTTAAATGCACTTTGGGCACCCTAGATTGGTAGACAGGGAAAGGTAGGTTAGGGCGTGATCAGCAGTGTAGAGTGTTGGGCCACTGAAAAGGCCCTGTCCCTCCTGAGGGTGTCCCCACACCCCTGTGACCTCTCCCTGGGCCTGAGGCTGGGCTGCACTAATGAGCTACCTTTTGCCCTTCAGCTTCCTTCCACTGTATAGCCTGATGTGTTTTGCCACGTGAGTGTGCGCCCTAGGCTTGTCCCCCTGGTCTTGATCCAGTGTCTCATCTTTGCACCTCTCTCACAACTCCTATCAGAGTTTGTTTCTGATGGAAGAGGTTCACATGATAAAGAAAAAACCAGCCAGCCCTCACATCAAGATAGAGGTGAAAAATGCCACCTTGGCATGGGACTCCTCCCACTCCAGTATCCAGAACTCACCCAAGCTGACCCCCAAAACGAAAAAAGACAAGAGGGCTGCCAGGGGCAAGAAAGAGAAGGTGAGACAGCTGCAGCGCGCCGAGCAGCAGGCCGTGCTGGCAGAGCAGAAGGGCCACCTCCTCCTGGACAGTGACGAGCGGCCCAGTCCCGAGGAGGACGAGGGCAAGCACATCCACCTGGGGAGCCTCCGCCTGCAGAGGACACTGTATAGCATCGACCTGGAAATCGAGGAGGTAAGCCCGGTGCCTCCTCTCCCCACCCGCACCCCGCCTGTCCTCCCTTCCTGCGGGCCTCCCTTCCTGCAAGAGCAGGCAGCCGCCTTCCGTACACCAGGGTACCTGGGGGCTGGGCCTGGTGTGCAGCTAAAGAGCAAATGCAGCCAGCTCCAGCTCTACAAAGGAGTATTCAGGCATCTAACAGTAGAACTTCCTACCAACTGATCTCACGAGATGCTCATTTTATAAGCAAGGAAATGAAGCATTCAAGTGGGTTTTCCAAGACTTTGCCCTGAATAGATTCTAATTGTATGTGAGCTGTAATAATTACTTCTGGTTATTATGACTCTGGGCGAGTAGGCGTTACCAGTAGCCTGTGCAGAGCCCAGACCCGGGTCCGTGTAAGAATTCTCAGGGCTGCTGTTATTGACAGACGTCTTATAATTATTTGTCTACTTCCTTATCTGTTTTTATTGCAACATTATTAATAGGCAGTGTTAGTTTCAGGTGTACAACATACTGATTCTGTGATTGTTGATTTTTCATATAAATGAAGGATCGTTATGATGTGTGATGTCACAGCCTGGGTAGCACAGGCCTGGAGTCTCTCCGAGGGGCTCCTGTGCAGAGCGGCTGGAAGAGACTCCAGTTCAGGGCTTTGCAGACACAGTCTGTAACTGGGGACCAGCGGCACCATTCAGAGGGGCCGAGATGGATACGTGTATCTGTTCGTTCATGGGCGGTGTTCTGAGTGCCGGCTTTATACCAGGCACTGCCGTGGGCCTGGGGCTATAGCTGCAGGAAACCAGACAGACAAAAAGCTCTGTGCCCTGGAGATTATGCTTTAGTGGGCAAGGACAGATAGTAAACAGGTATAATATATGGTATGTCAGGTGGTGATAAGGGCCCCGAGGGGGGAGTGAGAGGGAGAGAGAGAATGTGTGCTGGGGCCTGGAGCAGGTGTGATTGCGATTAAATAGGCTGCCCGAGGGAGGGCCTCATTTAGAAAGTGGCATTTGAGCAAAGGCGGAAGGAGATGAGGGCGGGAGCCGTATGGGTATCTGGAGGAAGAAGAACATTCCAGGCAGAAGGAAGAGAAGCACAGGGGCCCCGAGCCTGCAGTGTGCCTGTCTCCCAGCAGAGTGAGCCCGGGAGAGAAGGCCAGATGCTGGGGGCAGAGAGGCAGTCAGGGTACAAGAGCCTCCTGCTGTGACTTTGCCCTTATTCTGAGTGGGAGGCGAAGCCGTGCGAGGGTTTGGAGGAGAATGGTATGATCTGACTTTTGTAGGAAGAGGAACATGCTGGCTTCTGGAGGGAAACGAGGGAGAGCGGTCTACCCCAGAGGAGCGTATCGTGGGCCGAGGGGGGTGGTGGGCCGTGTTATCTACATAACGGGAGCTCGGGAGTAGCGGGTTTTAACGCAGCGTCCGTCAGGATCAGCAGCTGCGTAAGGCATGTTACATGGATCCACAGCCAAACGGAAGAGAGAACAAAAAGCTCCCAGCTCTTGAAAGCTGTCGACAAGAGCAGGAGAGAGTCCTTCGTGACTGCACCTGAAACCACTAGTGGAGGTCATCATTGGCCACCACGCACGTCCGTCTTTGACTTCAGTTAACTGAACCACGGGCTTCTTATTGAATAATGATTTTCTTGATTACTGAGGCAGCTCCATTACCTTTCTCATCAGCCCTATTAGAGGATTATTCTTCATTCAGCTGAAATGTCCTCTCTGCTTTCTGTCTTCTGAGCCTCATCCTACCCTTTAGAGCCCACATCCACATGACAGACCTTTAGCTACTTGGAGGGGGGGTTCCTTAATTCTCCCAGCCCCCCGTCAGGGCGGGGAAGGGAAGTTAATGTTTGCCTGGGGCACCGCATTGTTGGTATCTCTGTTAGTCACCGTGGAGTCCTGAGAAGAGAGTTTTCTGTGTAAACCTCACTGACTTGAGCAGAGATTGAACCTTTGACTTGGTCTCCTCATTACCATCAGGCTGTAATCTTTCAAACTCCGGGACCGTGTCAGACGCTTTGTCCAACATACTTTGTCCAATCACTGTACTTGGTTCTACAGAATCACACCTTCCCTCACGTTGCTCAAAGCCCAGTGAGAGGCAGACCGTGGAAGTAACCAGACCACGAGCACACGGTTGACTGGTGTTCGTGGAGCTGGAGTTCCAGTCCAGACCTGGTTACCGCCAGAATCCACGCTCTAATGCACACCACTCTCCCTTCCTTTGCCGCGGGCCTGGAGCCAATGCGGGGTGGCAAGCCAGTGGCCCTGTTGAAATCACCTGCCCGTCCCTGAAAACTTTGAACACCACCTGTTGAGAACTCATTATTTTGCCTGAAGATAATTCAGTTAATCACAGGCTTTCCCCACCCCTGCTTTTAAGTGGCATTGATGGTATCAGTAGTCTTCAGATTCTTGGAAATGTTTTGTAGAAAAATGGAAGCAACAGTGCACATATGTTTTTTTTTAAGATTTTATTTATTTAACAGAGAGAGATAGAGAGATCACAAACAGGCAGAGAGGCAGGCAGAGAGAGAGGGAGAAGCAGGCTCCCTGCTGAGCAGAGAGCCTGATGCGGGGCTCGATCCCAGAACCCTGAGATCATGACCTGAGCCGAAGGCAGAGGCTTTAACCCACTGAGCCACCCAGGCGCCCCATGCACATAGTTTTTATTGAAAATAATTTATAGACCATAGAGGAAAATATATAAAATGAAATGAAAACCCACAAAATAATTTTTGAGAGGCCTGCCCTCGTTTCCAAAAACAACAAAATAAATAATCACAAAACATGGGTTGCCAAAAAAGTAAGAAAGAGGCTGGGCTTTTCTAAAAGTGATGTGGGATACCTTCCTGCGTGTGGCTTAAGTTTTCTGAAAGGCTTACGCATCCGTTACCTCCCATGTTTCCCCGTGGAAGCCCTCCGAAGTAGGTGGCTGACAGGGAGGAAACAGGTAAGTGACTTGCAGGATCTCCACTATGATCGTTCCCCTATTGATGGACTGTTGGTGTGTTTTTCCTCGAAGTCAGCAGTCCCTAGAGATGAGTGGGCCGTAGCCCTTTAATGACCTTCCTTTCTCTGTGTGCTTTGTCCAGGGTAAACTGGTTGGAATCTGCGGCAGTGTGGGAAGTGGAAAAACCTCTCTCATTTCAGCCATTTTAGGCCAGGTAATATTTTGTTTTGTCCTTGGCCTTTTCTGCTTCTTTCTCTGGAATCTACCTCACAAGAGTCTTGGGAAGAATGAATGGACTTCCTGGAGAGAGTCAGGAACGGTAGAAGCAAAGTAAACCCTTGGTCTGTGTTCTGCGCCCTGCCCCCACCCCCACGTTCCCACCCCTTATCAGCATCGTATCTGGGAGTGGGATCAGTGGATGCCTGAGGAGTGACTGATTCATACCTAGCTGGAGCCATCTCTTTCGCCTGCCGCCTTTTATTCAGCATGTATTTATTGAGTGCCATACGTATGCCAGGCAGTGTGTTGGAAAATGTCAGACATAAGAGGTAAACAAACTGCAGACTGCCAACAGAGTGAAGAAGCTGGGCCGGCCAGCATTACAGGCTCCCCGTCAGAGAGATCACTGTCAGGATTTGATCTAGAAGCAAAGCCCCACTCCGTTTACAACCTAACCATTGAAAGAATTATGCCCTTGGGAGCTGATGGCCTAGCTGGGGAGCTGTGCCTTCTAGACATACAAGCATAGCACAGGGCAGAGAGTGAATGGTTCACAGAGGGCCCAGCAGAGGGCTCGCAGCCTTTAGAGTGGGGGCAGGGGCAAGGATCATCCCAGCTAAGGCAAATTGTCTTTTCCCGTGTTTTAAAACCGAATACTAGGGAAAATAAACAAGGGACTCCCACCTGCTTTTAATCTTGAATCAGACTAGCTTGACTCTGATGGCCGAGATGAGGATAAACAAGCTTATTCTTACCTGCCTATGGATAAGGTCCAATGAGTCACTTCTCCATATTGGGGAAATTAAACACAGGCAAGATGGCGCTGGGGAAGGGTGTTCCGTAGTGTCCCGGTTATGGAATATTTGGTCTTGTACAGTGTGCTGTCACAGTTGGTAGAGTGTGGCTCTCCTCGAGAGCAGTGATCCCAGTGTGGTCTGAGGAAGGCTGCTCCCGAATCCTCTGGAGCCACAGCATCCCCACCCCACTGCTTTGTGAGACTCTTCATTGGTTGGGCTCAGCCCTTGACCTTTGCAAAGAGCCAAAACCTCCTAGGGGCTCTGATCATTTCGGGGTCAGATGTAAGCGTCCACGATGAGAGACACAGGGAAATGAAGGGGGAGGTGGTACTGAGTGGGTGATGGTTAGGGTGAAAACGGAGTGGGGCTTTGCTTCTTGGCCACGTCCTGACAGCGATCTCTCTGACAGGGAGGCTGGTAACGCTGGTGGGCCCGGCTTCTTGGGACTTTCACTCCTTGTTGGCTTTCCACAGTGTGGGTGTTCATGCCCCAGCAGCTAGTAGAGTTGAGTTTCCGCAGGAGACCCCTCGTGGGTTTCTGAACATTCTGGGTGCACAGCAGGGGGCCGGCCAGTTTGGGGCAGTTGGTACCGCTGTAATGGTGTGTGGTGGGTGCACCTGTGCACTTACACTGTGTGGTAACGGTGTGGAAGAGGACAGGCTTGGGTGTGCAGGCTGGGTAACCAAACTTTGTTTCAAGCTAGAACACCCCAACCCAGGACAGACGTCTACTGTCAGTCCCAAAAGGAACCCCTAAAGAGGACAAAATGCATAAATCTTATCAATCGCTGTGGCTGGAAACACTATTTGAAGCACATGGCTCATCATGCAGTCTCTTCGTGTTGAACGAGAGGGTCCATCCTCATTAAATGGATACTCTGTAATAATAGTTGATGTCTAACGATTTTTTTTCCCTTCAGTCCTCATTTTACAGAAGCAGCTGCTTTAGCCAACAGCCTGGATTAATTAATTCTATAGATGAATTGCGGCAGGAACTAGCTCTAAATCCTTGCAGCATCCTCCCCAGGGGACTTCCCAAAGAGCCTTCCGCTCCTGTCCTTCCCTTAGTTAAGGGAGTTTGCAATTAGGAAGAAAGGATAGAAAGTAGCTTATGGGTTGCTGAATGAAGTGTTTGTTCACTCCAGTCATAGATTACGTGGGATTCCCACCACATATAAGCAAGGAGAACTTTTATTTTCTTTGCTGCTGTAGCTCGCTGTGGAACAAAGGTGAGGTCTGGATTCAGGTCCAAAAAGCATCCAAGGAAATTGCCCAAACTTTGAACTCCATTGTGGAATTGTGGGGGGTTCTGTTGGCTTAGGGTGGTGGTTTTGCATCATGATGCCATTGGATGGTGTCTGTCTCCCTAGATGACACTTCTAGAGGGCAGCATTGCAGTCAGTGGAACCTTCGCTTATGTGGCCCAGCAGGCCTGGATCCTCAATGCCACTCTGAGAGACAACATCCTCTTTGGGAAGGAATTTGATGAAGAAAGGCAAGGAATGTTTGGTTTCTGTCACGCTTTCCGTCTTGGCCGTGTGAGACGCAAGGCAGCCCACGTCAGCAGGCTCTACTGCCAATCCTGTCCCTGATGCCAAGTCTCTTTATGTCCCTCAGATACAACTCTGTGCTGAACAGCTGCTGCCTGAGGCCCGACCTGGCCATTCTTCCCAACAGTGACCTGACTGAGGTACAGACCTTCTGCCCCTCATGAGGCAGTGTGTCGAGCAGAGAGGGTTCTGGAGGATGGGTGGCAGGCCGATGCCGGAGCCACCTTCTAGTAATGTGTCTTAAACGTGGGAGCGCCAACACAGGGAGTTTTGCTTTCGTTGGGACTTTACGTCAGGAAAGCTCTTGTTCCTTAAGGCAGGGTTATCAACACTACTTGTTTTAAGCATATAAATATTTCTTATGTCATGTGGATTTTTTTTTTGAAAGAGAGAGCATACATGAGCGCATGTACACATGGCAGAGATCGGGGAAGGGATAGAGGAAGAGGGGGAGAGAGAGAATCTTAAGCAGGCTCCACACTCAGCACAGAGCCTGACACGGGGCTTGATCTCACGACCCTGAAGTCATGACCTGAGCCGAAATCAAGAGTGGGGCGCTTAACCATCTGAGCCACCCAGGCGCCCTATATGTCATGTGGATTTTAAACACAATCCCATTGTTGGTTCAGAGTTAATGTTTTCTACAGTATTCATTTTAAAAACCATAAATCAAGTATGTGCTTGTTGAAGTTCTTCTCTGAACTTCATTCTGCCAGCCAACCTCCTTACTCATACACAGTTTGTAGAGAGCCCTCTTCAATTAGAAAGAGAGAGGACTTAGCACAAAACCTCTTTCTTTGGCTCTCTGCCCTGGAGCAGTTTGCAGAGGTGTGTCTTTGGCACTGGCTTGTGTTCTTTGGTGTGGACACTTGTTTCCCATGACCTGCCCTGAAGGTCTCTGGAGCTGACATTTTATCCAGCTGACTTGAGTTGAATCCTTCAGACCAAATTTGGTGCATGGTTTCTATAGTTCACTGGTTTTCAAATCTTAGTCCCCAGGCCTGTAGTGGATCAGCACCAACCGTGTTATTGGGAACTGGTAAGCAATGCAGATTCTTGGGCCTCGCCCCACACCTACTGAATCAGAAACTCGAGGGGCGGGGCCCGACCATCTGTTTCAGCAAGCCTTGCAGGGAATTCTGATACATGCGCCAATTCGAAATCTCTAAATTCAATGAATGTTTTTTTTAAGGACACGTTCTTTTTTTGTTTGTTTTTTAATTACACAGCCAGTTACCCTTTGACAGTTGATTTATTCATGTGTTCATTTAGTAACATTTCCCAGAGGCTTGTCCTGTGCCAGCTCCGTGTGCAGAAACTGCTGGGCGCTGGGAGTGTAGAGGAATCGGATAATCTGTGCCCTCAAAAAGCTTACAGTTGAGGGGATGGGATACCCAAACAAATAACTGTCAAATAAGCTGATGAAAGCTTTCAAAACTTAAATTAAAAAAAAAAATTAAGAAAAAAAAGAGTCCCCCTTCTTTTGGGCAGTGGTGGAGACGGGGGTGGGGGAGGTCTCCCAGAGGAGAGGGTGCTGGAGCTGAGCAGATACAGTACAGAAAAGGCATGACAGTAGCGTGAGGGTTCATAGGGGACACACGATTCAAAATGGAGTAGATGCCAGGGAGCGGCAGAAAGGTTGGTTGGTAGTGCAGGCTGAGAGCTGCCTCAGCACCAGGGGGCAAAGGGCCTGCTTCCTGGGACATGTTGGCTTAGGTTTTATTTTGTAGGGCTCTCGAAAGAGAGTTTTAAGCAAGGGTGGGACATGGTCAACTTTGTGCTTTGGAAAGATCTTTCTGCCCCCAGAGAATGGATTGGAGTGCTATGTCAGGGGGGAGTTCTGGGAGAGGCAGAGCTGTCTTCCTCTGGGCCGGCTCCCCCAGTTCCAGTATGGGCCCTGGAGGACCAGAGTGGCACGTCCTCCAGGAGGGGAATTCAGTCGAAGGAGCGGGTTTGGGTGGAGCCAAGGAGCAGTGACCCGGGTGGAGGGATCGCTGAGCTTGGTACTGGGCTTGAGCTGGAGGCTTCACTGTGCTTTCTGGACTCCGGTAGATTGGCGAGCGAGGAGCGAACCTGAGTGGTGGGCAGCGCCAAAGGATCAGCCTGGCCCGGGCCTTGTATAGTGACCGGGACATCTACATCCTGGACGACCCCCTCAGTGCCTTAGATGCCCACGTGGGTAACCACATCTTCAACAGTGCTATCCAGAAGCACCTCAAGTCCAAGACGGTTCTGTTCGTTACCCACCAGTTACAGGTATGCGGCGTTCTTCCCCAGGCGGCCCACCTCGGCTTGGGAAATCAGAAACAGGGAGGTGGGCTTGGTTCTGGTCCCCCCATGGAACTCCTTCAAGCTTCCTGGAGTCATCAGTGTTTATTTCCTCATCAAATAGCCCCCGGCCCACTGTGCCAAATAGAGCTCCTCGTACGGATGTACCAGATGGCCATCTGAATTAGAGATCCTTGGAGCCTGTTAGCTTTTGCATATAAATCAGTAAGTAAAAGGGCTGAGAGGAGTAGGCTGCAACTGGAGTTTGGGCACGAGAGAGTTTGGAAAGCGCCGTGTTAATATCTATATATATGCAAGTGGGAACTGTTGAAGGAAAACAAGCTCTTCTCCCGCTGTCATGCCGAGACAAGCAGCCCCTCGGGAGAGCAGCTCCAGGACGTGGCCATCTGCTTTGCATATGTCGTCAGGTCTAGGGGGCTCATCCCCCATCCTGCTGCAGAAAGTCTGGAACCGCGTGCTTCTGGGTGCAGCGAAGGGGTGCGAGGTTTAATGGGAGGCTCGTGTGGCTCCGTCGACAGATCTGGGTCAAAAACTAGAGGTGATGCTCTTTGAACCGCATCACGAGGCACAGTAAACTAACGCAGGGGTTCTCTCGTTCTTGGCACTATTGATATTTGGGGCCAGATGGCTCTTTGCTGGGGGGCGCTGTCCTGTGCATTGCTGGCCTCTATCCACTGGATGACAGCGGCACCCGTCCCCCGTTGTAGCAACCGGAAGGGGCTCCAGAGAGTGCCAGATGTCCCCTGGGAGGCTCAGTTGCCCCCAGATGAGAACCCCTGAAGGGGGGTGGGGGTGTTGAATGGATTTGCACCACTGTCCGCCACACTGTGTTGTCCCTGCCTTTCTCTCCAGTACCTGGCCGACTGTGATGAGGTGATCTTCATGAAGGAGGGCTGTATTACAGAAAGAGGCACCCACGAAGAGCTGATGAATGTGAATGGTGATTATGCTGCCATCTTTAACAACCTGTTGCTGGGAGAGACACCCCCGGTCGAGGTAAGAGTCGCATGGCGTTTGTGGGCATCTCCTCTTCCCTAGCAAGGGAAACGTGACCGGCGCGAGTGCTGGAGATTACTCAACTGCGCTCAGTGTCCGTGTCTTGTCAGCAGGGGCCCTGTTTTCTGGTCACCAGACCCCCGTGCATTAGTTCACATTCTGGTGCTACTGTATGAGGGCAGGATCATGGGGCTGGTGGGCGGGTGGCTTCTGCCACTGAGAACTTATTAGCGAGGCAATGACAGGGAGAAGGATTTGGGCTCAGTCGTAACTCAGAGCTTCCTAAACTGTCATTCCTGAATGAAGCATTAGGAAGCTCCTTTTTAAATAAACAAGTGAATAAGGCGTGGGGGAAGAGAAATTAAATATTGCGTAAATTTGGAAATGATCCCTGGTGCCTTGGCTGCCAACCTTGGCACTCGTTAGCTGACATCTACTGTGTCCCAGTTACGGGGTTGGACACATCATAGATGTCATCCCATGTAGTCATTTTA
Organism: Potos flavus; assembly: GCA_028534135.1. Taxonomy (NCBI): domain Eukaryota; kingdom Metazoa; phylum Chordata; class Mammalia; order Carnivora; family Procyonidae; genus Potos; species Potos flavus. The sequence continues at coordinate 119,155,421 of CM052898.1, read as the reverse complement.
ACAGAGCTCTGTGGCAAAGTAGGATTATCCCCCACTTTTATAGCTGAGGGAATGAAGATCAGAAACCTTAAGAGCTCGCGAACAAGGGCAATTTGACGTCACCGTGCTCCTTCGGCCTTGCTACCCCGCCTCCTGTGGCAACCCAGAAAGATGGCGGCTTTCCATGGCTTTCCTCTGGGCTCCAGGTTAGGCCAAAACAGGAGATATTTAGTTAGAGCTAGCCAAAGAGGTTGTTTTTCCTTCTTGGCACCCTGCTGTCATTTTGAGCTCCTTATTCTGTGGTCACCTGGGATTATAGGGGCACAGTCATGCTCTCAGTAGCTAAAGGCTACTTCCTAACTACCAGGTCATTTGATGTCTGCACAGGATCAAAGCAGAGTTACTGGGACCTTTTCTGGGAGCCTGTTTCAGTCTTTGGGTATCGTCCTGTTTGATTTCATGAACAGTACAACTTGTGACCAGTGTGTTTTAGGCCTCTGGGAATAACGAGCCTTCCAGAGGGTCACCAGGAACGTCCATAGAGACGCCCGAATCCAATGTGGATTTCATGATATCTCCCTCTGACTCTCAGGATGCTTTGGACTCTTCGGAAGTTTTCCTCCTCACTGTAGACATGGAGGTGGGAAATGAGAGGGAGAGAAGTTAAAATAGGAAATGTCCCAAGAGCAAAAGGATACTGAGAGTCGGTGTATTGCAGCGGAGAGAACATACCTTAGGAATGTCACTTAACTTTCCTGAGCTTCGGTTTCCTCATCTTAAAAATGGGGATGACAGGGCACCAGGGTGGCTCAGTTGGTTAAGCATCTGCCTTCAGCTCAGGTCATGATCCTGGAGTCCCAGGATCGAGTTCCGTATCAGGCTCCCTGCTCAGCTGGGGGTCTGCTTCTCCCTCTGAACTTCCCCCTCTCATGCTCACTTGCTCTCATTCTCTCTCTCTCTCTCAGATAAATAAATAAAATCTTTAAAAAAAAAAATGGGGATGACTCCTGCCTCTTAGAGTCGTTGCATTGATTAAATGAAATAATATGTAATCTTACTTTAGTAAGTGGTCAGCAAACGATAATTTTCTCTTTGGTGCATTTATTCATACACAGTAGTAAATCCAAAATTCAGAGCCCCATCTTGTGTTCCGTCATGGCTTTAAATTTTATATTGTTTTCTGGTTTTTTCCCCTGTTTAAAAAGTGTAGTTGGAGAGCAAACTGGGGTCATGAGGCTGACAAGGACATAGAATTAAGTGCAGTAAGCTCGGTGCCTGGCTGACTTAGTCAGTAGAGCATGGGACTGTTGATCTCGAGGTCGTAGGCTCGTTTAGTTTTTTGAAGATTTATTTATTTGAGAGAGAGAGAGAGTACAGAGGGAAAGGGAGAGAGAATCTCAAGCAGAATCCCCACTGAACACAGAGCCCAACTCGGGGCTCAATCCAGTGACCCTGAGATCATGACCGAAGTGGAAGCCAAGAGTCAGATATTTAATCAACTGTGCCACCCAGGCATCTTGAGGTGATAGGTTTGAGCCCCACGTTGGGCATAGCAATTACTTAAAAGTAAGATCTTTTAAGAAGTTAATGTAGTAAACTCTATTAAGGGAATTTTCTATATAAAGATAATAAGAGGAACTTCAAAAGGGGAGCATTAAGTAGCCTCTGTTATCTCAGGGTCAATCTGGTGAATGTTTATGCAGTCCCTTTATGCCCCATTATGGGCAGTGCTTGGTGCTAGGCCTGGTATAGGTTACCACCACGAGTCAGACATCATCTCATCCTTGAGGGACTCGCGGTCTCCTAGGGAAGACCAATGCTCTTGTGCTTTTATAGGGAATTGTAACACCAGGTCACATTTGCAGCAACATGCTATCACAGAGTCCTAACCCAGTGCCTGGGAGAACAGGGGAGGGGGTGAGTTCTATCCTACAGGAGTCTAAGTTGCCTCAGGAAGGATTTAAGATTTGACTCCCTCCAAATGGGGACAACTGTAACTGAGTTGGGGTGAGGGGAGGGGCATTCCAAATGAAGAACCAGTGTGGGCAGAGGCTCAGGAGTGGGAAATGGCAGTGTGGTGTGAAGAATGGTGTGAAATCTAGTGCGGCTAGAGAGTAGAAGCCACGGGAACGGGAGAGGAACATGGGGAGTTAGGCTAGGGCCAGAATGTGGAGGTTTTGCAAAACCAGGCTGAGTTTGAGTGTATCCTGTGGTAGTGGTGGGAAATGGTCAGATCTATGATTGGATTTAGTAATGTGGAGGTCAGAGATGAGAGGAATAGAAGTGAGCCCAGCCGTAATACCTTGGGCAAGTTGGAGTGGAGGAGAACATTGACGAGAGCAATGTCAATGGAACAGCAGGATAGGACTCTCAAAGACTGATGGAGTTGAGGAAGCCCAAGAAAGTGGCCCTTTTAAGAGGTTGGATGTATCTCTTCTCAAGAATAGCAGCAGCTTGAAGATGATTCTCCAGTATGTCCTGTGGACATTTGTCTGAATGGCTGTATTGTCACCAGAGACACTTTTTTTTTTTTTTAATATTAGATTAATTCAAAAAAAGAAACCAGCGGTTCACAGAAGAAATCACAAGACAAAGGTCCTAAAACAGGATCAGTAAAGAAGGAGAAAGCAGTGAAGCCAGAGGAAGGTAATGACCTTTTTTGAGATTTTAGATTTGTCATTAAAGTTTATCGGAAAGTATGCCAAGTGGTAATTCATAATGTTTGATAGCATTGTGTGTTGTAGAGTCTCTGGCCTCGTATTTCTGGAATAACAAATTCTTGTATAATATTGGGAGACCATGAGGCACCTTCTGTTTGCTTAAACAGACCAAAGCAGTAAGAATGACCTTTAATCCTTTGCCTTCTCTACACACTGTGGGTCAGGTGTCTGAGTCATCTTGAGTAAGGAGAAATGGAATGATAGGTAGAGGTACACCCTTCCTCCTGTGATTCACCTCTGCTCTTTATTTATTTTATTTTTATTTTTTGAAGATTTTATTTCAGAGAGAGAGAGCAAACATGGGCAGGGGAGGTGGGGCACCTCTCACCTCTGCTGTTTAAATGTCAGTGCCAGTCTGGGGGCGCCTGGATGGCTCAGTCGGTTAAGCAGCTGCCTTCAGCTCAGGTCATGATCCCGGAGTCCTGGGATCAAGCCCCGCATCAGGCTTCCTGCTCAGCGGGGAGTCTGCTTCCCCCCTCTCCCGCTACCCTTCCCCCCCTGCTCATGCTGTCTTTCTCTCAAATAAATAAATAAAATCTTAAAAAACAAACAAAAGTCAGTGCCAGTCTATGGCTGGCTTAGTTGATAGAGCATGCAACTCTTGATCTCAGAGTTGTGAGTTCAAGCCCCACGTCGGGTGTAGAGACCACTTAAAAATAAAAATCTCAAAAATAAAATAAAAGTCAGTGCCAGTCCAGGCAGAGATGTTCCAGCACCAGCAGTGCCTACATCTTCAGTAGCTCCCTTGTTAGAATGATACCCTCCTGGCTTTTTCTGATCAGACTACAGCCAGGCGGGGCTGAAGAGTCACAGCACAGGTTTTTCCTGTGCTTTCACCAGCCAGAGCCCTGGCTCCGGGTTTCTTAAATCCTTTATCTTATCAACTAAAGCAAATATTGAGAGTTAAGAAAACTATTTATAATGCCTCAGGCATTTTCACCTTTGTGAATTTTCAGCTGCGTGTATCAGTTTCCTGGAGAGAAAGAACAAAGAACGCAGCCCTGTGATAAAGCTCTCTTTTGTTATGTGCCCGAGCCCCGAGCCCCCTCACGTTAGGAATCCAGGACTTTGGCCCCGGGCCTGTTTTCACTTCCTTGTTCTTAAAACTGCACAGATGTTTGTAGGAGTTGACCATTCTGTCTTAGCACACTCCTCCGCGTTCCTTCTTTCCGTAACCCAGGCAGGAGACGCTGAATTGGATGTGATTTGAGATACCTGTACACAAAACAAACACAGCACGGAAGGCTGAGTCATCTGTGAGTTCCAGGCACAGGCAGTATCAGACACCCCCGAGAACCCTGAGGGAACGTTTGTTCTCACCGACAGAGCCCCTGACCTGGATACTCACAACTCTTCAACTCCTCCAGGCATGTGAGGCTTGGTCCAAGATAATTGGACTTTGCCCGTGATACAGAGGCACTGGCTTTTTGGAGGGCTTTCTCTGTATTAGTCCGTCACAATCAGCATCAGTCACCTGACCCCCCCCCCCAGGAAGCCCCCCAGGAGGTACCCTTGAACCTTTCTTTCCTCCTGAGCCACCACGGCCTACTGAATTTACCTCCTGAACCTCCAACCCCGTGGCCACGACCCTGGTTCTAGCCCCATCATCGTGCAGCTAGAGTGTTAGAGCTGCTGCTTTTTAAATCTGTCCCCCATGCAGACAGCTGAGAGGTCTAGTTAAAAAACGGGAGACCTACCAACTTGCTTTCCCGCAGGAAGTCTTTCAGTGGCCTCCCATTTCAAAGCAGTGTTTTCTCATCTTGGTCCTGATAGGACACACGTAGAAAATGCCATCATGTTTACGGGACACTGGGATATGTGGACGAGGCCGCTCATGTGACCATCCACAGATCCATAGCCTGGGATTCAGACCTCCACACACGTATAGCCCGTTCTCCTAAGTTCTTGTCCAAAGGATGAAGTTTAGATGCCTTTATCCTCTGACCACGGCCTCTGTCATCAGCCTTGTCTCCTGCCACTTGTTAGGTGCTCTTACTGGGCTGGCCTTGCTGAATCGGCTGGCTGTTTTCCCACCTCTGGGCCGGTGCCCACCTTTCCCCCACCGGGTCAGAGCTGGTGTACCTTTTGTGACCATACAGAAAGCCGCAAGTCTTCCCGGAGACCTCTCCCCCAGGGAGGTTAGGTACTCCTGGCTATTCCCATGATGCCTTGCATACATCTCCAGTATGGCATTTAGCATATTTCATTACCATTATGTGTTTATTTTATCTGTCCTGCCAGGCTGCTGAAGGACCCTCCACCAGATCTTAAGGGCGGGGACGTGGTCTTAATGGTCTTTGCTGCTCCAGGGCCTCATCCTGGGCCCGGGTCATAGTGGTGCTTAGTAAATGTTCAGTGGAAGAATGTTCTAGTAAGGATGAGAGAATTCTAATCTAGAGCCATGTGAAACTGTAGGTTTTCTTTGATTCTGCGCTTCTGTAGGTGACTTAGTTTTGGAAAAGTAGCTCTTTCCTGCTGAGTTCATGTGTTTTTGTTTTGTTTTTTTCTTACCTAGGGCAGCTGGTGCAACTGGAAGAAAAGGGGCAGGGCTCAGTGCCCTGGTCAGTATATGGTGTCTACATCCAGGCGGCGGGGGGCCCCTTGGCTTTCCTGGTCATCATATCCCTTTTCATGCTGAATGTGGGCAGCACCGCCTTCAGCAATTGGTGGTTGAGTTACTGGATTAAGCAAGGAAGTGGGGTAAGGTTCCTCATTAATGGGAAAATTATATGTCTCAGAATGTGGCTGTTTTTTTTTTTTTTATTCTCTGGCTCTTTCTTGGGGAAACTGCTGTAGTTTTTGGTGGGAAGAACTCGTGCACGGGGATTACCCAGGATGAAAAAGATGAGCCCCTAATGCAGCCTCACAGGCTAGTTGCTCCCTGACCAACCTGCATTAGCAGCAGGACACCTGCAGCCTGTCTGCCCACCTCCACTAGAGAGAAGTGGGGGGCAAAGCCTGCCTTGCATTCGCCACAGCCAGGCCCCACAGCCATTATCCTGCCCCTCCCTGGAGCCGAGAATGGCCCCGAGTAGGAGTTCCCGGCTGTCCTTAGGAGTCTTGCCTCACAGAGCCTTGCCTCCAAACAGAACGCCACAGTGACACAAGGGAACAAGACGTCTGTGAGCGGCAGCATGAAGGACAACCCTTTCATGCAGTACTATGCCAGCATCTACGCCCTCTCCATGGCCGTCATGCTGATCCTGAAAGCCATCCGAGGGGTTGTCTTTGTCAAGGTACGCGGCAGTGGCTTCTGCGCCTCCTCTCCCTAGTGACTGTGCGGTCAGCCCCTCTCGGGTTACTTTGGAGCGGGGGAGCTCCTCTGAAGCAGGATAGCCCTCACCAAAATGACCTGTGTCCCGTCAGCCTCAGCCTCTTCTGAGTCCCCACCTCTTTCTCCCGCGACCCTTTGCCCTTCTCCAGCTTTGCGAGGGCATGTCCTCTGGAGCTGCGACCTGGATAAACAGGAGCTGAGTCTTCCCGAGTCCCTGGGTCTCTGGGCCCTGATCACTTTGTCCTCTGCTCCTCAGGGCACACTGCGAGCCTCCTCCCGGCTCCATGATGAACTTTTCCGAAGGATCCTTCGAAGCCCTATGAAGTTTTTTGACACCACCCCCACGGGGAGGATTCTCAACAGGTTTTCCAAAGACATGGATGAAGGTATTTCTCACTGCTTCTTTTATGCTCTGGGCCACAAGCTGCAGCTCCCTGTGCTCTGCAGCCTTCTAGATGACTCGCCAGCCGTGCCTATCTGTCCGTTATTACGTTCTGCTGGGGTCCACACCGGGAACAGTCTAGTTTTAGACTTTTCTCCAGGTTGCAACTTGTACTTGGGCTAAGGACCCACCTGATATTTTCACCTGTCATCTAAGTTCTCATCTGATCTCACTTAGGCTGAAAACAAATTCAGAGGCTCGAGGTGGCATAAATACTTTGGACGGGAGCTTCCGAGATTCCAAAACATGTTTACTTTGAGGGTAGCACATTGGCTCCTGGACATTTACAACCTCTGGCAGGTGCCGCGTGGGCTGTGCTAGCACCAGAACTTAACTCCTTCTCATAGCCCAGAATCATAGTGATGGCCCCCGACATTTATTGTGGGCCTCCTGTGTAACCAGCCGTGTGCCAAATGCTCTAGATACATTATCCTCATCCTCACGGGAGCCCTATGGGATGGGTATTGACTGACCCACTGAATACAGGGGGAAGCTAATGTCTAGAAAGGTTAAATAACTTGCCCAAAAGTACACAGCTATTAGATAAACAAACTGGGAATTGAGCCCAGATCTTTTCAGCCTCAAGCTAATGCTTTTAACTATCACTGTGTGCTGCCACCAGGGGACTTTGTTTCGGAGTTTGTTTCAGATACTGATAAAGCCAAGGTAAAGCCATGGCCAGAGGGATCAGAACCATCACTGATACATAGAACTGATGCGTGTACACACACACACACACACACACACACACACACGGTGGAAAGAAAAAAAAAATCAGTGCTATCAACATGTCTGGGATTTTTATGAAAATACTCCAGCCAAAAAAAAAGGGGGAGTGGGGGAGGAGATAGTCCAGAGGAAATGAAGAAAATGTTGATAACTTTTGAAGGTTCTACACTCTTTTGATTTTTGTGTATCTTTAAATTTTTCCATAATGAAAACTTTCTCAAATGTTAGCAGCAGTTTATTGGTATTGGTAAGACTAAAGATTATGTTTCCTTCTTGCATATTTATTTTCCAAATATTTTACAACAAACACATTACTTTTTTTTTTTTTTAATTTTATTAACATATAATGTATTATTTGCCCCAGGGGTACAAGTCTGTGAATCATCAGGCTTACACATTTCACAGCACTCACCATAGCACATACCCTCCCCAATGTCCATCACCCAGCCACCCTATTCCTACCCCGCTACCCTCCAGCCACCCTCGGTTTGTTTCCTGAGACTGAGAGTCTCTTATGGTTTTACTTCCTCCCTATCCCATCTCATTTTATTTCCCCCCCCAAACATATATTACTTTTAACGGGAAAATTGTTTAAAGGGGTTGGGTAGCCTCGTAAACCCGGGGGAGGGCCTGGCGGGAGAAAGATCACTTAGATTTCCTTGGGACAAGAAAAATTAGATCAACCAGGTTTGTAGATTTTTCTTTGATTTTAAAGACAACACACAGTTCTGATAGAGACTTTGTGGAACCTCTTTGTGTTTTTTAAAAACCGTGGTCTCATTTTTCCTGTGCATGGGTCCCAGCCGTCTGACACTTGTTCCCTTGCGGTTTCCCCAGTCGATGTACGCCTGCCGTTCCAGGCCGAGATGTTCATCCAGAACGTCATCCTGGTGTTCTTCTGTGTTGGAATGATCGCTGGAGTTTTCCCGTGGTTCCTGGTGGCGGTGGGGCCCCTCTTCATCCTCTTTTCAGTTCTGCACATTGTCTCCAGGTAAACAAGGAGTGTTCACGTCTACCAGGGATGAAGCCAGGGTTGTCTGTCTACCGCCGGGACTCAGAACTCCTTCTCTCTCTAGGGTCCTGATTCGAGAGCTGAAGCGTCTGGACAATATCACACAGTCCCCTTTCCTCTCCCACATCACATCCAGCATACAGGGCCTTGCCACCATCCACGCCTACAACAAAGGGCAGGAATTTCTGCACAGGTCAGTGCTGATGGCGGCTGGAGGGCGCAAAGGGGAGTCAACATACAGCCTTTAATAAGTCTAAGGGGCCCTTCGAGGCCAGAGTTGGGGATTATAAAGCTCATTACCGAGAGTATTACTGATGTAATAGTCTCTGATTAAAATTCACTCACTTGCTAGAACTCCTTTCTAAGCAAATGAGAAGACAAAAATACAGGTTTGGAGTTTATTGGCTTTGGACTCCAAATGGGTATATTTGAAGGAGGTTTTCTTTTTTCTTTTTTCTTTTTTTTTTTTGGAAAAGTGATGGTCATTGACATTAGACTGATATTTTAGCTGCTGAATATTGTTTAGATGAGAAATTTATGTACATAGATAGTCATTGTGGAGACTTGTATTAACAAGAGATTGGAACTAACTTAAATGTCCTTCAAGAGAGAGCAGGTTAAATAAGCTCTGGTATACCCATATAGAATATTATGTGGCCCTTAAAAAGAATGAGATGGGGCACCTGGGTAGCTCAGTTGGTTAAGCATCTGACTCTTGATTTCGGCTCAGGGCAAAAACTCAGGGTCGTGAGATCGAGCCCTGCATTGGGCTCTGTGCTCAACAGGGAGTCTGCTGGAGATTCTCTCTCTCTCCCTCTGCCCCGCCCCACCACTCGCGCACACGCTTTCTCTCTCAAATAAATAGATCTTAAAAAAGAATGAGACAGTTCTATAGGTACTGATATGGAATGATCTCTAAAATACATTAGGGAAATAGCAAGGTACAGATGTGTGTGTATGGATGCTTCCTTTTAGGTATGTTTTTGTACATATAACATTTAGAATATCTCTGAAAGGATACACAGGAAGTACTAGTTGTCACTGGAGAGGGGAACTGAGTAGCTGGAGGATGGGCAGGAGAAAAACTGACTTCTATTGGTAAAACTTTTTATGCCATCTAGATATTCTATACTATGTATATGTTGTCTGTTCCAAAAACTAATTAACGTCTGTTCCAAAAATTAAGTAATTAATTTTAAAAAGAAAATCTAGAGTAGAAAGTTTAGTTTAGGGGCGCCTGGGTGGCTCAGTTGGTTGAGTGTCTGACTCTTGCTTTTGGCTCAGGTCATGATCTTGAGACCAAGCCCCACGTATGGCTCTGTGCTGGGCCTGGAGCCTGCTTGGGATTCTCTCTCTCCCTCTCCGTTTGTCCCTCCCCCTCGCCCCCCCACTCGCTCTCTCAAGGTCTCCTCTCAAAAAATAAAGCCTCAAAAGTTGAAAGTAGAGCTGTCCTATGACCCAGCAATTTCATTACCCCAAAGATACAAATGTAGTGATCCGAAGGGGCACCTGCACCCCAATGTTTCTAGCAGCAATGTCCACAATAGCCAAACTCTGGAAAGAGCCTAGATGTCTATCGACAGATGAATAGATCCAGAAGATGTTGCCCCCTATGCAATGGAATACTATGCTGCCATCAAAAAATGAACTCTTGCCATTTGCAGTGATGTGGATAGAACTAGAGGGTATTATGCTAAGTGAAATAAGTCAATCAGAGAGAGACAATTATATGATCTCACTCATGTGGAATTTAAGAAACAAAACAGACGTATATAAGGGAAGAGAGGAAAAAACAAAACAAGGTGAAATCAGAGAGGGAGACAAACCACAAGAGACTCTTAACCATAGGAAACAAACTGAGGGTTGTTGGAGGGGTGGGGGGTAGAGGGATGGGGTAACTGGGTGATGGACATTAAGGAGGGCACGTGATGTAATGAGCACTGGGTATTATACAAGACTGATGAATCACTGACCTCTGCCTCTGAAACTAATACATTTATATTAATCATTGAATTTATTTTATTTTATTTTATTTTATTTTTTTTAAAGATTTTATTTATTTATTTGACAGAGAGAGATCACAAGTAGGCAGAGAGGCAGGCAGAGAGAGAGGGAAGCAGGCTCCCTGCTGAGCAGAGAGCCCAATGCGGGGCTTGATCCCAGGACCCTGAGATCATGACCTGAGCCGAAGGCAGAGGCTTTAACCCACCGAGCCACCCAGGCGCCCCAATCATTGAATTTAAATAAAAAAGAAATTTTAGGTTAAACGACTCAGAAAAATAATCTTCGCTTTAAGAGAAGAACAGTACAATACGCTCTGTGCCTGTGTATATACATACACACACACATTTAGTGTATTGGAAAAAATGCCGGGAGAAGATCCAGCAGACTGTTAACCCTGAGTGGTGAGAATACGACATTTTCTTCTTTACTGCATTTCCTAAATTTTCTCCAAATATCTGATATAAAGAGGAAAAGTGATTTTTTTTTTTTTTTTTTTTTTTTTTTTTAAAAGCAAAGCACATTTGCCTGGCAAGACTTCCTGCTCTGGAGTTCTAACTGTATGTGTAGGTGACACCTGGGCCTTTGGCTGGGTTCTGATCTGCTCTCTAGGACCCCTGGTGACAGTAGTGTCTCCCTCCTTCAGTGGCAGAAGTTGTCCGGGTCTCTCTCGCTGTGGTTTAGTTCCTGGTTCTATGCTCCACGGCCTTGGAAACAAGGACCATTTTGCCCAACAGCAGTGCATCAGCAGACATTTTCCACTTTGCCATTTTCAGTCTGCAAGTTTATCTTTCCAGGTCTTTTTTTTTTTTAATATTTTATTTATTTATTTGACACAGAGAGAAAGAGCACAAGTAAGCAGAGAGGCAGGCAGAGGGAGAGAGAGAAGCAGGCTCCCTGCCGAGCAGGGAGCCCGATGCGAGGCTTGATCCCAGGACCCTGGGATCATGACCAGAGCCGAAGGCAGATGCCCAACCAACTGAGCCACCCAGGCATCCCTATTTTTCCAGGTCTTAGGGCATTTCTGCAGTTTGCCTGTGTAGCCTGTCTCTTTGAGGAAGTGACCCCTGACCTAAGACATTTTTCTAAAGCTTAGCCAGCCTCTTTATTTGGTCTCCTTTCCCTGTGCATTCGTTCTGCCATTAACATATTTTCCCCTAACATCTTGAATGTGTTTCTTTGAAGGAGTAAAACTAGAAAACCCCAAGTCGTCCTATGTGCGGACCCTGGAATACTCTGTAGTCCTTAGATTTCCAGATCCTTCTCCTAGTAAGAGACAGGAAGTACTTAAAAGTTAGCCCTCCATCCATAATTCCCACCAGAGCTGTGACATCACCCGCTCCCAGGGTGGTGTGGTACTTTGTTTGCCTATCAGGTGTTCTGTGGCCCTCACAGGTACCAGGAGCTCCTGGATAACAACCAAGGTCCTTTCTTCTTGTTCACGTGTGCAATGCGGTGGCTGGCTGTGCGGCTGGACCTGATCAGCATTGCCCTGATCACCACCACCGGGCTGATGATCGTTCTCATGCACGGGCAGATTCCCCCTGCCTACTCAGGTCTTGCCATCTCCTATGCCGTCCAGGTCAGTCTTGGGGATGGAGCTTTACCTTTGCTCACTTGAGTCCTGTGTTGGCCTAGGAGAGGCATGGTAGGGGGCTCTCCCTCAGCCTTTGAGGCTCCTAGAGCTTCTGCCCACCTTCCTTCTTAGTGACAGCCTGGACTTGCCTCAGGCCGAGAGGATGGGAGAGAGATATGAAGGGCATATAGGAACAAAGGGATTTAAGTCTATTGCACGTGTTTAAAAAATAGGTGCCATTTATTTATAAATAAACACAATTTTGAAAATGGTTTCTTGATTACAGGTTTCTGCATTCACCACCCTCTCATCTCTGGCCTTTTCCTGGTCTTCTAAGAAATACCATGTCCTCAATATGCTTCTTATATGCATTTTATTTTCAGGCCCCGGATTTTCCCAAAACTGTTACATATGTAGACCTGGCCCCTAGGGATGGTTTAAGGTTTTTAAATAGCTCAGAGAACAGTTGGGAACTTGAGCACTAAGTATTTGAGGATTTTAAGGAATTATTATTAATTTTTTAGATGTCATCATGGTATTGGACAATGGTATTGTGTTTTTAAGAAGTCTTTATACATTAGAAAGATGCAAGCTAAAATATTTAAGGATAAAAGGATAGGATGTCTGGGATCTGCTTTCCCATCAGGCAGAGGCGTGGTGTGGTATAGATGAAACAACGTTGTCTATCAGTTGACAGGTTTTTAAGGTCACGGGAGTTCATTATACTGCCCTCTCTACTCTTGTATATGTTTGACATTTTTCCATATTGGAAAGACCAAAACAAATAAGTAGGCAAAGAAAACCAAGGAGAGCTAATGTATCTTTGCAGATTCCCAAAGATGTCTGTCCATGTTCTACAGACTTGATCACTGGAAGGGAAGAAAACGTGTTCTCTGTACCGGGGTTCAGGGTCCTCAGCCTGAGGTGCCCAGGGGCTCTGCATTCTCACTACTTGCTCTCAGGGCGATACATTTCTCCATTTGCTGTGGCTGCCCGAGCAGGTGCAGGCCGCTCAGAAGGAAGCCCACAAGTACCTCAGCTGCAGATGTGTGTACTGGAAGTGTAAAGATGGATGGAAAGCCTTTGGAGGCAGGGGAGTCAGTGCCAGCGGTCCCACAATGCCACCTGTCTTCGTTGAGAAGTGCAGTTGATTGAGGGATAATGGGCATGGTGGTAAACATTTAGAGAGTGACTCGGTCCATCTGACCAGCTGCTGCAGGTGCCCGGTTCATTGGCTTGTTGAGCTGTAATCCCTTAGATGGGAGGGGTTTTCTAGCGTTGGCCTGACATGTATTTGTAATGCATTCCTTCTTGGATTTTGCTTTCCGTTATCAGTTAACTGGGCTGTTCCAGTTCACCGTCAGACTGGCCTCTGAGACAGAAGCCCGCTTCACCTCAGTGGAGAGGATCAACCACTACATCAAGGTCAGGATGCGAAAGCCTTTACTGTGGTCCGACCCTTTGTGGGGTCCTTTTACCCTTTTGCTGCCTCGGGTGGAGGTGCAAGGAGGCTGCTTGTTTTTTCACAGGCGAGGACCAGCCGTCTCTTCAGCGTGTGTGGAGTGGAGAAGAGATTATCCTAAGAGTTCCTAAATGTTTTTGTGAATTGTGACTGATTAAGAACATAGGTCATTTTCCTGATGCTGTATAAAACCATGTAGTTTTGTAAATCTCATTCTAGTTCACTTGTTCTTCTTTTTCTTTTTTAAGATTTTATTTATTCATTTGAGAGAGAGACAGAGAGAGCATAAGCTGGGGGAGAGGCAGAGGGAGAGGGAGAACCAGGCTCCCCGCTGAGCAGGGGCTCCATCCCAGGACCCCGGGATCATGACCTGAGCCACCCAGGCGCCCTTAGTTCACTTGTCCTTACCCAGGGATGGCCATCGGTAACCCCCGCTGAGCTTTAGGCAGAGACAGATGTAGGCCTCATCTTGAGATTCTGATACAGTCGATCGGGGGTGAGACCCAGGCTTCTGACGTTTTAGAAGCTCCGTGGCTAATTCTAAACTGCATTCCTAGTTTAGAAACAGTTAATTTCATTGATACTGAGATGATCCGACTCTTCCCGCCTTCCCTCGGTAACCCTCGGGACAGCGTCTTGTGGCCAGGTCATCTCCTAGCCGGGACCCTGAAAGCAGTTTTCTATAGAGAGAAGGAGAGTCACAAGTAGTTAAGAGCCTCAAATTTAACTCCATTCAGAGGAGTTACCTATTTTGTGAACTGCCCAGAGACTTTATCAGCATTTAGATCATGGTTTACATGGGAAGAACATATCCCAATTTCCAAATAATTGACTCAGAAACATAGTTTTGAAAAATTACCCTTTTTTTTTTTTTTTTAAAGATTTTACTTATTTATTTAACAGAGAGAGATCACAAGTAGGCAGAGAGGCAGGCAAGAGAGGGAAGCAGAAAAAAAAAAAAAAAAAAAAAGGGAAGCAGGCTCCCTGCTGAGCAGAGAGCCTGATGTGGGGCTCGATCCCAGGACCCTGAGATCATGACCTGAGCCTAACGCAGAGGCTTTAACCCACTGAGCCACCCAGGTGCCCCGAAAAATTACCCTTTCTGCCAAGAACTAGCATATTATGTAAACTGCATCTTCCAGCAGACATGTGTCCCTGAACTGTTTTGACAGTGAGCCTCATTAATTGTAGGATATTGCTTCAACTTACAAATTCTTATTCTCAGAAAGAATGGCACATAGCTATCCATGGCAGACAGAGAGCTGCTAATAGCTGTTCCTCTTATTTATCCATTGGCTATTTTGCCCAGTGCCCGTGTCTGTGGACGGTATGTGGGTGTATCTATGGGTGTGTTGTGTTTGATTTAATATTGCCGTTGGTGAGAGTCTCTTGCCAAAGAGGGTCAGGGTGATGGTCAGCCATAGCAGAGTGCACCCTGCACAAACCAGTCACATTTCTGAGGACTGGCTCCCACTGCCAGTGCCCAACGTGGGTGCCTTCCAGCTTAGAGTTCAAGACATCAGTCTCCACCCACCCTCCCACCCTGCCCCCCACCTCCACCCCTGCCCAGAGCTCCACCGCCATTGGCTTTCACTTCCCTAGGAACCTGTAAAGTCCCTCGACTAGTTACCAGAGAATTTTCAAACATCGCAGGGTGGGACTGTTGATAACAAAAATTACCCAAGCAGTCACATCGAACACAACATTTTAAAGCCGAACGGATTTCCACGATTCTCTAATCCGGTCCCCACGACTTGCAGATGAGAACCTAAGACCTAGAGTGAAGAAGCGATCTATCCACGTCACACAGTGACTGGTGGCAGATTGAACTTCGAGCCCGTGTCTCCTGGGGTGACGGACATGTCAGAATGCCAGGATCTGATGAAATGTTCAGTAAATGGTAGTTTTCTTCCTTTGGGTTTAGGCCATTGGCTTTCAAATGATGGAATCTTGTCTCAAGTAGAGTATTTTGAAAGAATTCCAACAAAAAGGGTTGTGTTTGAAGAGCTGTGGAAAGCCTCATGCCCCACCCTTGGCCTCCAAGACAGTTTCGTGGAGAAATTCCATAAGACAGAAAACAGTTGGAAAGCCACTGCCGTCCCCAAGGTGCTGCTTAGCGGCCACTGTAAACTGCTAAGTGTAAAGTTAGTCGCCATCGCGCTCTGTCTGGTTTAGTGGTGGTAAAGCATTTACTGCCAAGGGCATCTTCCATGGGAAGGGAAAAGGGCAGCGGCTGCTTCTGTGTGGCTGCTGTGGCTGCCTGGGTTTTACTTCTCTTCGAAAGCCTTTCAGCTCCCACAGAATCTGGTCAGTCTGACCCAGCCACTTCTGTCTCCCCAGACTCTCTCTTTGGAAGCACCTGCCAGAATTAAGAACAAGGCTCCCTCCCCTGACTGGCCCCAGGAAGGAGAGGTGACGTTTGAGAATGCAGAGATGAGATACCAAGAAAATCTCCCTCTGGTTCTGAAGAAAGTGTCCTTCACCATCAAACCCAAGGAGAAGATCGGCATCGTGGGGCGGACCGGATCAGGTAAGAGTGAGCCAAGGCCTCTGGAGAAACATTGGAACCTATCGGAGTTGAGTGTGGGGCCCATGATTTGCCGTTTATTGAATATCCCTCTCATCCCTTCAAACCAGCTCCTTATTAATGAGTGATGAGTAAGGTCTCCCTGAAGCCAATTTTCTCAGTGTATTCTCAACCCTGCTTTTGTTACACTTAGTGCTTTTTCTGGTCATAAAAGTATACATTCTCAATGCGGAACAATTGGAGTATATAGCGAAGTACAAAAGGGGAAAAGCACCCATAACTCCACTGCCCAGAGATAGTTACCGTTAATATTTTTTTGGTGGGTATCTTGTCTGGCTTTTTTTTTTTTTTTTAAGATTTTACTTATTTATTTGCGAGAGTGACAGCACAAGCAGGGGGAGGGACAGCGGGAGAGGGAGAAGCAGACTCCCTGCTGAGATCCTCCCAGGACTCTGAGATCTTGACCTGAGCCGAAGGCAGCCACCCAACTGACTGAGCCACCCAGGCGCCCCGTGTCAGGCCTTTTCTATCATCAAATATATTCACAAAATGGGGGGCGGGGGGGTCATTTTACACACAGTCTTCTAGCCTGCCTTTAAATCTACCAAGTATTTCTCGATGTCGATTAATAGCCTGTGATATGAATTCTATGCAGCAGGATATAAAATTCCATTTTATGGAGGTACCATAATTTATATTTAACCAGTCTCCAATTGTAGGGCATTGAGGTTGTTGTCAATTTTTCACTATTATGAATAGTACTGCAGTGAATATCCTTATTTCTGTGAGGTCAAAACACATGAAAGATTTAAGTCATCTGTGACATAATGCTAGCATTGCATTGTATTTATCAGATGCTAACATAGCTCTGAATAAGGAACCCGTGTTCTTTGAAGACAAATTATTTTCTTGATCTGACATCAGTTGCAAAGAAGTAGAGAATTGACTCTCATTTTAGTCATTTTACTTTACGCTTAGAATCATATTACTTCTATGCCCTTTAGATTTCCAGGGTCAAGACTTGAGTAATTCATTTCCTTCCCTCTTTCCTTCCTGAATAGCATTTCAAAGATTGAGGTTTGTTTTCATTTCCTAACCAGTTTACCTGGTATAAGAAGTCTCTCTGATTCACTTCTCATCAGCTTTTGGGGGTCGTTGCTTCCTTGTCAAAGCTCTTCTAGCTTGGTTTCTTTCCATTAAAAACAAAACAAAACCGCTTGTATCTTTTCTGGCCAGTTTACTTTAAAGAACCTGCTAAGAAGAGGAGAAAAAGCCATTTCCTGCTTCCTGTTTGAAGGAATTATTTCATGTCAGAACAATACACTGTCTGTAGGTTTTTTACTCTGCAAGGAGAGTGTTCAGCCAAGGAAGGTGGCTGTCCCCAAAGCTCTTTCTTTGCTTTCTCCCTCAAATTCCCTCTGCTACATTGACTCCCAGGGGTACCCTGCTCTCCTGAAAGCTCTGACTGATGTCCCCTTCTTGTGATTCCCCTTAACGCAGGTAAGACAGACTGAACTATTCATTAACACTTTATTCAACCAGGGGCACCTGGGTGGCCCAGTCAGTTGAGCGTCGGACTCGGTTTTGGCTCAGGTCATGATCTCAGGGTCGTGAGATCGAGCCCCACATCCGGAGTCTGCTTGTCCCCCTGCTCCTTCCCCCTCTCATGTTCTCTCTCTCTCTCTCTCTCTCTCAAATAAATAAATAAATAAAATCTTTAAAAAAGAAAAGACTATTAAACCATAAGTAGTTACAGGAGAAAAATAAGAAAAAATAAAGTAATTATAAATAGCCTGACTTACAAAGTCTAAACTCTAATCCTAACAAGCTTCTTCAGAAACTCTTAGACCCTGACTCTGCCATGGCTATAGTCAAGGGCATCACGGCAAGGACCTCATGGCCTCTTTTACTAGCACATCCATCAGTGCGAAGGTAGGCTAGATGCAGAGAACTATAAAATCTTCCAGCCTAGCTAGCATCTTTTGCTAAAGTGAAACGACTTGATCTATTTTTTTTTTTAACAGTATGGTGATATCTTTTTATTTTTTTTAAGATTTTATTTATTTGAGAGAGAGAGAGTGTATGAGCATGAGCATGGGGGAAGGGCAGAGGGAGAAGCAGGCTCCCCACTGAGCAGGGAGCTGGATGCAGGGCACGATCCCAGGACCCTGGGGTCAGGACCCGAGCTGAAGGTAGACACTCAATCAACTGGGCCACCCAGGAGCCCCTCAGACCTGCTTTTCTATCACAGTTCCCTATCATTGATAGAGTCCTCTACAGCCACTTACTTCCTCCTTCCCTGTGTACTTACCCCAGAATGGTGAGAGGTCTTGTCTTGTTTCTCTCTCATCTATGATAAGGGAACAGAAGAGAGAAAACATCTTGTCCTCAGGTTTGGCCCTAGCTCCTTGCTCTAAGAACTCTGTTCTCCTCACTTTGCCTGAAACGCGTGATAGCCCATGTACCCACTCCCAGGGCGAAAAGCAGGCCTTGTTCTAATTTACTCTCAGAAAGTGTGGTAGTATCCCAGACTCCTCAGGCTGAAGCCGTGTGATTTAAATGTATGTACTTGTATAGCTCAGGAAAGCGCATATTTTTCTGTTTCTGGCTTTCGCTTTCTACATTATCTTAGTTAATCAGATGAAATAATAATTGAATAGAACTAGAAAAACAGACGATTTTGCCTGGGGTGCGGGTGGGGGGGATTAAACCAGTTTTTGTCTTCACAAAATTTGCTCAGAGAGCTACTTTTCTGCATGTCTTTTGACTCCTCAGGGAAATCCTCTCTGGGGATGGCCCTCTTCCGTCTGGTGGAGTTGTCTGGAGGCTGCATCAAGATCGATGGCGTGAGAATCAGTGACATTGGCCTTGCCGACCTCCGAAGCAAGCTGTCCATTATTCCTCAAGAGCCAGTGCTGTTCAGTGGCACCGTCAGGTGAGGACCCGAGCGCCTGTGGGCTCTGTGCTGCATTTCCAAGCCAGGTGGGCACAGGAGAGCCTCCATGTAGGACCGAGATCGAGGGACCTCCAGTCTAGTGCTCTTCCCACCACCATGTGCTTCTTCCTGCAGAAGGAAGGGGCAGCTCCACAAAACGGGGGCTGAGGGCCCTGCCGCAAGTGGTGAAGAAGTCAGAGAGGTCTGGGCTCAGATCTCTGCTTGTGACTTCAGACAAGTTATCTGACCACGCCTAAGCTCACTCCCTCATCTGTAAAATGGGGATACTATTAAGGGCTGTCGCTGTGGAGACTGAAGAAGTTCCTACAAATTACGCACACACCAGGCCTGGCACATGGTGGCAGTGGACCGTGGCAGTGGACCGTAGCAGCTTGTCAGCCTTGTCCCACTCCGTATTGTCATCTGCCCTATGTGCACTCCAACTCGCAGTTCTCATGGTGGTTTTCAGGCATTGTTATCACTCATGGGTTTTCCTGTTCCAGTATCTTCCCCCACCTTTGATTCAAACTCCAGAATGATGCCTCTCTCTCTGAAATCTGCCAGGGTGCCTAAGATAAAATTCCTCCTCCTTTTTTTTTTTTTAAGATTTAATTTATTTAATTAAATAAATTTTAATTTATTTTAATTAAGAGAGAGCGTGCGCGCGCGTGCGCATGAGCGGGGGTGGGGGGGCGAGGGAGAGGGAGAGGGAGAAGCAGACTCCCTGCAGAGCAGGGAGCCTGATGTGGGACTCCATCCCAGGACCCCGGAATCGTGACCTGAGCTGAAGGCAGACGCTTAACTGACTGAGCCACCCAAGCACCGCTAAAATTCCTCCTCTTGACCTGTTAAAATAGTAACTAAAAAGGAAAAATATATTTAATCCCATTGACTTTCCCTATACCTTATCCTACCCTCATCCTTAGTCTTAAGCTTTTGCCTCCTTGAAACAATGGGTTTCTATAATTCCTGTCCGTGTCTATTCACGTTGCTTCTCTTTTGAACTAAAAATAGCTTTAACTATATAGCTGACCTAGATTGGACTTCTTTTTTTCAAATTAAATTAAATTTCTTTAATTTTTGGCAGTGTTCAAAAAAATTGGTACCAACTTAATTTCAAATAACCATGGACTCGTCTTTAAAATTAGGTCCCCTCCCTTTCTCTGGAAATAACACCTGAACTCACTGATTCAAGGCGGTTTGGTAGACAAAATGAATTCTCACCTACCTGCATATAGGGTCAACACTCTTGGGTGTATTTATTTTGGCATTTTCTCTAAACAGTAGTGAATTGGGGCAGCATAGATTGGATGTATTGATGATGCTCAGTCATTCTCTAATCTCTGGGTCCTGAGATAACAAGGTCAAACAAATGTCAGAAGAGAATTAGAATTTGTTGAAGACTCAGGTCTAAAATTGAGAAATCGAGAGGTGTTGCCAAATCTGCTCTTCCCTTCCATAAATTCCTATTTTTAGATGCCACGAGAATGCCTTTGAGAATATCACTGGCCTTCAAATTTTCGGCTCAGGACAAAAGAACCATTTTTTTGTCATTTGGAAAGGAATTAAGAAACACAGTGTGTTGAACTTGACTCTCTTAAATACATTGCCACCCAGAAGCCTCACTTTTCATTTGTAAATTTCACAGCCCTTGACTTGGGGCTGTGAATCAGGGGCTTCTAGAGTGAGTGGTTAAGTGCTTGTTTGGGCAGCACGTGTACTAGAATTAATGGTTAAGAAATGACCTGCTGGCGTGTGCAGCTGCTGTTCATAGAACCTCAGGGAGGTGCAGCTTCCCTGGGAGTCAAGGGGCCATTTGTTACCGGCTCTAGAGACATGATGCTGCTTGATGGACAAGCTTACAATTGGTGTGCTGCTGCCCTGAGTTTTTAGTTACTGAGTTCAGAGTGCTATTTGGGCAGTCAGCTGTACAAATTTGGGAAATCATATAAGTTTCATTTCTGCCAGCTATAATTTTGGCTTTTTAAGTCAGGAGTAGAGCCTGAGGACAAATTAAATCCCAGACCTACTATTTTCCTCCTTTTATCCTCTCAGGTCTCATACAAATCACAAGGAACATTCTGTTTTTGGTGTGTGTTTTTTTTTTTTTTTTTGCTTTTCTTAGAAAATTAGAAAGCCTATAAAGAGTTTCCCGAGGCAAGGGCAGGACAGACTGGCTGTTTCTCAGTGATCTCCTGGAGACCCTGAACGTGGAAACTCTCTTTACTACTGTTAGCCAGCAGTGAGGGTGGACACACCTTGAGATACCAACATGCAGTTGAAACATAAGGAACTCTCGAGGCACCTGGTGGCACAGCTGAGCTGAGCGTCTGACTCTTGGTTTCTGCTCACGTTGTGATCTCAGGGTCGTGGGATCGAGTCCCACATCAGGCTCTGTGCTCAGCGCAGAGTCTGCTTGGAACTCTCTCTCCCTCTGCCCCTCCTGCTTGTTCTCTCTCTCTCAAATAAATAAATAAATCTTAAAAAACAAAAAACAATAAGGAACTCTCAGAGTGAAAGCAAGGTAAAACCAAAATCAAATAAAATTTAAGGTGATGAGATAAAAACGTCTGAATCGTTCTCATACAAATAGACTCTGAATCACAGACCGGATCATTTGGGGCCATACACTCCCTAGATTAGCTGGACTCTCCATCCATTCCAGCAGCTTCATCTAGCCCTCCCCTATCTGGTGGTAGGGCCTATGTTTCTGTGGCTCGTCCCTTTCCTGTGCTTTTTGCCCTGATAGCTGGCTCTAAGACAAGAGGTTTCTTCTTATCCCAACCCTAAATATTTTTTTTAATATATAATTTTTTATTTTTTATTAACATATAATGTATTATTTGTTTCAGGAGTACAGGTCTGTGATTCATCAGTCTTACACAATTCACAGCACTCACCATAGCACATACCCTCCCCAATGTCCATCACCCAGCCCTCCCATCCCTCCTATCCCCCTCCCCTCCAGCAACTCTCAGTTTGTTTCCTGAGATTAAGAGTCTCTTAGGATTGGCTCCCTCTCTGGTTTCGTCCCATTTCATTTTTTCCTCTCTTTCCCTATGATCCTCTGCCTTGTTTCTTAAATTCCATGTATCAGTGAGATCATATGATAACTGCCTTTCTCTGATTTATTTCACTTAGCCTAATACCCTCTAGTTCCATCCACGTCATTGCAAATGGCAATATTTCATTTTTTGATGGCTGCATAATATTCCACCGTATATTTATACCATATCTTCCTTATCCATTCATCTGTCGATGGACATTTGGGCTCTTTCCATAGTTTGGCTATTATAGCCTACCCTAAACATTTTTGCTGACCTTCCCTCTTTCACGGCCTTGGCAGTACCTTCCTTTCCTTTCCCCAGAGGACCCTGTGCTTCCTGAGATCCCTTCCCTCTGCCCTAACCAACCCCTGCTGGAGTCATTCCATCTTTGGGGACAGTCTAAGGCTCAGCTTGGCAGGCAGTTAATCTGCCTCTCAGAAGGACTAGTTGTCCACAGCTGTCGCTCTGGTCTGTCTGTGAGCCTCAGTCTGCTTGGGGGGACTGGGCACCTTCTCATCACCTGGGCATCTCTGCTTGGTGGCCATTCATTACAAGAGCAGTGTCCTCATGTCTTCCTAGTCACACGCCCTCACCCCTTTTCCATCTGCCCATTACATTGTTATACTTTTGAGGAATATTTCTGGTCCCCAACTCAAAATCACAGCAAAAATGACTGAGCACAACTGACCCATTCTGCTTTGGTTCATTCTGGGCCCAAACCCCTTCAGACAGAAGCAGTTAGCCCTCTAGCGGGAATGGAAGCTGTTCTAACTTTGAAGCAGCTTCTTTCTTAGAATCTCTGGGTCTTCTCATTGTCTCTGAATTATTCTGTTGAAGAGGGCCCCCTTTCCTCATTCTTCCTTTCTTTCTTTCTTTCTTTCTTTCTTTCTTTCTTTCTTTCTTTCTTTCTTTCTTTCTTTCTTTCTCTCTCTCTCTCTCTCTCTCTCTCTCTCTCTTTCTTTCTGTCTTTTTTTTTTTATAGTCTTCATTTCTGTGGAACTTGGAATTTTCCAAAAGCTTCTTAAGTCTTAATATCAGAAAGTAATGTGAAGTCTAGAATAATTAATAATATCAAGAACACTAGGTGTTATCTAACATTTGCTAAGTCATTCTGGTCAAGATAGATAGGAAATCTTTACCTCCTCTCAGTTTTGCTATGAACCTAAATTGGCTTTTAAAAAAAAATTATCTCTAAAAGACAAGGGAAGGGGCGCCTGGGTGGCTCAGTCATTAAGTGTCTGCCTCAGGCTCAGTTTATGATCCCAGCGTCCTGGGATCAAGCCCCACGTCCGGCTCCCTGCTCAGCAGGAAGCCTGCTTCTCCCTCTCCCACTCGCTGTCCTTGTGTTCCCTCTGTTGCTGTCTGTCAAATAAATAATAAAATCCTTAAAATCTTAAAAAAAAGACAAAAACCAGGAAAGGTCCTTCTGTGCCAGACAGTGCTGCTCTAAAGAGCAACAATAACGGAAGTCGCTAAGCTTATTGAGAACTTCGTATGTGGCAGATGTTGTCCTAAGCATTTTAATTGTATTAATTCGTCAAATACTCAAAACTCCAGGAAGGAGGTACTATTATTGTGCCGATTTTATAGATGAAGAAACCGAAACCCAGAGAGGTGAGATAATTTGCCCAAAGGTAGGCGTTTGAACCCTGTGGTGGGGGCTCTCACACGCCCCACTCGCCCCATCACCTCCTGGAGTTCTCACAGTACCCACTCTCCACTGCAACATTGGGACGTACTCCATCTTTCCAACAACCAGAGTGAAGCCTTTTTTTCCGGGGGGCCTTGACTTTTATTTTACTATTTGTTTTTAAATTTTTTAAATTTTATTTATTTGACAGAGAGAGGCACAGCGAGAGAGGGAACAGAAGGGGCAGAGGGAGAGGGAGAAGCAGGGTTCCTGCCGAGCAGGGAGCCCGATGCAGGGCTGATCGCAGAACCCTGGGATCATGACCTGAGCTGAAAGCAGACACTCAACAACTGAGCCACCCAGGCTCCCCGGGGCCCTTGACCTTTAGTTACCTTTCTTTTTCTGGCATCTTCAAAATCTCATCTGCTTCCAGATTTGCAGAGTCCTCCCTTATCTTGAAAAAAAAATGTCACACACTCTCTGCTGCTCTCTTGAGTCCCTCTCATTTACTCTCCTCCCCCCGAGTCCCTTTTACCATCTCTGGCCTTTTCCTGATTTTACGCTTAACAGCTAAAGGCCAAAAACAGTCCGTATTTCTGAATAACTATTTCGAGTTCTCCTTTAGCTCCCAGATTGCAGGAGGTCTGTGGGTCCCGGGTCCCCTGCTCTGAGGCCCAAGGCTGCTCGGGAAGCTCCCATCCCGATGGCGGGACAGTTGGTGCAGCAGTGTCTTCCCACTTGTCAGGGAGGCACTCCTGCATCCTCTCACACTCCCGAAGAGATTCTTGGCCTCTTTTAGCCGTGGCCAAGAGGCAAGCTGAGAATACTGCTAAAAATAAAATATGAAGGACGAAAGATGAAAATGCACTTCTGGCGACATTAGGACCCCAGGAGTTCTGACTACTAGAAATAGGTGCCTTCCTGTTCAGATGCCTTCTTTCTCTCTCCATCCACTCAGCCAAAACTTCTGATGTTGTGAATGCATAGCTTTGGTTTCACTTCTGTTTGTGGATCAGACTCAGGGCCATCTGGCTTCTCTAATGAGTGTGTCTTCTCTTCTGTTCCTGACTGAGCTCCCTGCTGAGATCGGTCTGGTGTGCCTTAATGTGTATATATACCACCTCCTGATGTATGTAAATATTCCTTATATATCTGGAACCTATAGTCTAGTTTTTGGAGGCTCCTTCAGCTGGTGGGATGGGCCTAGGAGGGCTGGATGTCAGGGCTGCCCACGTGTCTGCTGTCTTCCCCTGCAGAGGATCTGATGGGGCAGGCTCGTCACCGAGCAGGCTCCACACTTACGTGTGTCCTCTGCGTCTGAGAAGAGTTGTGTGGCGGGCTTCCTGGGTGTATTTGTTTCCTAGGGAGGCCACAACAAAGCCGCAATCTGAATGGCTTGAAACAACAGGAACTTCTTCTCTCACAGTTCTAGAGACTAGAAGCCTGAAATCAAGGCGTCAGCAGGGTCTTGCTCATCTGAGCCTTGGAGGGGAGGATCCTTCCCTTGCCTCTTCTACCCTCTAGTGGCCTGCCAGCGATCTTTGGTGCTCCTCGGCTTATAGGTTCGTCATTCCAATCTCTGTCTCCATTGTTCCATGGCCCTCTCCCTTTATGTTTCTGCCTTCACGTGACCCTCTCTTATAAGGACGCACCAGTCATAGTGGATTAAGGGCCCACTCTACTCCACTACTCTGGAATGACCTCATTTTAACTAATTACACCTGCAATGACCCTATTTCCAAATAGGATTACATTCTTCGATACCGGGGGTTAGGATTTCAACATATCTTTTTGGGGAGGACACACTTCAACCCATAACAATAGGCATCCCTGTACAATTTTAAAGGACACTTCCTAGTCTGGGAGAATGATTCACATGTTCCTAGCCTGGAAAACCAACATTATAGACTCCTTCAGTCATAAGCATGTATTTATTGAAGGCTTCTCTGTACAAAGGACTCAACTCAGCAGAGGTGGGAGGAATCTGAATGAGTGGTAAAATCCAGAACCTACAGTTAAACAATCCTGCAGGGAAGAGGTAAAGAAGGGGCAGATTTAAGCAGTAGGTGATGGGCTAAACTAGAAATCCAGAAAGCAAAATTTTCAAACCATAGGCGGCGATTTATCAAGTTACTGGTGCTGGAAATTCCAGCCTTCAGTAACATGGATTTTCCACAGGCAAATATCCCTCAGCGGTGGGGACTGAGCAGCATTCAGAGACCGAAGAAGGCAAATGTTTATAACCAGGGAGTTCAGGAGTGGAAGCAGAGCAAGGTGAGGCCCCAAACCTTGGGAGCCTGAGCAGGCTGTCAAGATGGGGACTCGGGTACCTGGAAGCACAGCAGGAATTGAATTACTGGAACTGGATTGCCAGGAGGGGATTCAAGAAGAGGGAACAGAAGCTCTAAGTGGGAGCTATAGTCAGAGCAGAATGCGGATCTAGAGCAGCCCAGCACTAAACCACATACTGATTCTGACTTCAGTTCTTCCAGCCTAAGGTCAGGGTTGATTCCCCATAAAGGGCACAGGTGACTCTTCAGCATGGAGTCTCGTGGCTTGGCTGCAGATGGACCATGGAGGGGCTTGGAAGCAGGAAACCAGGCAAAGTAGAACATGACCCCTATTTGTAACCGGTCATGATTTCCCATGGGTAGAGTGCCCTTCTTTCTAGGTTTGATAAGGACTTCCAAAAGGCTCTTGTAAAGAGCTCTCAAGAACTTGTTTAAAAAAAAAAAAAAAAAAAAAGGCAAAATAATAATAATGATAAGCTAATAAATAAAGTGATTTTTTAAAAGAGCTTTGAAGTTTGTGGTTCCAAAATGAGACCTCTGTTGTGAGCCCAAAGGTCGAAAATTCTGCTATAAAACATGAGAAAGGTCCAGATAAGTCCACACAAATAGGAGAGAGAATATTTATTGTGAAAACTTGCATTGCCACCTAGATAAATGTCACTTGGAGGATTGTCTTGCTAACTTTGCCCCATGGGAATTCCCAGCAGCTGGTCATTGTTGAACCAAGCAAGAGTGTGATTAATCTTTTATCCTTCAGACTTGGGATAATGAACATAGGTTTTAGTTGGTCCCTAACCTGGTGGTGTGTAAGTGTAGAAGATTCTCCTAAAAGGCAGCAAAAAATCCCCAGAACAATAGGGGCACGTGGGTGGCTCAGGTCATGATCCCAGGGTCCTGGGACCGAGCCTGCATTGGACTCCCTGCTCAGCAGGGAGTCTGCCTCTCCATCCCCCTCTGACCTCCCCCCCACTCATCCTTTCTCTCTCTCTGTGTCACTTGCTCTCTCTCTCAATAAGTAAGTAAAATATTAAAAAAAAAAACACAAAAAAACAGAACAGTAAATGATGATCTTGTCAGCCCAGATGTGGGTGCAGACGCTGGAGTGTTAGAGACGCAGGGAGGATCAGGAACTTCCAGTGTGATTAGAAACAGGCACACTTCTCCTTAGACTTAGCCCATGGTCTGCCATATCACGGTTTAGATTATCAGCAAATTGGACCACCTGCTTGTTTAAGAGATAGGCCTATAGAGATATTAGATATTAGATGGTATACCTGTAGAAGATCGGTCTTCCCCAGCCAGACTTTGCAGAGATAGGACTTTATCAGAACTCTTTTTGAGCCTGGTATTCAGGATCCTGGGATCATTGTGTCCACTTGGAAAGTGCACTGAATATACATCAGAAAACCCCCAAGCACGGGACCCAGGCAGCTAACGTGTCCGTACGTACCTTGTCAATTTAACAGCTGCCCCTGCATGAATGTTTGCTGCGTTCCGGGCACTGTAGGTACTGTCTCTAATGTCTAATGTCTAATGTCTCTAATGTCTACAGCAGCAGTGAGTCATGTCACTATATCCCCATTTTATAGAGACTAAGGAGTGGTTTGCCCAAGGTCATGCAGCGATAAGAAGCAGAGTGGGGATTTGAACCCAGTCTGCCTGGATCTACGTGGGCACACGCTCCCTCCCCCACACTGTTCTTTGCCTCTGTCATGACAGAAAATGCTTAAATTGTCACATACTGATGCCTCTTATCAGGAAGTCAAGTAAGACTCTATGTTCTTTTATTCTGACAACAAATATTAGACAGTGTACGTGGGATTCAACAGCGAGGAAGACCCAGACAAGGACGCTGATGCAATGGGGGCAGAGACAAATGAACAGAGTGACAAGTGCCATAAAGAGGGTGGGCATGAGGACACCTAAGTCAGGCTTGAAGAGTCAGGAGATGCTTTCTGCATCTAAGTTGTGACCTGAAGGACAGAAGGAATCCTGGCCACGGAGTAACAGCGTGCCGATAATGACATCATCATAACCGTAGCTCCCGCGTGCACAGCGCTAACCGTGCAGCGGGGCCGCTCTGGATACTTTCTACACATGAAATGCAGCCATCCCAACCTTTGGAGGAGGTGCTTTCTGACCCCTGTCTCATACGTGAGGGCGCTGAGGCAGAGAGAAGTTAGGCCAACTTGGTCGAGGCCACACAGTCACAGTAGATAGGAGCTGTGTAGGAATCAGCGAGTCTGGCCCCAGAGCCCTTGCTTTTGCCAGTGTCTCTCAAGCCAGAGGTGGGGAGAGGTGCACATATTCCATGTGCAAAGGGCAAGGCACAAGAGAGCAGAGCCAGTTCAAGTCTCCCAGGAGAGTCCAGAGGGGACCCAAAGGGATGAACGAGGCAGGTGCCCGCCGGGGCTCAGTAGAGTTCAGGATAACGTCCTGCTTGCATTTGCGTGCCTGGAGTTCGTAACCCTAGCCATGGAGACAAATGAGATGTGGAGCTCAAGTTCTCCCGAAGACTTTCCTATTTCCCATATGTGAAGTCCCAAGTTTATGCGCAAAGCAAATTACACCTAATACCTTTCAGGTTACTAGACCTGTAAATGTCATGTTTAGATGGAGACAAGACACCCCAAAATGAATGTAACCTCCCCGTTATCCATTCCACCACCACCTCTCCACCTTCATCCTCCATGACAAAGAGCTGGTTCCCCCATCTTTAACGTTTCCGGAAATGTCTAGTCCTATTCTTTTGGTATCATCCTCGATGTTCTCGAGACAGTTACTGTGGGTATAGTAAGCAAGAATAGTCTCCAAACTGGTTTTCTGTACCAGTAAATTTCTTCCCCCTATGTTGCTCTTTACACTCTCCTTTCTCCGCCACTGGATTGGCTCCTCCTCCTGGTCTACCAGCCACCCTCTGAGTCCCTGCTTACTGACAGACTCTCACCCTAATGCATCAGGAAGAAAGAGGCTGTTTTTTGGAGCACCTGAGTGGCTCAGTAGGCTAAAGCCTCTGCCTTCAGCTCAGGCCCTGGGTCCTGGGATCGAGCCCCGCTTCGGGCTCTCTGCTCAGCAGGGAGCCTGCTTCCCCCCTCCCCCCGCCTGCCTCTCTGCCTACTTGTGATCTCTCTCCCTCTGTCAAATAAATAAATAAAATCTTTAAAAAAAAAAGGCTGTTTTTCTAAAACTGCACACGCAGAGATGTATTTCATTTATGTGCCAAAATGCTAACAGTGTTTGCTTCCAAGGGTCTGATTAGAGGTGATGAAAACATTGGTTTTGGTTTTATGTTTCACATATCTGTATTTCTTAATTTTTCTGTAACCTGCATTATTTGCATAATAAAAATAGTACACGTTAAAATAAATAAAGTTTTATAAAGAAGACGGAGAGGCCGAACCTGTTCTCAGATACATTCCTGAGACAGGCAAGCAGCAGCATTTCTCACTGCGGCCTAAGGCTGGTTGGGGAGCCAGTCGTCTGTGACCTCGACGAGTTTGGTCCCTCCTTTTCCCATGTGTGTTTAAACTTCTACCACAGACAGCCTTTGCAGTATGGTCACTTACATGCCGGATCACTGGGAAATTCCTCCTGTGCTTCTCTCTAGGTCAAATTTGGATCCCTTCAACCAGTACACCGAAGACCAGATCTGGGATGCCCTAGAAAGGACACACATGAAAGAATGTGTAAGTAAAGCCCTGAGGGAGGCCTTTGCTGGAATTTAAAGGGTGGAAACGTAATGGTGCTGGGATCACTCCTCAGCCTGCTCTGGCTGCCTCTGACCGGCCTGGCCTGGCCCTTTATTTCCAGGCTGTCTGCGTGGGATCACTTTAGATGAGACTTCCCAGGCATTTCAGAAAGGGATTAAAAGTTGGTATCTCTGAACCGTGGTCATAGTGTGCTTTCGCTATCCATTGATTAATCAAGATATTAATGGCACTCAGAATTCTGTAACGCTTTTACAGTCATTTCTGTTTTATTCATCATAACGGTGCAACATGTTTTTGGAACATCTGGGTATGTATCGAGTCTGCAGAAAGCACGCAGCATGCGTATGGGGTCACTGACCTCTAAGGGTGACTCAGCAGGCACCCTCCCAAGGCCACGGTGGACAGACTGATACCTCCCACTGGGGGGTAGGCTCTCTCACGCCCCTGAGCTGAGTCAAGCTCAGGATCCCCTGCCCTGATTCAGCTAAGTCAGCTCTGTCTTTATCACTATAATACTGGGCTTCCTCAAGCCGTTGCATTGGAAGGATAGGCTTGTAGCTTATTATAAAGGCAAGTTGGACAGCCATAAAATTATGTAGCCTTGGAAATCAGAAAGAGTGATCTCACTTTCCCCATCTCCTATGGTATAACCATATTTCAGAACCAAAGATTAGGGCAGCAATCTGACAGGACTTGGGGATATGAAAATACCGGAATTTCTAAGACCTTGAATGGTATGAGGCTAAGAGAATAGTATATTGAAACGTGAATATCCTGGAAAATGGGGGTCCTAGTATACATGATCATCGCCCCTGTACCTTCTTTGTAGATGAGCCAGATCCTTGGCTAATCATTGTTGCGTCTGTTTCAGAGTAGCTTATTTTTGCCACTGGATTTTGGACAAAATTTAACTCAGTTTTGGTTTTTTTCCCCCTAAATTTACTTTTTGGCTCTTCAAGTCTCTACTTCCTTTCTCCGTAGATTGCTCAGCTACCTCTGAAACTTGAATCTGAAGTGATGGAGAATGGGGATAACTTCTCGGTGGGGGAACGGCAGCTCCTGTGCATAGCCAGAGCCTTGCTCCGTCACTGTAAGGTACGGCGGTCTGTGGAGGGGCAGGCAAGGGGAAGAACGGCGTCTCCCTGCACCATGAGGTCCAAAGGCATTCCTGGCTCCAAGCTCACCGGAGCTTTTTAGGAGCATGACCAGAGATGTTTCTAAATTCACCTTGACACCATCTGGCTATAGAGGTGTTTTTGAGCCTTCAGACATCCCTGCGCCTCTCATTTCCAAGGGTGACTTTTGTTTCTGGCCAATGAGTGGTTATAGTACTGTTGGAAACCATAGACCCAGAGACCTCCAGGCCATCAAATCCAGTCCCCTTATTTTGTAACTGGAAAAGAAAGATCCAGAGAGATAACTGTTCATGCTCAGGGTCACAGAGCAAGTAGGGGCAAGCATTTTGTTAGATCAGTGTCATATGCATATCCTTTTGTGTGTGGAAAGGAAGGCAAACATGTGGGTTTGAAGTTGTATGCGTTCTAAGCAAGATGGTCCTTTTACATAGGTGTGTACCTACTGAGGAAAAAAACAGACGATGGTGTAAAAAATAATGAAACACATTTTAGCAAAACGCAGATTGAGAAGAATGCTTAGGGAATTGGTTGGATCTCTCTTTCTCCTCTCTTTTGTGGCAGATTCTGATTCTCGATGAAGCCACAGCTGCCATGGACACGGAGACAGACTTACTAATCCAAGAGACCATCCGAGAAGCATTTGCTGACTGCACCATGCTGACCATTGCCCATCGCCTACATACAGTCCTCGGCTCTGATAGGATTATGGTGCTGGCCCAGGGACAGGTACTGAGCCCCTGAGGGACCATGACTTGGCATGTGGCCTCGTCTGGGGAAAACTGGCCCCTGGCAGGACTGGGCTGATTGCCATCTTTGTGCGATTCTTAGCTTTCAGATAAGCAGCCTTAGCAACTCTAATCAGGCTGCCGCTGGGAGGGATACAGCCCTTCCGAGCCAGAGACCCTCCC
>CM052898.1:119102097-119123542 GCA_028534135.1 Potos flavus | reverse complement strand
GGCCATCGTCGCCTCATGCCCGCAGGCCTGGGGAAGCGCACTTTGTCCTCTGCCTGTATCTACCGGGCGGAACAGCCTTTCCTAGAAGCACCCCAGAGACTTCTCCTCAGTCAAGGCTGTGCCCCGTACCTTGGCCCTGTAGCAAGAAAGGCTGGGAAAGTGAGTAGGCAACGTTTTCTGCCTCGCTCATGGAAGGCAAGCTCTGCCAGCATATCGTGCCATTTTTTGCTGCAATAGGATTTTCAGTGGGTGCATAAAAGTCCATCCTAGGAACAGATAATCGGCCGAATAGATCTCTTACTTCCTTTTTTTATTCTGCCAGCTGGGTATTTTGATCTGTTCTTTTTCCATCTGTAGGTTAGAATCCGTTTGTACAACACGATGGCGTTTGTCTACTATGCCCTTGACTTGAGCTGCAATTTTTTTTCTCCCCAAGATTTATGTGAAGGAGGTCTGGGTGTCTTTGTCCCTAACCTGTCCTTTTTACCGTGGTTAGTAAAAACAAAAAACCAAAAGTGGAACCCATTCGGGCATGGCAGGACTCATGGAATTGTCACTGTGATTCCACCCCCAAGGGGCTTTGGGGTTGGTCCCCTTCTTGGCAGTGGTTCTCTGAGTGACCCCGAGTGACGTGTCTCCTTCCTTTGCAGGTGGTGGAGTTCGACACCCCATCAGTCCTTCTGTCCAATGACAGCTCCCGGTTCTATGCCATGTTTGCCGCCGTGGAGAACAAGGTCGCTGTCAAGGGCTAACTCCTCCCCGCCGCCGTCTCTTTTCCTTGGAGCATTGCCATTCCCTGCCTAGGGCGGGCCCCTCATCGCGTCCTCCTGCCGAAACCTTGCCTTTCCCACTTTTATCTTTCGCACAGCAGTTCAGGATTGGCTTGTGTGTTTCAATTTTAGGGAGAGTCCTATTTTGATTATTGTATTTATTCCATATTCATGTAAACAAAATTTAGTTTTTGTTCTTAATTGCACTCTAAAAGGTTCAGGGAACCGTTATTATAAATGTATCAGAGGCCTATAATGAAGCTTTATACGTGTAGCTATATCTATATATAATTCTGTACATAGCCTATATTTACAGTGAAAATGTAAGCTGTTTATTTTATATTAAAATAAGCACTGTCCTGATCACAGTGCAGATTCCTTTCTATCATTTTTGTACAGTTTGCTGTACTAGAGATCTGATTTTGCTATTAGATTGTAGGAAGGGTAGCATTCTGTTCTTCTTCAGCTGGTGGTTTCACGGTGCCGGGTTCTCTGGGCGTCCAAAAGGAAGATGTATGGCAATAGCGGGCCCTCCGGCAGCCCCCTTGTGCTCCTCACAGCTACACCCGGTGGGGGGTGGGGGGCGGTGGACGGGGCTGCCGGAGGCCACGCAGAGCGCCGTGAATTCTCAGGGCTCCTGCTTTCTGTCCTGTCATCATTCACTGTTTCTGTCAGGAGAGCAGTGGGGCACGGCCCCAGCCCCCTTTTCGCTCCCTCCGTCAGGAATGAGAATCACAGAAGAACATTCCTCGGACAGGGGGAGTCTCTTTCCTGCCTTCCTCTTTTTGCTGTTGTTTCTTAACCAGAATCAAGTCTGTTCACAGTGTCCCACTGCCTCAGGTTCCTAAATGCTGGCCACTGCACAGAGCTCTCCAGCTCCCACACCTGCTGGCCCCAAAGCCCGGGGCCGGCTGCTGCTTCCGTCAGTGGTACTTTGTCATTTGCCTGGTCCCACGCCTCCACAGTTCAGTGATAGGGTTCAGGAGTTTGTGGGTCTGTTCTCTCTCACTGCAGTCGTCACACAGTCCGTCTCTCTCCAAAGTCTGCGACTTTAAGCAGCTCTTGCTAATCAGTGTCTCGCACTGGTGTAGAAGTTTTTTGTACTGTAAAGAGACCTACCTCAGGTTGCTGATCGCTGTGTGGTTCCGCGTGTTCCCGCAAACCCCCTTTGTGCTGTGGGACCAGTAGCTCAGGTGGGCGTGGTCGCTGCTGTCATCAACTGAATGGTCAGCGTTGCATGTCGTGACCAACTAGACATTCTGTCGCCTTAGCATGTTTGCCGAACACCTCGTGGAAGCAAAAATCTGAAAAAGTGAATAAAATTATTTTGGATTTTGTAAAACTCTTGGTGTATAAAACTGTTCTCTGGGACGGGAGCAAGATGTCTGTGAATGGCTCTGAGGTGCCAGGGATGGGGTTACCTGCTGGAAAGACCAGTGACGGAGCTGGTTGGTGGCCCAGGGGGTGGGCCCAGTGCGCCTGGAATCCTCGCCGTGGGCTCTAGTCCCGTCAGCCCGTGTTCCCCGGGCGAGGTCACCAGACAGAGCTCCCCACGCTGCTAGTAAGAGGTGGGGGCGGGAAGGGTGAATGTTTGGGAGGAGGCGGGCTGTTGTGGTGAAATAGGGTTCGAAGAGCAGTTAGTTGAGAATTCTCAGCAATTCAAACAATGCAATTGCCCTTTCAGCCAGTTCATTCAGATGGACTCATTGAGAATTAAGTACCCTTCCAAAGGCACTCATTCTAAAGTTTCTCAAAGTATTGTGTCGGGTGCAGCCAGGAAAGCTTTTCCACTATTTGTATTGGTCCTGCTGGCCATCAGCGGAAATCCTCTTACACCTAGCCATTTTTTGTAAACTACTATCTTAAAATGCAGCTCCTCTTTGTCACATGCCAAGTGCTCAGCAGGTGCATGGGACCCGTGGCTACCGTCCTGGAGGGAGCAGGAATGGAACATTCCCATCATTGCAGGATGTTCTGTTGGACTAAGCACTAAGGTAAACGGCCCCTTTTTTTGATTCCCTGGACTTACCTTCCAAGAAGGTAACAAGGTCCTAGCCCTCGATCTCCCTCACCTTTCTCACCCTGCTTTGCCCCGTAAATGGAGGCATTTCCTGCCTTCTGCCCCCCGGCCTTTGCTCTCGCCCGTGGATCTTTCACTCCTACAGGCACAGTGACAGACCAGCTGCGGGCCTGGACTGTCCCCTTAGTGCCCAGAGCCTCTGCCGGCATCTTCCAAGTGCCTTGGACAGCCTCTCAAAAGTCGAACGGTGCTCCTTGTCTTAGTGAGCAGTCCCGTGGCCTCCTTAGTCTTCCAGGCTAGAAGCCTTGCGTTAGTTCCATTCTCCCATCCCTTCCAGATAAATTCCATCACTCCAGGACCTACACATCACCACCGCTGCCGCCTTCTCTCTCTCCCTCTGGCCTAATTAAGGCCCACCTCCCTTCTTTTTTTCATATTGTAGCTACGTCTCATAACCAGTCTCCCTGCCTCAGTGTCTTTCTCCAGACCACAGACTCTTGTCGAAATGCTGACCCAAATGCAAGCTGGTCAAATGCTTTCCACCAAAAATCTTCAGGGGACAGTTGCCTATAATGGCCCACATTCTTTAGCTTGGCATTCAGGGTGTGCATTATTTGGTTCCAACCCTCCGTTTCTACTCAGTGTTCCTAAAAACAGGCCACTATTTTCACATTCATTGGTCCTCTCTTGTTTGTTTGTTTGTTTGTTTGAGAGCAGGGGAGGGGCAGAGGGAGAGGGAGAGAGGGAATCTTAAGCAGACACCAAGCAGAGCCTGACACGGGGCTTGATCTCAGAACCCTGAGATCATGACCTGGGCTAAAATCAAGAGTCAGATGCCTAACCGACTGTACCACCCAGGAGCCCCAATCCTCTCTTGTTTAAAAAAGCCATGTTTTGGGGCACCTGACTGGCTCAGTCAGTAGAGCATGAGACTCGACCTTGGGGTCATGAGTTCAAGCCCCACATTGGGTATAGAGTGCACTTAAAGTAAGTAAATAAATAAATAAATAAGCCTTTTTTTTTTTTTTTTTTTTTTTTTTAAACACAGGTCAACTATTTTCTCCTCTATAAGCCTTTCTCTTCAGATTCCTCTAGGTTCCTATGACTCTTTGCTTATTGGTTTTTATTATTTTTAAATTTTTTTCTTTTTCTTTTGTTTTTCTTTGCATATGGTAACTGGTTATTTTCTTATATTTCTGCCCATGAATATAAACTTCATAAAGGCATTAAATCATCTTATTTTTGTATACCTAATCATTCCTGGCTTAAATATTATGTTTCACATATAGTAGGTGCTTAGTAAGTATCCTGCTACACAGCTGAGTCTTGAATAGTGCTGCCCCTCCCCCCCTCGAAGCTGAGGTTGAAAGAAAGCAGCTCCCTGTGGGAACCCCACTGAACACTCAGCTCAGCAGAATTCTAGACGCCAAGTTCATTGCAAACTGTCAGATATCACATCATCATTTCCCCTTCTACAAAGCCTGGAGACTAGAGTCAGCAGCTGTAGAGTGTTTATGGGGGCAGTCAAACTGGGATACTTGCAAGAGTGAAAGAAGGCACAGTTAGTAATAAAATATGCAAACAGTGCCATGTCCTCTAGCACTGGCCCTCACCTGGTTTCCTGGATATGGTGTCTGAGTCTATGAGGCCCCCCTTGGGTAGGGACCCAACCCTCGCTAGGAACAGCTACAGCCCCTTGGGACTCTCCCTAACTGTCCAGAGGCAGTCAGGTCACCTGCATTTGTTTCCATCACTCCCAGGAGACACTGGGCACATGTGCCAGTTAAACACAAACATAAGAAATAAAAGCCCCTCTTTGTTTAGATGTATGGAAGTAAGTTTTGGGACCTCTTCTGCCTCACCTCTCATCTCATCCATCTCTAGCAATTTCTGTATCTCCTGATACTTATCTTCTCTCCCGTTCATAGTGGGTGGAGATGTGGGGGGTGGGATGGAACCTCCTTCAGGCACTGAGCTTGGATTTGGCACTGGATTTGGGTAGGTCTAGAGGTAGGAAAAACCCCCTGAGCCCCATCTACTGGGCGAGAGCGGAGAGCTCCACAGTGGGGGGCAGTGTGGTACTGGAAATGGCTCCTGCCTGGGGCACGGCCCGCTGGGCCGAGGCTGTGATACCCAGTCCTTATCTACTGTTTCTCCAAGGGCCACAGAAGGGGGTCTGGCAGGGGGCCTGTGGGCAGAGAAGGGAGGAGGAGAGGTAGGGCATTTTAGCTCTCAAGAATGGGTTTCTGGGTGCAGCATCAGGCAGGATGCAAAGGTTCTCCTGGGACCAGGCAAGGCCTTGCACAGGAGGCTTCTACAGCTTCATCAGAACCTCTGGAAGCGGGACTATGTAAATGTCTCACACCTGTTTTCTCTTATTAGCAAACTTCTTTTGGAGTGTGCTGGTCTGTCCCAGCTGGGAGGCAGCTGTGGAATGAGAACACTGAATGTAGAGACAGAAGACCTGGATTATTAAACCAGGTCACCTTCCTGAGCCGCTCTTTCTTCCTCTGTAAAGTGGAAGCAGTAACTTTCTTCACAATATCATAGAGAGGCCTGGTTTAGAAATTTGTTGTGAAAATATCTCATGTGAGGAAGGTGCTTAGCCAGGACGACTTATCGACTTGAGTTGTTCCTAGAGGACCAGGAGAGAGGGGTCTGAGTTTTGTCCATCCTTGGCCTAGAGTTCGAAAGAGAAAACAGGGAGGCTATGGCTTGGGTGGTAGTGATGGCTAGACTCACGGAGACTGCCTAGGAAGGTGCCCTGTGAGGGTGGGCTGCTGCCACAGGGTCAGACATACCCTGTGTGGGGGCTTCCCTTTAAGTGGGAACCTTGTGGCCCACCTCTACCATCTCACTCGGAAGCCCACACCTCACAGTCTGACACCAAGGGCCTTGGCCAAGCAATGAAGAAGGGGTTGGTACCCTGCTGGGACCTCCATTCCACATCTGTGTCCCTGGGGCTGCCATCCCTGGAATCCAGTGACTGTCTGGCCCTGTGTGCTGGATGTGTCTTGCTTAGAAGCCACATCCCACCTTCAGCAGCCAGACAGTGTGACCTTGAGCAGGAGAGGGAGGAGGGCAAGTTCAAAGCTCAGCACACTGGGGAGCGTTGAGCAGGCAAGTTTCCCCCCAGGGTAATGTATTTCTGCAACTCAAAGAAAAGGCTTCAGATGGCATAGCTGATTTTGAAGAGGCTCTGGACAACATTTGTGGCCAAGATACTGAGACAACAGCTGAAGCCAAAAGGAATGTGGTCAGTGAAGTCACAAAGCAGATGACAGACCCCTCTTTCTATGCTACCCCCATCTCCAAAAACAGAGTCACCATCACGGCCACTGCCCAATTACCTTCATCCGTGCTAATGCCTCGATCAAAACCCTCACGACCACCAGCACCCCCAAAACTACCATCCACATGTACCCAACCTGCCAAACCATCTCAATTAAATTGAAGGCTAGAACGGTATTCTAGGTTACATATTTCCATTGAGAATGGTCACTGGCCTCGAGTAGCTCACACGGCAGTGGGAGAGAAAGTGGTCAAAGAGTCTGGGTGTATACGAAAGGAGCCCCGTGTCGAAGCTCGGCGTGCTCACACAGAGGAAGGTTGTGCGCTGTGGGATCGGATCCCGGGGGCCACCAAGTCCTGTCAGTGAGCCCAATCGCTCAACAGCAATTCAGGACTCCCGAGCAATTGAGTGACACAGCTGGAGAAACCCAAAGAAAGGGAGACCTGGTGCCCACTTTTAGGAGCTTGTCATATTGTGGAAAAGATGGCATAGACACAAAACATAGACAACAGAGCCAAGGAATCAACCCAGAAGAAGGCAAGGACCGCTGTGGGAGAGGGCTGGCGTATTGGGAGGAAGTGGTGAGGGATGGGTGAGGTTGACTAGAGAAGCTCTCAGAGGGGAGAAGTTTCCAAAACAATGTTATGAGGAAGAAGGAACGTGATTTGTTGGAGAGGGGAAGGCAGCTTTTAACAAACAGGAAGCAGTGTTGTGGGAATGGCAGCAGTAACAAATATTGATACCAGCATGGACCGTTACCCACGGCCTTCCATGGAATGTCGTCTAATCCCCCCATTCTCCCCAGTCCTAGGCAACCACTGATTTCCTTTCTGCCTCCATAGCTTTGCCTGTGCTGGACATCCCATATAAATGGAATCGTGCAATACGTTCTTCGTGCTTGGCTTCTTCACTTAGCACGACGTTTCCAGGTTTGTCCATGTTATAACGTGTATCAGTACTTCCTTATTTTTGTTGCCAAATAACATTCCACTGTAGGATTACCCCACATTTTATTTCTCCATTCATCAGTTGATAGACACTTGGGTTGTTTCCACTTTTTGGACATTACGAATAATGCTGCTATATACATATGTGTACAAGTTTCTGTGTGAACACATATTCTCGTTTCTTTTCAGTGTGTACCCAGCAGTGGAATCGCTGGGTCATATGTTAACCCCACGATTAGCCATTTGAGGAACCGTTTCCCAAGGAGCTGCGCCATTGTAGAATGGGAACTCTTGCCCTCCAGCTGCTAATTGGATTTGACCGGTAGGAGGCGCTGACAGAGCTCAGAGCGTGAAGGGGAGCGAGGATGGGATATTCATCCCTGCAGAATTGCCATCAACCCACTGCATCCCGCTACCAAAGGCCAGAGCTCTTGCCCGTGACTCTCTCCACCCAGCTAGGGGCAGGTTCTTCCAACATCTTTGCCCTTTAACTTTCTTTAAAAAATGTAAAAAAAAAAAAAAAGTAGTAAAATACACACAGCGCAAAATTGACCATTTTAGCTATTTTTAGGGGTACAGTTCAAGTGGCATTAAGTACATTCACCTTGGTGTGCAACCATCCCCGGCAACCATCTCCAGAACTTTCCCATCGGCCCAAGCCGAAACTGTATGCATTCAGCAATGTTTCTTGACTCTTTAGGCCTCGAGTGGAAGAGGCTCTCCACTTCCTGTGGAGGTGAAAGACAAGGCTAGGTGTGGCTAGCCTTGAGCACGGCACTGTGCTTTGTGGTTTACTGCCCATACATCTTTGTAAACTATCTCTTTATTAAACTCTCCTCCATTTACTCAACTTGAATGCACCATCTACCTCCTGCCGGCCCCGGTATGGGTATAGAGTTCGTGGGATAGGTGGCTTTCTCAGTTGTCCAAATGAGCAAACCGAGGCAAATGGAGGCTGAATGACTTGCCTGGGGTCACTCACCTCCTAAGAGAAGAGCTAGGATCTGGACCCAGCAGTCTGGCTCTGGGCCAACTGAAGCAAAAGCAAAGGCTACAGAACTTGACTACAGACAAACATGGTTATCCCGGACAAGTGAAGAGTCCGAGCCTGACCCGACCTTGGAGGTGAGTGGAGGACGGTGACTGGGATGCTGGTGAGGCCTCCGGGGAGGCTGCTTAGTGCCTGGACAGAGGAAAGCAGGAAACATGTGCTCAGGTTTCGTCAAACTGAGCAGGGGTAGCCTATCCTGAGGGGAGACAACACCACTCCAGGGGCTGCCCCCCGTCCCTTGCTGAGCTGACCCATGGAGTCCGCCGAGACTCCCAGGCAGAGGCTGAAAGGAGCCTGGTGAGGGTCAAGCTCCGTGGGCCAGAGGTGAGGCTGCTGGGGGAGTGAAGGTATCCACACCTGTCCCAGGCTGAGCAGCAGGACCTGGGTGTGACTGGCATGGCCAAATGGATTTACTCCATTGGAAAAGACCCCTGGAACTTGTGTCCGCCCATGACACTGCCTGAAAGCACTGCGTGCATGAGGAGAGTGACCAGAGGGGACTAAGGAGAAGGCTGGATTGCACTGGGAGCCCAGGGACCGGGAAGCAGAGAGGCGTGGGGAGGTGCAGGCCCAACATGGAGCCTCTGCTCAGCAGGCTGGCTTTACTCATGTTGCCTTCCTGCTCTGGAGACTTGGCACCTTCTCCTGGAAAGGGCACTTCCTCCTGGCTCCTTCACCTTCCCATCCGAGGAAACCTGTGGCAGCCAAGCTTCCAGCTGCCCCCAGAGACACCGCTCTAGGTGGGACTTCTGTCCTTGATTGGAGGCCCTGACGGGGTAGGCAGATGAGCCTCCCTCTCAGTCTGGGGCCACTAGAAGGCAAGAAGTGGGGTCAGACCCTGGGTGAATCCTGGTCCTGCCACTCACTAGCTCTGTGGACTTGAGCTTCAGTTTCCCCACCTGTCAAATGCAGGATTGTTGGGGGGATTGCAAAAATCAAAGGTAGAGACTATGCAGAGCCTACCTCTGCCCAGAAGAGGATTCCGAGGCAGTAGAAGCCGCTGCCCCGTGAATGTGATGCCACAAGGAAAACTAAGAGAACCCTGCCCAGGGGGCACTGTGTGTGGATGGAAGGAATTTTCTGAAAAGCCATTTGGGATGGGAGATGGGGGGAACGGGCAGACTCAAGAAACAACTGCTACCCTAAGCCACCTTCTAGGGCGGGTGGGTCTCATCAGTTAGAGGGCTTCTGTTGTGTTGAGTGGGGTTTGAAATGCAAGCCAGAGATGAATGGCTGCTGAGAACTCTGGAGGGCAGGAGACACTTCCCTTCCCCATGATAACAGCTCTCAATCAATGTTGACTAATATTTTTTTAAGTTTTGGTTGAGGATACTAGATGACTGATCCCCATGCTCCTCATGCAGCGAGACGAGCACTGTACTGGGTGTCGGCAAACCTGGGTTTTCAGCTCTTATCATCTGCTTTCTCTTTTAGCCTCTGTTTCCTTCTCGTTCTTCTTCTCCCTCTTCTCCTTCTCCTCTTCCTCCTTCTTTTTTAAGATTTATTTATTTGAGAGGGGGGGCAGAGGGAGAGGGAGAAAGAGAATCCCAAGCAGTCTCCCCACTGAGCACAGAGCCCAAGGCCCCTAGGGCTCCATCCTGGGACCCTGAGATCATGGCCTGAGCCGAAACCAAGAGTCAGATGCTTAACTGACTGAGCCACCCAGGCACTCTCGCACGTTTCTTCTTCTTGGCAATGCTACCCTTTAGAAGTTGTTACTGTTACTCTTGTTTTATTTTTATTTATTTATTTTTTAAAAGATTTTATTTACTTATTCGACAGAGAGAGAGAGATCACAAGTAGGCAGAGAGGCAGGCGGAGGGTGGAGGGAGTAGGCTCCCTGCTGAGCAGAGAGCCTGATGCGGGGCTCGATCCCAGGACCCTGAGATCATGATCTGAGCCGAAGGCAGAGGCTTTAACCCACTGAGCCACCCAGGCGCCCCTGTTACTCTTGTTTTAAAAGATAGGAAAACCAGGTTAGAGAGCTCAAGTAAGTGCCCCAAACACACAGTAATTGACCTGAGTTTCAAATTCATGTCCCTCCGATTCCAAAATTTTTGCTCTTTCCACCACATTCGCTGTCATTCCTATTGTTCCAAAAATGCCTCTCTAGGGAAGTAAATGAGCCGACGCATCGAATAGAGATGTTTTGCATTGTCCATTGGTCTGCCAGACTGGCTGCTACTGAACTGTCCTTGGCAGTAACTGGCCAGCAAGTTTAGCAAGTTTGGCAAATGTCTACTAGAATGTGAGCACAAGACCATAGACCATGTCATCAGCTCCTCTTGCTGTTGGCATGGCAGGAGACCCTGCACCCTGATGATCTAAAAGCTGTGTCAGATTAGGTCGAGTTAAAAAGGAGGGAATCTGGGGCAACTGAATAGTTCAGTTGATTGAGCGTCCGACTCTTGAATTTGGCTCGGGTCATGATCTCAGAGTCCTGGGATCAAGCCTTGTGTCAGGCTCCACGCTTAGCGGGGAGTCTCCTTGAGGGTTCTCTCTCTCTCCCTCTGCACCGCCATCTCTTTCTCTCTAAAATAAATAAATAATCTTAAAAAAGGAAAAAAAAAAAAGGAGGGAATCAGGGGCGCCTGGGTGGCTCAGTCAGTTAAGCATCAGATCCCGGGGTCCTGGGATCCAGCCCTGCATCAGGCTCGCTGCTCAGCAGGGAGCCTCCCTCTCCCTCTCCCCCTGCTTGTGTCCCCTCTTTTGCTGTCTCTCTCTCTCTCTGTCAGAATAAATAAAATCTTTTTTTTTTTTTTTAATGGAGGGAATCAGAGTTCAGTTCTGTTTTAGCCATCTGGGATCAGACAATTTCCTTATAAAGAGTGCATTTCTGCCGGTTTGATACTAGGGATTGTGCTGTGATGAGAGCTCCAGGGGGCCATTAATAGCCTGGAATCAAAACCGAGCTATTGCAGCTTGGGTGGGAGATGCCTCCTGAAAGAGGAATCAAAGCTCTCCAGTAGATCAGTGAATGTTACAGGGGCTTCTAAACCATTCCTCACCAGTCCATCACGTTGAGTGAGAGCAACAACAGCAACGATCCCTAACACAGCGATGGCACTCCAAGCCTGTCTTCTCATTCTATTTCATTGTGAGCTCCAAACTGCCATTTCCTGGGAAGAAGCTGGCATAGAGCCCCCAGGGGGCAGCCAGCAGGCAGATGGCTCTGTAATTTGGGGGAGAGGGAGGGTTACCCTTTTTGCGTACCGGATAGGCTATCGTCTGAGGCTGTTCCATGCATTCAGACCAGACAGTCACTTTGCAAGGAATCCAGAATGTCACCCAGAACAGGAAATAAATAATTCTGGAGGGTAAAGAGCATCTTGCTCAAGGCCCTCTGCATCCGAAGATGATTATTAATGGGTGTTGTAATGCAGAGGTTCCTTCGTCCCAGGTAGGGAACACAGGGAGACACTCCCAGGATTATAATCAGGAAGTCCATAGCTTAACTCATGCAGCAGCGAGAATGTGTGCCTCCCAAGCCCTCTGCCTAAAGCCGCGGAGTGACCGGCTCTGGGTGACTGTTGGTCCAGATGGCTAGGATCGGGCCCCTCCTCGAGCCTGCAGTAGTGCAACTAAAAAAAAGACAGGAAGGGGCATCTTGCTGGCTCAATTGGTAGAACATGGGATTCTCGATCTCAGGGGTGTAAGTTCGAGCCCCACATGGATTACTTAAAAAAAAATAAAACTTAAAAATAAAACACAAAGAAAAGGAAAGTGCCTTCTGAAAGTATTTACATTAGCTGAATTTCTGCATTCTTTATTTGCTTCTGTTTAGGATGCAGCCTTCAAACTCTGCCAAGTTTTTTGTTCTTGTTTTCCATTTCAAGATATCCTTCTCGAAACCAAGAATCCTGTTGCCAGTCCTCCTGTTCCTACAGGAGTGGCCCATTTAATTCTGTGGTGTTTGTTAAATGAGCTGTGAGGTATGAAGCCTTCCTCAGAACCCCTGGAGTTGAGTGCCCCAGGTCCTGGGTCCATGACCAACTCCATCCTTGTTCCACTTTGACCTTCCTGTTAGCCCAAGGCCCCATGGTAACAAGTCCCTGCACTGTAGAGGCCTTTGGCTTCTTTCTGCTCCCACCTAAGCAGGCTGATTCTCCTTCTAATCTCCGACTTCTCTGAGGTTAGAGTGAGGGCTGGGGCTGGGGTTCAAATTTTCCTCTTCCCAGTCCTAGAGGGTTAGGGTTGGGGCTAGGGCTGGTAAGGTTCACGTTCTCCTTCCCCCAGTCCTAAAGAGGGAAGCTTTTTGTCTCCTGCCCTTCTCTCTGCCTCATCACTCAGTTTTTCTTTCTCTGTCTGTCATTCCATTTCTCCCGCCTTATCACCTCCCCACCCCGCCATATTTGTTGTCCTGTGCAGAACCTGGTCCTCTTCGGTCATGCCTTCTCCATAAGTGGCAGCAGCCGTGTCTCTAGACCTGG
The DNA here is from genome assembly GCA_028534135.1 of Potos flavus. Taxonomy (NCBI): domain Eukaryota; kingdom Metazoa; phylum Chordata; class Mammalia; order Carnivora; family Procyonidae; genus Potos; species Potos flavus. The sequence continues at coordinate 119,111,032 of CM052898.1, read as the reverse complement.
GCTGGGAGTCCTCAGGATGAAGGTGGGTGGCCCTTAGCCAGGAAAGTGTAATGCTCAGCAACTTCACTGATGTGAGCCTGGACAAAAGGAACCGAGGGAGAGCTGCCTGCAGTTTCTTCTGGAGGCCACCTGCTCCTGGGCCACTGTCACCAGCACCCTGGCTGTTCTCAGAACTCACTTCAGCCCACTGTCAGGGCGAGGTGCTGGGTCACCTGAGGCTCTTGGAGCCACACCAGCTTCTCTCTGCAGGGCACCATCATCTTGCCCAGTCTGGCCTCTGTGCTTCTTGATCCTGAGTGTTGGGAGACCCCCCAACAGTTCAACCCAGGCCATTTCTTGGACAAAGGATGGAAACTTCCTGGTCAATGAGGCTTTCCTGCCATTCTCTGCAGATACCAGGCAAAACTTTGGGTTATGGATGGTAGGTAGGGGGTGTGATGAAACTGGCATAGAGACAGCAGCCACCATCTAACCTTTCCCTCTACTTCCAGAGCATCGAGTGAGTCCAGGGGACCAGCTGGCTTGGACGGAGTTCCTCCTGATGTTTGTCACGCCCCCCTCAGGACCTTTTGGTTCCAACTGCCCGAGGGGAGCCTAAGCTACAGAGGGGCCCCTCAGGCTACAATACATTTGGGGCACTGTGCAGCCCCAGCCCCAGAAGATCTGTGCAGTGCCCCATCTGAGTTGCTCCAGCCCAGGTTTTAGAGGGAGGGAGGGTCTGGAGACCTGTCCCCCACAACGTCCTTCCTCTGTCTCTCAGCTCCAGCAAAGCTGTAGAAGAAGAGGGTTTTCCCCAGCTCGGCTGCTCACGGGTCCCCCTAATACAGGCTCTGTGCAGTGACATTAGGGAGGAGACTTCATAAGGATTCTACAACAGTAGCTGAGTTTCAGTAGCTCAGTTCTTAGGTTAGTTATGCTTTGGCAGGAAAGGATTTTATAAGGTTACTTAAGGTTTGGAATTGAATCATTTCACCAGATTAACTTGGGGAGTCAAGCTTCATATGGTAGCAGCTAAATAGGTTCAGAGGGAAAGACGTCTGAGAAAAACTCAATATAATACTGCGTGTGAATAATATTGATGCTGGAGCCTAGTGAGTAAGCCCCGAACTGGGCAGTTTATTTTCTGCCCTCTCCTGCCCTCTCCTGACCAAAAGGAAGAAGTGCAGGCCGCTGCAGACAGCCCGGGAAAGGATCTTCCCTAGACAGTTACCAGGCAAAACCAGCAACCAATGCAACTGTTCTCAACAAATTATCTACCAAGCACTCCCTTTACTCCCCACCCCCAACCTCCAGCCCCCGCCAAGATCCCCAAGTTTTGAAATATTGTGTCTCCAGACAAGGCTTGTTTATTTCAAAAAGATAGACTTATATTAATTCAAAATCAAAATGAGAGACCACTGCACATCTTTTAGAATTGCTAAAAACAAAACCCTGATTATCCCAAGTACTATAAAGGTACAGAGCAGCTGAACTCATGCTCTGCTGATGGGAATGAATGGTACAACCACACTGGAAAACAGTTTGGCAATCTCTTATACATTTAAACATGATACCATACAACCCAGCCATCCCACAGAAATGAAAAGGTATATTAACACCAAGACATACTATATGATTCTATATCTATGGTATTCTTGAGAAGGCAAAACTACAGGGACATAAAACAGGTAAGTGGTTGCAAGGGTCTGGGAGTAGGGTTATGGGTTGACTATAAAGGGACACGAGGGAACTTTCTGGGGTGATGAAAATGTTCTATCTGATAACTGTTGATGGCTATACAGTTGAGTATGTTTATCAAGAATCATGGAACTATACACCTAGAAGGGTGAATTTTATTGTATATAAATCATATCTCAATAGATCGAACTTCTAAGAAAAGCATGTCCTTTTAAAAAATATTTAATATTTTTAAGTAGGCTCCACACCCAACATGGGGCTCAAACTCACAGGACTCAAACTCAGGACTCCAAGATCAAAAGTCACATGCTCTACCAACTGAGCCAGCCAGGCGCCCCTAAGAACAGCATGTCTCGTTCTCCTTTGAGTTATTTAAAAGATATACATTCGAATACACCAACATTTCAGTTAGTAGGATATCAATCGTTGCTGTTGCACTGAGCTGGGAGAAGTCCCATCAGAATGGGAATTCTTGATGTATTAATTAGCCTCTGGCCTTTTTGCAGGCAAGCTTACCAGTTCCTCTAGACTTTATGAAATCTTGAAGCTCTCTCACAGACAACTCATTCTCTGTGTGGAATCATACCTATGGCCTGGAGAGTCCAGACGGGGACCCACTGAGCAAGTTGGGTCCCAGAAAGCCCCAGAAAGACTGGCACTTGTTTGTGGCCCAGGCAGGCTATAGGGTGGAGAAAACACAGCAGCCCTAATCCAATTGCTTTTTGCCTCCCTCTCCTAAGCTTCTGTCAGTTCCTCCGGTATAACAAGAAATATATTTGGTTTTGTTCCTGGCAAAAAGCTTCTCAAACCCTTGGAATCTCCCGAGTGACAAGTGTCTTTTGTCATTCATAAGAAGTCCTTTTGAGTTTATTCTAATGAGGTGATGGGGGGGTGCTAGACAGCGTCAGGATGAGGCTAGTCACCAGACATCTTGGAATTTTCAGCCTTATCCACCAGGCCTCTGGGAAGGCAGGGAGGAGGCTGCAGATTAGCTCTATAAAAACTCGAACTATGAGATTTGGTGAGTTTCCGGGTTAGTGAATACATCCACTTGCTGGGAGGTGGCACATCCCAGTTCCATGAGGACAGAAGTTCCTATACAAGGGACCCTTCCAGATCCCACCCTGCATACCTCTTCTGTCTGTATCCTTTATACCATCTTTTATAATAAACTGGTAAACGTAAGTAAATGTTTCTCTAAAAGTTCTGTGAGCCACTCTAGCAAATTAATTGAACTCAAGCAGAAAGTTGTGGAAACCTCTGATCTATAGCCAGTTGGTCAGAAGCACAGGTAATGAATGACCTGAACTTGTAACTGACATCCGGAGCGGGGCAGGGTGCAGTCTTGTGGGACTGAGCTCTTAACCTGTGGAATCTGACACTATCTCCAGTAGAAAGTTTCAGAATCGACTTGATTGCTTGATGGTGTTGAAAATACACTTCAGAACCTCTATCTGGAGCTCACAACACTCTCTAACTCCCACCCCTACCATCATCACCCTCCTGTCTGTCTTTCATCCTGCCTGGCTTCCTTCTTGTTACTCCATTCAAAGGCCAACTCCTCTAGGAAGCTTTCTCTCACATGGGCTTGAACCTTGGTTGAAATCCCAGTATTGCTCTTAATAACCCAACTTCTGTGTGCCTTGGTTTCCTCACCTGTCAAATGGGTTGCCAATAGGAATTTTTCCCTTAGGATTGTTGTGTGCAATGCTCAGCACAGAGCCTGGCATATGATAAATGCTCAGTACATGTTGGTGGGAATCTCTTTCTCCCATACACCCATATAAGCACTTTGTACCTTTGTTTGCGATCATAAAATAAAAATGATGATGAAGAAGCCTTCTTCTGTGGATGGGCTTCTACGTCAGTTTCTAATTATTACCTCATAATGATACAACGATAGCCACTACACATTGAGTGTCAAGCAGGAACGACTGGGTACTTGACATATACAAAGTCGTTTAATCCTCAAAGTGACGAGGTAGGTGTTATTATCTGAATTTATAGGAATCAGAGTCAAAGCATCAGAGTATCAGTAAGCCTCCATCTGGCCCATGGCATTGGCACTGTGGGAGCTGGATAAAAAGGGGGAACCCTTGCAAACAAAATGCTCAGCTGTGGGTAATAGTCTTTGGTCGCTGACTCGGGAGTCTCCTATTTTCTGCCAGCAACCAAATTCATTAGCTTGTCAATGGGGCAAAATGAAATCCCAGACTGGACACCTATGGCATAGCCAAAGTGAATTTATTTTAGTTTCTCAAACAAGTCATGCCCTGAAAGACATCACAAATACTATTCTCTCTGCCTAGAACATTTCAGCCCTTTTCTTCTTTTGGTCACCTCCATCAGTTTCTCTGGGAAGCCTTCTCCTCTGCCTCCTGGTCCTTACCCCACAACTGTGGTATTTCCCCCTCTTCAAAACTCCCACAGAGCCTTCTGTTTCTTGGCTCACAGCACTCCTCACAATATGTTGTAATTGCCTGTTTATTTACTTGCTCCCTTCCCCCCCAGTAGAGCAGGATCTCTGTGAGATCAGAGATAGTATCATCCAAAATACATCTTAGTACATTGCCTGGCATACTAAAGGTGCTTCATATTTATGGGATGAATACAGTACTACTATAGTGATAAGCATAAAGCAATAGAAAAGCACAAATGGAGGTCATCTAAATCAGACTGGAGGTCTGGGAAAGGCCTTGAAGGAAACCAGAATAGGTCACCCCAAAAAATGCTTCTTTGACATAAAATTATTTTGAGCTGAAAGCGATTAAGAAGCAGTAAATCCGGGATGCCTGGGTGGCTCAGTCGGTTAAGCGTCTGCCTTCGGCTCAGGTCATGATCCCAGGGTCCTGGGATCGAGTTGCACATCAGGCTCCTTGCTTGGCAGGGAGCCTGCTTCTCCCTCTGCCTCTGCCTGTCACTCTGCCTGCTTGTACTCTCTCTCTCTGACAAATAAATAAATAAAATCTTAAAAAAAAAAAAAAAAAAAAGAAGCGGTAAATCCTAAAGGTAGGAAATATCTCCTTTCCTAGAGACAGACTCTGAACAGACCAAAGACCAGAGACCGGGCACCAGAGGAATCTGCAAACAAACCTTGTTAAATTAACCCTTATCTTTCCCATTAAGGAAGATAAGGACTACCTAGCCCTAGCTGGACTAACCCTAACCTGAACCTCACTGTCGATTCTTCACAAATTATTGTTTCTTTGTCTAAAAGATATAAAACCTTTCTCCTTTGGTCTCTTCTTCAGATCTTCGTTCTCTTGTGAAGACTCCCACGTATACGTAAAAATAAAATAAAGTTTGTATGCTTTTCCGGAACACTTGGGTGGCTCAGTCAGTTCAGTGTTTGACTCTCGGTTTCGGCTCAGGTCATGATCTCAGGGTTGCAAGATGGAGCCCTACATCAGGCTCTGCACTCAGTGGGGAGCCTGCTTGAGATTCTTCTCTCCCTCTGCCCCTCCCCTGCTTGCACACTCTCTCTCTCTAATAAATAAATATCTTTTAAAAAATATTTGTATGCCTTTTCTCCTGTTAATCTTTGTCAGTATAATTCTCAGATCTGGCTAGGGATCCCCAAGACAGTTGAGGAAAACTTTTTCCTCCCCTATAGCCTCCTAGAAAAGAGGACAATTGAAGTTGGTCTGAAGGACAAGTTGGTTAGGTAGGTTGAGTAGGGAGGGAAGGGAAGGTTGTTTCAGACAGTGAAAGTGGTATAAAAAAAAAAAGAAAGAAAGTGGTATATGCAATGGGAAAAGCGGGTGTCTTTAAGAAACTGCATATCGTATAGTCTGGCTGCAGCTAGGGTCAGAGGGTGGGTTGGAGTGGCAGGAAATAAGGCTGCCTGACAGGTAGGCAAGGGCTGAATCATGAAGTTTGTATTTCATCTAGAATCCAGACTTTTTTTTTTTTTTTTTTTTTAAGATTTTATTTATTTATTTGACAGAGAGGAGAGAGATCACAAGTAGGCAGAGAGGCAGGCGAGGGTCAGGGGTGGGGGGTGGAAGCAGGCTCCCCGCTGAGCAGAGAGCCAGATGTGGGGCTCAATCCAGGGACCCTGAGATCATAACCTGAGCCGAACGCAGGGGTTTTAACCCACTGAGCCACCCAGGCGCCCCTAGATTCCAGATTTTCATTTCAGGTTTGGATTTTCTGTTAAAGATCAGAGGTACATCCTCTTAAGTGTGTCATAACATGAAATGGTGAGGGGCACCTGGGTGGCTCAGTCCGTTAAGCATGGCACTCTCGATTTTGGTTCAGGTCATGATTTCAGGGTCCTGAAACCCAGCCCCGGAAAACGGCTCTCCCCTGGACCTGAAGCTGGCTTGGAATTCTCTCTCCCTTTCCCTCCCGTCCCGCCCCACCCCCAGCGTTTTCTTTCTCTCTAAAAAAATAACAACATGAAATGGTGAGATGCAGAGAAAAGAGAAATAACATAGGTACAATGATGCAATGATGGTTACTCCAGTTCTCTCACAGCCTCTGTAAGACAGTGGTGATACTATCCGCCTCAAGTGTTTGGTGAAGATTAAAAGCAATAATTTAGGGGGCGCCTGGGTGGCTTAGTCGTTAAGCGGTGCCTTCGCTCTCGGGTCATGATCCCGGGGTCCTGGGATAGAGCCTGAATCGGATTCCCTGCTCAGCGGGAAGCCTGCTTCTCCCTCTCCCACTCCCCCTGCTTGTGTTCCCTCTCTCGCTGTCTCTCTCTCCGTCAAATAAACAAACAAAAATCTTTCTAAAAAGATTTTAATTTATTTATTTGACGGAGAGAGAGAGAGATCACAAGTAGGCAGAGAGGCAGGCAGAGAGAGAGGAGGAAACAGGCTCTCTGCTTAGAGAGCCCACGCGGGGCTCGATCCCAAAACCCTGAGATCATGACCTGAGCCGAGCAGAGGCTTTAACCCACTGCGCCACCCAGGTGCCGCAACAAATAAAAATCTTAAAAAAAAAAAAAGCAATCACAGGTAAAGTGCCTGATAGGTGGCATTACTCAATAAATGCTAGTTTTCCCTTCTATTTTCCCTCTGGACCTCATCCGCAAACTGGGTGGAGGCCCAGGTGCTCTCCCGCGCCGGCCCCAGGTCCAGGCTTTGCCGGGCAGCGAGAACCGAGCAGCGCCCGCACAGCCCTCGCGTGTGTCGAGCCTCAGCTCAGCCCGGCGTGGGGGCGCTCTAGGCTGCACCTGGCGCTCTATGGTTTTTTTTTTTTTTTTTTTTCTTCGCCCCGGAAGTGGTTCCGCGGCAGGGGTTGGTAAGGTCGGGCCATGGTGGGGCAGAGGTTGGGAAGATGGCGTGGCGAGGCTGGGCACAGAGAGGCTGGGGCTGTGGCCAGGCGTGGGCTCAGCCGGCGGGTGGCCGCAGCTGCGAGGAGCTCACTGCGGCCCTGGCCCCGCCGCGACTGCTCGGACGCAGGTAATGACCGCCGCTCCGGGCTTCTTTCCCCTCGGACCCTCAGCTTCGGCCGAGCATCCTCGGGGGCGCAGGCCATGCGGGCCTGTGGGGCTGCCTTGTCCTGACGCGTCCCTTCCTTTCTCCGTCCCGCTTTCCCCTCTCGCCTCGCCAGCCCTCGCTTCTCGCCGTGCCACCGTGCCCCGAGCCGGGGTGCCCAGTGACCGACCCCGGCGCAGCTTTCCGTGAGCCCGCGCCGCCCCTTTCCCATCGGGAAGGACGTGAGGGGAAGGGGAACTAGTCTCTGAGGGCTCACTGCGTGCCACGCCTCATAATCCCGCGAAGAAGGTATTGGACCCATTTTTTAAGTGAAGCAGTTACAAAGATGATAGAATGGCAGAACTGATACTCTATCAGTCTTTATAAATCTGTGTTCTACTACAAGTTACTTTCTTCAGCGTTTAGAGAACTAAGGGAAGACGGAGTCAAAGGGCATTTGCCCTCTTCAGAGTCGTGAGAGGCCTTTCTGTTGAAGAATGGAGACCGTGGAATATTTAGTTTCCAGATGATTTGGAAAGAAAACTACAGTACTGGTTTTCCCAAGTAGAAGCTGTATGAAGAGTATGCTTCAACAGTATTTGCTGCTTTTAAGTTAGTTCTAAAAAGAAAAAAAAAATCCCTCAGCTGTCCAAAATTTTGGTGTGTTTTTGACTTGAAATTTGTTCCTGTTCTTTAATCCAGAGTTTCAGCCTTCCCGGTTTTCTGGGTTAGTTCCAGATCCCTGAAATCTCATCTGATTGATGGTAGCAAGTTAAGGTAGAGTGTTAACGGAGGGGCTAGCCAGTGGCAAATAATTGAGGCTCCAATATGGTGGAGCCATTGCTTAATTTTAAGAATCACCCAAAGTGTTTGTAGACTATATTTCCCAGGCCCCACCCTAGTTCTGTCAACTCAGAAGTTGTGGGGGTGGGTTGGGGTGGGAGTGGAAGAACCTGTAGTTCTTGGGAGCACTCCCAAGTGAATTGGATTAGGGATTTGTGAAAACTTGCATACATTGTAGCTTAACCTCATACACCTTAACCTGGAGCTTGAGGCGCTAGTCAAACTCCTGGGGAGATGGAGAATGAGGAGGTCAGGTGGAGGTAGTGATAGAGTTCAGTGGTCCAGATTCCATAATTTATTCCAAATCCCAGCCAAAATTGCATGGTTTGAGGGGGAGGAAAAATGAATACGACTATCAGGAAGCAACAGGTGTGATAATATTAAAAATATGTGTTAGGAAGGGAGAGCAAAGGAAAAATAACTTGATTGATGAAGATCCTCCAGTAAAAATTGGAGACCATTTGATAAACAAATGAAGGTGTGATGTTGACGATTTTAAAGTTTGCTGTTTATTTGTAAAGTTTGAAAATGACATTTTTGTGGTTGCATAGAAAAATGTACATTGCAAGAGAATGTAGGTAAGCCTGAAATAGAGTATATACCTGCTCACCTCTGGAAATAAGCACTTAAAGTTAATAGGAAGAATGAGTTACCTTATATGTAACTTTACTTGGTCTGCTTTGACTTCCTATGGTTGTAAGATTCGTATACAGAAGAATGAAGTTAGAGATAAGGTTAAAAAGCAGAGTTCTGGGCCCAATCCTTGTGTTTCTGATGTGATAGGCCTGAAGCATGGCTGAGAATTTGCCATACAGGTAATGATATAAGAGTTCTGTAAACTATGGCAGGCCCAATGAAGCCCACCAGCTAAAAATGGTTTCTACATTTTTAAAGGGTTGTAAAGCAAAACAGTATGTGACATATGTGTTCTTCATAAAAACTAAAATATATTTTTAAAAGATTTTGTTTATTTATTTGAGAGAGAGAGA
>CM052898.1:118931460-119101597 GCA_028534135.1 Potos flavus | reverse complement strand
TAAAAATTAAATCCAATTGTAAAGGATTAACATTTGCCACTTTAAAGGTTTATCAGTTAATGATGCATTTGGCTGTAAGTAAATTTACTGTTTAAGTAAGTGAGGGGGGATAGTTAGCATAATATGATGGAAGTAAGTGGCTACTATCTTTGCTCAGCTCAAAAATATCAAAGTTAGTATGAATCCCTTAGCCTTTCTCTTGGCATTCCAGATAACTGCCTGAAATCTAGGCATTACATTCCTTATTCAAGGCAAAAAGAAGGGGCAGAGGTATGACATTGCTGAAATGTCTGTTTTTATAGATAAGCAAATCTTTCCCAGAGGTACATAAAAATTCTTAAGTCTCTCATTTTGTCAGAACTCTGTAATATGGCCACCCTATGCCATAAAGGAGGCTGGAAAAGTGAAGATACGTACCTTTCTAGCCTCTGCAGAAAAAGGCAAGAGAAAAAGAAATATAGATTTGGGATTAGCTGTTTAACTGCATTTGCTAAAGAATATTCATAGTACTAGTAACAGGGCCATGAAGGAAGTTCAGAGTCATTCTAAGCAACATTGGCTTTGTTTGAATAAGTGCATCACTTTTCAAAATAGATTTCCTTGAAAGGAGTAGCACTTATTTGGAAGTATAAATTATGGATTATTAAAGTTTCAAGGCAAATTACTTTATCGCCATAACCCATCCTCACCACGTGATTTCTGAGAAGTTGAACTGTGGAGTGGACTCAGTGTTGATGAAAGAGCATACTAGGCAAGTAATAGTAATAATAGTCACTATGCCATTTTTCTGAGTTTCAGTTTTTTCCAGATGCCTACTAGACACCACCTGGGTATCCTACAAATGCTAACAATACTTTATTTTGTGTAAGTATTAAGTGTATAGCCATGGATTCTGATGAATGTATACACCTGTGGAACCACCACCTAAAGATAAACATTGTTTTGCTCAACAGTGTTTTTGAGCTTCATCCATGGTGTGTGATCAGTAGTTTGTCTTTTTTGCTGAGTAGTACTCCATTGTATGAATATACCACAGTTTGTCCTTTCCCCTTTTGACAGGAATTGAAGTTCTGGTTTTTAGCTACTAGAATAGAGCTGCCATGATCACAAGCATTTGAAACACTGCCCAAGATGGAATTCTTCATGTCTTATCTTCTAGTTTTCTATTTTGGTGCTTCTAATTTCCCTTGTCCTGGTGAATAGTACCACCTTCCTTTCAGTTACTCAAAATAGAACTAAAAGTCATTCTTGACCCCCCTCTTTTTTCTAACAGATAATTATTTGACCTTTTCTTTATTGGGGGCTGGGCTTGGTGATAGAGATGCAGTGAATACAAACGTAATTTTCCAGTTGTGGTACAGGCAATAATTGACATAAGTAAAAAAGTCTATGCAGGATGCTTTGGGACTCTAGGAGTATAAAGGAGACACCCACCCTGGTTGATGAAGGCTTCCAGGAGGAGGAGAGAAATGAATTGAATTATCAGGGGCACAAGAGTGTTAACAAAGGGATGTACCAAAACAAGGGAGTGACATTGCTGAGTTGATGGAAGGATGAAAAATTATTGTGGGGTTTAAAGCAGGGGAATGATACTTCATTTGTGTCCAGTAAAATGTGGAGGATGAATTGGAGTGGGGCAATATTGGAAGCAATGAGGTATGTTAGGAAAAAGTAGAGTATTCCAGGCCAGAAGGCATGAGGTGAGTTGTATGGGAATTTTGAGATTTTTGACACTCTTAGAAGGCATTTGAGGAACCATTGAATGTTGAAGGAAAAGCGATAAAAGAACAATATGCAACATGTTAAAATGTTTGGAGTTAAACAGGCATGAAGTGATCCAGGCATGAAGTGAGGGACTAGGAATGAAAAAAAATTTTTATTCAACAGAGTTGGCTTTTAGTTGGATGGTAAGAATAAAGGAGAGAACACCAAAATGACCTCTAGGTTTTTAACCTCAGTGATTGATAAACTGTGGTCCCTCTGAGAGACTGAGGAAGTCAGTATAATGGAGCTGTTTGTAGAGGAGGAGTTTCCTTTGAATATATTGGTTTTAAAGTAATTGAGAGCATATCCAAATGGAAATATTCAAAATATAGTTGGAAATACAAGACCAGAAGATTGAGGTTGGGACTAAAGAAATATATTTGAGTCATTTACTTAGAAGTCATACATGCCACAGAAATATATTTATTCTTTTATTCAGCCAAAGTGTTGGAAGACCTGTCTGATTTCTGCTTTCATGGAGCTTTGAGTTTAGGAGGACGGTATGTTTAGAGTACGATGAGAACAAATAGGAACGGGCCTCTACTTTGTCAGTTTAGGGGAACTGTTACAAAAGAAAAAAATTCTTCATGAATTTATAATGGGTTAAGTTTGGAAAGCATGTAAAGGAACTATTGGAGCCTTTGAGGGTATCTATCACTAAGGGATAGGTGAAAAGAGGAGAAACCATCAGGAAAGTGAATTTGAAGAATAAGGAATGCAATCTTACAGGAACTGGGTAGGGCTGGAAAATGTGATCAGTAGTTTCAAATGTTTTAAGGTACAGCTGTGAGGGCTCAAAGCAACAAAACCCTTTACAAAACATTTGGTGGGTGTCCCTAGAACTGAGTGAAATAAATAGGGGGAGAAGTAGGGAAAATCCATCAACTTAGAATGACAGTACTTCTATAAAAAGAAAGCAATTATTTGAATTTGGAGTGCCCTTGAGGACGATACTTACATTTAAATGTTAGATAATACTTGTATTAAATGTTTGTTCTGGAAATTGACCAAACTTCAAACAAAATAACAAAGCCATTTTGTGCAGATTCAAACTGACAACTTGGAGTTCTCCAACTTTTTGCCAGACTGCACACTGTGTATAGAGGAATCATACAAATGATTTTTCTGATTGATACACAGTTAACAGCCCGAACAAGTTCCCTTTAAAGTTTGCCTTAGTTTGTGTGTCCTCGTCTCCTTTTCCAGAAGGGCACAGTTCAGTATTTTGACTTAGAATGCTAGCTCGGAGTAGGCATGTTGGCTTCTTTGGGGCTACAGGGTGAGAATAAACTGAAATGTTGATGATGCAGCCCAAAGAGTGAGGCTCATGGAGGTTGATGTTTGCAAGATGCAGCTGTTGCTAATCTCTTATTTTCCCCTTAAAGGTTTAACTTTTTTATTCAGCAAAAATGTGGATTCAGAAAAGCACCCAGGAAGGTTGAACCTCGAAGATCAGACACAGGAACAAGTGGTGAAGCATACAAGAGAAGTGCTTTGATTCCTCCCGTAGAAGAAACAGTCTTTTATCCTTCTCCCTATCCTATAAGGACCCTTGTAAAGCCCTTGTTTTTTACTGTTGGGGTAAGTGCTTTTGTCACTAGGAGTTACCTACCTTGCTGCTGTAGTGGTGAAATACTATTTGTCTAATTTGGGCTCCCTTAAAGACAAGGGGAGGGAGATTTAAAGGATCTGGGTATCTGGGGTCATGAATGATGACCGGAGAACATGAATTTAATAATTGCTGCTATTATTATTTTTTAGAGAGAGTGCAAATGTACTTGCGTGAGGTGGGGAGGAGTGGAGGGAGAAAATCTCAAGCAGCCTTCACAGCCAGCATGGAGCTGGTCACAGGGCTCGATCTCACCACCCTGAGATCATTACTTGAGTGGAAATCAAGAATCATGAAGCTTAACCTATTGAGCCACCCAGGTGCCTCTAATAATTGCTGTTAGAATCTGGTTCACTTATGTATGCCGTGGAGAAGAAATTTATGGGTCTCTTATTTGGGATAACATTTCATGTGATATTTTGAATTTTATTTGAAAATTTTTAGCTGTAAACAGGCCCCAGGGTATGGTAAAGTTAATAAACAATTAAATATTCTTTTCACCTAATAAGGTTTCACTATGCCCAATGTTCCTGTTCCTTCTCTTGGTTTTGTAAGAAGCAATGAAAATGAAATAGTGTCCTTGGAACTATGTGTTGATCTCTTTCTCTCTTGAATTTATTTTGTGATATATTAATTTTATATAGTTTACAGGCTGTGCATTTGGATCTGCTGCTATTTGGCAGTATGAATCACTGAAATCCAGGGTCCAGAGTTACTTTGATGGTGTAAAAGCTGATTGGCTGGATAGCATTAGACCACAAAAGGAAGGAGACTTCAGAAAGGAGGTAAAGATAAACATGGCTTTCTTTGTTCTAGTTGATCACAAGTTTTGAAGTCTGGTTATTTGCGAAGTATTAGTGACTGATAACATTTAGATCAATAGATACAAAGTTAGTGAACTTAATCTTCTTTAGAGTCATTTCATTGAAGTGAGTATCAGTGCTTTGTATGTCTGGCAGTATTGTACTTAAGGGTGTTCTAGGAAGCTTGTCTCTCTACCCACACATATCAAAAAATCACTGTGGATAGTTGCTCAAAATTAATGTGTTGGGGGTCTCTCAGCCCTACTAAAGTTTAAGGGCTACTGTTTATAATTACCTTGCTGGAATATTTTAGAGTATGTAGTAGAATCACAGGCACTTTTTCAAAGCATCTATGCCTTAGGTGTAGAGATATTATGTGGATTTTAAAAAGCCTCTCTGTGACATGATGTTTACATACCTCTGATAAATACCCACTGTGGAGTATTTCTGACTGCTCAAGGGATGAGGATGCAAGAAAAAGATACAAATCTAGAGCTTTTCATAATTTTACATGCAAGTTGGTGACCCTCTTTCAATTTCTTCTTAACTGATTTTTTACAAACACTGCCTTTAAGATAAAACATATTTATTTCACTTGACAATACTTACTGACCACTGAGGCCCTAAGTTAATATGTGGTTCGTTTGGTTTTCAAGCACTTTTGTTTTTTGTTTTGAGTTTGTTTTTGTTTGTTTTGTTGCTGTTGTTTTTTGATGACACATGCCTCTCCACTTGAGAGAAGGTTGATGTCCTCTTAATTTTCTCCTAATGATAATTCAAGGTTCTTTGAAGTATAAAGAAGTATTCATTCTTTGTTTTCCCATAGACATATGCAGGAAGCCTGAACCTTACCTGTTTTAGAGAGGCTTTGTGCCAGAAGGACAATGGGTATAATTATTTGCAGGTGAAAGCGACAATAGCTAACAGTGATTTATTCAGCACAGTGTGTTTGAGAAGATAGTAACATTAACCTGTCCTATAATCCTGAATTCCTTAGAAAGCTAAGGAATGGTTTCCAGCATGTCTATATTATAAAGTATTTTTTTTTGAAGATGTTATTTTGGAGAGCTTGAACAAGAGAGAGTGCGCGTGCACGCGCACACACGCACATGCAAGTGTGAGTACGTACGCGTGCTTGAGCAGGGGAGGGCAGATGGAGAGGGAGAGGCAGAAAATCTCAAGCAGATTCCACCCTGAGCATGGAGTCTGATGTGGGGCTCAGTCTCACCACCTTGAGACCATGACCTGAGCTGAAACCAGGAGTTGGATGCTTAACCAACTGAGCCACCCAGGTGCCCTATATTATAGTTTTGGTGGTTCAGATGGTTCCCTAGAATGGTGAAAAGTGACACAAGCAATAGACATGATCTTTGTCAAAGATGGATTGGTTTATAGTTAAATGATAGGTTATAAAATATAAAATCCATTCCCGTTAAAGAAAATGAAAACAATTTCTAAATATAACATGGGAAGTGAAAGCCCTGGGAACCCCTGCCATACCGCTACATATGTGGGGAGTAAGGTCTGAAAGCTCATACACAAATTATAAAAATGGGATGATTGTATATTGGTCTATAACTTTTTTTAACCTTGGATTTCTTTCTGTATTAGTATACAAAGTGTGGTTTAATATCACAATTAGAATATATTTTTTATTTTAAAACTTTAATCATGGAGAAATTTCAAACAAATATAAAACTAAAGAGAAAAGTATAATGAACCCCTGTCATCCACCTTCAGTGATTATTGACAAAAGGCCAACTTTGTTTCATTTAGTCCCATTTGTTTCCTTTCCCTCCCTGCCACTGATTATTATAAAGCAAATCCTAGGCATATTTCATTGTGTGTCTGAAAGATTAGGATTCTCTCTTTTTCTGAACCTCAAATTATTATTATACCTTCAAAGATAGTTTTAGGAAATATTTTTGGTTAGAATTTTAAAACTAGATTGGACCTTGGTGAATAAATCACGTAAGCTTGATACCTGTGTAACTCTGATAGGGTGCAGGGTGCTTTCGTATTAATATTCCTCACAACAATATTGCTACATATTTACTATCTCCATTTTATATATCGGAAAACTGAAGTTTAGAAGTAATTTGTCTGAGGTCACAGAGCTAAACAATAACTGTGTGGAGAATGTAGACTATAAAGCACCTGTGTTTCTGTTTTACCACATATCTGTTATGTCTATTTATTGGTAATTTTTGCATATGAGAAATCTTTTTATGCACAAAGCATTTTCTCTCTGGCTTTTCATTTTCCTAGCCTGAAAGTGTTTACCATGTGGTGACAGGCAATTTTCCTTCTGTTTTAGATTAACAAGTGGTGGAATAACCTAAGTGATGGCCAGCGGACTGTGACAGGTTTGTGTTAGCTTACACGTTTTAGCCATTCAAGGGAAGAGAAATCAAACCAAAAGGTACAGTATGTCACAGTCAATGGCTTTTGTACCCTGCTCACCAGTGGTTTAGAAGACAGAGTCTCTGTACCTTCAGAGTATAAAAAGTATTGTGGCATAAAGGTGTACATGATGCTGCGGGTCACTTACTTTCTAATTTTGATCTAGTATGTTACTGATCAAATAATCTGTCTTTGTTGTAGAATCCTAGCTTGTGAAACAGGTTATGAGTAATTACTTATCCTATTAAAGAAATTAAAGGGGACATTGATTAAGTACCTTCTTTATGCAGAATGCTTTATACACATTCTCTCCCTACCTCACAGGGTTGCTTACCGGGTAGTTATCTCCCTTTTTACCAATAAGGAAACTGGCTTTCAGAGAAGGAACTTTTCAAAGGTCACACTGCTAGTAAGTAGTAGAGCTAAGTTTCGAAACCCAGGTCTGTCTCATTCTAAAGCTAATTTTCTCTTTACTGTACCATGCTGTTTTTAAAGTCTTCATTTATTAAATCAATGTAAGCATGCCATGCATGTCACCATGATAATTTAATTTTTGTTCTTTGTAAATTTTTACGGAAAGATCAATCTGGCTCTTCAAGGTAACACTTGTACAATATGTTACGGATTTTGTTATTTGAGAAATTTGGGGAAATGGATTTGAAAGTTTAACAATTGTGCAGATAGGAAAAAAAATCTTCTAGAGAAATAATAGGAAAATACTGCTTTTTTAAAAATATGGTTAGACTTAATGGTACTCTTAATTTTCTTTATCTACCTAAGAGGAGAAAAGATGCTTATCTTTCTTCCTTTGGGCTCTTTCATTTGCCTGAAAGGTTTATTTGTCCTGTCTCCTTGTTGGAACCTGAACTGGTCTTCAAGCTTATGGTTTGGACATTGCTTCCTGCAGGAAGTGTTACCAGGCCAAAGTGAGCTTGTTCCTTGGTGAACTATAGGCAGAGACTACACCAGGTGGAGTTGCCTCACAATTTTCTTTATTTGTACAAGTAAGGAGACTGTGGGGAGTAATTTCCAAATCCATGACTCCCTCAACAGGGGTAAACAGGCTCCTTTTATCAGGGCTTGGGATTAATATCCAGAAGGGTAAAAGATTTTAATATTATAATGAAGCAGAGGTAACAGGCACTTGCTGATTCATCTGCACAATCCTCCTCCTCAAATGTTTCTTTTCCTGTTAAAGCAGTTCATCAATTTCTAAAAGATGAAAGTGACAGAAGCTTCTGGGAGTTTCCTGAGTTCAGTGGGTCAGGGGTTCTTGCCAGTAACAGAAGTGCTTTAATTTTTCTGAACTGATTGTGCTTTGTAATCATTTATTTTTTATTTTTTTAAGATTTTATTTATTTTAGGGGCACCTGGGTGTCTCAGTTGGTTAAGCATCTGTCTTCATCTCAGGTAATGATCCCAGGTCTTGGGATCTTGCGATCGGCCTGCATTGGCTCCCTGCTCAGAGGGGAGCCTGCTTCTCCCTCTCCCTCTGCCACTCCCCCTACTTGTGCTCTCTCATTCTCTCACTCTCTCTCAAATAAAGAAATAAAATCTTGAAAAAAAGATTCTGTTTATTTTAGAGAGTGCGCATGCATGAGTGGAGGGAGGAGGAGAGGGAAAGGGAGAGAATCCTTAAGCAGACTCCCCACTGAGTGTGGACACCCACCCCCGACCTGGGGCTTGATCCTAGGACCCCAAAATCATGACCTGAGCTGAAATCAAGAGTCAGACACTTAACCAACTGAACCCTCCAGGTGGCCCGCACTTTTTAATCATTTATAACACAATCTGCCTTATGTAATTGTACATGCAGCTTCCTTGAGGACAATGAGAGTTTTCATTTTGTTATAGCAACTAGCACATGTCTTGCACACACCAAAGGCACTTGATTAAAATCTGTTAAGTAAATGAATATTGAATGGGCTCTTGAATTAAAGGATTGAGATTTTTCAAAGGCATATTGCCATACCGTAGAATTGATTAGTCAGTAAGGTCTTAATAAATATGATACCTTCAAAGATAGCTCTGTAGTAGCATATCTGTTTTCATTGGGATTAACAGGGAGGTTTTAGTTTATTTGGTTGTTTTCTGAAAGTAACCAAAATTAACATTATTTCCTTAGGGCAGCAAAGTTTTGATATTTTCAAAGTATCTCATAATTAGTTGATACCTAGTGTTCTTTGAAGATGGTAAAGATTTTATGCCATTAAATATTTGAAGAAACCTGGGATCAAAATTTAAAACATTTCTCATGCCAGTAAATAGCTTTATTCAAAGAAGTTGGTATTTGGAGACCACTGAAAATCCGATTCCTTTACCCTAGCCTTTTGCTTTTCTCATAGTCAAATCAGTTATTTGGCACATAGGACATAACAGTAGGGAGAGACAGACATTTTGATCTAACTAGCAACTTGAGTGTAAAGTGCTTTGAACCACAGAAACATGAACAGTCATGCTAGATCCCTACTTAAGGTTATCTAAGTGACTTCTAAAGGCCGAGGAGATGCTGCCCTGGGAATCACTTTTTCAAAGGTACTAGAGAACTGGCTTTGATCCCCCCCCCCGCCCCTTTGGTTGGTTTGGGGATTTTTTTTTCTGGTATTAATCTTCATTATTATACAGAAATATCTCCCTAAACTTAACATTGCTTTGAAAAAAAGTTTTTATATGTTCACTTGGTATTTGTGGGAGCATCCTGTAGCATTCTTCAAGTTAAACTTTTGCCTGGTGCTTTTACACTTCAGCTAGTCTCCTGTTCTGTTGCCTTAATCTGCAAGAGCTGTGCTGGAGGTCCCCAGGCAACCCCCAAGGAGAGTATTTCCCTTATTTCTCTAGCTTTCAGGTATGCCTGTGAGATACCTGCCAGGTTTTCCTGTTAGCTCAGCAGAATGCTGGCTTTACTGTGTTGAGATTCAGGTAAAACAGAGAGAGAAGAACCTGCCAATATATTGTATCTGATGAAGGAGGAGATGGGGAGAGGAAGGATGGGAAGAGAAATCTCAAGAAAACATTGCCCCGTTTTTCTTTACTAGTCCATACGTGTTATCAGCTCCAAAGTTAGTCACCACTACACCCTAGGGCCTTGCCCCTTCTGCTCCAACCTCTAAAGTTTACTTTTTATTTATTATTATTTCTTAAGATTTATTTTTAAGTAGTCTCTACACTCAGTGCAGGGTTTGAACTCACAACCCCGATATCAACAGTTGCATGCTCTACCAACTGAGCCTGCCAGGTGCCCCTAGTTTCAATTTTCTTTACTCTTCTACCTTTCAAAGACTTTGAGCTATACCTACTAGATTAAGGTCTGCTTTCCTGTTCCTGAAGTTTCTGGTAAGGCAATGCTCACTGGATCTAGCTAATCTTAAACTTTTAATTTGTCACTGTTTTTTCCTGAAATTCTTAGCTTCTCGGGTTTTAGGAGTTATTTCTGGGTAAAGAAAAACAGAACTGCGGCGCCTGGGTGGCTCAGTGGGTTAAATCCTCTGCCTTCGGCTCAGGTCATGATCTCAGGGTCCTGGGATCGAGCCCCGTATCAGGCTCTCTGCTTGGCAGGGAGCCTGCTTCTGCACCGCACCCCCCCCACCCCCCCGCCTGCCTCTCTGCCTACTTGTGATCTCTCTTCTCTCTGTCAAATAAATAAATAAAAATCTTTTAAAAAGAAAGGAAGAAAAACAGAACTAATGTTTGAGTGCCAGTTAGGCTTCAAGTACTAGGTTAGGTACTTTACATACACACTATTATTATTATTAATCGTAATTGTAAGAGCCCTGTTAGTGGTATTCTGATTGTTCAGATCAAGTAACTGAGGCTCAGATAGGTTAAATAACTTGTCAGAGCTAACACAACTAGAAAGCGTAGTGATGGAGAATAAACTCATTTTTTTTTCCCCCAAACTCTGTTCTTAATATATTTTTTGTTATATCTTTTCACTTTCTACTATAGCATATCACCACTAAATTACCTTTCTGGTGAACCACACTGCCTGCTCCCAACCCGCGGTGTCTGGGTGTTTATATTGACAGCCCAAATTGTAGTGACTTGTCCCAAGACAGCAGGCTGGCACTCAGGGATGAAAAAGAGCCCTTTTCGTCTACTTAGGTTAGTCTTTGTCATTGTAAAATGAATAAATGTGCATTGTAACAGGTTAGAATCATGTTAAAGAATATGTACAGTGAAAAATCTCTGTAACTGTAGACTTCCAGTTCTGCAGTTTCTGTCCCCATAATAACCACTGCCTTTTTAGTTACACTTGTGTGTTCTTCCAAAGTGTTTGTATATAGGCATTTATACTTCTCTGCACCTTGATTTTTTTTTAATTTTCTTAATATTTTAAAGGACATTGTATCAATACAAGTAGGTCTATTACATTCTGTTTTATTGAAGTATATTGTACATAGAATATGCACATGTCAGATGTACAATTTTCACAAACTGAACACATCCATGTAATTAGCACCCGGAGCAAGCAATGGAAATTACCAGCACCCTGGGCTCAGAATATTCTTTTTGATAGCGTTGTAGTAGTTCATGCCAATGAATACTATGTAGCAAATCTTCTCTTAATGGATATTTAGTTTGGTTGTAGTCTTCTATAAATAATACTGCCGTGAATATCCTTATAGATATTTGCACCCTTTGCAAGCATAATTTTAGGGTGAGTTACTGGAAATAGACTTGCTGGGTCAGCGTATATACATTTAAAATTTTATATGTTGTCAAGTTGTCTTAATATAAGTTGTATACCAATTTAAATATCCTTTAAGTATAAGTCATTTAAGTCATTTATTTCTAAAAGTTGCTCACAGGGGAGGTGCAGAGAAATAACCCCTTCTGTGGTTAGTTTGTAAAGGTCTTCATCTACTGTGAATTTGCCCCATTCTTTCCATTTACCCTTATCATTTTCTAACTATCTGCATCCCATTGGAGGATTTAAGGTGGATGGTCTTTCTGGATTTCCTCTTGATTCCAGGAAGCTGTGGGACCAGTGCTTAACTAGTTTTGTTGGTACTGCCCAGGAAGAGAAATTGTAGTCACTCTCTGAGGCCAACCTGAATGAGGGTGATCCTGTGCCTATAGTCCTGGTTCCCAGGGGACCTGAGGCAAGGGACCACTTGAGCTCAGTTCTTTGGTTGTCATGTATGTATATACTGGTCAGTGTCTGGAGTGGCCAGGTCTAGTTTTCTTCAGGTAGAGAAGCTGTGGAGGGGATGAGCCAGCCCACCACATGAGCAGAGGGGATCCTGTACTTAGCTCCTGGACTCCAGGTGGGATAGTGGGTCCTTTTTGAGAAAAAGAGGTTGTACTACCCTCCTTGGGCTAAGGAGGAAAATAGACTGAGATTACTGAACCAAGCAGTAATTTCTAAATTAGTGTATATTTCTTTCAATCAAGATATTATTCACATACCTTAAAATTTGCCATTTGAAAGTATGCAGTTCAGTGGTTTTTACTGTATTCACAGGGTTGTGCAACTGTCATCATCTAATCCCAGAACATTTTCTTTATCGCAAAAAGAAACTCCGTACCTATTAACAGTCACTCCCCATTCCCTCATCTCAGCCCTAAGCAGCCTATTATCTGTTTTCTTTCTTTATGGATTTGCCTGTTCTGGACATTTCATATAAATGGAATCACCTTTGTGGCCTTTTGTGTCCACTTCATTCACTTAGTGTCATGTTTTCAGGGTTGATCTATTTGGGGCATGTGTCAGTACTTCATTTCTTTTTATGGTCAAATAATATTCCATTATGTGGATATATCATATTTTGTTAACTCATCTCTTGATGGACATTTGAGTTATTTCCATTTTTTGGATATTATGATAATGCAGTGGACTTTTTTGTATACATTTTCATGTAGACATGTTTTCATTTCATTTCTTTTGCTAATATATACCTCGAGTGGAATCACTGGGTCATATGGTACTCATGTTTAACTTTTTAAAATTGTGGTAAAAACATAAAATGTACCATGTTAGCCATTTTTAAGTTTACAGTTCAGTAGTGTTAAGTATGTTTACATTGTTTTGAAACGTAGAATTCTTTTGTCTTGTAAAACTGAAACTCTATGCACAGTTTCGACTTTTCCCCCTCCCCCTCAGCCCCTAGTAACCACCATGCCACTTTGTTTCTGTAAATTTGATTGTATACCTCATTTAAGTGGAATCAAACAGTACTTACCTTTTTTGACTGGGTTACTTCACTTTAGCATAATGTCCTCAAGGTTCATCCATGTTATAGCGTGTGATAAGAGTTCCTTCCTTTTTGAGGCTAAATAATTTATTTCATTGTGTGTATACACCATATTTGTTCATGCATTCATCGATAGACACATTTGAATTGCTTCTACCTCTTGGCTATTGTGAATAGTGCTGCTATGAACATGGATGTGCAAATAGCTCTGAGGTCCTGCTTTCAGTTCTTTTGGATATATACCCAAAAGTGGGATTGCTGGATTATGTGGTAGTTATATTTTTAATTTTGTAAGGAATTTCCATACTGTTTTCCACAGCAGTTGTACCATTTTATTTTATTTTTAAAGATTTTACTTTTAAGTAATCTCTACATCTGACTTGGGGCTCGAACTTACAACCCCGAGATCAAGAGTCACATGCTCTACTGACTGAGCCAGGCAGGCGCCCTGTGGTTGCACATTTTACCGTCCCACCAGCAGCACACAAGAACAAGAGTTCTAATTTCTCCACATCCTTGGCAGCAATTGTTATTTCCTTCTCTGTTTTTTTGATAGTAACCATCCTAATGGGTGTGTGGTGACACATCGTGGTTCTGATTTGCATTTCTCTGATGGTTAGTGATGTTGCACATCTCTTCATATGCTTGTTGGCTACTGACTGTCTATTTATTTAAAAGATTTTATTTATTTTATTTGACAGAAAGAGATCACAAGTAGGCAGAGAGGCAGGCAGAGGGAGAGGGGGAAGCAGGCTCCCCGCTGAGCAGAGAGCCCGATGTGGGACTCGATCCCAGGACCCTGAGATCATGACCTGAGCTGAAGTCAGAGGCTTCAACCCACTGAGCCACGCAGGAGCCCCTTTTTAAAAATTTTTTAAGGCTTAATCGTTTTGCACTATATGTGTACACCACAGTTTGTTCATCTGTCTGTCAGTGGATATTTGGGTTGTTTCAATCTTTGGCTATTATAAATTAGGCTCCTATGAACATTCGTGTACAAGTCTCTATTTTGAGTCCCTTCTTTCAAATCTTTGGGGTATATAGTTAGAGGTAGAATTGTTGGATCAAACAATAATCTATGTTTAATTTTTGAGGAATTGCAAAACTGTTTTTTAGAGTGGCTGTACCATTTTACATTCTTATCAGCAAGGCACAAGAGTTTCAGTTTCTCCACCATATTCTTGCCATTTCTGATTTCCTTTTTTTTTTTTTTAAAGCCAACCTAATGTGTGTCATGGTTTTGACATGCATATGCCTAGTAACTAGAATGCTAAGCATCTTTTTGTGTGCAGTTGTCCATTCATTCCTTTTTGAGAGAGCAGGAGGGGAGGTTGGAGGGAGGGAGAGAATCTTAAGCAGGCTCCATGGAGCCTGATTCGTGGCTCAGTTTCACAACCCTGAGATCATGACCTGAGCCAAAATCAAGAGTCCGGATGCTTAACTGACTGAGCCACCCAGGCACCCCTGTCCATTCATTCTTATTTGGAGAAATGTCTGTTTACATCCTTTGCCTGTTTTTTGAGTTGTCTTTTTATTGAGTTGTAAGAGTTCTTTATATATTCTGGATCCTAGATCCTTACTAAGTATATGATTTGCAAATATTTTTTCCTATTTTCTGAGTTGTCTTATCACTTTGTTAATAGTGTTCTTTGATGTTTTTAGGTTTTATTTATTTTTAATCAAAATATAGTTGACACAATATTATATTAGTTTTAGGTATACAACAGGTATTTGACAACTTTATACCTTGTGCTATGACAAATGTTTTTAATGTTGATGTCGTCCATTTCATGTATTTTTTAATTTTATGCTTTAAACATCACATCAAGAAAATAGTCGTCTAATCCAGCGTCACAAGAATTTGTACCTGTGTTTTCTTCAGAGCGTTTTGTACTTTTAGCTCTTATATTTAGGCCTTTGGTTCATTTTGAGTTAATGTTTGTAATTGGTTTGAGGTAGGGGTCCAAATTCATTCTTTTGTGAATGGATATCCACTTGTCCGAGCACCATTTGTTGAGAAGACCATTCTTTCCTTATTGATTTGTCTTGGGACCACAGTAAAAAAAACAGTTGACCATAATTGTATGGACGTACTTCTTGACTCTTAGTTCTGTTCCATTGATCTGTATGTCTGTTCTTACGCTATACTGTCTTGATTACCATAGCTTTGTGTTGTAAGTTTTCAAACTGGGAATAGTGAGTCTTCCAACTTTTTTAATATGGAGTATTATATTGGTTATATGTTGAACCAATTTTGCATTCTTGAGATAAATTCCACTTGTTTATGATTTATAATCCTTTTTATGTGCTGCTAGGTTTGGTTTGTTAGTATTTCCTGAGGGCTTTTCCATCTGTATTCATAAGGGACTATTACATTGACTATCATATGTTGAATCAATTTTGCATTCTTGGGATAAATTGCACTTGGTCATGGTTTGTAATCCTCTATATGCTGCTAGATTTGGTTTGCTAGTATTTTCTTAGGAATTTTTCTATCCATGTTCATAAAAGATATTGGTAGTTTTCTTGTGATGTCTTTGGTTTTGATATCAAGGTAATGGCTACGTAGAATGAGTTGGGAAATGTTTTTTCCTCTTTTTTGGAAGCATTTGAAAAGGTTTGGTGTTAATTCTCATTTATCTTTGCTAGAATTTGCCAGTTGTAATAAATTTAATAGTGTCCCCACAAAATTCATGTCCACCCAGAAATTCAGTGTTACTTTATTTGAAATAGGGTCTTTGCAGATTAACTGTGAGTTACATTGAGATCATACATTGCGTTATAGTGAGATCATACTAAATTTAAGATGGACCCTAAATCCAATTATTTGTGTCCTTATAACAAGAAAAGACAAAAAGGCATACAGAAAAGAAGGTCATGTGGAGAGTTGAGGTAGAGACTGGAGTGATGTAGCAATAACCTTAAATAATGGCCAAGAATAGCCAAGAGCCACCAGAAGCTAGGAAGAGGGAAGGAGGGAGTCTTCCTTAGAGTCTTCAGAAAGAAGCATGACCTAGCAACAACTTGATTTCAGACTTCAAGCCTCCAGAACTTTAAGAGAATACATTTCTGTGGTTTTAAGTCACCAAGTGTGTGGTAATTTATTATAGCAGCCCCAGGAAAGTAATAAACCGGTAAAGCCATCTAGTCCTGGACTTTTCTTTGTGAGAAGTTTTTTTTTTAATTATTATTATAAATTCAATCTCTGTATCTTATAGGCCTATTCAGACTTTCTGTTTCTTAAGTCAGTTTCAGTAATTTGTGTCTTTCTAGAAATTTGTCAATTTCATCTACATTCTCCTTTGTTGATATACAGTTGTTCATACTATTCTCTTAATAATCCTTTTTATTTCTGTAAAGTCAGTAGTAACATTCTGCTTTCGTTCCTAATTTTAGTAACTTGAGATGTTTTTTTGGTCACTCTCCCCAAAGGTTTTGTTGGTCATTTCAAATAACCAACTTTTGGTTTCATTGGTTTTTCTTTTTCTATACCTTCATTCATCCAAACTTTTTGGTTGCATTTGCTCTTTTTATTTTCCTGGTTTCTTAAGGTGGAAGGTTAGATTATTGATTTGAATTCTTTATTCTTTTTTAATGTAGCATTCACAGCCTACTTTCGCTGTACTCTGTAAGTTTTAGTATTGTTTTAGCAGCTTGGATTGTCATAACAAAATGCCATAGTCTGGGTGGCTAAAGCAACAGAAAATTATTTTCTCAATTCGGGAGGGTAGAAGTCTAAGATCAAGGGGCCATCATGGTTGGATTTTGGTGAGAACTCGTCTCTCTTCTGCCACCTTGCTGTGTCATATGGCAGGGGGAGAGAGCAAGAGCAAGCTCTTTGGTGTATCTCTTATACGGAAACTGTTCCCATCATGGGGGCCCCACCCTCATGACTTCATCTAAATCTAATTACCTCCCAAAGACTCCATCCCCCAAAACCATCACATTAGGGCTTAAACATACAAATCTTAGTGGAACATAATTCAGTCCATAGCAGCTATGTTATATTTTTGTTTTCATTCATTTCAAAGTACTTCCTAATTTCCCTCATGATTTCTTTCGCCCACTGGTTATTTAGGAGTGTGTTTATTTCCACATATTTATGACTTCTCCCAATGTATTATTGATTTGTAATTTCATTCCATTGTGGTCAGAGAACATACTTTGTATAATTTCAGGGTTTTAAAATTTTTTGAGACTTGCTTTGTGGCTGAACATATGGTCTATCCTGGATAATGTTATATGTGCTCTTGAAAGGAATGTATTTTTTGTGGTTTTTCTTGAGATTTTGGTTTTTTTTTTTTTTTTTTTTAAGATTTATTTATTTGAGAGCGAGAGAGAGATAGTGAGTGAGAGCATGAGCTGAGAGGAGAGGGAGAAGCAGGCTCCCTGGATGCGGGGCTCGATCCCAGCACCCTGGGATCGTGACCCAAGTGGAAGGCAGACACTTAATGACTGACCCACCCAGGCTCCCCAGAATTTTGGTTTTTTAAAGATTTTATTTATTCACTTGAGATAAGAAGCACGAGTGGGAGGAGAGGGAGTAGCGACTCCCCGCCCTAAGCAGGGCTTGATCCCAGGACTTAGAGATCACGACCTGAGCTGAAGGGAGATGCTTAACCAGCTAAGCCACCAGGTGCCACTTAAGGTTTTATTTTTGAGTAATCTCCACACTCAGTGTGGCACTCGAACCCACAAACACAAGATCAAGAGTCACATGCTCTACTGACTGAGCCAGCCGGTGTCCCAAGAATGTTTTTCTTGTTGAATTGTTTTTGTTTTAAAGTAGGCTTCACCCCCAGTGTGGAGTACAACACGGGGCTTGAACTCACCATCCTGAGATCAAGACCTAAGAGTCAAAAAAAAAAAGACCTAAGAGTCAGACTCTTAAGCAGTTGAGCCATCCAGGTGCCCCTGGATGTTCTATCCAGGTGCCCCTGTTGAGTGTTCTATAGATGTCTGTCAGGCCTAGTTGGCTTATAGTGTTCAAGACTTGTTTCCTTGCTCATCATGTAATCTGTTATTGCAAATAAGGTATTGAAGTCTCCAAGTATTACTGTTGAACTGTTTATTTCTCCCTTTAGTTCAATTTTTGCTTTATCTATTTTGGGATTCTATTGTTAGGAGCATGTATGTTTATAATAGCTATATTGATATATCAAGATGTTATATCTTTTATCATTATATAATGTCCTTTGTGTCTCATAACAAATACTGTCTTAAAGACTGTTTTTTCTTGTTATGCTTACGGTGTACAAGATCGCAGGAATATATTGAGGTTTTATAAGCTCCTGTAGACATTTCATTCCTCGGCTTTTCCTTTTAAGATTTTTGGTCTCTTGTTTACTCCAAATATTATCCACCACGTTAGGCAGCCATGAACTTAAAACCCCTGCCTGTAATGGTTTTTGACAAATGCTCCCTGGAAAAGGAATTTTGCACTTGAGGTTCCAATCAAGTCAAATATAGATAGCTTTGCAAGTGGGGTCTTGCAGGGAACCATTATCAGATAGGTCAGATGATAACAATTCTTTGGGAATGAAGCTTTGAAAGAGTTCCAGTTTCCTGTGTTACCTCTCATGGTTGTGAGGCTGCATGGGAAATGTGGATTGTTTTCATAGCTTATAGCTTCAACTTGTATCTGGAAAGTAAGGGATGGGACCAGGGCACGTTAAGATGCCCCAAATTTGCTGTTCATATTGAGATTCACCATTTTTCTTAAACACTGAGTTGCTGTAAGCCTTTAGTTAGTTTCCAGAGTTCTGAAAAAGTTGATTCTGACAGTTTTTGCCAATTTTTTCATTGCTTTGTGAAGGAGAGAATTTTTCAAGGTCCTTATACTTCATTATGCTCACTAATGTAATCCATTGCATCCCTTTTGGTAAAGGTAGGTGTTGAGGCAGCAGCATACTTCTCTAATCAGCAGTGTCAAGCTTGTCCAAGGGTTTTACTGAGTCAGGAGGAGAGTAACACTCCTTCTAAATGGAGATACAGGCAAAGACCTTAAGCAGTTCTGCTTCTCAAAGGAAAAGGAGGAGGAGGGAACCATTATTTGAGTTTCTGCATACTAGGTACATGTAGTATTTTTTTTTTTAAGATTTTATTTATTTGACAGGGAGAGAGAGAGATCACAAGTAGGCAGAGAGGCAGGCAGAGAGAGAGGAGGAAGCAGGCTCCCTGCTGAGCAGAGAGCCCGATGTGGGACTCGATCCCAGGACCCTGATATCATGACCTGAGCCGAAGGCAGAGGCTTAACCCACTGAGGCACCCAGGCGCCCCTGTAGTATTTTTTTTTAAGCCTCACTACAACCTTCATAAGATATAGGAAGTATTATCCTCATTTTATAAATGAGGTAACTAAAGTGAAGGGGATGAAATGCTGCAGACCACAAAGCTACTGAGTAGCTCACCCAGGATTCAGACCAGAAAAGGCCATTCCCTTTCTACTTTATTTTTCATTTATGGGTTTTCACTGTGTGACTGCTGCATTTAATTGTGCTTTCTCATTTAATCAGCACTCAACTCTTTTATGGTAGATTTTATTACCCCTATTTTACAGAAGAGGAAACTGAGGCTGAGGGGTTAGGCTTCTTGCCTCGGTTATAGTGTAAGTAGGACGGAGTCAGTTCTACTGGGCTCCTTTACCCAGATCTTTAGATAGTGTGCAGTGCTGCTTCTGGCCTAGGATCACCACATATCCTCTCCTGTTCACTGGCTTCTGGGGACCAACCATTCTGTTTCCAAGATAAAGAGCCCTTTGTCTGGTCTGAAGTCCTAGAGTGACCAAGGTCAAAGAAATCCTGTTGGCTATGCACATCTTTGTGTGTAGTAAAAAGAGCCCTAGATTAGGAATTCTGGCTTGGCCACTGAATTTGGTTCTGAAAATTTATATCTTTTAGAGTCTTAATTTTCTCATCTATAATTGACCTTCAAAATGAAATATGCCTGGAGGAAAATAACTGCATTTTGCTTTTGTAATTTCTTTTTAATTTGTGAGTGTATTACAGTGATTTGTGTGCATAATTTGGGTATGTATGTTTAGTTGTTCACTGATGGGATTCTTAACCGTAGACCACAGGTTTATGAAGTGAGGGGTTTAACTACAATGTGTTCCAGTGCCAATATTCTGTCATGATTTACCAAAAAAGGCCTCTTACATTTCGGTTGAATGCTTGGCAAAGTTAACTCTTTGGTTACTGTTAACCTTGATATCTTTGGTTATCTTTCCCTTTTTCAAGTCTTTTCCCTAGTTGTAATCTCTTTAGCCAGAGACAGTCTCTACTTCTGTGCAGTGCTGTGGTGCTTGCAGTTTCCAGAAGTGTGTGCTGTATGTCACTGGTTTCAGAAAGTAGCCTGCAGAACACATAGGGTAGTTGTTGCCATTTTCCAGCCTAGCAGGAAAGATTGAGGACCCCATCTTGCTTTCTTGGCGTTGTACTGCAATTGGAGCTAACCGTTTAGCCCTGATTATCTTTGTGATCATGGAAGCCTGGGGCCAGACTATCCTCAGGGCTTCTTTATGTGAAGATACCAGTCACTATGTACAGCAACATAGACCTCAGAGAATTCTCTGGGTAATAAAGATGTGTAACTCTTCTAAAAGAAACTAAGAAAACCTGAGCAACACTAATCACTGCTCACTTCCTTAGGATAAACTCTCTGAGGTCTGTTCCTCCATCTGAGGAGGCTCTACCCTTCCTTTGCCCACCCTTCCTGCCTAGGGTTTTAGGCTCCTCATTGGGAGGTATACATAGTACTCTTACTTGCCTTGCTTATGACCTCTTTTCCCTATCCTTTCATGAATACTGTCCTTCTCACCATCTTTGAAAGTGTTGTGACGCACCACCAGTTGTAAGACGCATCCTGATTACAGATACTAAAATGGAGAAAATGTCTTAGAATCTGTGAAAAATGGTAGCTTCCTTTCCTACCTAACGCTCAAATGGGAGAGCAAAAACTGGAGAGACTAGTAATGCCAAGGTATAGCTGAGAGCCTTACAGAGTGAATAAATACAGAAAGCCAAAGGTAACTCCAAGATGTAGCAGCCGGTGGGGATTATACAATGAATATCTTCTAAAATAAATCCTCTTACCAGGATGTTACTGGAATCAGTGCTTACATCATTAAAGAAGGTGAAAGAGCTAATTGCCTATTGCTGAAAGAAACTGGAGGAATGAGTAAATGTTTAAATTCCTTTAATTCAAGTACATGAGTGCCTAGTTCATGGGCAAGGAGTTGTGGTACCTTAAAATTAATGCGTCTTTTAAAGTTTGTAGTTTTTAACAAAAACTTGATTTTTCACAAAAATGTAACTGAATAGTTAATTCTATCATTAAATAATAAACCTACTCAATTTAGTGGTAGTTCTAGCAACATCAGTTCTTGCTGAAAAACGAAATGGTCACCTAACTCCCACATGTAAACAGTTTCAAAAGCAGTTGGAAAATTCTTCCAGATTATTCCTGAATTCTTATCTAACAAGTATTTTTCTCAGACAAGTGGATCTTCATTTACCCAGATGATACATAGATGTTTCCATAAGTTTAAGAAGTATATTATTCCCTGTGGAAAAAGAAGCATGTTATATAATATAGCTTTTCTGGTCTTGGCCAAAGAACCCAATTCTGTACATTACTCGTCTCTGGCTTGGCCATTTTCAAACAATAATTATAGATCTGATTGTTGTTTATTGAGAAGAGTAGACCATTCTGTAGAAGTAAAATATGGATCTGAGTGAAGGAAGTCAACTTCTAGTGCATTTGCAGTTTCCCAGGAATTTTCTGACTGTACCAGTGCATATAGTTTGATACTTGAAAACATTGATTTCACTTACTTTCCCTAACTTGCCCTCCCTCACCATCCCCCACCAAGTTATAATACTGTTAAATAATTGTGGTAGAAAATCTTATTCAGGTGGACTTTCAGTCAGACTTTCTTTGTTCCTATTTTTAACCTCCCTAAATTACATATCTTTATTTTGTAGGTATCATAGCAGCAAATGTTTTTGTATTCTGTTTATGGAGAGTACCTTCTCTACAGCGGACAATGATCAGATATTTCACATCCAACCCAGCCTCAAGTAAGTCTACTTTTGACTTTATTTTGGGGTAGAGGTAATATGAAAGAAATATGTTTTATGTTAATTGAAATGCTATAAAAAGGACGAGTTACTTGTCAACATTTATAAGCAAAATCCAGAAGACAGACTGTAAGCTCCTTGAGGAAAGTGACCTCATCTCTCTTAGTCTTATGTCCCAGGTACCTAAAATGTGCCTTGTACATAGTAGATATGTATTTTTTAATGACACAAGATCCATGATCACTACAAGTTTACTCTTGGGAGGATATTGTTATACAACTTCATATCTGTAATAGAAATAGTTTACTAATTCTTTTTTCTAAGTAACTTTTGCCAATAAGGACAGTTGCTTTCATTGAACCGAAGAATTTTTTTGGGTACTTACTAAATAGAAGAAATTTAAGATGACTTTTTACCACCTTGAAAAATACTATGGTAAGCCATCTTATTTAAACTTTTTAATTGGCTATTTTTGTTTCCTATTTTGAGTTTTTCATAATAGTAATAAAAAAATTAAAAAATCTAAAACATCATTTTTATTTTTATTTTTTTGAAAAGATTTTATTTACTTGTTTGACAGAGAGATAAGGAGAGAGCACAAGTAAACAGAGTGGCAGGCAGAGGGAGAGAGAGAAGCAGGCTCTCTGCTGAGCAGGGAGCCCAATGTGGGGCTCGATCCCAGGGTCCTGGGATCATAACCTGAGCCGAAGGCAGCTGCTTAACCAACTGAGCCACCCAGGCGCTCCTAAAACAGATCATTCTTAGATCATGACTGTGTGTACTATGATTACCAGACTGTTTTTTTTTTTCTCTTGTAGAGGTCCTTTGTTCTCCAATGTTGCTGTCAACATTCAGTCATTTCTCTTTGTTTCACATGGCTGCAAATATGTATGTTTTGTGGAGCTTCTCCTCCAGC
The DNA here is from genome assembly GCA_028534135.1 of Potos flavus. Lineage (NCBI taxonomy): Eukaryota > Metazoa > Chordata > Mammalia > Carnivora > Procyonidae > Potos > Potos flavus. The sequence continues at coordinate 119,078,828 of CM052898.1, read as the reverse complement.
ATAGTGAATATTCTGGGTCAAGAGCAGTTCATGGCAGTTTACTTATCTGCAGGTAATAAGCTTTAATCTGGGGATCTTTCAGAGTATAAGCACTTTTACCTACCTGGAGAAGGAAGGAAGGGAATGATTATAGCCATATTCTACACATGAAGGTTGTATATAGAGAATTGTACAAACTGTATGTAGAGAAGGATATCACAGACCAGTGGGGTTGTTATCTTTTCTGTTTCTCATTTTGCTGGTTTCTTCTTAGATTATTTCGGTATGTTTAGTTTTAAATCAGGAAAGACAGGAGTTAAGGTTTAGTGTAGAATTTAAGAATGTCATTTTGTCTCATTAGGCCTTGGTTTCTTTAGCTCAGGTCCACCATTTTATAAATAGGTGCTTCCCAGACTCCCTGGCTGTCTCAATCATCTGGATCTTGGTTAAATAACCTTAAGCTCATTTACCACAGTGTGTTCACTGTCCAGAAAGCTTTAGATCGGAACTTTGTAATAATTAGACTGTCAAGAAAGAGTTTATTCTGTCTTTGCTGCACGCATATATCTTAGTTTCGAACCACTCCAGTCAGTCCTGGAGATAACATCATTTCCTCATTTCAACTAGGAAATGGTAGTAGTGGATTCTAGGTTCCTAGATGCTACTAAACTGGCAAGTGGTCAGTTAAATTTTACCTGTTTGCAAAATGCACTTAATTAAAAACCACACAGCATAAAAATTCATTTCTGAAATACCTTCATTTTTTTTTTTAAATTAAAAATAATTTAAGTTTTTGTTTTGTTTTGTTTTAAATCTCTGTACCTGACATGGGGCTTGAACTCACAACCCTGAGATCAAGAGTCACGTGCTCTTCCGGCTGAGCCAGCCAGGCACCCCTGAAATCTCTTCATTTAAAAACAGTATATTGGGGCATCTGGGTGGCTCAATCTGTTAAGCGTCTACCTTCAGCTTAGGTCATGATTCTGGAGTCTGCTTCCCTCCTGCCCCCTCTGCTCCCCCCTACCTCTACGCCTCCCCCCACCCCCATTCTCTCTTCTCTAACAAATAAAATCTTAAAAAAAATAAATAAAATAAAAAAGTTTATCTGGGAATCATACTGTAATGTGAAAAAAAGCACTTGACAGCTTGAAGTCAGAAGACCTAGTTTTATTAGATCCTATTTCTGCTACTTGCCGTGTGATGTTGCAGAAAAGACTATACACTCTCTGAGGATATTGATACTTACTCTCTCATGACACGGGGTTGTAGAAAGGATTAAGTAGAAGCATCTACCACAAGGCCCAGAATGGGTGGTTAATCAGTTTTATTCAAATATCCATGCATCTCGTCCCTCAAAACTAGAAACTGAGCAACATCTTTGGCCTGTACAAAAGTGTATAGTTCTTCCCCAAGCACTAGTTGTATTGTAGGTACAAACGGGTCTGTTTCAGGTGCTGCTAATTCCTGCTCTCTAGGAAGTTTTTAAAAATGAGCCACATTCAGCTTAGATGACTTTGGAGCCAAAGGGACTTGTAAAAGATCATCTAGTCTAAATCTGCAGCAGAGTCATTTGGCAAGCTGAGTAAAATGTAGATTCCCTGGTCCCACTCCAGAGATTCTCGTTTAGTGTTTGGAGTGCAGCCCAGAGGATTCCCAGACAGTTGGTGGGTTTGGAAGTAGTCTCTTTCATGTTATAGATGAGAAAAGTGAGAACTGAGAAGTAAAGTGAATGACCCTATGTCATTGAGTAAGTTGTGCAGTTGGTCAGACCTTTCTTACAAATATCTGAAGTGATAGTGTGGGTATTCATGCTTGCGCCTTGTATTGACCTAAGTAGAAACCCGACACTTAGTCTCTGTGAGGTGGAGATCAGAAATGGAAACTACTTTTATACTTCACTAAAATTATCAAAATGTGACTTACTTTCCAGGTGTTATTTCCAATTTTGTCAGTTATGTGTGTAAAGTTGCCACAGGAAGATATGGACCATCACTTGGTGCAGTAAGTATTTCTAATGTAAATTTTCTTAATTTAGTTTTTAACTTTATTTTGACATAATTTTAGGCTTACAGAAAAGTTGCATAATTATCACAATGACTTCTATGTACCCTTTACCCTACTGTTAAATACAGAACCACAGTACAATTATCAAAGCCAGGAAATTAACATTTAAAACAATACTACTAACTAATCTGTATCTAATTTAGAATTCATACATTTGTAGAGCCTTGTAAACTTCAGGCTATAGCTTTTAACTATTGGTCATTTATATATACTTATTGGAAGAGTACAAATCAAGTAGAGTAGTCAGAACAGTGGGTGTCCAGTCTCCAGAAACCAAAGAGCCTAAGCTAGCATTGGAAAATTGAAAATAATTACAGATTTGATTCTGGTACTATATCCTTCTGTTTAGTCCCTATTTGAGTGTCTGCTACACAGATTAGACTAGTAGGTGCTGTACTAGAGACTGGGGAGACAGCCAGTGAGCAAGATGTTCACAGTTCCTGTCTTTAGGAGTTATGTTCTGGATGCTTAAAAACAAAACCACAAAAAAACAAAAACACAAATGTGTTTTCTTTTGAGTTTAATGGTAGATTTCTAGGCACATGGAAATCTTCGCATAACATTTCTCTAAAGACTACACATTCTTTTTGTACATATTTAAATACAAATCACTTAAATACATTCAAATAGGGGATTTCATATTTGAAGAAACTTCTTGAAGGTTCATTTTTAGAAAACGGATTTTTTTTTTTAAAGATTTTATTTATTTATTTGACAGAGAGAGAGAGATCACAGGTAGGCAGAGAGGTAGGCAGAGAGAGAGGGGGAAGCAGGCTCCCTGCTGAGCATAGAGCCCGATGTGGGGCTCGATCCCAGGACCCTGAGATCATGACCCGAGCCGAAGGCAGAGGCTTTAACCCACTGAACCACCCAGGCGCCCCTTTGTGTAACTTTCTTAGTGGCTGCTCTGGGTAATACAATATGTATATACATCAGTTACCACAGTCTGTTGTGTGGTGGTTGAGTGAAGTGAACACTACCTCCATTTTCAGCCCTGTATCTTCCTCAAATTATAATTATCTTAAATATTTCCTCTGCATACATTTAGAATATTGGCCACTATTATTATATGTGCTTCAGCCACTACGCATCATTTAGAAAATTCCAAGGAAGGAGAAAACTATTGTATTTATGCATAATTTTTACTTTTTTCATTGTTCTTCTGCCCTGATGTTTCAAGATTTCTTCCATCTATCATTTTCTTTTTATTGAAGGAATTTTTTTTAGCCATTCTTTCAGGTAGGTCTGCTAGTGATAAATTCTCTTAGGTTTTTCTTTGAGAATGTCTGGATAAAAATCACTGGATAAAAAATTCCAAGCTGAGGGGCACCTAGGTGGCTCAGTGGGTTAAAGACTCTGCCTTCGGCTCAGGTCATGATCTCAGGGTCCTGGGATCGAGCCCCACATCAGACTGTGCTCAGCAGGGAGCCTGCTTCCTCCTCTCTCTCTGCCTGCCTCTCTGCCTACTTGTGATCTCGGTCTGTCAGATAAATAAAATCTTAAAAAAAAAAAAAAAAAAACAATTCCAGGCTGACATTTCTTTTGGCACATGAAAAATGTTGTGCCACTTCTTTTTGGCCTCCATAGTCTCTAAAGAGAAATCCTTTGTTGTTCAAATAACTTTTTGCCTATAGGTAAGGTGTTAGTGGTCTCTGAAGATTTTTTTCTTTGTCTTGAGTTTTCAGAAGTTTGACCCTGTCTTGTCATGGATGTCTTTGTGTTTGGGGTTTGCTTAACTTCTTGAATATAGAGTTTATGTCTTTACTTGAAATACTTTTTCAGCCTCACGCTTCCTCCCTCCTCTGGACCTCATAACATGATGTTAGATCACTTTATAATCTCATGGGTCCCTGAAATTTGTTTTTTTCCAGTCTTGTCTTTCTGTTGTCCAGACTAGGTAATTGCTGTTCTGTTTTAAGTTCACTGATTATTTTCTTTGTCCTTTCCATTCTGCCTCGGCCCATTTATTGAGTGTTTTTATTTAGGGTACTGTATTTTCCAGTTCTAAAGTTTACATTGTTCGTGGTATCTTCTGTTTCTTTGAGCTTTTCTATTTCTGTGCTATTTTTCATTCATTTCAAGTGTGTTTGTAATTGCTCATTAAAGCAATTTTATAATTGCTGTTTTAAAATGCTTGTCGGGCAGGGCACCCGAGTGGCAGTCAGTTGGGCATCTGACTCTTCCTTTTGGCTCAGGTCGTGATCTCCTGGGCCATGGGATCAAGCCTCAGGTCGGCTCTGCGCTTAGTAGGGAGTCTGCTTGAGATCCTCTGCTTCTGCCCCTCCCCAATGCCTGCATGTTCACGTGCTCTTTCTCTCTCAAGTAAATAAAATCTTTAAAAAAAATAAAATGTTTGTCAGACAATTTTAATATCCATCTTGTTGGGGTCTATTGTCCTTTCTCATTCAAGTTGAGATTTTTCTGGTTCTTGGTACGGTGAGTGATTTTTTAAATGAAACCTGAACATTTCGGATATTATGAGGACTTTGAATCTTATTTAAGTCTACTGTTTATCAGGCTGCCCCCTGACACTGCTCTGATGAGGGGAAGGGGTGTGTTGACCATTAGTGTTTGATGAGGTGGAGGTCCAGGTTTCCCACTCAGCCTCCTTTGACACCTAGGGGACAAGGGCTCTTGTTACTAAAGGACAGGACTGGGAATTCATCCTCCTTTGTAGACCTCTCCCAGCTAGGAGGAACAGGGTGCTTTGTTACTGCTGCCCACACGGCCTCCACTGACGCTACCCTGTCAACAGTGTTGGGATGCCGGGTTGCAGTCTGCAAGGGTAGAAGTCTAGGCTCTCTGCTCAGCCTTTGTTGATGGGGATTGGGCCGTTTCTTGTTCTTTTGTATTTGGCTGGAGTAGAGTGGTTATTATCTAAAAGTTGATTGTCTTGCTAGGCAACCCTTTTTTGGTCCTTTGGCTACAGCATTTTAGGGTGTGGGGATGGACCCATTTTGTCTGAGTTCTTTGGTGTTTCCAGGTGATGAACTTCTCCAGAGCCAAGTGTGAGTTCTATGAGGCCAAAATAAAACCCAGGGGACTCACCACTATTTCATTCCTTAGGGTTCCAACCAGAGTTCCTTGCCGTTTTCTTTCCTCTCTCAGCCTTTCAGAGTCGTCTTAACGTTTGTTTTATATGTAATGCCAGGGTTTTTAGCTGTACTCACTAGCTTGTGGAAACACAAATCTCCTTAGAGCAAATTCATTTAAAATTCATCGTGTGAAAAAATCACACGTGAACAATTATACGATGTGAAGATTATATAAAGAATTATGAAGGGTGCCTGGATGGCTCAGTCGTTAAGCGTCTGCCTTTGGCTCAGGTCATGATCCCAAGGTTCTGGGATTGAGCCCTGCATCAGGCTCCCTGCTAGGCGGGAAGCCTGCTTCTCCCTCTCCCACTCCCCCTGCTTGTGTTCCCTTTCTCACTGTCTCTCTCTCTGTCAAATAAATAAATCTTAAAAAAAAAAAGAATTATGAAAATTTACTTATGAAACAAAAAATTATATGCACATATTGGTTGCAAGTACATAACCAGTGTACATAAATTTTTGGTGGACAATAAAAGATCTTCATCTCTAACCATGGAGGCAGATGTCTAGAGTCTTTACGAATTGGGTTTGACTCCCTGAAATTGTATCTAAGATATATATGAATGTGAAATTTTTCTGAGGAGAAAGGGTCCATTTTCATTATATTCTTAAAAGCCCATCACTAGAAAAGGTAAAAATAAAGAATCTTTGCTTGGGGGTAGGCCCAAACATTTGTCAAAAAAGCAGGTTGAGATTTAGACACATAAATGTTTACGTTTGTGTAGGTAAAGGTCACTTTGAGAAAGCTCTAGAAGGACAATGGAACTGCCCTCCATCTTTAAAATAATTTATAATAAGTACAATAAGATATAGGCAGAAACTGGCTTTATGTAGAAATGCACAATAATGAGAATTTTCTTTCATTTTAAAATATGAGCACTTTAGATGGAGAACATAATCATCTGTGGAGAAGTAATCTAGAGCCACTTAACAATTTTAATGTTCTTTTATATCAGGTTATCAAATTCTGTTGGCCTCATTTGGAGAAAAGTATAATTTTATTGTTTTTTTTCCTCTGGGAAAATACAGTTTCAACTTGATTTCAGGTTTTGTTGAGTTGACTTTTTTAGGTTTGTTTAAAAATAAACCTAGCATACTAGAGTTGCTCATAGGCTGTAAAGCCTGGAAGGTGATGAGCCACTGTGTCACTCTAACTTTCCAATTCTTAGTGACATTAATATCTAGTCTGCTTAAAACAGTATGTGCTTATAGATTTCTGGGGCAGATGTTGAAGTTCCAGGCAGAACAGATCTTTCAGAATAAATATAAATATGTCCAGTGTAACATGTTGCACCATGACCCAGCAAGTTTTGTGGGAAAATATCCCAACAGTCTTCTGAGGTGGTTCTGATATCCTTGGAATTTGCTGTGACCCATTTAGGACCTGGAATGGGGAACCAGGGAAAAGTGAACAAATGATGGAGGCCAGTGTGTGTACATATGTGTGTTTCTACACAATCAGTGATCTCCCTGTTAAGGGAAGTCAGGATTTTAGAAAAACTTTGTGTGTTAGACTTGCACAAAAGCCAGTTTGTTCAGTATTCAAGAGCAGACAGTTGATCTTAAATATAGAAGATAGAATTCTAACTCCTAACCTCCACTGTGTAATTGCAGGCTCCACCAACACTCACCGGTGCCTTTAATAGGCGGTGGAGGTTTCTTTCCTTGTTGTTCTTCGCACTTTTTCAGCCTAAGCACTGGGGATTTTTTGGTCCACTTAACCTTCACTCAGGTCTTTGGTTCTCCTTCCAAGGGATATTCATACTGTCCTTCCATCCTGTAGTTACCCCAGCCCATTCCTGGGAAGGCAGCTTAAGCTAGTTAACCTGTTTGGGTCAGCTGGCAACTATGTATTAGGGGGTTGGGATATCTGGGATCCCTCGGACTCCTAATGCTTTAAAGTATTAATAATTACTGGAATGTCACATAATCCTGTGTTTTGAAGCAACCCTTTGTAGAAGTGGTGGTTGAGAGAGGTAGATGCTATTTTTCAGAAATAGTGTTTTTAATATGAAAATGTAGGACCTGGGATACCTGGGTGGCTCAGTCAGTTAAGCATCTGCCTTCGGCTCAGGTCATGATCCCAGGGTCCTGGGATCGAGCCCCACATCAGGCTCCCTGCTCAGCGGGAAGCCTGCTTTTCCCTCTCCCATTCTCCCCTGCTTGTGTTCCCTCTCTCGCTGTGTCTCTCTGTCAAGTAAATAAATAAAATCTAAAACAAAAACAAAAACAAAAAACCCTGCAGACTATATTTGGATTTCCAGTTTTCCTATGATGTTTTTTTTTTGTTGTTCCAGGTTACTACATTGCATTTAATTATTGTGTCTTTTTAGTATCCTACAGTCTGATGGTTTCTCGGTCTTTCCTTGTCTTTCATAACCTTGATACTTTTGAAGAATAGCGGGAATATGTTTATTATTATTTATATATATATATGTATATATATTACGTATATAAAAAATATATATATTTTTTAAGGATTTTTAAGTACTTTCTACACCCACTGTGGGGCTTGAACTCAACCCTGAGATTGTGTCACATGCTCTACCAACTGAGTCAGCCAGATGCCTCAGAGTTTTATTATTTTTAATAAGTGACTAAAACTGAGAACTTTGGCAGAAGACGAATGAAGTTAAAGTGCTGGCTTCCCTTTGCTCTCCCCCTGGGCTCCAGCTGCACTCAGCTTCTTTGCATTTCTCCCTCTCACTGTACTTTCTGATCTCCAGGCTTGGTTCAAGCTGGTTTTCTGCCTGGAACACTCTTCTCCTCTCCTCCCCTTCTAAAGATTCACCAGTGCCTGGTGATCCTTCTGTGCAAAACTTGATGTCATTTACGACCCCTGAGCTTACATCAGCTCTCCCTTCATGTGCTGCCATAGTATGCCCTACTTCCCCAAAATAGCTGATCATGTTTTGTTTTTACTTCTGCCCCTCTCTAAGCTCCATTAAGGAAGAGACTGCTGGTTTTGTTCCCCTCCATACTCCCACCATCTAGCATCGCGCCTGGCATGAAGTAGGTCTTAAGCGTTTAGATGAATGATTATCATGAGATTTAATGTGAACTAAGGATTATGATCTAATTTCTCAAGTATTCTACCATTTAGAGGAAGTGGGAACATGTCTAACGTTAGTTAAATTAGTATTTATCCAGGAGATACTTCATAGCCATTATATATTTAAGTTATGAAGGTTATATAGCAACCTGGAAAAACACATGATTTAAAAAAATACAGCAGGGGCGCCTGGGTGGCTCAGTGAGTTAAGGCCTCTGCCTTCGGCTCAGGTCATGATCTCAGGGTCCTGGGATCGAGCCCCGCAATGGGCTCTCTGCTCAGCGGGGAGCCTGCTTCCCCCTCTCTCTCTGCCTGCCTCTCTGCCTACTCGTGATCTCTCTCCTCTCTGTCAAAATAAATAAATAAAATCTTAAAAAAAAATAAATAAAAATAAAAAAATACAACCATCAACTACAATAAAAATTTCAACTATAACAAGAAATGGTTGACTTCTTGATCATAAGGTTATGACATTTAGGGTTTTGTTTTTGGGGTTTTTTTGTTTTTGTTTTGTTTTATACAGTAAGCTCTAGGCCCAACATGGAGATTGAACTCACAACCCTGAGGTCCAGAGCTGCGTGCTTTCCCGACTGAGCCAGCCAGGCATCCTGACATTTAGATTTTTATTCTCTAATATGAGGTTGTTGGGAGAAGTGCTTCTTAGGCAGGCAGATGCGTGTGTGTCCCTGGGAGGATACTGTGACGGGTAGACAGAGTCACGACCTGTGACGGGTCGTGCAGAGCCATGGAACAGACATGGCATGCTTTCCTGAAGTAGAACATTTGTGCAAAGGTTTTAAAGAAAATGTTTAGTTTTATTATGAAGTAAGGTGCAGATTTCACGTGGGTGTGGTTTTTGTTTTGTTTTGTTTTTGTTTTTTTAGAAAAAGTATTATATTTGGAAGAAATTCATGCATGTGGGTTTCTTTGGGCAAATTCATGTCACACTGGGTGAATTGGCTTTGTGGAAATTTGAGAATTTCTTTTTAGTCATTAAATGAAATCCCTGAAGTTCATTAAGCACTCACATGCTGGTTGTTACACATCTCGTTCTTTCTAGGTGGTTACCGTGCAGTGGACTTGCAGCCCCCTTTGCCTGATATTTTCTGTGTTAATAACTAAAAACTTTTAAGCTTCGTGCTCACCCTAGAAATGTGTGGCTTATAAATTTTGTGGAAAAAGTATTGCTACTTTAGATATTATAGTCACTAAACAGTTGCACATTGAGAGTCTCACGTGTTCATGTGTGTTCATTTGCAGTCAGGCGCAATCATGACCGTCCTTGCTGCTGTCTGCACAAAGATCCCAGAAGGGAGGCTCGCCATTATCTTCCTTCCAATGTTCACATTCACGGCAGGGAATGTGAGTATTTTTATGAAGAGAAGTGCTGGGGACAGCGGTGATATTTTTACATTGACTGAATTCTTGCCCTTAAATTAGAAATGTCAATGCTGGAGGAATCAAAGTTGTACCAGTTCTATTCTCTTTTACTGGCTTTCAGGCCCTAAAAGCCATTATTGCCATGGATACAGCAGGAATGATCCTGGGATGGAAATTTTTTGATCATGCAGCACATCTTGGGGGAGCTCTCTTTGGAATGTAAGTTTGAGTATAACTGGTTGCTACACTGCCTTCTTGGGTCCTGTCCCCCCGCCCCGCCCACCTTAGGAAGGCAGAGCAAGGCAGTTAACTCTGGGATGGAAGCAGGGGCAGGTGGGGGTGAAAGGAAGCAGGGGAGGGTGAGAAAACTTGCACACGGTTTGCTTTGGCCTTGCCCGATTTCACCACGTGAGGTGGAAGGAGAAGAATTGCAGTCCCGCCCAGCCTCAGTTGTTTGTGGAGCTACTGTGCCTTTAACCTACCCTTAGTCTCTGCTCACCCCAACTCAGGAGCTGTCAGGATTCCTAGCCTCTCTTGGGATACAGTTCCCTGCCCCCAGTGTGTGCTGTTCTCTCTGTCTGTACTCCAGGCCTCCTCTCTCCTGCCACCACTCACCTCCCTGTCACCAGTGCTGGGCAGACACAAAGTGGACACTGCCTGGGACAAATGTCCAGGTGTGTGCTATCTGAACAAGTAGATCAGGGGATCATAAACCAGTATTTACTGGGCATCTGTTATGTGGCAGGCTCTGAGCTAGTGGTTTCCATTCTACTCTTACTACTTTCATTTTACTGATGGGAAACAGGCTCAAAAGTGGTCTTCCCCAGGTCAGACAGCTAGGAGCAGAGCAAAGATTTAAACCCACATCCAAAGTCCTTCCCACCTCCATCACACCATGGTGAGTACAATAGCATAGTGTTCACAAGATATTCCATTTGTGTGTCACACAATGGAACCTTGCCTAACACGTAGTAGCACTGGAGCGACTCTATCACAGAACTTCCACTGGACTCCTGGAGCCCGTCTGCCCATGAGAGTTCCTCCAACAGTCATTGTCTCTGATGTACTAGATCCCCCGATGGGCTATCTCTTCCTGCATAAATGTTGCTTTTTGTGGCACTTACTTGGTTTTTACTTTTTTTCATGACAATGGAAAACTTAAGTTTTTTAATTAAAAAAAAAGGAAGAAAAATCTATTCTAAGTGGAGCAGTTTTGCCCAGTAGGCGGTGGAACTAAATGCCATTATGCCATTTATAATTTTCAGTGATGATTAAAGAATTGCATATGTGAGTTCTGGCTTTAACAGCAGCACAGTATAAATAGGAGAAACTGACCTGATATTACAATGTGAGAAACATAAAGACTTAGGAGAAACGGTTCTGTTTTATGAACTCTAAATTTATCTCTCTGGATCCTCCCATTTATATTTAAAGGATCTTCTCCCCAGCAGGTTTTTATTCTTCTGAACTATAATTAGATGGCCTTTTCCATTCTGAAAATAATTGGATCAAGTGTATTTTAAAGTACAGGATCTGAAAGGCAGAGGAATCCTTTCTCTTTGCTGTTTTTAATTTCAGCTCCTTTGATTTACTAGATCTCAGTCACATCCAGAATTCATCTTTTCCAACATCTTTAATTCAATTAATAAAGCTAAAGATTTAGAAATTCGTACTGATGGCAAAGATTCCATTAGTATCCTCCTGCATATTTCCTTGACTCTGTGTCCCTCACCTTGTACTTTTGCAATAATAAGCGCTAACGTGTATTTGTCGTGTGCCCAAGCTAAGGGCTGATTTAATACTCTTAAATCCTGTGGGGTATTCCATTTTATAGAAAGGAACTGCTTTATTTTATTTTATTTTTTCGAAGATTTTATTTATTTGAGAGAGAGAGCCTCATCTTCTCTCCTCGTGCAGGAAGGAGGGGCAGAGAAAGAAGCAGCAGGGAGCCCGACTCAGGACTCAATCCCAGGACCCCAAGATCATGACCTGAGCTGAGGGAAGACACTTAACTGACTGAGCCGGCCACCCAGGTGTCCCAGAAACTTCTTTAAAGAAGGGACCTGTTGGGGCACCTGGGTGGCTCAGTGGGTTAAAGCCTCTGCCTTCAGCTCAGGTCATGATCTCAGGGTCCTGGGATCGAGCCCCGCATCGGGCTCTCTGCTCAGCAGGGAGTCTGCTCCCCCCCCCCCCCCCGTCTGCCTCTCTGCCTACTTGTGATCTCTCTCTCTCTGTCAAATAAATAAATAAAATCTTTAAAAAAAATCTTAAAAAAAAAGAAGGGACCTGTTGGAAGGCACACAGCTAGTGCTCGCTGAGCTGAGTTTCTAGTGAGCACTGGGCTGTGCGGCTGCTGCTAAACAAACCCAAAACACCAAGTCAGAACAGAAATTGGTCACTTTAAAGTGTTTTCCTGCTTTTCATTTAGCCAAATGACCAATTATATTTGAACTTCCAAGTATAATCAGAACAGTTTACCTGTAATATTCAAGTATTTGACTCTCTGCTTGAAATAAGAGGGTTACAGAGTGTCTTGGGAAGACACTTTATTAATGGAGAGCTCCTGACAAGTGATTCATTTCTTGCAGGAGTTTTACAATTGCATTCAAATCTTCAGTGATCCTTTTTCTCTTGTTCTGAGGTCACAACAAAATTTGACTAAGCCCAAAAGAATTTTGTAACATGGCTTTTAATTTGCACGTTTTTTTAAATGTCTTTTCTTTCTCTAAATTTACTGGTTACTTTATTTTTCAACATTTTAATGGTCACTATTTGTATAACCATTTTTAAACTATATTTAGTGAATATTAAAATTCAAGTACTTTAAAGATTTTTTTAAAAGATTTCTGTACTTTATTATAAACATTCAGAACATAAAAACACTGAAACGTTAAATTGATATTTTGATACTAATCTAAGCCATTTAAATAGAGCATTTTTTCAGTCAGGTGTCTGGGGAGATGCAGAGATTAACATAGTCAAGTCTCTGCCTCAGGGAACATGAAATCTGGGCAAACCAGGGCAAAAATAAAGGTTTCAGTCATGGCAGCTTTCAATAATAGCCATTCCAAATGAATCCCACCTCCTCCAGGAAGCCCTCCCAGCTTGCCCTAGCCTAGGAGAGGAGGAGGTAGGTGCCTCTGAGTTATACTACGACTGTGCCTCCCTCAGGTAGAGCTTCTGGTCTTTGTAGTACCTAGGCCTATGGGCTTCTAAAGGCAGGCCCTGCTCATTGGTCACTCAACTGTGTGTTCCTCAACTTAACAGTAGGTGCTCCCTAGATGCTGCAGTAATGGTGAGGTCACAGTTTTCAGAGTCAGATGAGGTTCTAGTGTCCTTTCTGGTGATCCCTAGTTGTGCGGCCCAGGCAGGGTAAATTACTAAACCTGTTGGTGCTTCAGCCTCCTCAGCTCATTGCTTCAGGCTGCTTTCAGGCAGTTTTAAACAGCAGAATGGGGATTGGAACTGTATTTTTAAAAGATGGGCAGAATTTGGATCAGCAGATGATCCTTCGTGTAGCCAGGTAGGAGATGATAAGAAGCATTTAAACTATTGAAGCCCATCGGGGCACCTGGCTAGCTCAGTCGGTTAAAGGTCTGCTTTAGGCTCAGGTCCTGGGTCCTGGGATGGAGCCCCGCATCCTCAGCAGGGAGCCTGCTTCTCCCTCTGCCCCTCCCCCTACCTGTGATCTCTCGTGCTCTCTCAAAAAAATAAAATCTTAAAAAAAAAAAAGCTATTGAAACCATTATTAGTGACTTCGAATGCTGACATTTTTTATATTTAATGTAGTGAAGAGAGACCAGGCTTAAAATCTGACCTTCAGGTGAGTCCTTGACCAACCTCTTAGAAGCTCTTAGCCCCTGAGCAAATTGCTTTCTCTGAAACTTGGTTTCATGTCTTAATGGGGAGTTGAGGCTTAATTGCAGTGGTGAATCAACAGTAGTGTGTGTCATACGTGGTCCGTCCCACTTCGGTCTTTCACATTACTCCCTATTAAAGGTGAATCATTGCTTTACAGTAAATAAGTTAATCAGCTATTTAATAAGATAGTTAATAACCATGGCATTCAGTTTTTTAAATGTCAACTTGATATCATCATGGTACTTAACATTTGTATGTCATGCTGTTTAAATGTTGAACCTGGTTTGTCTTTTTCCCAGATGGTATATTACTTATGGTCATGAACTCATTTGGAAGAACAGGGAGCCTCTAGTGAAAATTTGGCATGAAATGAGGACTAACAGCCCCAAAAAAGGAGGCGGCTCGAAGTAAAACTGGGATTGGATGAGACTGTGCGTGGGGCCCATGCTGCCCCGAGAGCCCCACGAACACGTCGGCCCTGGAGTGACCACGTCTTTGCTCCTGCCTGGAAGACACCCAGCATCGAGCTTTCCCAGTATTTTAAACTCTGTTCCCAGTACATGTCTTATTAGAAAGTGAATTATGACAAAGTTGTGAAATAAAGGTTTCTATCTCTAGTTTGTAAACAGAGGGTGTGTGTCCCTTTTGAAGAGCACCGATGCCGCCCTGGAATCTTGTGATTAGTTGTTATATTTGATGTAGTGGGAGCCGTGAACTTGGTGGGAGTGCACAGGGAAAGTCTGAGAATCAGAGATGCTTGTTTTTGTACTTTGGCCTTCTTGCATCTCTGCTTACTCACCTACCCCTTTCTTTGGTTGGTCGGCAGGTTAAAAAAAAAAGTCTCTTCTGTCTGGCATGACTGAAATAACAGATGTAGTATTTTCTAATTTTTCCTGAGAAAGGTAATGTTTTCTGGCAGTGAGTGGCATATACAAAAAGCTATTTTTAGGCTTTGCTTTCTAGATTAAAATTGTAGCTACTTTAAGGGTTAGAAGGAAATATCTTGGATAAATTCAGACTTGAATCTGAGCCTAATTGCATCTTACATTTGAAAATGTACATTCTTTGAATTGAAGCATCATACTGAAATAGCAGAGTGGTCATCAGAACAGCTTCTCTGTAGTAGAATTCTTGTTTCCCCTCATGATTGAAAATTATGCCTAGGAAATGCATTTTGAGAATTTAATAGTATTTGTTGAGATGATTTATAGGAGAGTTTTCCGTCTTTGGTGGCCTCAGGAGGTAATACTGGTTCTTGCGCCTGGGGAGGGGTGCAGCCATCTGTCCTGGAGGGGGTCAGGCTTTACGGAAAGGAGTGAGTTGTGCCCACCTCACAGTGCTGAGCCAAAAGGTAGCATGTCCCTACGTAGAGGAATTGTCTAGGATTTGACAATTCATATTCTTTTTACTCAGATTCTTCTCTAGTGTCAAATACCAGGTATTCTTACCAGGCAGAAAGGGTTCTATCCGAAACTAATGTCACTTCCAGGAGAGAGGTGTTTTGTTTGGTTTTGGGGGGGGTGGTTGTTTTTTTGTTTTTTTGTTTTTTTGTTTTTCTTTTGACCTAGCCCTCATTTTGCCAGTAAGGAACCAGGGTGGTTGTGTGTGGGGACTGCTCGGGGTCACACTGCTGTGCTTTGACGTTTATGAACATAGTATGCTAACAACCCTGTGATACAGATGAGGCAAGAAGCGTTTCCCAGAGATGGGATGGGAGGCTGAGATCACATGGACATTTCGTATGGAGTCCAAAATGAAATTTATGTCTTGCTGTGGGCAGACTAGGGACACAGGCCATGAGGACATGTTTTCCTGCTTTGTGATGGTTAGGGAGGGAGCATTTAGTAGGTCAAGTCCCTAAATCACTTCTGTGTCCATAACATCCCTCAGTGCTGGCGCCTTTGAACAGGCAAGTGCCATTCTCCCCGTGAGAGGCCTTGTGAAGGGTCAGAGCCCAGCCCTGGAAGCACGAGCCTTACGGTCGACAGCTTTGGCAGTTGTCCCTACTCTTTGCTTACTAGGGTGTTTTCTCACTGTGGCTTCTCTGCTGACACCTGAGCACCCTAAGGCCATGTTCTGCCTGGCTCATGTGCCTCTCAGGCTGTGCCTCCTGAACTGGCCTGTTAAGTGTTTTGCCCCAGGAAAGCAGCTGCCTCGTCTCACTCTACTTCCCCTGGCTTCAGTTTTCTTCATGAGGATGTCTTCTGAGCTATGGGCCCATGGACTATTTCCGTCCTCTGTACATGCATCTACTGTATCCCAGGTATGGTTTCAGGTGCTGGGACCCCACTGCATAGGCATCTCAAATATCACTCCTGGCTTAAGGAGTGATCTCACCAATTGGAAGTCAGAAACTTGGGAGCCATTCTATATATATTAGACTTGTGATCAGAACAGAGCCCCACACTTGATTTTGGGATTGGGAGCCATTCTAGATTTCTTCCCCTCTCATGTCTAGAATCTAGTACCCCTTCCATTCCCAGTGCCTGTGCCTTAGTTCAGCCCCTTGTCTCTAACCTGGACTGTTGAGACTATTTTCCGGCTGGTCTCTAAAATTTCCTTGTGTCTTCATATGGCCACAGAGTGCTGAAAACATTTCAGTCATTCCCTGTTGTCCTCCATGAAAAACTTGTGGCTCCCCAGGCTCTCCGTGATCCAGCCTCTGATGCCTTTGGCTTAACCTCCCAATCCCCTACCCTGCATTTCCACCCTGAACCAACTACCCGCCCTCATTACAGGTGACGGGGCCAGCCGCTCCCCTCCCCACTTGCTTTATCCAGTTCTGTTATCGCCTACTACACTGAGCCTCGGAGTCCCCCAGCATTATTCCAGGCACATAGTAAGTGCTCTTTATTGCTTAATAAGTGATGAAGAAATAAAAAGAAGAGCTACCACTTTTTTTTTTTTTCTTTTTCCTGCAGGATGGAGTATTGTACTCATCAAATGTCCCAAGTGGCTACCCCAGGGCCCTGGAGCACGGAGGTCACAGAAAGACAGCTTGTCCGGCCCAGGGAGAGCAGGTGTGTAACCTTCCGGTGTCTTCCCAGTGTGTTCCTCTCCTGCTGCCTCCTGGGCCATGGCCTGGCCAGTGCAGCTCTCTGTCACTTTACTATGACTGAAAGCTGAGAGGGGATGGTTTGGGGGAGGAATCTGTGTCCTGATTGGTCAGGGCTCCACTGCAGTTTTCTGCTCTAAGATGCAGACTGGAGACCGTCCAAGTATGTGCTGGAGATGGAGCTCTGGGTAATTACTGCTGTTCCAGTAGTGTGATTAATTAGTTATTGGTCTGCAGTGCACATTGAGGGCATGTGTCAAATACTCAGGAAGTCTTCTGAGTGTGGCCAGGGAGATGTTTCTGATGCCCTGTTGTGCATTAAACAGACTGACCTCTAGCCTGGAGGATTACCCAAACTTTGCAATAAAAAAAGTGCATGCACAGGAGGGAAGGGAATTTTTATAACACAATGGCCAAAGACGGCAGCTTTATAACGCCAAGTCTTCTGTTGCCAGGCTTTAAAATGAGGGATTTTAGAACCCAGGGGAAGGTCAGTTGAGGGCTAATGCCAGTTCTCAATGAAAACTGGATTGGCTGTTACAAATTTAGCGACGTAAAGGCAAATAGTGACTCACTGGCTGATTCATACACGTGTCCTCTGGAAGCATGGCCTCCCGGTCTGCCCTGTGATCCCCGCATCGAGGCACCTCCGCTCCGTGCGCCCGCCTGCGTGTCCCAGCGGAGCTGCCTAGCACAGATGCGGCAGCCCCGGCTGCTCGGCTGCTCGGCGAGCCCCAACACCCCGGCGGCGGCGGACTGCGTCCGCGCCGGCCCAGGACCATCAGCGACGGCGTCGTTGCCACCCAGCTCTCGCTCTCGGCGAAACCAGGTCGGGTTTAGAAAATAGCATTAAAGGAACTTTGGATTAAATGATGAAACCTTCAAGCTGGACACTAGTGAATGCCTGCAGGCATTTTTGGGTGCCTCCCCCTCCCCCTTCCCCCCTCCCACCGCCACCTCCCCGCCTCTGCGCCCACCGGTCTGTGCTCTTCGGTGGCGCGCACCCTGGCCGAGCCGGGCTGCAGCGACCCCTCCCGCGTCCCCAGACGGTCTCCCCCAGGCCAGGGGGCGGCGCTGCGGCGGCGCGGGGAGGGCCGCGGGGGCGGGGACGCCGGGCGGGGGCGGGGGCGGGGCGGCCCGGAGCGCGGAGCCGAGCCGCGGGCATTGGGGCCGGCATGGCGTGGCCCTGCATCAGCCGCCTCTGCTGCCTGGCGCGGCGCTGGAATCAGCTGGACCGCTCCGATGTGGCAGTGCCGCTCACCCTGCACAGCTACTCGGACCTCGAGAGCGAGGAGCTGGGGACAGGCGGCGCTGCTTCCCGCAGGGGCCCGTCTCCTGCAGGCGCCCGGGACACCGGCCGGGACGTGCCTCTCACTCAGTACCAGCGGGACTTCGGCGTGTGGACGGCGCCCGCGGGGCCCAGAGATGCTCCGCAGGGACGCGGGTCGGGTGTGGGCAGCCGCAGGAACAAGCCCGCCGCGGCCCCTGGCCAGGGTGTCTACGTGCTCCCGATCGGCGACGCGGACTCGGCTGCGGTGACCACGTCGTACAGGTATGCGGCTTCGGTCAGAGGAGCGCGTGAGTCCAGACCCCATGGTAGGAGGAAACGGAGACTGTGAACCAGGAGGACCAGCTTGGTGGGGAGGGAGGAGGCACCTGGAGCCCCTATCCCACACCACTTGGAGAGCTGTAGGCGGCCTCGGAGGTCATCCCCTTTGGTTCCAGTGCACTGCGAGGTGTCGCCTTCGCTGCTCCCTAACCCCACCCCCCCGCCCCCCTCAGAGCGAATTCAGAGCGAGCACCTCTGCTGACAGGGAGCTCACTATCTTGCTCACAGCTCACTCCTCTGTCCCTCCTCTCCGGCATCCCCATCAGAAAGCCCTGCCTTCAACTGAGTTAAAATCTGCTTTAACTTCCACCAGGTGGGCCTCGCCATAGGCAGGGTCCGTGTGGGTCAGCTACCTGAGCTCCCTCTGCCTGGTGCCCTCTGTGGAGGCATTGGTGGTGAGGACCAAACACTGCTCCCAGTAGGTGGCCCCCTGGGGATCTCGCTGAGTGATTGAGATCTATGGGTCCACCCTGCCCCCACCTTAGCTCTGCCCCTGGACAACTCAGGGCTTTCTTCTTTGTCTTACTACAAAACTGGCAGTTGAAAAACTGAAAATTGGAGAAATTACAACAAATTCCTTTAACCCCACCCAAACTGGTAGTTCTTTCTAATCCTTAACCTTTGAGTTCATACCCATTTGTAATTCTTTTTTTTTTTTAAAAGATTTTATTTATTTATTTGACAGTGAGAGAGATCACAAGTAGGCAGAGAGGCAGGCAGAGAGAGAGGGGGAAGCAGGCTCCCCGCTGAGCAGAGAGCCCGACGTCGGGCTCCATCCCAGGACTCTAAGATCATGACCTGAGCTGAAGGCAGAGGCTTTAACCCACTGAGCCACCCAGGCGCCCCCCCCCCCCATTTGTAATTCTTATATGTTTAGATCCTGTACACATTTTCCCATCAATTTTGGATTTCTGCATGTTAATAGATATTTTTTTACAACACGAGTTTTAGTAGATGTGCAGTGTTTTAGGGATGTACATTTGTCCATATATTGACATAGGGATGTACATTTGTCCATATATTGACATATATGTCTAATTATTAATCTGTCATCATTGAATATTTAGGATTCTTCTAATTTGAGAACATTAAAAATACTTCTTTTGATCCAGTACTTCATTTCCAGGAGTTTTCCCTGCAAGTATCCTTGAATGTGGGGTGGGAACTAAGGAATATAAGGTATGTTGCAACATTGTACTGCAGAAGATGGAAACAATCCCACTCTGCTACTGATGCAGCTGGTTAATTATAACTCTACCATAGGAAGGGCTACTGGGAGGCCTCCGATGTAGTGATAGTGGAAGGTCTGGAACATCTTGGATGGGTACTTGTCAAAAAAACAAAATGCAGAACAGTGTGTCTGCTGTTTGTGTTTTTAAAAGGGGTATTGATATATGTGTATCTGCTCAAATAGGTTATCCCTGGATGGATGTGTGGAAACACAGGAACCTTCAGGGAGAGGTAGAGGAGGGGAGGAAGGGATGCTGCCAGGGGTGGAAGGGCATTGGCTGACTTCTCACCCTTTTAAGAACTGTTTTTTTAAACATGTACATATGTTACCTTTAAAAAACATTTTTTTTTAGAGAAAAAAAATTTCTGTGATGAGCATCCTTTCTTTGCTCATATCAATTTCTTTAGAATTTAAAGAATTCTAAAAAATTAAGGATTTCTTTAGAAATTCTGACCTGTGGAATTAAAGGAGCAAAAAGGTATGAACTTTCCCCCTCGGTTTTATTATTTTAAAAATCAACTATATTAAGGTGGAATTTCCACAGAGTAATTATCAAGACGTAGAAGATTCCATCTCCCCAGGGGTTCCTTCATGGGCATGCAGTTTTTCAGGAACCTGCAAAGGTAGTTGCAGGATGGGTCTTGTGTTCACTGATGCCTGCTCAAGCTGACTGCTGAAATGCACAGGGGAACGTCAGGGGGCAGGGCCAACACTGAGCCCAGCTCAGCCCCTTGCGAGGCCGCGGAGGGTCCGGACTGCTGTGCGCCTGCGGTGAGCCAGCTGGAGGGGCCTGAATGGTGAGAGGCCCGAGGGCCTGGGTGTGCTGCAGCTTCCAATGACTGATGTTCCAGGCCAGGAGCAGGACCAGGGGCAGAGCCCGCAGGGAGCCAGCTTCAGCTTAGGGAAGGAAGAGCTTTCTAATAATTCCAGTAGACTGATGATGGAGCGAGTGGCCTCCGGGGCACTGAGCTCCTCCTCACTGGTAATGTTCCAGCAAAGGCAGGGCTTTTAGAAGCGGCCCCTCACTTGTGTTGAGCGGATGGCAGGTTCGAATGTCTTGCTGGGTCCTCCCAGCTCCAGTGATACTAAAGGCACAAGTTGTTATTCTCTGCTTACCACGTACCAGAAACCAGGCTCAGGACTTTCCATAGATTATCTCCCCAAGACCTCATCCCTGAGATGCTGCCGTCTCTGCATCCCTTCTTGAGCTGGGTCCTGCAGTGGTGGAAAGCTGCTGCCAGGAGTTGGGACTCACTGGAGCTCTCGTTTCCTGGGGTATAAACTTGGCGGGTCACTTGGCCTCTCTGATCCTTTCCTCATCTGTAAAACATAACCAGAGCTTGACTCCCTGGGTCCCCATACCCCCAAATCGGGCCTAGATCCAGGCCCACTGCTGAACTTGGCTCCCCCAACAGCGTGCCAGCTGACCTCTGGGACCCTTCACCTCCCAGCTCTAGGACTTGATGTGGGAAACTCCATGCTGACTCCTTGTAAGACCCACATTATCTGAGTGAACAGTTTGAAGAAATTCACGAAGAACATGAACAGATCAGGGAACCCGAGGGTACTGGAGTCCTCGTGGCCGCTCGCCAGCCCCTGCTCCTCTTGTGAAAACTGACCAGCCTCGCTTGCTTGGCCAGATGGCCGCAGCGGATCTTGCTCTCACAGCCAGCCTGGGTCTCTCCTCAGCAGCTCCCAGAGCCTCCGCTCTGGGATTCTCTAGGTGCCATTCAGCGCCTTTGGCCCAGGATCTAGTTCCACTCACTCTAGAAGACCTCCTTCCTCAGTCCTCTTCCTCTTTCTTTCCTGGGTGGAGCACAGGGCAGACCATTGAAGTGCCCGGCACCAAGGTTCATTATAGGCTCCTGCATGTGGATCAGTGGCCCTTTTCGTGAGGAAGCTGAGGCTCAGAGAAATGAAGGCATTTGAAGCCTTGAGAACCTAGGGCGCTCAGCATTGCCACGGGTGGCCCCTGGCTCTTGGTGGGACCGCAGCCGTCAGAGTCAGCCGAGGCCCAGACCAGGTGGACAGGAGAGACTCCTTGGTCAGGGGAGCACCTGGTGTACGTGGCTCACCCTGTGTTTTTATTATCCTCTTCGCCAGAGCCATGAATCTGCTCTCCTCTCCCTGGCAGTCAACGGGTCCTGCTGCTTCTAGGTCTGAGGTTCCTTCTCCATCCCCACTGCAGTGTTCCCTCACTGGTCTCCGGCACCAGCCCTGCCCCAGGAGCACCCAGGGGCATTGCTCTAGCTCCTGGCTCCGATCGATTTCTGTTCTGGGACCCCTGCAGCCACCCTGGGGCGACAGACTTGGGCTGCCAGGACAAAGGCTCAGCTCAGTTTGGGGACAGACGGGCACGCCCAGGGGAGGACCTGCTTCCCCAGGAGAAACAGAATGGCAGATGGCTCAGGCAGCTGGTCTTTGGAACCCTGCAGCTTCAGAAGCAAAAATGATCCGATAGGGCCCAGGCCCAGCTCACCCCCTGGCACCCCTGAGCGCCGACCACGGACAGACACAGCTGCTCCCTACCCCAGCGGCCGACCCAGTGGTGCCCAGCTGTGCTGCTGCCAAGGACAAAAGGCAGCTTTGTTGACTTCCGGGCCTGAAACCCAGCCAGGGCTACGGGTGGGAGGAGACAAGAATGGATCCAGCCCACATGGGGGTGCTGCTGCTGGCCAGCTGGACACTTCTCGACGGAACACTGCCTTGGCCAGGTGCTCCTGTGGACACCGCGTGTCTCTCCCTTCCTGAGCTCACTGTCTAGCACAGGAGTTGACAGGATTTAAAATAGGTCTTTTTTTGTTTAGAGGAACCGAGGAATTAAATCTTTGTCAAAAAATGTACTCTGAGGGGTGCCTGGGTGGCTCAGTCAGTTAAGCGTCCGACTCTTGAATTCAGTTCAGGCCATGATCTCTGGGTCTTGAGATCGAGCCCTGCCCAGCAGGGAGTTTAGCTGGAAGTCTGCTTTAGATTCTCTCTGCCCCTTCCCCCTCTAAAAAAATAAATACGTGAATCTAAAAAAAAAATGTACTCTGAGAACATGGAGCTGGTTTGTGCCAGCCTTGTCACTTCTGTCTAGGGAGTCAGCCACCCCCCCCAGGCCCTCCCCTCCCGCATCCAGGCAGGAGCGCCTGTGTGCATGGTGTCCTGCAGAAGCCAGACGAGCTTGTGGTTGTTCGAGACAGTCACTACAATCTGTTCTGCTTTGTAGGAGTTAGTAAGACCAATTAAAAAGTAAACCTAATACTGAACCTTATTTTTCCTTCATTGTAACTAGGTACAGAACACCTTTGCAGTGCCGGGCACTGCCCAGGCCAGCACCCCCTGTGGATGTAAGGGCCACCAGTGGCCTGGGCTGGAGGTGACCGACCTGCACTGGCCACACCCTTAGAGTGGCCTGGAGACTAAAGGGGGAGCGCTGAAGGAAGGGCTGGGACTTGGTTTCCAATGCCCAGCACATCCCAGGTGCTTGCATCTGGACCCAAAGCAGGATTTTAGCAGTGGAAATTGGCCAGGACATTCCAAGCAGCATGGGACAATGGCAGCGGCCCCTCAAGAGTCAGGAGGGAAGACTGACCCTGAGCCAGGTGGTAACCGTGTTCTCTATTCCAGACAGGAGTTCCAGGCCTGGACGGGAGTGAAGCCGCCAAGATCCACAAAGGCCAGACCCGCCACAGTCATCACAACCCACAGCTCCGGGTGGGACAGCAGCCCTGGGGGCGGCTTCCAGGTCAGCCTGAAACGGGTGCGGCGGGGCGAAGGGCTGGGCTCCCGGCTGCAGAGGGTGTGGGAACAAAGGCCCTCTTTCCAGGTTAGGGACTAGGAGTTGGATTTCGATGATGCAAAATGGCATTAGGGCCAAGGACAGTAGCGTCTGAGCACCCAGTCATCCCTCAGCAGAGAGCCAGGGTGGTCCTTTGTTGCTGGCCGGGGAGTGTCTCCCTGGAGCGGCTTCCTGGTGAGCAGGGTGTCCCTTTCCCTCCTAAATCCCAATCTTACCCTTGACCGCTGAGCACTAATAATGAGCCTTCCACATCCCTGGCATTTGTGTCAGAGAGATGGAAGGGAGGTTGGGACTGTTTGGCTTCCTGATTCCACCCAAAGGAGCACAACGGAAGGTCCGGGTGCCGTATTTGACCTACTGATGCAGAGACCTTGCCCCCTGCACGTTTCCCGCACAGACCCTTCAGGTCAGCAGTCTCAACTCTTGGAGGTCAAGAGGCAGGAATTTTCTTCCTGCAGCTGGGGCGGGAGGCGGTAGGGAAGGAAAGTGGTGGGAAAGGCACACTGATATGGGGCCACATTTCCTTTTTCAGGCCCCTGAGGGGAAGAAGAAGTTCACCCCTAATCCATCAGCCATCTTTCAGGCTTCAGCTCCCCGGATCCTCAATGTGTGACTGGCTACACTGCCGCCAAGATGGGGCTGTCCTCAGCCACTCGGGGACTGGGGTGAGATCCTGGGACTGGCCCCTCTGCTGTGGGAGGGGAAGGGCCGTCTGTCTTACCGTGGGCACCACTCCTCCCCGGCTGCCACCCGGGCTGTGGGCCGGCGCAGATGGACACGGCACCACCCAGCTCAGCTTTGGGCCTCAACCATCCTCTTGTTCCTCAAGAAGTGTACAGAAGGCTTCAGATCTTTTCGTCACCTCTCTTGGCCACCTTTCAGTTTTTAAATCTGAAGAACCTAAGGATCAATTCTGTTGTAAACAGAATTGGTCTGTGTGGGCTGAGAAATATGGACATAACAGGTGCTTGAAAGAACCAGTAATATCCACTTAGTTGTTTGCCCAGGCTGCATGAGACCTTCGTGACCTATGGTAACCCAAGGGGACTGTCCTTGGAGATGCCTACAAATGGCCCCACGCATTCAGGTTGAAGAAATCTTGGGTTATCACCTGCATGTGACTCACGATGATACTGAGTAACTAGGATGTCATTTCCAAAAAGAAGAGTATCAATCATAGGGTTTCAATTTCAAAGATGTAATTTAGGGGCGAGATGACCCTTGTCTTAACAAAAGGCTTCTTGTGAGGAGTACTTGAAGTACTGAATGACATTGACCTTGTAGGTTTCTGAGCCCCACATTTTATTACTAATTCCGGTTTTTTCCCTTACAGTTGACGACTAGAAGGGAACACCATACATACTGGCAAAGAACTGGGAGCTTTTTGGGACGAAGTGGCATTAGCCTCATTCCCTGAAAGACTTTAACACGTTATCTACACCTAGATGACTCCCACCTTGCTCTCTCACTTACAGCTGGGGGAGCTCACTGTGAGGAGGCAGCTGTCAGCTTTGGAAAGCTGCCTCCTTTGCTGGTAAGTCCCAGCCCACGTGGCCACATGGAGCGAGCCTGGCCCAGTTTGCACAGCCGGCAGTCAAACATTCGAAGGCATTTCTGTCCCCTCTCAAGAGATGAGAGGCACAGGCTAAGGGCAGTTTTTGGTAAGGAAACTCCAGGATTTCCCTGTGGCCCTTCCTCCCTCTCCAGCCCTCACACGCTCCGTCTGGTGAGCATTTACTTAAACCGCAGCCGCCGGCGCTCCCGTTTCCCACGGACGACCTGGAGTGGGGCTGGTCCCTCAGAGGGAGGGCTGGCTCTGGCTGGCACAGCCTTCCTCTTAGTGCAGCACAGGAAATGCTCTGAATCCTTTTAAAGGCAGAACCAAAACCGTATGCTTACACAAAGGGTTCTATTATTTCCGATTTCATTGGTTTGCATGTTAGACGTTTCTAAGAGAAGAGAGACTGCCTGCTGCTGTGCATTCTGTGGGAAATGAACAGATTAACCGTACAATCTCAGATTTTACTAAAATGCAAAAATGTACTGTTACAATTTCTTGTTAGCTTATTTCTTTAATTATAAACCTGGAGCGCCTTCTCCTATGTGTTTATCCCCCTCTCGGACTTTGGTGGATCGTGGCTATTACTGGTTGCCCCTTGGAGGCTGGCAAATCCCAAGGCCTCTCCCTTTGGACTGCCATCCACAGTGGTGTCATACACAGTATTCACAGGACATGCCAACCTCCCCTCTTCCATGTGCACCACCCCTCCGCACCCCCAAGGCTAGGGTGAAAAGACCCTCTTTGAAGCTAGTCTTGAGCTAAATCCTGACTTCTGTACTCACTAGCGGTGAGCAGTTTCAGCTTCCATTTCCTTATCTGCAGAGTAAGGAGAACACCCCTACCTTGAGTTTCTGTTTATGGGCAGGGTGCTTATTAGCACAGTGAATGGCCAACAAAGCACAAACATGACAATTGTGCAGACACGACAATTGTCCTTTTCTGCCCAGGCTGCCCTCCTTCCTCCCCAGGGAGCCGGTTCTATTCTCCTTTGCAGCTTTGGCCCATCTGATGCCACTAACATAGTCCCCTTCCCTCCCTGAGAGCCTGCAGACCGAACCGGAAGGCTGGTTTCCCACAGGCTGTGGAACCCACAGGCCTGCCTTTCCCGGCAGCCGCAGTGCCTCGCGTGGCCTGCCTCTGAAGGCAGACTGCATGCCCAAGAACCTTTTTGGAATGCACCAGAACAGACAGTTTTCCACAAAACCCTCAACTCAATAATCCTCTTTACCAGGCTTCATTATTAGAAGACTGGGGTTCTGAAGAAGGAACTTCCACCCACTCTAGGTCTTAGTAAGGCCTAACATCCCTTACTGGAGTGGCCTTCCAAAGCAACTGAGACAATAGTCTTAGGCGTGTGGTACCAACCCACCTATGTCATACACATATAAAAGAGGAAAATGCAGTGAAGACTAACGGTGGTTATCTTTGGGAAGGGGAATTATGAGTAACTTTAAATTTTTTACACCTTACTATATTTGCTAAAATTTCTATATAATAAGCATTTTTGTATTAATTCTGTAAAGAGTAATGTTTTTAAAAATAAAAAGTTCAGTCTGTTAGCTAATTTCAGCCAGAAGCAAGCGTTCAGTATCAGTGACTCCATAACCAGTGTTAGCACTGCCAGCAGCCGCCGGGATCCGCCGTGAGGATGCACCGTGAGACCCACGCAGAGCCGTGCCCCCGAAGTCCTCCCCCACAGCCGCTGAGACCAGACCCACCTCTGCTCCATGGTGCTTCAAAACTCAGAAAACCCCAGAGCTAATGGGAATACTTTCATACCTGTACCACCAGGATTTTCAGCCAAACTCCAAAAAGCAGCTTTTGAAAAACCTTGACCCTGCAGCCCACCCCAGGCAGACGGGGGAACGTCCCCTTTAGTGGGGTCAGGTCTGTCAGCGCTGTTCACACAGGCTTCAGTCAATAAGAGGGAGTCCCCAGCTGAGGGACCGCCTGGGACATGAGTCTCTGTCCTGGGGCTCTGGTCAAAACCGTGGCTGAGATCAACATTCAGGAAAGGGGCCGAAGCAACACCCCTATTCTCCTTTCTCCGGACACTTCGGTTCCCTAAAGGCTGAGGCGAAGTCTGGTCTCAGGAAAGCTACGGACCTGGACTCTCAATGCCTCTGCCCTGCAGAACCTCCTGCGTTTGAAGAACCAAAGCTTTCAAAGCCCTTAGTCTTGTTAAGGGTGGATGTAAAAAGCGGTCATTTCTGAAATGCTTCTGCATTTTTTTTTTTTTTTAGCCGTTCTGCTAGCAGATGGTCACAGCAGGGCTGGGTCACAGCAGTAACTTCTTCCAGACCTCAGCAGAGACCAGTTCCAGCTTTCCGGACAGACCAGTGTGCTGCTTCCTTAGACAACAGGAGCGGTTTCCCTCCTTGCCTTGGCTCTGAGGAGGCTCCGAGCTCCATTAGGTAGTTTTCCTTTGCCCCAGGCTATCAGAAATCCTTATTTCCAGGGTCAGCGTGCATCTTCTAAATTTTTTTTTCCAGACTTTTATGTTACTGTAATCCTTTATCTTGCATAGCTGCAAATTCTTCTTGGAAAGAAGTGGCAGGATTAATGTAAACACAAATACCTATACTTCTGCCCCATCCCAGCTCCTTCGGACCTCACGGAAGAACCACCTACCAGAGTGGGTGCTTCAAACTCAGAAAAACCCAACACAAATACTAAAAGATTTATTGTAGATTCTTGTTACACAATTATGTTACATGTTATGATACAAATACATTTGAAACATTAACACATATGGGAACTGTTAAATGATTTAGTATTTCTTTTGTAAAAAGATAATTAGCCTTTCATACCTGTAATAAATCAATCTGTTCTCATTTGGATCAAATCCTCCATCCTGTCTGTCACAATCCACTGCGGAATAAATCTATGCACTTGCCCACTAACCTCGTTTGCAGTAATGTATAGAGTATCTGAGCCTTTATGTACTAAACTATTTTTTTTTTACTAAGCCCGGGCATGCCTGATGCCTTACTCAACAGGTTTCCTTGTGCACCTGCAATCTTCAGATGCTGAATAAAGAAGGGCAGATCTCATAGTCACCTCCCTGCCTTCTGTTCCTGACCCAAATGTCTATACAACTCATGAAAACGTCAATTATGTTGATTGGGTAAGTTCGATTCACAAACTTCAAATTTCCTTTATGCAGATTACTGACAGAATAAATTCTCTCCTTTCTTTCGACACAGACTACATTAGGACGAGTAGGACAGAGTATCTGTAATGGAACTGAGCATCACGCGGGGCCCTGCGGACCTTCCTCCTTCCGTTCACTACTCCCACCAAGAGGGCTCCGCATCTGGGCATAATCTATTCTCACTGCTTCTGAGCACTCACATTCCTGTCTCGTGGCTTCGGCAGTCATTTCTCTATCTATCTTTAAGGCACTCACAGTGTTTCCTTGAAACGCTTTTCTTTGGAAAAGCCAAGTGGAAAAGAACAGGACACCAAGTCCACTGACAGGACTTACCATCCCAGCAGGCCTGGCCCAGGGGCTGCTCCCCACTGGTCCCTCACCACGGGGTGACCCGCATACCCCGCGAACGCTGTGGAACCAGCTCTCTGCCTGACACACACAAAGCTGGTCCGAGTCGGCCAGGTGCCTGGGATTTGCGGGTATGCTCTATTCCTGACCTATGGAGAGCTGCTTGGTTACAGTCAAACGTTTCCCAGACACGTGCTGGGATCTGCCTATCCCGTGACGATGCTGACCTTGGCTGTAGTAATGTTCCTGTGCTCCATGAAAAAACACTTCTGCGCAGCGTGCGGGCTCCCAGGCTCTTCTGACTTCTGCAAGGCGTTACTGCTCCCTAAGGCTGACTGAGTCCCCCACGCCACGGCCACCCACTGAGGGCGGAAGCCCCGTCCGGCTCTAGAGGTTACCAGGGTAAGTGCTGGAGCTTCCTGTGGCCCCAGAACAGGTGAGCCACCAGCATGGCCCCAGGTTTCCCTTGACACCCAGAGGAGAAGGACGTGC
This sequence comes from Potos flavus, assembly GCA_028534135.1. Lineage (NCBI taxonomy): Eukaryota > Metazoa > Chordata > Mammalia > Carnivora > Procyonidae > Potos > Potos flavus. The sequence continues at coordinate 119,050,163 of CM052898.1, read as the reverse complement.
TACACGGGGCCCGGGCCAGCTCGGAGACTGTCTCCCAGAGCCTTTCCAGAGAGCGAGCAAATGCAAGCTGACACAGCACACATCCACTCACAGCTTCGTTCTAGACTCAGAAACTTCTGTCCTAAAGGGATGTGACCCGGGACCGAACACTCTGGTGTTACAGTGATTTAGGTGGAGGCAATGGTTTGGTAGCCATGATATTCCGAGGCACACAGAAAATCACCTCCTTCCCCAAAGAGAAGAGTCGTCACAGTCTGAAGCTTCGGATATATCTGCAAATCCTGCTTTTCTAGAGGCATCTTCATTCCATTCACTGATCTTCATTCAATATCCCCATGTGTTTATTTGTGAGAAAATCCAGAAAAGGAATGTTGCAAATGGCCTGGTGAATGTTACTCACTGTAATTTCTTTGGGAATCCTGTCCAAAAACAAAGCATATGAGGTGCAATTTTCTAAAGCATTTAATAAAATAATTTAATCAATCCATTTATCAAAAGGACCCCCCGCCCACCCCATCCCCCGGCCTCCCGGAAGGGGAACAGAGCTGAGGCACAATTCAGGGCCACCTGGCATGGGGGTGGCCGGATGCGTGCTCTTGCTTGCTCTCCTTTCCCATTAATTCTTTAGTTTTGGTAAAGACTGGCCTGCCCTCTTCACAGCCAGCCCGATCTAGGGCTCAAATTGGACTTCCCAGTCCTAGACATTGGTTGAACGATGAAGAAGAAAGCCTCTGAGGATTGAGAGAAGAGGAAAGAAGTAAAGTGGACAGCAAAACAGAACGATGTTTTCATCGTTCAGTCTTAGCAAACTGAGAGCTGAGTCAGAGGGCTACAGAACTGTGAGACCACGTTTCCACCTGTCGGGGCATGGGATATGGGGCCGTGCCAGGCCAGGGGGATAAATGTTCATATCAAAAGCACCCCAGCTACTCTAGCTCCACGGCCGGGACGACGCAGGCGAGCAGGAGCCACAGAAGGCACTCAGCCCACTCTCTCAGGCTTCATGCATGACACGGAGCATTCCCAGAACTCCTGTTTCTCCTTCCTTCTTTCTTAAAGAGGTTGTCTACACTGCGCGATGTACGCTAATCCTGTGAAGTCTGACCTAATAGTCCTCTGATGTAGGCCTCTTTATGTCCTCAGATGCTTTTGATACAGTTTTACGAATTTGGGACAGGCTTGAAGGATACTGGGATAAAATATTTGTTTACATGGAAAGGAATGCCAGGATGTGGAACAATGAAAGGGCTGTGTGCCATGCTTTGGGGCCTAGGAAAAAGGCAAAACTCTGTGTCCAGACCAGTGATAATTAGGGAGGCAGCAAAGCAGTGGTGAGCGGGTGAGCTTTAGAGCCAATGAGGTCCACCACGCGAGTGATGGGAAGCGCGATTCAGAGCCCGGTTTCCTGACTTCTAAAAAGAGGGGTAGAATTCTCCAATGAAAAATGAATCAGGTATCGTATACGATGTCTGACCCCCACATCTGACACATCACGGACAATATTATCATCTTTAGTTACAAAGAGCTGGCATTTGTTCCACCCAGTAGCGGAACAGAGTCCTAATGAACAGTGTGCCTGAAGAAGTGATTAGGAAGATATAAACCTCTGGGCAAAGCTGAGCTTCCACAACCACGTGAGTCTCGAAATGACCAAGCAGACCCTGAGTCTGTCTGGCTCTGAGAGCGTCCCAAGCACTGACACCTCCAACTGGATAAGGTAGAAAACCTCTGCACGGGCAACCTGTCAGGAAATATCTGTAAGCCTAGTACCACTGATTAAAGAGATCTCAGTACCTGGTGTGAGATGCTGTCTGGTATCCAACTGCCAAAGCCTGTCTCAGGATGTCGTTCACCAGCTGCTCTGTGGCCTAGGACAGAAAATAGGATTACTCTCGAAAATGGCCATGTGCCTGCCGGTGAGAAGGGACACATCTGACCCCATCCCATATACAAAACTTTGCAAACAATTGTATCTGAGGATCAAATGTCCTTAAGAAAAAACTAAAGGTCCAAATAATAGACCACAAATATTAGGTTACAAAAATAAAGGCCATGATTCTCAGAAATCGAATGGGGGCGGAACATTCATTAATTATTGTTTTTAAGGAAAACAGGTGAGGGGGACACCTAGGTGACTCAGTCAGTTGGGCATCTGCCATCGGCTCAGGTCATGAGCCCAAGACCCTGGGCTCAAGCCCCGCCTCGGGCTCCCTGCTCAGCACCGAGTCTGCTTCTCCCTCTGCCCCTCCCCCACCCCACTCGTGCTCTCTCTTAAATAAATAAATAAAATCTTAAAAAAAGTCTGGAGGGGCGCCTGGGTGGCTCAGTGGGTTAAAGCCTCTGCCTTCAGCTCAGGTCATGATCTCAGGGTCCTGGTATCGAGCCCTGCATCGGGCTCTCTGCTCGGCAGGGAGCCTGCTTCCCCCTCTCCCTCTGCCTGCCTCTTTGCCTACTTGTGATCTCTCTGTCAAATAAATAAAGTCTTAAAAAAAAAAATTGGGTTATTTCCATCTTAAAAACAAAGGAAAACCGGTGAGGGTTATTTGCAAGTTATCCCTGCTGGGAGAGGGGTCCGACCAGGAAAGGAGCCGTGGGGCTACATCAGGCCGGGTAAGGAAGCTACTTTGTCATCTTCTTGCCCAGGGTTGGGACAATTGTGGCTGTTTCTCTGTTGTTGTGACATGTGGAGAAAACCCAAGGCTTTGCTTCTGTCACATCCTAAAGCAATGAGAGCACTCTCATCTCAGATTGCTTCAAAAGGCACTAAAAAGTATCATTTGAGTGACATCAGCAAGAGAAACTCTCGTAGATGCTTTCACACTCAGAAGACCCATGATTTAGTTCATTTAAAAATCAGAAGAGAAAACATTAAGCCTGATTAAGATGAAAAATCCTAAAACTTATCATCTCTGTTCCATTTCTGCCCCATCCTTTACTCAAAAGAGCCCGGGCCCCAGACAGTCCTGCCCACTGGCACCTCGGGGCCCCAGACGCTCCTGCCCACTGGCACCAGACCGCTGCAGCCCACAGGTACCCACCTTGAAAATCATGTCCTCCACCACCGACGCATACACGTTCTTGTGAAGCGCCACGGGCTGCAGGGTGATCCCAATCTGGAAAAGCGGAAAAGCCGTTTGTTCCTATCTCTACACTAAAAACCACGTCTCTCCAAACAAGCACACTTCTCAGATATCCAAAGAGATGTCCAGATGAAAGAGTAACTCTACAAGCACTCTGGACAAAACTCGGGGGAAGTAACACAAAATAGAACAACTGGAAGAACACACGATTTCTCTTTGTTCCTGAGTGGTTGTTAAACATGCTATTGGAATCCTGCTTTTACCCCCAAATCTTCATGAAGAACATGGCCAGGATTTGCCAGGAGTTCTGATAGTGGGATCAACCCACTGGAAAGCCTGGAATCTGACTTCAGGCCCTGTTTACAAAAGGTGATGAAGACACCTGGCAGCTGTGCTCGCCCCGTTTTGCATTTTCTCGTCTAAATGAAACAAACACCGCCTTCCACTCGGGGTCCCAAGCAGCCGTACCCGGTACAGGCGGGCAGAGGCCGAGAGGGGATTCTCTCCTGCACCACAGGGCAGCGTGTGGGCCACACCCACACCACAGGCAGGGCCCCTGGGAGCTAGAAAAATGTCGGGGAAGGCTCAGCCTCTCAAGTAGCCCTTGGCAGTATTAGGACACATGCCTCAGGAGGGAGTGGCGCTTCCGCGGAGGCAAATAACAAAGATGAAAGTAAAAAAACTATCTATCCCTAGCTGCCTCTGCTTCAATTCCATGGCCAGCAAGCAACCTCTTCACATGGAGTTTGTTTTCTTGCCCTGATGTGGGAAAGGGGATGCCCAGGGAGCGTACCCCAAGTTCACCAGGCAGAAGAAACCCACACCTTGACTTCACCAGGCAAGTCTGGCATCCGCGTATAAGGCTGAAGGTCTGGCTCGTGACCAAGAAACAGCAGAGGCCACAACCCCTACCTTCTGGGTGATGTCACCGATAAATTCCGACCCCAGTGTGGGTGGCAGGTAGAACTTCATTTCTTCCTGTTTCTCTTCCTGTTCTTTTTTGATGCTAATCTTTAACGGTTCCGGGAGGCTGAGGATGTCCACCTCCTCTTCGTTCTCTGGCTCTCTTTTCTGAAACTGCTGCAGGTCCTCCAGTTTCCGGCAGAGGTTGTCGGCAGAGGAGAACGATGACGGGCACTCTAAATGAGAGGGGATTAGTCTCAGGACAGCTGTGCTGGCCACAGGGAAGGACCTCCCATCTCCATAAGACCACCAGTCCGAGACCCAGAGAAGAAGGGTCAATATCAAGGGAGCTGACCTTCTTTCCAGTTCTAGAATGCTATGGCTCTGTAACTGTGAGAACTAGGAATTCATGAGCCAGACAAGCACAGAGACAGGCGACTTGTGTTACTACGTATGTGATACCACTGCAATCTAAGACAAAACAGTACGTAATTCTGATTTACGCCACCAAAATCTAGGCATGCCCTGAAGCCCCAAATACTAACGACTAACTGATTTTCATATTTTAAGTCTGGAAAATTTCAAAGTGCACAGCGAAGAAAATAAAAATCACCCACATGAGCCCCTGTCACTGTGCAGAGGTTAGTGCCGTTGACGCTGCTGTGTACACTGAGGATCTAGTCTTTAATAAGTTCGTGTACTCAAAGTCGAACAAAAAGTACCAGGACTTTAAAGCCAGAGGGGACCTTGGAATCTTCCAGTGCATCCTTTTTGCCTTATGGATGAGGAAGTGAGGTGCACACCAGGTACAAGGTGGGCTTAAGGGTACCCAGGCAGGCTGGTGGTGGGGCATCCAGCTCCTGGCTTCTTCTGGTTCACGGACTGGCACGGCACTTACAAGCTCATCAGTCACTGTGACGGGACGCCTAGTGTTATGTGACGTGTCGTGCTTCACATGTGCTACTGATGAAGCACGGAGAAAACCAACACGGTTTCTGTCCTCCAAAGAGCTTAGATATTTATTTCTGACAAGCCATTAAGGTTCTGATATTAAGTGCTGCTGGATTTCAGAGAAAGGAGGTGATCCTGCATTAGGGCTCTCAGGAAAGCTTCATGGAGAAAGTGGAACTTGTGCTAAGTCATAAGGACCCCCCTCACACACACTTTCCCTGTGCTCCAGGCTCCCTCAAACTGGGAGGTGGAGGAGGATGTCCTGCTCTTCTACAAAAGTAGGGTTGGGAGGAGAAAACAACCCTTCTTACTGTTTAAGGTGAAACTCAAAAATATTCTCCCCATGTATCCTTTAGGCCCTGCTCCCACCCCCACAGAGCACAACTGTTTGTTTGTTTACCATAAAACATTCATCTAATCTGCAATATTAATTAGTGGTTTCCGTCTGTGTCTCCAACACTGGGTAGTGTATCTCCTAGCTAGGTCTGGAGATAAGAGTAACAGGTAAGACAGCGCCTCCATCTTCAAGGAGACTGGGTAGACTTGTCTATGAGGGGTCATAAGGTCATAAAGAAGTCAGTTCTACCTGGAGGAAAGGAGGGGGATTAGGAAAGTCTTCAAAGAAGAACTGATGCTAAGGAGGGGGACCCTGGAACAAACAGTGTGTGTCTGTTGTGTGCCACAGGCTGGAACATTCCTGGCTGGGGCCCAACGCTGGGGACACTCGGGCACAAACAGCTCTGTAGGGGCTGTACCGGGACGGGAGGGAGACAGAACACACAGCCACAGGTGAGCCCAGGCCCCTGTCCCTCCAGTCCCCCGGGGCTGAAGTGGCCCAGCCCAAGAACTGTGCAAGCTGAAGAGACGAGCGCGTGTCCCATGAAAGCACCTCTCGGGCTACTGCCGGGCCCAGGGAGCCCCACTGAGGGCGCACCTGGCTCGCTGTCGATCTGGGTCAGCACGTCCTCAATTGAGTCGCCGTCGCTCCTCAAGCTCTCGGGATCGGGTGGGGTGTAGCCATGGCAGCGACACCAGTGAGCGATGTGCTTGGTTTTAAGGGGAGTCAGGTGGTGAAATCTTGGATTCTTCTCCAGGATTTCTTGTAAGACTTTTCGCATGGTCATTGCTCTTTGCCACTTAAAAACAAATTTTTTTTAATCATCATCAATTTCAAACTTAGCAGCGTGTTCAAATAAATCACCCAACTGTAAATGACCATGCTAACTTAACTTGTTAGAACTGTTTTGTTTTTTTAAATCTGATTGTATTTTTAAAAAATTTTAAAAAGAAGCAAAGGAACTTCTACCTGACGTTCATGAAATAACACTGAAACTCCTAGGCCTGGCCTAGAAGGTTTTCCAGCAGGTCTCCACCTGTGGCCTCCAGCTTCCTTCTCCCCGCAGAACTTCTCCACACCCAGCACACTAACCTTCTCACAGCTTCCTGAGCAGACGCCTTCGGCCGCGCCACTTTCTCCTAGAACCCCCCCCACTGGGCGCAGTAGCCGCCACATTGTAAGTACTTAACAAATACTTGGTTTTCATTTTCATATAGTGAAAGAAAATCATAAAGGATATTTAGAAATTTTTACCAACGCAGAAACAAGGAGACCTTTCACAGGCTAGCAGCTACAAGTGTTTGAAGAGTGAGATTTTAATGGAGGAAAAAAATTCTACCATTAAATATTTAACAAAATACACTGGAAATGTTATCACTCTGTCAGACGAGGCTTATGGAAGCAGCCGGAATGCACGTGTGTTCTGGTGACCGTCTCCCCAGGCTCTGGGAAGCCCGCGCAGCAACTGGGGTTACCTCGGCAGCTCTCCTTTTCCCAATGTTCCAGCCGTAATACTGCTCCACAGACTTCGCAGAAAAACAGCTGGCGTCTTCACCTAGAACGCACGTGGCCAGCACACTCTCAGTAACATTATGACTGCAGTCACATCTTACTCGCTGGAGCTATGTCCTGAAGTTCCTCTAGACCTGTTCATGGGACCTGTGTTCCTTACCGGCCAAGCTCCCCAGCAGCCTAACACAGAGGCCTTGTGCCTAAAAGCGAAGGCGTCTGACTTATCCATGTGGACTCCAAACGACACGGCCGCCGGGGAACCGGCTTCTTTGGCAGAAGACTGCCTACCCACCGAGCGCAGTGCACGCGGCGCGCCCGCAGGAGCGGGTGTGAGACCCCGCCCTGCCGCGCCACTGACCCGCTGAGCGCTGTCGGGCCACCCGCGGCACCTCTCTGGGCCTCAGTCTTCCGACCTGTAAAATGACTGTTGGGAAAGACGGTTTCTGACCTGCCTTCCAGCTCGAATATTCTGTCTGCATCTAAAACTTTAAAACATAGAGATTTTTAAATTTTTTCCTGCGGGGCTAGGAAAATGTCCCTGAATGTTTACTTTGAACTACCTCAGAATGACCCGCAGGCTTCAACCAACGGAAAAGAGGTAATTTCTTTGCTGTTAGAGAAAAATAAGCGGGGCAGTCTGTACTTGGCCTATTGTTTTCATATTCCCATGAATGTAATATGATAATCTGCTTCCTCCCTTGCCTGTAAACGTCTGCAGTCATCTTGCTCAAGCGCACACACCAGGCTACCTGCCCCCTCAAGGCGGCTGGTTCTGTCACAACAACTGGGGCCGAGAAGCAAGTGTTTCAGTCCTGCTGACAACGGGCAGTGACAGAGCAGACTTCACCACTAGAAGTCTTGGTAATCGTGCACTTCAACAAAGCGAGGGAGAGTGGGTGATGGGAGAGATTAATGGCTCTGGAGTCAAACACACCAAGGTTAGAATCCTTCCTCACCACCCACAGCTAGTCATCTTGAGCAAGTTAACCTTGCTTGTCCTCAGTTTTCTCATCTGTAAAATGGGAGATGATACCACCTATCCCACAAGAGACTGTAGAAGTACCAAGCCTGCAGAGTCTGGCACACTGTAGGCAAATGCTTATTTCTTTCCTTATTAATAAACATTAAAAACTAATGCAGTTTTAATTATATACACAACAGACTTATAATTTACATACAATAACATAAAAAATTCCTTCCTTGGATCAAAAACAGTAAAAGATCAACTGGTTGACCAAGATATTGTGAATTCTAAGATCCTGCAAATGAGCTATAGTTAGAACCCAAACCACCTAAGGTAACTACCACATCCATATTAATTTATAATACAAAATGATTTAAGTTGACTCAATATCCTGATAGTTCACAGCTTTAAAAATGCATCCATATATTCAGAATAATTGTCTCTTACTTTTTGCAGTGATTAAGGGGATCTTCTTTACTACTGCTGTTAAGAGTTGCTGGATAGTCTCTAAATGGTCTATCCTGAGAGGGATAAAAAAAAATATTAAGGTAGAAAATACAGCAGTTTCTAGCCATATATATATATATATATACACACACACACACACACACATATATATACACACACACACAAAGTCATGTATATATTCCCTTCTTTCCAAGGGAATTAAAATTAACCAATTATATTGGGCATATCTTTCCTTCCACAGATAGCCTTCTAAATATAAACTAGATGAGACCCCAGAAATGGCAAATTATGCAAATATCACATTTTATCTGTATTTTAAAATTAACTAGCCACATATCTTTTTGCAGTTGATTGCCACTAGGGCAGGACATTTCTATATACAAATGCCTACTCTTAGGATTATTACAGCTCATGCTGTCACCAATCATGTGAAAGTGGCTAAGTTTCCACTGTTCCCAATAATTTGACATACTTCAAAATACATGGTCAGAGGTGGGTTCCCAATTTGGAAATTAGAAAACCTCATGAAGTATTTTTAGAAGAGTATGTATGGCCCATGAAGAGGCAGCTGGTTACGATCAGGCAAGTGTGTGGATGCTTAGGTATAAAATGTAAACACACCCGAGAATTACACCACGAGAAATTTCATGGCCGAGGATTCAGCAAAGAAAGTACATGCTGTCAAGTTCCACTGGAGGGAGATCTGTCCCACCAGAGGCTTTGGAGGCGACCAGTTCAGGGCCGCCCAGAGGTGATATCGAAGTGTTAAATGAAGACTCGCCAGCTGTGCGTCAAGAGCTAACACCTGCTCACTGCACGTGGGCAGAGGGTTTCCGCCCTCCAAGGGGCTGATTCTATACACACACAACTCTACACAAACTCAGCTCTCACAGGTATGGGTTTCAAACAGTACCAGGTAAAACACCAAACACACAACTCCCTTAGAAAGGACTGAAATAATTACTTAATGACATAGTTTCCCAGCTCAGAACTTTCTTCTGTTTTCACGGCTGTCTGACCCTCCTGAGAGAGGCAGCCCGGCCCAGGCGCTTCTGGTTCAGTCTTTACTACAAAGGAAGAGCAACAAAAAAAGAGCTGTCAGCCTTCAGTGACGGAAGCACACGTGCAGGCAGAAACAAAAGCTCTTCCACTGAGACTCAGTGAGGAAACTGCCACACCAGCTGCTGCAGGGACACAGCCAGGGGACGAGATGGCACCCAGCGTCACAGGATCAGCAGACAAGGGAAGAACTGTTAAGCTGGGTCTCAGGGGGAGTGATTCCAGGCTCACGACAAGACAGGGCAATAAAGTGGCTTTTTATATATTTCTTCAAGGGCCAACCGCACTGCTATGCGATACCCCCTCACTAACGTGTACGCACACACACTGCCACATTAAAATACAATGCTGGCCTAAGTTTTAGTATCCTCCTGGATATCATCTCTCCAGCTAAGTTTGTCAACTTTCAGCATTATCTTAGTGTTCTGAGACATAAGGCAGAAAGCAAACATCAGATCTGCTGTGCCTGGAAACAGCCAAGCCAAACACAGCAGGCTTGAATCTGACCAAATCTACTGATGGAAGACAGCAGTGTCTCAGGTGCACATGCCTCCATATACTTCCTGCATTCTTGGATCAAAAGACCATGACCACAGACTTTCTACTTCTGCATCAGCTTCCTTGCCTTCAGTCTCTTCCCCTTACAGCTCACCTTGCACATCAGCACCAGAAAATTTTCCTAATGACCTTTTTCATGTCCTTTCCTTATTCAACATCCTCAGTACTTTCCTAATACAACAAGGGTCTACAAATGAGATCTACTCATACATCTTTCCCCCTTTTTACTTATGCATAACTTGCATAAATCCACGAATACTAAGTGTATTGTTCAATTGCCTATGTATACGCCCATGTACACCATTCCAATCAAGATACAGAGTATTTTGGGGTGCCTGGTTGGCTCAGTCAGAAGAGCATGGGACTCTGGGGGCACCTGGGTGGCTCAGTGGGTTAAAGGCTCTGCCTTTGGCTCAGGTCATGATATCGGGGTCCTGGGATCGAGCCCCACATCGGGCTCTCTGCTCAGCGGGGAGCCTGCTTCCCCCTCTCTCTCTGCCTGCCTCTCTGTCTACTTGTGATCTCTCTCTCTGTCAAATAAATAAAATCTTTAAAAAAAAAAAAAGAAGAGCATGGGACTCTGGATCTCAGGGTCATGCCGCAATGGGTACAGAGATTACTTAAGTAAATAAAACTCAAAAAAAAAAAAAAAAAAAAGATGGACTATTCCTAGTCCTCAACCAGGCTCCCTACGCTTCTGGCAGTTCCTGCCTGCAAAAGATAACCACCTTTTATCCACTCTGAATTTCACATAACTGGAATCATACTGTACATAATCTTTTGCATCAGCATTTTTTTTTAGCTATTAAAAATAACAATGCAATGGACATTCTTGCATATGTCTTTTGGTGGATGGACATATGTGTGCATTTCCTAGAAGTGTATTTACTGGGACCTAAGGCAGATGTGTACTTAGCTTTAATAGGCAATGCCAAACTGCTTTCCTAAGTGATTGTATCAATTTACAGTCCCACCAGCAGTGCATACGAGTTCCAGCTGCTTTGCATCCTTGCCAAAACTTGATATGGCCAATGTTTTAAATTTTGGTGCTCTGACAGCATCATCTCACTATGGCTTTTATTTGCATTTCCTTGATAACTCATTAATGAGTTTGTACAACTTTTCACATTTTTACAAGCTATCTGGATGCCCTCTTCTGTGCAGTGTCTGTTCACACTTTTTGCTCTTAAAACATCTGTGCCCAAAGTCATGAAGATCTTCTCTTCTCTTCTAGAAAGTTTTACTGTTTTACCTTTCACATTTAAGTACATAAACCAACTCAAATTAATTTTTGTTTATTGTGTAAGGTCCATTGTTTTCCCAAATGGATATATCTAATTAACCCAGCACTACTTATGGAAATGGACATCCTTTCCCTAACTCAACGTCATAAATCAAGTGACCATAAACGTGTGAATCTATTTCGGGGCTTTCTTTTCTATTCCATTATTCTGTCTACTCTTGAATACAACACTATCTCAATACTGTAGCATTATAGTATGTGTATCTGGTGGTCCAAGTCCCCTACCTATTTGTTCTCCAAAACTGCTTCAGCTATTCTGGGCCTTTGCATTTCCACATACATATTAGACTTAGCCTGTCCATTTCCACACACACACACACACACACACACACACACACACACACACACAAAACAACACTGCAGCCATTTTGGCTGGGACTATATTGATTCTGTGTGTCATTTTTTTGGGGGAGAACTGATAACATATCAGGTCTTTCTGTAAATTAATATTTATCATATTTATAATAAATTACAGTTGAGCCTTAAACAACTTGGAGTGCTAGGGGCACCAAATGCAGTCGAAAACCCATGCATAACTTTTGATTCCCCAAAAACTTAACTATTAATAATGTACTACTGATTGAAAGCCTTAATGATAACATAAATGATTAACACATATTTTGTATGTTATATGTAACATATATTGTATTCTTAAAATAAAGTTAGAGAAAAGAAAATATTGCGGTGCCTGGGTGGCTCAGTGGGTTAAAGCCTGATCTCAGGGTCCTGGGATCGAGCCCCACATCGGGCTCCCTGCTCAGCGGGGAGCTTGCTTCCCCCTCTCTCTCTGCCTGCCTCTCTGCCTGCTTGTGATCTCTCTCTCTCTGTCAAATAAATAAATAAAATCTTTAAAAAAAATATTAAGAAAATTATAAAGAAGAGAAAATATATTTACAGTACTGTATTGAAACAAATCTCTGTGTAGGTGGACCTGCACAGTTCAAATCTGTGTTGTTTAAAGGGTCAACTGTATTTATAACGATAAGGTATATCCTCCCATTTATTTACGTCTTTTCCCTTTCTTTCAGAACTGTTTAGTAGGTTGTTAGCACTTCATTTCTATATAAAAATTAATTTTTTACATGTATATATTGACTTGTATTGAATGACCCTGCTAATTTCACTTGTTAGCAACATATATTCCCCCAATCCCTAGTGATTCCAAGACTTCAAGAATCAGAAGGAAGTCCTTAGAAAAAGCTGATACTCTAGTTCTATAGGTTCAAGTATACTCACATTAATCTGGCCCTCAAACAACTACAGAATTATATAGTTAGCATTTTCAGGTTGACACAGCTATTCTACTAGAGAATATGCTCTCACAGACTTGTACACACAGCCCCAAAGTGGAAACAACCCTAATGTCCACCAACAGGAGAAACGGTAAATTATAGTGTATTCCCTACAATGTGGAATACTATTCAGGTACAATATATATGAATCTCCAAAACATTATAGTGAATAAGTACAACCGGACATAAAAGAATACATGTGCTTCCACTTGTATAAAGTTAAAAAAAGAGACACAACTGATCTATTGTAAGGGAAATCAGAACAGTGGCTGCCTACGGGGGCTGGGAACTGGCTGGAATGGGCACAAGGTAATGAAAATTTCTGTATCTTGAATGGAAAATGGGTTACATGGGTTTTTAACAAAGTCCACCAAATGGTATGCTTAGTATCTCTGCATTTCAATATACCAGATTTTACCACAACTAAACTAAAAACAGAGATGCTCTCACCCCAGCCCAAAAGTAACTGAATCCGAATCTGCATGAGGAAGGCCTACGAAACCTAACTACTGTTGAGGAGAAATGCTGGTCCAGACTGACACTAGTTCTTTTATCAGCCATCTTCTGATCAGAGGTTGGCAAACTTTTCTTATAAAGGACCAATCAGTAAATACTTTAGGCTCTGTGGGTTCTATGATCTCGACTGGAACTTATCAACTCAGCCATGGCAGAGCACCCACAGATCGTATGTAAAGAAATGGGAATGGCTGGGTGCCAACTAATTTTATTTAAAAAACAGGCAGGGGACTGTAATCAGCAAATCCATTTTAGTTGCTCATGCCATAAGTTACAAATCCTCCTTTTCTCAAGACCACCGTGAAAGATCTGGCATGCCTGAAAAGCAGATGTGCTTCAAATTCTACTGCATTTTTTTTTTTTTAAGATTTTATTTATTTGACAGAGAGAAACAAGCGAAAGAGGGAACACAAGCAGAGGGAATGGAAGAGGGAGAAGCAGGCTTCCCGCCGAGCAGGCAGCCCGATGCAGGGCTCGACCCCAGGACCCCGGGATCATGACCGAAGCCAAAGGCAGACGCCTAACGACTGAGCCACCCAGGGCCCCCTGACTGCACTGCTTTTTAACTTTCGAGATTTGGGAATGAGATATTTAATATCTTCAAACTTCAGTTTCCTCATCTGCAAAATGGGCATAATAGCTATCTGGAAGTCCTGTGAGAATCAGTGATCCACATAAAGCAGCTAGCTTGGGGCCTGGTACACCTGAGGCTCTCAGCACACGGTAGCTCTCAGTATTCTAGATGTTACAGACATCGAAGTGCGAGGCTCTAACCCACCGCACTGTCTGTCTACTCAGTAGTCAGAAATGTCCCCCTGGCCAGCCTGCCAAAACCTGGCCCCACCTGAAGCTCCTTTACCACAGCTATACCCCCCAGATGAGTCCCCCTAATTCGTTTACTTCCCCAAACAAGCCCTTCGAATCCCTGTCTCTACTGCTCCTCCATATGGCATTTGCTCTCCTGCTCCCTCACAATGCTTCACTCTTCTCAAGTCCAGGTTATAATCCATATTCCATAAAAAGTCCTCCCCCTGCACACCCCCCAACCCTGACCAGACATCCTAGACTGAAATACTGCAGCATTCACTTTCCAGATCACTTATTCCGCATTTATCACTCACTGCTTGCTGTCTACGACTACCTCTTCAACCTCATTAGAAGCTCTTAAAGGGGAGATGATGCTTTATCCATCTCTGTTTCCCTCAGGGTCAGGTCTACTATAGAAACAGTCGGTAAGTATTTCTGACGTGACTGATTCACAGAGGCTGAAATTCAAGGGACCCAGATTACAATAATGTCTTACACAAAACTTCCAGGCAAAAATACCATGAGAAATTACCTACCTTTTGTAACAGCTGCTGGAGCAGAGCTGGGGATAATCGGAGTTGGGGCAGCTACAGGCAGAATGGCAGGGGATTTGTTGGCAGAAAATGACTGAACCACTAACAAGGTAAAAAAAAAAAAAAAAGGAGAGGATGTAAGAAATATAAAAATTATTACTCCCAGGTGATGGCCTCATTTTAGACAAATGGCACAAAAACAATTTCAGTACAACGTTAAAAAGGTCCTTACTTAATAGAGTGATTTGACAAGGTCGGCTGTTTACTGACAGTACCAGGGTAACTGAACTATGATCTTTGACTGAGGAAACAGGGGCTTGTCAAATAAAAATCCAATTAGCCTGGAACTCTCATAAATTCTTAAAATGCTCCCCCCTCTACTCAACTTTAGAAATGGGGAGCTACTTAGAAACCAATGCATCATCTGGGGTTCACATTCAGTGCAAGAGTCGGTGCTCTGGAGTTCAAAATGCCAAGGAGAACAGATGATCAAAGGGCAGGCCTCACAGGGAGGGGCCGCGGGTGGAATACGGCCGGCCGCCCCACTCGGCCGTGGAGGCCAGCACACCCCATGGTGATAGATTTACCTTTATTCACAGGCATCAGGATAGTCTGTACCCCTCCGGATGTATTTACACTGAGTGGCTTGAGCTGGCTAGGGATCGTCAGGACAGCCTGCTGGGGATTGGATTGACTGGAGTGGATCTTTAGCAATCCTAAAACAAGTTGGAAGATAAGGCCAAGCTGAAGATCAGATGCTTCCTTGAAGTCCTGCCCTCTTGAGCATTCACATATTCTCACAGGGGGAAGGTCTTAGGGCAGTTACCCCTTCAACAAACAGAGAGCTGGAAGCATGAGGCGATGGACGTGGCGGATTTCACAACGAAACAATGATATGACAGTAAGGATTGAGTTTTGCCCCACAATCATAAACACAGAAATTTTTGGAAAAGCAGAACTAATAGGAAAAAGAAAAGAAGAAAAAGTCACTTATAGTTCAACTGTGAAGACAACAGCATTAACATTTTAAGATAGTTCTTTCCCATGTTTGTTTTCTATGACAATTTCTTTGTTCTGTATACAGCTGTGACAGGTACAAATTGGATGTAAAATTTTATATTCCGATTTGGAGAACTGTCATTTTCCTACTTAAAAACCTTCTGGCTCCTGGCTGCCAAGAGAATGTTTCCAAAATTAGTTTCAAAGTATTCAGAGTCCACTTTAACCTGGTCCCAGTTTATCTGTGTCCCCTTCACACCAGCCCCACAGATCGAATACTTCGAAAATCTGTGTACTCTCCATGTCTTCTAACTTCTACTTCTTTGCAGCTCTTATTTTCCAAACATCAGACTTTCTCAACTTTTTTTTTTTAAAGATTTTATTTATTTATTTGACAGAGAGAGAGAGAGATCACAAGTAGGCAAAGAGGCAGGTAGAGGGAAGCAGGCTCCCTGCTGAGCAGAGAGCCCGATGCGGGGCTTGATCCCAGGACCCTGATATCACGACCTGAGCGGAAGGCAGAGGCTTTAACCCACTGAGGCACCCAGGCGCCCTCAACTTAACTTTTTCTTTTTTTAAAATATTTTATTTAGGGGCACCTGGGTGGCTCAGTAGGTTAAAGCCTCTGCCTTCGGCCCAGGTCCTGATCTCAGGGTTCTGGGATCAAGCCCCGCATCGGGCTCTCTCCTCAGCTTGGAGCCTGCTTCCCCTTCTCCCTCTGCCTGCCTCTCTGCCTACTTGTGATCTCTCTCTCTCTCTAATAAATAAATAAAATCTTTAAAAAGATAATAATAATAAAATAAAATATTTTATTTATTTGACAGAGAGAGACACAGCGAGAGAGGGAACACAAGCAGGCGGAGTGGAAGAGGGAGAAGCAGGCTTCCCGCCAAGCAGGGAGCCCGATGTGGGGCTCGATCCCAGGACCCCAAGATCATGACCTGAGCCAAAGGCAGAGGCTTAACGACTGAGCCACCCAGGCGCTCTATTACCATTTTTTTAAAAATAAACTCTACCCACAATGTGGGGCTCAAACCTAAGACCCCAAGATCAAGAGTGCAATGCTCAACTGACCAAGCCAGGCAGGTGCCCTCCCACTTACCATTCTAGAAAGGGTCATCCTCTCCTACTTTCCTTTAGGAGTAACTTCCATACTCCCATTTCCCTTACACAACTACTGGAGGCATTTCAGAGGGCCCGTAAAAAACGACAAAGGGCTCTTATTATAAGACAGCACACAGAACAAAACATAAACACATGCCGTCACATAAGACTTAAAAAACAGCGTTTGAGGGGTGCCTGGGTGGCTCAGTCGGTTAAGCATCAGACTCTTCTTGATTGTGGCTCAGGTCATGATCTCAGGGTGGTGAGATCCAGCCCTGCACCAGGCTCTGCGCTCAGCGGGGCTTCGGATCTGCCCCTCGGGACTACCGCCACCCCCCCCCCACAAAGCTCACACGTGCGCTTTCTCTCTCTAAAAAAAAAAACAAAAAGAAAAACTACAGGATTTGAGGCTCAAGATACTTTAAGGCACTGGAAAACAGCAGGTATGAGCAAAAGGAAAGGAATCCTAAATAGTTTCTGAAACAAAGCCTTAAATAAAAAAGAATCTTTCTTTGGAATAGATGAATGTCAGATCAGTCAGGTGGTAAGTTCTTACTGAGATGTGCCTTCAGAAAGGACAACAATGACCCAGTTTTTCATATTTTTAAAATCCTTATTTAAAAGAAAATAAATAAAATCCTCATTTTTATCAAAATATTACATGCTTATCAGTTGAAAAGTATAAAGTGCTAAAAAGGCTTTTCATTAAATACAGCCATTCTTTCCTCCACCTCTCCCCGTCCTCATGTAGTTCCTCAGCAGCATCCACTTTCAACCCTGTTGGCTCTTTAATATTTATCTCAGTAACTTTAAAACACTCTGTCTACTGTAGGCCTTAATTGTGATGTAACATTCTGATGGTACACACTGACTTGCTCTTCGGGTAGATTCTACCCCTGTCCACCAGTGCTGCTCTCTGCTGAGCCAAAGCACGCCATTACAATGAGATTCCGTTTTGTTCTCTGGACATAATATGTCCTCTTTTTTTTTAGTTCTTAGTTCTCCTTCAACATCTTACCAAATCTTCCCACTTTCTTTAAAAATGCTATAAACCATCCCCCCTTCATATAATTCTCCGGATGGTCCGCTCTCCTAGGTAACTTCTAGTTCCACTCTGTCCAAGAGACAACTCTCCCTAGCTCTCTGATCTGCTCCACTGTCTTGCCGGCCTGCGGCCCCGCAGCCATCCTGGGACATCCTTCACCATTACCCTGGGAATGCCTTTTGCCTTCCTTCCATACTGGATTCCGTTTCTTCCTCTTTCTTGCTCTACATCTCTTTACTCTGGTAAAAAATACATATTTTAGTAGTATCTTGAGACAGGGAGCATAGGAGAGAGTTAGAACTCTGCCTGTCAGAAAATATTCCTACCCTCACTCTCAGGAGTGACCTGGCTGGTGACAGAATTCTCGACAAGTCATTGTCCCCTAGAATTTTGAAGAGTAGGATCACAGCTTCCAGCACTGCTGAGAAGCCCAATGACAATGTAATTTCTGGACTTTCCTGTTCCTTCTTCTGACGGCTTGTCAGATCCTCTCCTTGTCCCTGGCGTCCTAATTTCACGAACAAACGGTGCCTTCATGTGAGCCGTCTTTCACTTGCTGTGCCAGACACTGTGCCTTTTGAGCTTGGAAGTTTGTCCCTTCGATTCTGAGATAAACTGTTTCCTTTCTTGGATCATTTCCTTCCCACCATCTTCTGTTTTCTTTCTGGTACTTCTTTTAGTCTGATATTGCCAGGACTCCCTGATACACCACCGAATTTTCCTGCTTAGTGTCTACTTCTTGGTCTGCTCTCTGGTTCTACCTTGTGCCCCAGTTTAGTCTAAGCGCTGCAGCCAGTGATTCTCTGGAAAGGTAAGGCAGATCATGTTACGCCTTAGTTTTAAATCTTCCAATGGCTTCCCTTGGAGTAAAAGTCAAAGTTCTTAACATGACCCTACAAAGGCCCTATGTGATTTGGCCCCTATCACTCTGACTTTATGTCCCAGTACTCTTTCCCTTGCTCACTCTGCTCCGGTCACAACAGTGACCTTGTACAAAATACTCCATAATGCACACAAAAAAATTTAATTAAAAAATTCATGGTTATACCGCAGTAAAAACAGAGTCGACAAAAAAATTAATGAGCAGCAGAAAATAGTTTGGCTCTTCCATGAAAACATTATATACAGAAAGTTTCATCAGCAGCATCTCAAGAAATGAGAACTTAAAGCCAGGAGAGTTCATTTACTTCACGTTAAAAACTTAATTAGAAAAGGGGAAGGCGGAGCGCCTGGGTGGCTCAGTGGGTTAAAGCCTCTGCCTTCGGCTCGGGTCATGATCTCAGGGTCCTGGGATCGAGCCCCGCATCGGGCTCTCTGCTCAGCAGGGAGCCTGCTTCCCCCTCTCCCTCTGCCTGCCTCTCTGCCTACTTGTGATCTCTGTGTCAAATAAATAAAATCTTTAAAAAAAAAAAAAGAAAGAAAGAAAGAAACGGGGAAGGCAGAGGTGTCTGGGTGGCACAGTGGGTTAAGCGTCCGACTCGAGTTTGGCTCAGGTGATGATCTCAGGGTGGTGGGAGTGAGCCTGCGCGAGGCTCCGTGCTCAGTGGGGAGTCCGCTGGAGATTCGCTCTCCCCCCGCCAAACCCCGCTAGAGCTCTCTAAAAAAAGAAAAGGAGAGGGCATTTATTTCTCATAAAGTAACCCTCTACTTCTACGATTTCTACTCCAGTCCTAACACAGTGCCTGCGAACATTCCGTTAGCTGAGAACAGCACTCCCTATACTAGAACTAGGTCAGTGGTTACTGGTAGGTGGAAGTCATGGAAAAAACTACCAGCCTTAATCTCTAGTCTCGAACTACCCAAAAAATAAGACATGGGGGCTTGCAGACACGTATGAAATGTAGTAATAATAGCGATAAGAATAACAATACCCACAATGTGTTATCCAAAGGCACTAAGGTCCTGGCGTGTATGCATGTGTCAGCGTATGTTTCTGTGTGCGGATTGGTGCCAGCGGGTAAGCTGTTGTCGATCTGCAACAAGGTCACACAGAAGCTAAGAGTGTTCAGAAACTTTTCTAACAGTGTGACGCTGCTGTGACATTTTTATTGTATTTTACAGGAGTATCTGCCATCAAGCACATTAGTATTTTTGTTGCAAAACACGAATATTCATAGTCATAAAAACAGCCTGTCCAATGGAGGTCAGATTTCACACTAAAATTAGTTATGCAAACAAAGAAACAAAAAAACACCTTTGGTTTTCACGGCTTTTTTGGATTTTAGAATTCAAGGGAATATGGACGAAGATACTAAACACGCTAATGGGGCAATTATTTATCTAACGGCTACCGCGTGTCGGACAGTAGTCTAAGCATTTACATATGGATTCATTTAATCCTCTCAACTGTATGTCAGTATTATTATCAACCTTATTTTACAGCCAAGGAAACTGAAGCAAGTGATTTTAACTAAGGTAATTTGGCTCCGGGATTTTTGCTGTATGTTAACAAAAGAAGTGAAAGGCACACCCTTCTGGGGCCACTTGGGGTGGGCCCAAAGAGAGCATCCACCTTGCTGGGCCGCACACATGTCACTCTAATACTACCCAATATAATAACTAATTTTAAAAATCACAACTTGGAGTCATCAAGACTAATTTATATTTTATATACTGTTTATAAAAGTATGTTTTTTAATGCCTTCCATTCAAAACTGATGATGATAAAAAAAGAAAATAACGTAAGGAGAGTAAACTTTCAGTTCTCCACAAAGTTACATGATGAAAGCAGCTAAAGTACTCCACAGAGCTCCAGATAGCTAAAATTTTATTATATCATTTAAAAATTATTATTCCATCCAAAAACCATTTCAGACTTAAGGATTTACGAGTAGATTTTAAGAATAAATTACCAAAAAAGCGGCTGTATGGAAAATATTGCAGAGGTAATTATTTTTAACAACTTACTGTACAAAATATCATTTAAGACCTTTCAATAATATTCTATCCCAAAGAAGGCAGAGAGCAAGAATGTCCTTATGCTACAACTGACCTGACACGGTGGCCTTGCCGGAGATGGGGTTTGGCGTGGGCACCAGGGACGTGGCGCTGATGACAGAGGGAGCTGCGGCCTTACAGGTTGCCATGGGGGCCTGGCTCACACACACTGCTTGCTGCCCAGTTTTCACTATAGAACCGATAGCAGATGATGAACTGGGAGGTGTTCCTTCTGACTGCTCACACACAGGGCCAAAAATAGTACAAATTAAGAAGAAAGCAGTGTAACTTACTTAGAACAATGACTGCCATGTAGCATATTCAAAAATATTACCTATTAGCTATTATTTTTACCTATCTATTAAATGTCATGCCATTTAATTAAATGCCATTGCCTCTCTTGTTAGGTGTTTCCAATACTTTTAGAGTTTACGGACCAGAAAAGTTTTTAAATTTTAAAACGAGGAAAAAAAAAGATTTTAAAACAAGGAGGTATCAGAGGGCTACCGCATTAAAAACAACGACAACAACAAAAAACCCAAAAAACCCTCACCACCTATTATATCACTTTATAAAAGGATATTTCAATACCAAAAAAAGGAGGACATAATCTCAAGATATAAAAGTGGAATAAAATGAGTTTTATTAGAAACTCACTATAATGTTTTAACATTTGTCTCATTCATCCCACCAACATCTACTACATGGCAGGCATGATGTTAAATGCTAGGGCCCAGAGATAAAAGCCCTCAAGGAGGACAGGGTTACCAAATTGTGATAAGTGCTAGAGTAAGCACAGGTACAAGGTACTATTAAAATGAAGGAAAATTACTACTTCTGTCTAGGGATGGGGAGGGGAGAGTACTGGGAAAAGCTTCATGTACAAACATGGCACTTTAGGAGAATCCTCAAGATTCAAGACAGGGAAAGGGGGAGTCATTATATTCAAAAGGTAGAAACCATCCAAATGTCTGTCAACTAATAAATATATAAATAGAACGTGACATGCCCATAAAACTGGATATTGATTATTCAGCCATAAAGAACTACTAATTCATGCTACAACCTGGATGAACCCTGAAAATATGAGAAAAAAGCCAGACACAAGAAAGATTAGTGGTTGTCTAGTATCGGGGGCAGGGAGGGGGGAGAGGAAAGGGAGTGACGGCTGTTGGTATGGAGTTAGCTTGAAGAGTGATTAAACATTCTAAAACAGATAGTGGTGATGACTGCACAACCTTGAGAATATAATAAAAACCATAGAACTGTACACTTGAAAATGGAGAATTTTATGGCATGTGAACTTTATTTCAAGTTTTTAAAAAAGATAACTATGACCCACTGGTATACGTATCTCCTAAATATCTTATGTTTTTACTACGTTGATGTTGCATTACGGTTTCCTACTGTCATGCTAATCCTCACCGGCTGGGCAGGACCGTTTGCTGAGACGGCCACAGCTGGGGAAGTGGCCGTTGTGATCACTCCTCCTGCCACTCTCAGCATTGTGGTTCCAGGCTTTGAGAGTTGTGAGGTAGCTGGCACAGACTTCAACGTGCTATCAGATATTTTCATTAGCGATGCTTGTCCCCCGGGAGCTGCCTGCAGAAACAAAATGTGTTGAAGTAATAAAGTTACTGGTTCACAGGCACAATTTATTCGTTACCTATGCAGGGCCCAAGAATCAGAGCATATCCAAGAAAGTCTTGTTCATCAAAAACACATGAGGTGTTTGGGCACCTTTCCAATAAGCTCTCAAGTTTGTACTTTTTGAGTACAGACATTCCTTTACCCCCAATGTAGAACAAGTAAAGGAATGCATTTACAAGTCACTACTTGGCAGCAGTGACTGCAAAGATACCAGGTCCTGTGTTATCAAAATATGCTGTTAAATGTACACGTAATCTTTAAACGTGAAAATCTAAACACGATGGGCCAGATTTTAAATGGGTCCATTAAGTGCTCTAGGTTCAGGCTCAGATTTTTACTACCACTCAACAAATTTAGTACCATTCAACAAACTATAGTTTTAGTCGGTTAAATCAAGGCTCAGCAAGTTTTTCCTGTAAATGGCATAAGCGTGTACAGCATTGCAGGCCATATGGTCTTTGCTTCAACTCCTTAGGTCTACTGTTATAGCATGAAATGGGAGTGGCTGTGTGCCAATAAATTATTTATAAAAACAGGAAGCCTTGGGCACAGTGTGTGGACCCCCTGGCCCAAATGTCTGCTTAGTGCCCAGATTAATACGCTCCACGAGCAGATACCATTCTTCAGCCCCTGAGGAGTTACTTTGTGTCAGGAATGCCAGAAAGCATTTTTACGTACCTTACATCATTCAACCTTCTCATAAACGTTAGAGAGTATGTTCTAGTCTCATTTTACAGATGAAGAGATTAAGCTCAGTAGTTTTACCAGGGCCACACAGTAACCAGAGGCACCCTGACTAAAACCCAGAAGCAGGAGCCATGACATAATTTGCACTGGACTCTGATGCAAATTAAAACCACAATGAGATCACTTTATACTCATAAAAATGCCTAAAAATAAAAGGAAGACAGTCCTCTGTGTTGTTTAGGATACAGGACAACTGGAACTCTCTCATGTTATTTATGGGAGAGTCAAATGGTACAACCACTTTGCAAACCATTTGTCAGTTTCTTATAAACTCTCTTATACACATATACTTGCCCTAAGACCTAGCTATTCTACTGCACAAGAGCTATACAAGAATGTTCATAGCAGTATGGTTCATAATCAAAACCCGGAAATAATCCAAGTGTCCATAAACAGGAGAATAAAAGTCATACAAGAAAATACTATTTATTCTAAAGTAGCACACATAAGGATAAATCTCAAAAACATGTTGGGACAACAGAAGCTAGGCATGAAAGACTATATACTACATAATTTTATTGACATGAAGTTCAGGAACAGACAAGAGATTAGCTCATCTATGGTGACAAAAATAGAAAAATGATGACGGAAAGGGAAATGAGGGGACATTTCAGAGTGACGGAAATGTTCTCTTGACTGGGACAGTGCTTGCATGAGTTTACACACTGGTCAACACTCATTCAACAGTACACTTATGATCTGTGCACGGCTTTATGTAAATAATACTTATTAAAAAGCAACGATAATTGTTCTGCTATAGCCGAACAGGGAGAATGTCACTACACTGGCTGCGACCATAAGCAGGTAAGAAGAAATAAGCTGGGGTGCCTGGGTGGCTCAGTGGGTTAAAGCCTCTGCCTTCGGCTCAGGTCATGATCTCAGGGTCCTGGGATGGAGCCCCACATCGGGCTCTCTGCCTGCTCTCTGCCTACTTGTGATCTCTCTCTCTCTGTCAAATAAATAAATAAAATCTTAAAAAAAAAAAAAAGAATAAGCTAAGATTTTAAAGAACTGCCTGAAGAATTTTGGGGCCTCATATCTGTTTAAATACTAAGCACATCTGACCAAAGGGAAATTAGTACTCAAAGAAATCAAACACTACAGATATGAAAAGATCAATGATCAAGAAAAAAAGGAGAAGATGCATAACTATCATAATCAAGAATGAAAGGGAGGGGGTGCCTGGGTGGCTCAGCTGGTTAAGCATCTGACTCTTGATTTCAGCTCAGGTCATGATCTCAGGGTTGTGAGATCAAGCCCCGCAGCGGGCCCCATGCTGGGTGTGGAGCCTGCTTAAGATGCTCTCTCCCCCTCTGCCTCGCAGCCCAACCCCCCAATCCCCACTCAGGCACTCGTGCTCTAAAAACAAAAAAAGAAAAGAAAAAGCAATAAAAAGGGGCCATCCAAAGATTTTACAGACATTAAAAGGAAAATAAAGGAAAATTATGAACAATTTTATTCTAGTAAATTCAACCACTTAGATCAAATGGACACATTTCTTTGAAGCTATAATTTATCAAACCTCCCTCAAGGTAAAACAAATAACCTGAGTAGTCCTGTATCTAGTAAATACATTGAAATTGTAGTTAAAAACCTTCCCAATTAACAAGACTCCGGGCCATTATGGCTTCACTGGTATACTCAAAATAGTCAAGTCTACATAAAATCTTCACAAAAAAGTGAATAGGAAAGAAAAGTTTCTAACTCATTTTAGGAGCCCAGCATTCCTCTAATATCAAAACCAGACAAGAATTACAAAGAAAACCACAGACCAATAACTCTTACAGAAACTCTAAACAAAATTTTATGAAATGAAATCCAACAATACATTAAAACAGGATAACATGTCAAAACCAAGTGGATTTTCCAGGAGTACAGGGCTAGTTTAACACTTTTTAAAAAATTTCTTTATGTTTTTTAAGTAATCTCTATGCCTAATGTAAGGCTCGAACTCATGACCCTGAGATCAAGAGACATGCTCCACCAGTTGAGCCAGCCAGGCACTCCTTGGTTTAACATCTTAAAAATCAATGTAACTCACCACGTTAACAAAAAAAGAAAAACCGTATGATCTTCTCAATAAACATAGAAAAAACATTTGACAAAAATCCAATATCCACATTCCATGCTTTGAGAGCTACTGATTTATACACAGAAAAAATGTACTGTTTTTTGAATAATGGTATCATACTGCCTACATCCTTCCATATCTTGTTTGCTTCATTTGGTAAATTTCTGAGATCTAGCTATAGATTCTCCAGCAGGTGATTATGACATCCCTTACCCAGCTAAAATTCCCTGTCATTATCCTTTGGCTTATGCTAAAGAACGCTGTAGAAACATGTACCAAACCCCCTACAGCATTTACTTTTTTTTTTACAGCTGGACCTTGAACAACAGGGGTTGGAGCTACACAGGTCCACTTACATGTGGGGGTTTTTTTAATTGTTATTTTAAGAAGGTTCCCTGCCCAACGTGGGGCTTTAACTCATAACCCTGATATCAAGAGTCACACACTCTACTGACTAAGCTGGTCAGGTGCCCCTATGGGTTTGGTTTTTTTAAAATAAATACAGTATAGTTCTTCTGTAAAAATATTCCTTCTTCCTTAGGATTTCTTTTCTTTTTTTTTTAAAGATTATATTTATTTATTTGACAGAGAAAGAGACAGCGAGAGAGGGAACACATGCAGGGGGAGTGGGAGAGGGAGAAGCAGGCTTCCCAATGAGCAGGGAGCCCGATGCGGGGCTCAATCCCAGGACCCCGGGATCATGACCTGAGCCGAAAGCAGAGGCTTAATGACTGAGCTACCCAGGCGCCCCTTCCTTACGATTTCTTTTTTTTTTTTTTTTTTAAGATTTTATTTATTTATTTGACAGAGAGAGAGACAGCTAGAGAGGGAACATGAGCAGGGGGAGTAGGAGAGGGAGAAGCAGGCTTCCCGAGGAGCAGGGAGCCCGATCCAGGGCTTGATCCCAGGACCCTGAGATCATGACCTGAGCCAAAGGCAGAGGTTTTAACCCACTGAGCCACCCAGGCGCCCCCTTATGATTTCTCAATAACATTTTCTTTCCTCTAGCTTACTTGGTTGTCAGAATAGAGTATATAATACATACAATAGACAGAATGTGTGTTAATCGACTATGTTTTCGGTAAGGCTCCTGCCCAACGGTAGGCTATTAATAGTGGGGGAAGTCCAGTTATATGTGAATTTTCCACTGTGTGAGAGGCTGGCGCCCCTAATCCCCACATTGCTCAAGGGTCAAGTGTATAAGGATATTGTGGCTGTCATCACCTATTACACTATTCAGAATCTCCTATATATGAAGTTCCCTCAGAGAAATTTTAGAATGAGGTTAAGAAAATTTTGTTTCTTTTAAGGAAATATTATGTAGGTATTTTTTGTTGCCTCTCACAAATAGTCTGAGTTTTATAACTGAGCATGCTTCTGATTTGCTTTGGCAAATATTATTAATTATACAGGACATAACTGTTTGCATATCTAAGAATTCTCTGGTCTTATCTTCTCATTCTACTTAAATTTCCCCAAATCTCAAGATTTTATCCTTATTTTTCTATAGTATTTTATTGTTCATTTTCTCATGTAACCTTAATTTCTTTGTGGAAAGACATAAGCTGTAAACGTTTAAATAAATGCCATCATCACCCTGTATTTGGGGTATATGTGTATTTACCTGGGTAAACAAAGTGGTTTTCTGTCCAGAGATGACTTTTAATGTTTGTTGTCCTTGTGCAGAAGATGTGCTGACTCCCAGTGTTCCTTGGACCACTGACCCAGTAGTCAGCTGTTTTCCAGATGTCTGGGGTGATGGCTGACCAACTAAAAATGTGCCCTAAGTTAGAACCAAATAAAGACCTCTCAGTAATTTGTGAAGTTCAAAAAACCTGCCCTCACTCTTTAAATCACAAGGTCCCATGTTACAAGCTACAATGCCCCTCCTTCAATTCTGCAACTCAGCCAAAATAACTGACAAGACCAGCTCTGTTCTCAGTGTCACCAGCAATAGCTATCCCCACTTCTGAAACTCGGCACAGGAGTTATGGAGCAGTCTGTACAGCATGGCTCTACAACCTAGTACTTAAATCTGAGTTATTCAGGCTGATAACTACCCATCCTTCTCAATACGAACACCTAGACCAAAATTCCACGACCTTCTTTAGAGAGGAGTCAAGACTTTAAAAGGAGCAAGGGGAAAGAAGGTAGAAATGTGTTCCTAATCATGTATCCAGCCTAACTCCAAATGCCATAACCTGATAGTATCTCTTTGGTTACTTCCTTCCAAGGGAAAATTTTCAACTGGCTACTAATACTATTCATTACCTCACGGATCTAGGAGGCAACAATCTTTGAGTCAGAAAGCTCTGGGTTTAAGTCCAAATTCGAGGACCAGCTTAGCAGAGAAATCCTGGAAAAGTTACTTCATTAAGTCTTTCTGAATCTCTCTGTCCCCTTCTCTCAAAACTAAACAAGTCCAAAATAACATAGATTTATAACGTGGCTAAAAGGTTAGTACTGACTCCTGATCCCAGAGATGTAAAGATAAATCCACTATAACTAAAGGCCGCTGTTAAATAACGAAAGGATTTGAAAGATACCAGTCATGAATGTTCAGACCTGAGGAGTCTGCTTCAGGATGTAAGATGTGTAAGTCAGGTGCTGGGAGATCCCTCCCGGGCCGGCGGGGCTCTGGGTCCCTCCTGTTCCGCCGCCACCTCCACCGCCTCCCCCGCCGCCGCCGCTGCTACCTGCAGCTGAGCCAGACTGGAGGTCTGAAAATACAATGAAATGACAGCAACATCATAAGAAGTAGTAGTAAGAGGCTTAGCAGAAAAAACAGATGAGCCCAGAGAGATGTTTCCTTTACAGAAACATTCCTTCCTATTCCTATTTTCTCCCGGCTTTTTGTGATAATATACCTATTCTGTGACAAGGGTAAGGAGAATGTCCTAGAATTGAAGACTGAAACGGATTTCCTTTCTACTGAAGGACAGCTGACTAGTTCAGCAATCTGTACAGGGAAGAACTTAGCTTTAACAAGAGTTCTGACTTTGCTGTGGGAGACAAGGAAGAGTCTGATACACACACTTTCTAACCAACTGTAGACTACAGCATGCTCAGAGAAGTGCTTCTAAACATTCTGGCCTCTCATCCAATTTCAGTGACACTGCTGGAATTTGGTGTAATTTCACAGTACTCTCTTTTCTGCCTCCCTCTGCCCTGAAAAAACCTGTTTTCCTCATATTGATAATGACTCCAGAGCCCCAACCCCCTTTTATTTATTTTATTTTTTAACATCTTAATTTTATTTTATTCCCCCTCCCTTTCTAAATTCCATCTTAAAGCCTTTGGATCCTCTTTACTTCCCTTTTGGTGACATAATGTATATAAACTAAAACCGAGGTGGCTCTCTGGGTGAATTATGGAATCCTTACATTGTCCTTTTCTTACATATCTCACTTTTATATACCACTGCTTAGGTAGGAGGGAAAAATGCCAGGGTGAGAGAACAGACATCACCCATTACAGTCAGTAAACAACATGGTGACTCGCTCACGGGCTACATCTGGCAGTGCAGCCTCTGAGTGGATCAACCCAAACTAACACTGTCACCTCCTAGGACTATGATTACTGAGACCCACTTCTAGTTAAGTTATGTGTGAGTTTTAAATCCACGTGGGCAAATACTAGCATCATACCACCACAGAGCTAGGGAAACACGTCCTGAAACAGGTAAGAGGTGCCCCTCGGGTGGAAGAGATGAACATACCCAGAGACCCAAGAACCAAATGATTTAATGACGGACTGACTAGCATTGTTGGTAGCTCGCAGGATGGCTCCTTGAGGGATCAGCAGCAGTTTCCCTTTTCCTGAAGGGTTCTTGCTGTTCGTTGTAAGGTAGAGTTTAGTGCCAGGAGGCAAATTTGCCAAGTTGGCCAAATTAGTGGCTGGTAGCTGCAATGTTGCCATTACTAAAATGGTAAAGGGAAAAAAGAAAAAAAAAATAAAGAGGAAAAAAACAGTAAGATAAATTGGAACCGAGGGCGATGCTACTGTTGAAATTAAAAACACAGAATAAAATACTTATTAAAAACACACACACAAAAAAACACAAACAGTAAACTGCAGTTTTCCTAGATACATAATACTTAAAAGGCTGCTATTCTTAAATACCTTGCTAATTAAAAAATAATGTACGTATTAGAAGAGCTTGCTGTAAATTACAAAGGAATTTGTATTTGTACATAAACAGGATGACATGTCCCAGTTTGCCTAGAACAGCTCCAGTTTGCACCTGTGTTCCATTTTTATACCTACGTCCCAATCATTATGAACAGTGACTCTTTTTACTCTCAAAACTACTATGGTTTAGACAAAGAAATAATAACCTCATCTGTGGATGAATACATACTTCCTCCCGAAATCTGTTTAAAGGCCCTTTAATCAATTTCTAGTAATGAGTGAATCTACAGATTTGAAACAAGCCTTCTAACCTCTCTTTCTAAGAACTAAAAAAATGCCATAGTCAACAACTGGCAGGTATACTATGAAACGATCATTCACCTTTTTAAAATCTCACCTATGTCAAAGGGCTTTCGTTTATCCTTTAGAATTTACTTCTCAATGCACATGGCTGTAAACCTCTACACATGACTCTTCAGTGAAAACGTACCCATCAAAATTTCTGCAGTGACTCTGAATTCAGATCTCCATGAGATGAAGCCCACAGAACCACGTGAGTCACCCCAGGCAAAGGACACTCAGAGCCCCCTCCAGCCTGCGGCACGAGTCCTCTTTCTCATGACCACTTTACTGTGCCAGCCTGGGGAAGCGAGAGCCCCGGAAGCTGCCCCAGAACAGCAGGGACTGACTGAAAACTGAGAGGCAGCCCTCTCCACTACTGCCGCGACTCATCCCACCTCACACCACTGTACCTCTCTGGTCAGTCACCAGCACCCGGAGTCCAGCCCCACACTGCTCTGCGTTCCTGATCTGAACCCAGCTCCTCAGCGCGGCCTCCTCCCCCACCCAGCTCTTTCACCGCATCCCCAGGAATTCCTGCTGTGCTCATTACACCCCTAGAATCTCGACCTCTTTGAACGTTCTCTCTTTTTGTGGTAATTAAACACTGACTCCTCTGAAGACACAGGACTTCCCCAGCACCCCCTTAGCTAAACGCTGTTTTGTGAGTCTCACCTCAGTGTCTGAGGGCCACGACTAGGGGAGGAGCCTTTGTGCCCTCCAGTGTGGCTTTCAGACCATTATCACCCCTCATTCCAGAAAAAAAACCTGCTCTCTCCTGTGAGGTTCATGCCTGGCTCTACCACCTTACCCCTCACTTCTCTGTTCTCATTTACTGAACTCCCAGTCACTTCCCCTCACTTGCTGAAGACTGACTCCTGACTCAGTTTTGTTCTAATGCCGATGATGGTCATCCTCGCTGACAGCATGGTAAGTGACTTGTTTAATTCTCCGGCTTCTCAGGCACTATTTTCTAAACTCCGAAGATCACTTCTTCCAACCTATCTGAAACACTCATTTTTAATGCCACAAATGGATTTCGTCATTACCAATTCATCACCTCTGAAATCTTTTATTTTGGACACCCACTACCTTCTTTTTCTTTTTTCTTCTGAATCTATTTTTTATATATAGTTGATTTTGGTTATTCTTTCAACTTATTATTTGGTTTCTATATTTTCTTTTTTAATTTAATTGTTTTCAAGTATAATTAACATACAGCATGAGTAGCAGGTGTACAAGATGATGATTCAGACATCCACAACCTTCTATCCTTCTGACTCACTGCAACAATTCTTTAGCCTCATCAGAACCTTGAAAAATTAGTAAATGTATCTAATGTCTTAGGTATATTTTTTCATGCCCTTATAAAAACAACACATCAAGGCTTCAAACACATGCAAGATGTTTAAACTTATTTGGTAGAGAATGCATTAGTCAAGTATCTCAAAATGCTGCTGACAAATGACCACCCCAAGATTTTAAGTCTGACTACAACCCAAAGTAGAGATACGGTCAAATGAACATTGTCCTTCAGACCTGAACACAGTTAGCAAGAAATACCTTCTATTTTTATTTTTATTACTCTTGCTAAAACACACACACACACACACACACACACACACACACACACACACATCCCTTAAAATAAACTACTCACATACCTCTATGTAAATGTTACCTGAAAAACGTTAACATGTTTTTATGTACTGGCTATAGCATCACCCTAACAGGTTTTCTTAGGACCAAATAAAACCACTAGCAAAGAACAGTCTAGAAAGAGCGGCAGCTGAAAGGGCCCCCAAACAGCATCAGGTACCTGCACCCTGGGATCCAGTCTTCTGAGGGCCGGCAGCAGTGACCTGAGCCTTGGTTAAGGCTTGCACCGGCTGAGCAACGATGGTTCCTCCACCTCCGCTCACAATTGCTTTGGCAACTCCTTGGGTCACAACTTGCTTTGGGCCAACTGCTTTGGCAACAGAAGAGCTGGCCTTGGCTACAAGGATTTGGCCACCACTGATTGCCACAGCCTGTTTCACTGTTGACGGTAAAGTAGACCCAACTGGTACCCCAACGACCTGTTGAAAATAGAGAAGAATCCACCAGTGCTGCTTCTCGGTCCTTTCAAGGGCTCTTAGAACAGAACAGTCACCCTGTTCTAGCAAAGATCAAAGCACAGCCCTAGGTATAACATATGGAGTCTAATTTAATCGTCTAGAAATCCCAAGGATTGTTCACTGCTAAAGAAAAGTAAATCTGTATAGCCGCTCCAGAGAGGTACTGCATATCTACTGAAATTGAAAATTCACATATCCCATGTTGTAACAATCCCTCCTTTAGAAACATATCCTCGAGAAATCTGAGACATGTGCTCAAGGGAACATATACAGAATCCCCAAGGTAGCATTATTTATAATTACAGAAAACTGTCAACAAACGTAATGCCTATAACATGGAAGAACATGCTTAATGTCTACAGGTAGAGGAATGGATAAACTGATATAAGACAGACCGTGGAATAGCATATATTAGTAAAAATGAATGAACTAGAACGAACTAGAACTGCATACATCAGCATCAACAAACTTTGACAGTACAAATACTGAAAGGGGAGCTGCAGAAAAATAAGAGTATAAATATCTTTTGTGTCAATCTTCAAAACACACATTACATGTTATCTTTGGCTATGGATTTATCCAATAAAAGTATGAACTGAAAAGCGACACATCCAAATTCATGATAGTGTTGCTTTTGGGAAGAACAAAGTGGACTTCAACTCTGTCATGTTTTATGTGGGGAAAATATGAGATGAAATAAATACAAACATGTTAAATGTGGGTGGAGGATATACGGGCACCGATTGTATCATTCTCTGTATTTTACTTTATAATCTTTCTAAATTAAAAATAAAAGGATTATCAATAATAATAATCAAAATAGGATCACCTAAGAAGTAGAACAAAATGATAAACCATATGCAACTGATAAATGGAACTTTTAGGTTAAATAATTACTAAATCATACATAGTTTCTTTTCAAAGAATGTAAATACAGTAAGACACACTTGCCATGTGCTTGGATGCTACAGTTGATGTAAAGAAAATGGTCCCCTATTCAACTGTTATAAACCACAGTGAAACAAAGAAGAGTGCAGGATTTTATGAGCAGTCAGACTTGGCGGTTTCCCAGTTTTGTTCCACTAGTTAGTAGCTGGATAAGTTATTTAATGTTTCTGAGTTTTAGCCTTAGACACCTCATCTATAAAATATGGATAATATTTATCTCATAAGATAGGATGTACACAGTAAAGGACAGCTGCTGCTGCCCAAGACACTTGTTATTATTAACTGAACAACAGTAATCTACGAGGTTACATGGAGACTCAGAGGATGGAGAGCATCAAATGGATCCATAGTTGGCTAGGGCAGAGGACCTTCATTGTAAATCCCAGATTAATTTAGTCAAATAGAAATTAAAGTACGTAACATCTGGTATCTGCTTTAAAATATCCTAGGAAGAGAAGTAAGATTAGCAAAATGCTGATAATTATTGAAACTGGGTAATGAGCATATAGGATTCATTATAATAGTCTCTCCACTTTTATGTAAGTTTAAAGAAGAAAGGAAAGAAAGAAGGGGGGGAAAAAAGACTCAAAGAACCAACAGGGAAAAAAGCAAGTTAACCAAGAGTGGAAAAGAAATCCTCCCACTCTTCTGGCTTGGTTAGAACAATCCCTTAGGATGATCGAATCTATTTTGACTGTATGAGCCTTATTCTGCAGGCAACATGGAGTGTTGCTGTGGCCACAGAGCGGCAGAAAGACTCTTACTAATCAAGAATTTTGCCTTGCATCAGGCTCCCTCCTGGGTGTGGAGCCTACTGAAAATTCTCTCTCCCTCTCCCCCTCCCCACCTCTCTGCTCTCTCTCTCTCAAAACGAACAAACACTTTTCTATGTATTTATGGAAAAAAGGTTTCTTAATGTAGAAAAACATTTTTGGGTGCCAGTTGAACCCTGATATCCATTCATTTTCTCTCTCACGGTAAGAGAGCCCCCAGTTTTCAGCGAGGGACATGGCCACATGGAACATTTCTCAGCCCAGCACTGGTCATCTCATTTCTGGCTAAAAGGATAGGAAGAGAAGTGATGAGTGCAACTTTTGGGTTATGCCTCCCCACACCCCCTTTTTCTCTTCCTGCTGGCCAGAAATGTGAACACAGTGGCGTGAAATGAAATGGCTGTTGTAACCCACAAGCTGAGAACCAAAGAGTCTAGATTCTTGATGACGGTGAAGCCGACATACTGGAACAGCCTACTGGTCTTTTATGTGTGAGGAAAAAAAAAACTTATTTAAGCTTTTTGGGCTTTGGATTTCTCTATTACAGTAGTCAAACTTTTTCCTGAGACGACAGTCTTCACGTTTCCTAAATGTATCAAACTTAATAATTCACTGCATAAGCTAAATTATACAATTTATTTTCATGTTCCTAAGCCAACAAAGAAAGCAAAAAATCTTAAAGGAAAATACATATGGATTAGACCTATTTTCTTTTCTGAAATTCCACGCATCTTAACTTGCTTTTTCCACCTTGTACCAACCTCTATCCTCACTCAACTGCTTCAAAATTTCCAGAATATGACATATTTAATCTTTCCACAAGCTAAATAAAATGTGGTATCCCAAACTGGCCACAGGAGGGCAGTTTTTATTCGCAGAGCTTATCCGGCAGAGCATACCACTCACAAGATTAACCCCACCTCCTGTTTGAAAAAAGGGAGGAGGAGGAAGTCTGGCATCTACTGGGGAAAATCCTACGCACAGCTGTCTATGGACAGCATAAGGAAGACTCTTAAGTAGGACACTACAACCCCAAATTAGTTTTTCTTTTCTTAACAAGACAACATTTTAGCCTAGAACCTGAACTCTTCCCATTCCGTACCACTTCTCTCTGCATTCCTAATTTCCTTCTAGTTTCACAAAACAGACACCCTTTGTTCTCTGTTGTTATAAATACTTCCCTTTGACTCACGCTTTGATTCAATGTTTTTGTTTGTGCCCTGTCCAGACTTTTGCAAGTCAAAATTTACTTTAACAACCAGAAAGTGAGGATTCTATGTGTGTAATTTTTCCTCCAGACACTGAAAAATATAGCCAATTACAATTTAGTACTCGATGAGAATGATCATGGTACTCCTGCATATTTACACAGGACTTGTCCTTAGTTACACTTAGCTGCTATCATTTAGTGAGTACTTGCTCTGTGCTAAGTCCTTTCCATACAATGATTTTTTCTTTTAAGATTTTATTTATTCATTTAACAGAGACAGAGACAGAGTGCACGCACAAGCAGTGGGAGGGACAGAGGGAGAAGCAGGCTCCCCGCTGGGCAGGGAGCCTGATGCCGGACTCGACCTCCCAGACGCTGGGATCAAGAACTGAGCCGAAGGCAGACGCTTAACCAACTGAGCCACCCAGGCACCCCATATACAATGATTTCTAATTCTCCTACAGGTCTGAAAGGCAGAGGGTATTATTTTTACTAGATGGAAAAACACAAGGCTCAGAAAGACAAACCCGCCCAGGTCACACAAGTAATGAGTGGTTGAGATCTGTAACAAGCTCTCGTTCCAAAGCTGCACTTTTTACTGTGCCCCACTGCTTCCTTCCCACATAAACCCACTAAATGCTCACATGTCCTGTTTTATGGCAAAAGCGGCACCCCTCTTTACCTTCATGAGAAAAGCTAAGCTGAAGCTGAATGGAAGGTAAAACAGTATCATTTTGTTCACCCTTCTATTTTCTGGCATAGTTTCTAGGAATGCACTTCAGCAATAACCAGAGACAGTCTGTACTTGCAGACAGCTCCTTATCTGGAGTCCAGAGTTTGTACTAAATTTTCTGGATAAACAGGATATGTCTTTTCTCATGCTCTTCTGCTTCTGTACATTTCTTCTGCCCTCTTCTGTGGCTTTTCCTTTCAAGGTGCCCTTAAACTTTATTCAGGGCATTCTAGCACAAAATCATCCACTTTTTCTTAGTCCGATAATGCCATTAGGTAGGTGGCAATGGGACAAGAAAGCCAATACAGTTGTTCAGCATTACAGAGGAGTGGATTTGCAAAATGCAAAGTGTAAAAAAGTGAAACTAACTTGTCCAGAGCTTCTGGGCATAAACAGCAACGCTATATTGACTCAAAAACCTAAATGAGTGAGTCCATGTATCTTTGGTGAAGCAAAACAGATTCTGAAGAATCACGATGTGTCTGAAGGAAGCTCAGATAACAATAACTGATTCATGAAAGGATTTGCCAAAGGCTTACTCCTAAGGCCAAAACAACAGTAGAGCATTAGGAAGCAGTTGGGGGTACCTGTCTTAGTGATTTGGGCTAGGGAAGCCCCAAAGTCAAATTCGATGCTATACCTTAGTGGTTCTTAAATTTGCCAAATCTTATGAGTCAGCAGGAGAGCTGGATAAAAATCCAGATTCCCAAGGCCCCCAAGAAGATTCTGATTCAGAAAGTTTGAGTCGGGGGTCTCAGTATCTATATATTTTTAATCATCAGATGAGTCATGACCAGGTTAAGTTTGGGAAAGTGGTTAGTGGACTCTTACAGATTTTAGAACCATACAGATTTTAGAACTTTAACATACGCATTTTTGTTACAATCCATGTGCAGCTATCTAGCCTAAACCAAAATACCTAAAATCATTTTTCTATTTTAAAGTATTCCTCCCAGGGCGCCTGGGTGGCTCAGCTGGTTAAGCGTCTGCCTTCGACTCAGGTCATGATGCCAGGGTCCTGGGATCGAGCCCTGCATCAGGTTCCCTGCTTGGCCAGAGCCTGCTTCTCCCTCTCCCTGCTTGTGCTCTCTCTCTCTCTGACAAATAAATAAATAAAATCTTAAAAAAAATAAAATAAAACAAAAATAAATAAAGTATTCCTTTCAAAGCAATTTATCTATCCCTAGATAGGCTGGCTTTCGAGTTGAAAAACAAATACTTTACATAATTTTTTTTTTTTTCATAATATTCTTGATAGCTTTAGAATATATCTGCCCCCCAAAATGAGATAATTTAAGTCTATATGTTCTAAAAGTATGCTTAGGTTCCAGACAATGGCTTATAAATTTTAACGAGCTCTGCAATGAGAGATTTTGGAGTCAGCAGACCTGGGTTCAAATCCTGTGTCACTTATTAGCTAAATGTTCTCAAGAAGTTGCCTGACCCCTCACAGGACAGTTTCCTCATTTGTAAAGCGGGGTTGATCGTATCCACCCTGCAAGGTTGGATACATGAGGATTAGATAGCATGTAAATGAGAACGGGACACAGACAGGCACTCATAAGCACAGCCAATGCAGGAAAACATGGACCTATATGCCCTTTTACAGTTGTCTTGATATATTAGTTCCCCACACTCCCAAATTATAAAGCAAATAAACTCTCTAAAGAGTCAAGAATCAGCAAACAGATGACACAGCCTGGACATCAGACATGTAAACTACAGCACTCACCTACCAGAACTAAGTAGAACAGCTGACCCTGGTCCTGTCAGCTATCCATTTTACACTTTAACCAGCTGGAAGTTGTGTCCATGAAGTCTACCATCTTCACTGCCAGAGAGAGAACACAGCATCCCTATGCCTCTTTGACTAATCGTGGGCCCTCTATAACACAGCCCCTGCTCTTGTCAATGCTTACTGCGAGAGCAGACGGCTTTAACACTAACTTGCTTTTCCAACGCGGCTTCCGTCTAACGGATTTTCGGGGATCAGCAACCCTGTCATCTGAATTCTGTCAGAATTCAGGCAAATAACGTTCACTGACATATTATTAACCTCCCAACCCTACCCAACACAAACCTTGGAGGGCTGAATCTTTGTCGACTGGGAAGTCCCTTCTCCAGCAGTTAGGACCTGTTTTTGAGGGGACACAGCAATCATGTGACCCCCTTTCACTGTCACATACTGAGGGAGTGGGGACTGGCTGGCAGCTCCTGTTGCAGGCACGTGAGAGGCTTCACCGGGTTCCTGTTTGATGATTACCTGGCAACAAACATGATAATGACGCTGAATGATCATCCCACGAGAAAAGCCACTAATATCTGAATCTATTCTGCTTGCAGGAATTAATGACTTAATGAAGGCTGGTTTATAAAAAAAATGACTCCACCAGAAGGGTAGAAATACTGCTTAAATACAGCCCATAATAGCTATCAAAGGGACCAAAGTAGGTTCTGGATTTGATCCTGTGTTTCTGCAAACTCGACCTAGTCCATTTGTTCTAGATTTTGATGGCAAATGACAGCAGAAAGAAACACGTGCTCTCAGGAGTCACCATCTTGCTGGATACCAAGAGCTGCCCTGTGGACACCACTAAATAAATGGAAGCATGTCGCAGAAGTCTTAGAATCTGGTCTTAGAATTAAGACATGCTAAAAAGTTACATGTTGTGGGGTAGTGTCAATCAACTCCAACATGCCACAAAAACAATTATGTAACAAAACCATGCTGACGTGTGGGATAATGCCCTACTAAATACTCACTTTTGTGAAAGCTCCAAGTCCTCCAGTTATAGGTTTGGGACTCTGAACCTTAGGGTGACTCCCAATAGGACAAAGAGGTGGCATAGATGCAAACAAAGAATCCTCTTGCTGTGTATGTAAAAATACACATTGTATAATTAGGATAAAATAACTGACTTCAGATATTCTAGTCTCTTGTATTTAATATAAACCTGTGACATTCTCTAGAAACATAACCGAAAAACAAAAACAAAAAAACCCCAAAAGCTCAAAACTCTTTGGAGTCTTCCAAGCCCCCACCCTTGTATTTTAATTATTGTTTTAGAAACCAAATGCAAGGAAAGGCTATAACCTGGCAAGAACCTAGTTATCTGTGCCCCAGTGTATGCTGGAAAAACTATTATACACCTCGAGCATCTGGGTGATTCACTGGTTTGCATGTCTAGTCCCCTACCTGATGGTAAGCCACTAAAGGCCCGGCACTGTATCTTATTTCTTTTCTATCCCTAGAGCCTAGGCACTAAATAAATAAATGAAAGAGCTACAGTGTTTCAGTATATACACCCTTTCAGTAGTATTCACACAACTTGATTTGTTATTTTTACTCCAAATAAATACCCAACACAGAGGGAAATTTTTCAATAAGGATTTAAAAAACTAAAACAATAAAAAGAACTTAAACAATAAAGGCAAAACCAACAAAGGTCAACACTCAAAATTACTGGTATCTGTCTCTAGTTCTCAAATACAAAATGTAAATCTCAGAGGCAATTTGCCATAAATTAGGGACAAGTAACAAAGTTAATACTGCTTAACCATGTAACGAAAAGATCAACAAACATTAAAAACAGAATGGCAGAGAATTAAGACCTTTAAGGCAATTATTACAATTTAGGCATTCATGTAACACACTGCTCACAGGCAGCATTGAGAGAAAAATCCCACCTGAGACCCAAAAACTATTCCATATCATCACTGTTAAGTACCTGTACGTAAGAAACGTGTTAACACTTGTCACGTCGGAGATAATCTCTGAATTCTCAGTTCTCACACACCAGTTTATACCTCAAAGGCTCTAGGCAGCCATGACAATGACAAGTAACTAACTAACTAGCCAAAACAGCAGGGGCTGTCTTTGCCAAACAGTGAGCAGATACCTAGCACTCTTAACTGAACAACTCAGATCATATTTGAAGTTCTAATTTTATAGGTTTTTTTACCCTGAAGGAAAAAAAAAAAAAGAAAAAGAAAAAGAAAGAAAAATTGTGGAAAGAATTATTTTCATGGCTGACAAAGAGAAAAAATATATATTTACTCCTTATTGGTACAAATATAGGAAGAAAAGAAGTATGCTGCCAGATGAGTATTTTTATAAGGAAAAGTCTGTAACAAAGCTGACCGCCCCCCACTCCTAAAAATAGCTGCCTCCTCATCATAGTAAGTCTTCAAATAGTTACCGATTGTCCAACTGATGGAAGTGTTGAGAAACATTTTCCACACTAGGAAATCGAAAGTAAGATAGGGGAGTCTGGAGTAGATGATCTTCAAGATGCTTATTAGCTTGAAGATTCTACTTAATGAAATTTGCATTATCAACTGATGAATTCTTGCTGCGCTTGAACTTACTGTCTTTACAAACTAGAAAAGTGCAATAATGCAGTGAGAGTGTTACCTTGACAGTAGATGTTACAAAACTACTTCCATGAATTTTAGGAATAGGGGAACCTGTTCCTTGGGAGGCCTGGGAGGCAGTAGAGAGCTTGTTTGTAGGACTTCCTGTTAAGCGAAGCAGATTTTAAAATAAAGTACAAATGAAGAAAATTTACAAAACGGAACTTTAAAGCATTTTCCACCACCCTACCCATTCACCCCACTATTTTTTTTTCTTTTTTTTAAAGATTTTATCTATTTATTTGACAGAGAGAGAGAGAGATCACAAGTAGGCAGAGAGAGAGGGGAAAGCATGCTCACTGCCGAGCAGAGAGCCCGACGTGGGGCCCAATCCCAGGACCCTGAGATCATGAACTGAGCCAAAGGCAGAGGCCTTAACCCACGGAGCCACCCAGGCGCCCCACTATTTTTCATTTTTAAGTGCTGAAAACTCACAACCCTGAAATTATTATAGAAAAAATACTTAAGGATTCCTCCTATGAAGCTGACTACCTGACTAACCTAAAAATAGACAAGAAGCTAGTAAGGACATGTAGAAGAATAAGTACGCAGACGTTACACACTCTGCTACCTGTATGCAGAGACAGACACCAGAACCTAAGGGTATTGGTTACGTAATGATGAACCACATGAATGAATCTAAGTGAATGCTAGCTCCTTCAAAATATTCTCACTAGGAGGTAGTACCTATTCCAAAGTGCTGCTGACATTAAGCAATTTATACTGCATGTGTATAACTGCCTTTAGAGTCTGATAAAAACAAGTCCCACTACCTATAGTCAAAAATAAGTCAAGACCAAAAATGGTATTTGATCACCTGCTCCATTTATCAAACTTGCTTGCAAAGACTGGCTAATTCTTAAAACTAACCACCCTCAAAAGATACCTATTTGACATCCCTGAATTTATTCAAAAGGTTATTAAGTAATTTCTGAAAGCAGCATTTTTTAAAGGAGTTCCACAATTATAATCACTGTTAAAGGACCTAACTTTTCCAAAAAATTACTTAGAAAGATCCAGCATACACTCATGTGTTAAAATCAATTATGTTTTAAAAAAATTTAGTCTTATTACCTTATAGTCACTTCTCTTTTCTTTCACTATTTCTCTTAATTAGAAGTGAGAGCTACAGAAAAGTTTACATTTAGAAGCATGTGTTCACATAGTTCAAATGAAACAAATACATAAAATGTTAGTGAAAATATTTGGAAAAAACCTGAAAAGCACTCTGTAGCTATAGGGAATTATGATGACACAAACAATAAATCCAGTTCTTATTCTTCCTATCAGAGGTCCCTTTTTCTAACTGCAGAGTTCAATTTCTCTCCCACACACAAAATTTACCTTATTCACAGAAAAGATCACTTTTTTATTTGACTGGTGAGAAACATACGTGGGCCACAAAGGTACTCTTGTTCTGAAGCTTAATTTGGAAAATAACCACATTGCTTGCAGGCCCAAAAAGAATGTCTTCTAAATGAAAACAAAATCAACTTTTTTTTTAAGAAAATTAATTCTAGTTCTCTTTTAATCTTTAGAAATTAAAAAGAAAATTTAAGTAAATTCTTAAAAAATAGAACTTTTACATATAGTACATTTTCTCTCAGAGAAACAGCACTGGATTTACTGTTCTAGAGCTCCTCCTCTTGTCTACAGATGAAGATTTCGTTCTCCCATTATATGGCTACTAAGTCACGCTAGGATTTCGTCTTTACGAAAGATCAGACCTTTCGGGTCGCACCAATATCGGTGAAATGCATACCTGTAGTGGGAGTGGTGGCTCCAATAACCTGCCCTGGCTTATCCAGGATAACATAAGGGTTATTAATGACAGAGCTGGCGCCTTGCTTCACATGGACTGGAGTGGAAGTTGGGGTGCGAGGCAGCGGTGATGGACTTGGAGTTGATATGGGAGAACCTTATTAATAAAAAAGAGAAACAAAATAAACTAAACAAAAGACATATACTCAGCCCATCTCAGAAAACGCTGAAGACAATGGAGGACCAAGGTGACAAATGGGGAAAAGAGAATGGGACTCTATGTTTCAGGTACTGAGCACCAGCAGCCGCGTAGCTGAGGCGGGGGCTCATCCTTCCATCAGCATCAGCAGGGAGCTTCTGAGAAACATTCTAAAGTGCTCCCCCAGACCTACTAAATATAAATCTGTACTTCAACAAGATTCCCCCACACACATACCCAACCCATGGGCACATTAAAGTTCAAAAAGCAGAGCTTTACATAATAGTGTGGAACAGCTGAATCCCTAGAAAATTAAACTCTTCACAACTTGGGCCAATTGTTATAATAATGGTTATACTCAAAGACACTAAAATTACAGGAAATTAGTAAGTGAATAGCTAGACTTACAAACCAGGGGTCTTGATTTACAATTAATTTCCTACTTGAAAACATGGAATTCACCCACCCTAAACAAAAGTCTGTCAATACTAAGTCAGCTACAATCCAGAGACTGCTGTTCCCACAGAACACTCACAAAGATTACCCAAGTATCATTCAACATCCTCAATGGTTTTTTTTTAATTATTATTATTTTTTTTATTTTTATTTATTTGACAGAGAGAGAGAGATCACAAGTAGGCAGAGAGGCAGGCAGAGAGAGAGAGAGGGAAGCAGGCTCCCTGCTGAGCAGCGAGCCCGACGCGGGGCTCGATCCCAGGACCCTGAGATCATGACCTGAGCCGAAGGCAGAGGCTTTAACCCACTGAGCCACCCAGGCGCCCCCTCAATGGTTTTTTATCAATCAAATTTGCCATCCATGAATTTCTCTAAATTTCTAACCAATTTGTATGTTCAGCCTACTCTGCCTCCGAAACAGCAAGTTCCAAAATGCTTCTAACTGGGAGATAAAATTACACGTTCCTCACCTTTCATCAATTTAAAAGACTTGGATCATATTTCTGCTTAGTTGTCTATTTTTAGCACTGAAGACTCCTTTTCTCCACCTTCATATATAGAGGCCTACCACTGCCTAGATATTTCTACTGACTGTCTTGCAAGTCTTTTCTGAAGTGATACAACCTACACCATAAAGTATATTCCTACCCAAAGTCTACCTAACATAAATGCGAAACTGTCATGCGACAGTAGATAATTCAATCTCAGTGAAAATGAAGGCTCAGAACTACCTACTGACAATGGGAATGACTAATTTTCTACCTACTGTGCTGAGTCAAAAAGACATTTCAATCCCAAACCAATCCCCACCTTTCAAGCTTTAGCTCCACTCCAAAAGGCCTGCTCTAAGTTCTTTTATTACTAGTCACTCTGGTTTCCATATATATTTCAAAAACTTAATTCCTACCATAGTTTCAACCATACATCCTAGTAAACATTTTACCTGCACCACTTCTTGGAGATGAAAACTTGACTGTTTTTAATTTCATTTCTTTCCTTATTCAAAAACTGTTTGCATATGAAATGACTTTTATTTTCGCTTTGTTGACAGCTTTGCTAATCAATAGTCATTACTTGTCAATAAACAAAAATCATGCTTAAAAGAACTTCAAAAAAAGCCATAATACTTTCTTTTGCCATTACAACAATTTTTATACACATGAACTTGACACACATCATCTGTATACCTGAAACAATTTTGCAGCTCATGGTGATGGGTTGGAAGGATTTTCCAGGTGACTCAGGATTAGGAACCTGACTTTGTGGCACAATTTTGCAGCTTGATGCTATTGGCTGAAAAGCTGAATTGCCATGAGAACAAAAGGTAACTTTCTGGGATGTTGTCATTTTGGTGGGTGTTCGTTCCAATGAAGATGGCAAAGAATAAAAAGTAGTGTGTCTCTCAGCTTCAGTGTTGGCTGGGAAGCCTATTTGAAATGAAACAGGCAAATGATAAGTCATGAATCACTTAGAAATAATAAAACCTTTCCACTGTGGGAAAACAATGAAACAATAAAAATCCCTTATCATTTCAACAACCATTTAAACCACTTCCCAATAAAATACATACAACTGACAGTATTTATAAACCCTTTTATACATAATTGGGTGAAATGTAAATTATCATGTTTAGAATCATTTTATTAAAATGCTTCTTTCAAAAAATTAGAAAACATATTAACTATAAAGCACGTACAATATAAAAAGTACAAAGTGTATTATGTTCTGAATTGAAAAGCTGTTTAAGTTAGAAAAGAAGAAAAACT
This sequence comes from Potos flavus, assembly GCA_028534135.1. NCBI lineage: Eukaryota > Metazoa > Chordata > Mammalia > Carnivora > Procyonidae > Potos > Potos flavus. The sequence continues at coordinate 119,006,481 of CM052898.1, read as the reverse complement.
CAAAGCATTCACTTAATCTAATAATGTTCTATTTTATTAAATGCCCACGAAGATGCAACTGAAATTTAAAGAGGAATAAAACTGAGATTTATAAAAGGACTAAAATATTAACAGAGGGGCACCTGGATGACTTAATCAGTTAAGTGTCCGATTGCTGACTTCAGCTCTGGTCATGACCTCAGGGCTGTGAGACTGAGCCCCACATTGGGCTCTACACTGAATGTGGAGCCTGCTTGAGATTCTCTCTCTCTTCCCCTCTGCCTGTCCCTTCTCTCTCTCTCAAATAAATAAGCAAATATAAATAAAAATGTAGGTTTGGAGATTAAACTGACACCATTTAGAACCAGTTTTATATCTTACACGTATAGGTCAGAGAAATGATTTAATTATACACTTAAATACTTATCAAATGAAAAATTGAAAAAATGCCATAGTCAAAATACATTTGTTGATTAACCTAAATTAATTCAAAATTAAATTAATATTAATTTTTTAAATTAATTTTGAGGGGGGAGGGGCAGGAGAGGGAGACAGAGAACCTTAAGCAGACTCCCTGATGATGCAGGGCTCAATCCCAGGACTCTTAAGATCATGACCAGAGTGGAACTCAAGAGCGGGATGCTTAACTGACTGAGACACCCAGGAACCCTGACAATGAATCTTATATTGGTTTTTTGGTTTTGCTGTTTTTTTCAAAGTAGGCTCCACTGAGTGTGAAGCCTAACAAAGAGTTCAATCCCAGGACCCTGAGATCAAGACCTAAGCTGAGATCAAGAGTAGGATGCTTAACGGACTGAGCCACCCAGGCCCCCCTTACATTGCATTCTTAATTTCAGTACAGTTAACACATAGTGTTATATTAGTTTCAGGTATACAATATAGTGATTCAACAACTATTGAGCATTGATACATAATTCAATGCTCATCACAAGTATATTCATAATCCCCTTCACCTAATTTCACCCATTCCCTCACCCACCTCTGCTTTAGGTAACCATCAGTTTATTCTCTATAGTTAAGAATCTGTTTTGTTTTGTTTTTTTAAGATTTTATTTATTTATTTGACAGAGAGATCACAATTAGGCAGAGAGGCAGGCAGAGAGAGAGGAGGGAAGCAGGCTCCCTGCTGAGCAGAGAGCCCGATGTGGGGCTCGATCCCAGGATCCTGAGATCACGACCTGAGCCGAAGGCAGAGGCTTTAACCCACTGAGCCACCCAGGCGCCCCTAAGAGTCTGTTTTTTTTGTTGGTTCCTTTTTTTTGTTAGCTTGTTTTGTAAACTCCACATATGAGTAAAATCATATGGTATTTGTCTTTCTCTGATTTATTTCACTTAGAATTATACTCTCTAGATTAATCCATTTTGCTGCAAATTGCAAGATTCATTCTTTTTATGGCTGAGTATTATTCCAGTGTACATAGATACCACCTCTTTTTTATCCATTCGTCTGTCAATGGCCACTTGGACTGCTTCCATAATTTGGCTATTGTAAATAATGCTGCAATAAACATAGGGGTGAGTATCTTTTCGAATTCATGTTTTTTATATTTTTTGGATAAATACCCAGTAGTGGAATTACTGTATCGTACATATAATACTTCTATTTTTAGTTTTTTGAGGCATCTGCACACTGTCTTCCACAGTGGCTGCACCAGTTTGCATTCCCACCCACAGTACACGAGGGTTCCCTTTTCTCCACAACCTCGCCAACACTTGCTCTTTCTTGTGTTTCTGATTTTAGCCATTCTGACAGGTGTGAGGTGATATCTCATTGTGGTTTTGATCTGCATTGATGATGGGTGATGTTGAGTAACTTTTCATGCGTCTCTTGGCCATCTGTATGTCTTCTTTGGAGAAATGTCTGTTCATGTCTTCTTCCTATTTTTTAATTGGATTATTTGTTTTTTGGTGTTGAGTTGCAGAATTCTTCATATATTTTGGATACGTCATTTGCAAATATCTTCCCCCATTCAGTAGGCTGTCTTTTAGTTTCACTGATTGTTTCTTTTGCTGTGCAGAAGCTTTTTATTTTGATGTAGTCCCAAGAGTTTTTGTTTTTGTTTCCCTTGCCTTGGGAGACATATCTAGAGAAGTGTTGCTACTGTCGATGTCACAGAAATTATTGCCTGGAATCTCTTCTAGGATTTTTATGGTTCAGGTTTCACATTTAGATCCTTAACCCATTTTGAGTTTATTTTTGATGTGTATGATGTTAAGAAAGTGGCCCAGTTTCATACTTTTACATGTTGCTGCTCTGTTTTCACAACACCATTTGTTGAACAGATGGTCTTTTTCCCATTGCATATTCTTGCCTTCCTTGTCAAAGATTAATTGACCATATAAGCATGGGTTTACTTTTGGGTTTTCTATTCTGTTCCATTGATCTACGTGTCTTTTTTTGTGCCAGTACCATACTGTTTTGACTACTCCAGCTTTGTAGTATATCTTGAAATCTGAGATTGTGATACCTCCAGTTTTACTCTTCTTTTTCAAGACTTTGGCTATTTAACATTTATCTTATTTATGGACTGCCTGGGTGGCTCAGTCAGTTAAGCGTCTGACTCTTGATTTTGGCTCAGGTCATGATCTCAGTGTCATGGGATTGAGCTCCACATCGGGCTCTGTGCTCAGCGAGGAGTCTGCTTGAAATTCTCTCTTTCCCTCTGCCCCTCCCCCAACTAGCATTCACACATGGTCTAAAATAAATAGATAAAGTCATCTTAAAAAAAAAAGAATTACCTTATTTATTTTAGAGAGAGAGAGTAGAAGGGACAGAAAGGGAGGAAGAGAGAATCCCAAGCAGACTCTGCTGAGCATGGAGCCCAATGCAGGGCTTGATTCCACAATCCTGAGACCACGACCCAATCTGAAACCAAGAGTTAGAAGCTCAACCGACTACACCTCCTGGCACCCCTTAGGGTCTTTGTGGTTCCATACAAATTTTAAGATCATTTGTTCTAGTCTGTGAAATATGCTGTTGTTATTTTGGTATGGATTGCATTAAATCTATAGACTACTCTGAGTAGCCTGGACACGTTAACAATATTTGTTCTTCCAACCCATGAGTATGGAATATCTTTCCATTTGTTTGTCTCACCTTCAATTTCTTTCATCAGTGTTTTACAGTTTTCAGAGTATAAGTCTTTCACTTCCTTGATTAAGTTTATTCCTAGGTATTTTATTCTTTTTGGTGCAATTGTAAATGCGATTATTTACTTAATTTCTCTTTCTGCTGCTTCATTATTAGTGTATAGAAATGCAACAGATTTCTGTACATTGATTTTGTATCCTGTGACCTTACTAAATTCATTTATCAATTCTAGTAGTTTTTCTGGTGGAATCTTTTAAGAGTTTTCTATATATAGTATCATGTCATCTGCACATAGTGACAGTTTTACTTCTTCCTTACCAATCTGGATGCTTTTTATTTCTTTTTCTTGTCTCATTGCTATGGCTGGGCCTTCTAGTACTATGTTGATAAAGTGATGAGAGTGGATATCCTTGTCTTGTTCTTCACCTTAGGGGAACTGATGTTAGCTGTGAGTTTTTCATATATTATAGCCTTTATTATGTCAAGGTACATTCCTTTAAACCTACTTTGTTGGGGCGCCTAGGTGGCTCAGTGGGTTAAAGCCTCTGCCTTCGGCTCAGGTCATGATCTCAGGGTCTTGGGATTGAGCCCTGCATCGCGCTCTCTGCTCAGCAGAGAGTCTGCTTCCCCCTCTCACTCTGCTTGCCTCAGTGCCTACTTGTGATCTCTCTCTCTGTCAAAAATAAAATAAAATAAAATAATAGTAATAAACCTACTTTGTTGAAAGTTTTTATCAGGAATGGTGTACTTTGTCAAATGCTTTTTCTGCATCTACTGAAATGATCATATGGCTTTTACACATTCTGTTATTGATGTGACCTATCATGAATACTGAACCATTCTTGCATCCCAGGAATAAATCTCATTTGATCATGGTGAATGATTTTTAAAAATTTATTGTTGGATTCAGTTAGCTACTATTTTGTTGAGGATTTCTGCATCTACGTTCATCAGAGATATTGCCTATAGTTCCTTTTTTTTTTGTAGTATCTTTATCTGGTTTCAGTATCAGGGTAACACTGGCCTCATAGAATGAATTAGGAAGCTTTCTTTCCTCTTCTATTTTTTAGAATAATTTGAGAAGAATAGGTATTAACTCTCCTTTAAATGTTTGGTAGAATTCGACCTGTGAAGCCACCTGGCCCTGGACTTTTGTTTGTTGGGAGTTTTTTTTTTTGTTTTGGGGGGGGAGGGGAGTTTGGATTTATTTATTTACTTTAGAGAGAGAGAGATTGCGAGCATGCATGCATGCAAGCAGGGGGTGGGGGAGAGGGAGAGAGAGAATCTCAAGCAGACTCCCTGCTGAGCACGGTGCCCAATGTGAGGCTTGATCCCACGACCCTGAGATCACAACTTAAGGTGAAACCAAGAGTCGGATGCTCAACCGATTGAGCCACCCAGGCGCCCCAGGAGTTTTGTGTACTGATTCAATTTCATCGCTGGTAACCAGTCTGTTCAAATTTTCTATTTCTCCCTGATTCAGTTTTGGAATGGTGTATGTTTTTAGGAATTTATCCATTTTGTCTAGATTGTCCAATTTGTTGGTATATAATTTTTCATAGTATTTTCATAATCCTTTCTATTTCTCTGGTGTCAGTTGTTAATTGTATTTTAAATAAGATTAGATACTTTACATTCAGTTTCTTTTTCACAGAACTAGGTACCAAACCAAAAAGTCTTCCTGTAACCTCTTAGAATAAACTGTTACAATCATCAAAAAAATAAACATTTAATGCCTTTTTGTGAGTTTAATGTTCTATAAAATGTCAGTAGAACTTCATGAAAAAACTTTTTCTGAGAAGAATAAAGATTTGTCTGTTTTCATAACTGGACTATATAATAGAGGCAGCATGCCTACTTATGGAAAATTTATTTTCCATACACGCTTATAGCTCTACAGGCAGCAGTTCAAAATCATATTATGCAAATGAGAGAAAGGAATGCCCCAGAGAGTGACTCCTCTGTTCAAGGAAAAATTCATTTCTACACAAGGAAAAACATATTACCTTTCTCCACACATGTATCAGGTACTGGCTCATGTGACTGCTTTATCGGTGAGGAAGCTTTCACTGGGGCTGGAATGGTCAAAGGCAAAGATGGTGGGGCATCAGAGATGTCTGACTCGGAGGACTGAGGATAAATGGAGTCTTCTCCAAGAGAATGTCGGTGGAGCTCAACATCCACTACCTACACAATCAGGCAACAATTGGGCTCATGAATCCATCAACGATGTCACAGAAACCCCAAAATCTGTCCAAGAATGTGGTACTCCAAGAGATGTGACAAATGATATCTAATCAAACTTCAAAGGCAATTTCAATCTAAGAACTAAAGGATTTATCCCAGAATGTAATCTGGTTTGGTTTAACAGATAGCTAACTCAGTGAAACCAATCATATAATTGGGGCCTTTCCATTTGCTGTTTCTATGCCTTAGAACACTATCCCCTGCCAAATCTTTGCATAACTGTCTTTTTCTCATCATTAGATCTCAATCAAATGTCACCTTCTCAGAGACGCCTTCTCTAACCAACCTAGCTAAAGCAACCCCCTTGTCCCCCAGCTACTCTCTTCTTTATAGCACTTATTTTAAGTGAAATAATCTCATTTGCTTTCGTTTACTATATACTTTCTCCCCATTTTCAACACAACCAAGAAAATAACTCCTTAAAAGCAGTGGCTATCTTATTCATCTCTGTATCCCCAGTACCAGGACCAGTGTCTAGTATATGGTATATGCTCAATAAATATCTTTTGATACAACACAGCACATTTCTCTCAATAGAATAAGGTTTAACTAGCTAATTCTCACTACAATGCCTACTGCTGATTTATCATGAATAAAAAAAAAAAGGTAGGAAGAGGAGTATGGGGAAGGAAAACAAAGTTGGAGGTCTCATTTCCTAATTTCAAAACTGATTATTACAAAACTACAGTAATCAAAACAGTGTGGTACTGGCATCAAGAAAGCATACAGACCACTGGAATAAAATGGCCCCTCATGTATATAGTCAAATTATTTTTGACAAGGGTACCAAGACCACTGGGAAAAGCAGTCTTTTCAACAAATGGTGCTGGGAAAACTGGGTATCCACATGTGTTAGAAAGAAGGCGAATCTTTACCTCATCCCATTTACAAAAATTAACTCAAAATGGATCAAAGACCCAAACATAAGACCTAAAACAATAAAACTCTTAGAAGGAAATATAGGGCAAAGCTTCATGAGAGTGAATTTGGCAATGATTTTTTGTATATGACACTAAAAGCATAGGCAACCAAAGAAAAAATAGATAAAGTGAACTACATCAAAATTAAAAAGTTCTGTGTATCAAAGGACACAATCAGCAGAGTGAAAAGGCAACCCACAAATGATCTGATAATAGATGAATATCAAGAATGTAAAGAAAACTCCTAAAAGTCAACGACAGAGATTACTTAAAAACCCAAACACATGATTCACAATGGGCAAATAATCTGATTTGACATTTCTCCAAAGATGATTCACAAACGGCCAAAAAACACATGAAATATACTCAACATCAATAATCATTAGGGAAATGCAAACCAAAACCACAATGAAATACCACCGTACACTCATTAGTTTGGCTACTATCAAAAAATAGAAAACAATAAGCGTTGACTAAGATGTGGAGAAACTGGAACTCTCGTGCAGTTTGTAGGAATGTAAAATGGTGCAGCTGCTGTGGAAACAGTCTGGCAGTCCCTCAGAAACTAAAAATAGAGCTCCCATGGGGCACCTGGCTGGCTTAGGTGGTGGAGTGTGTGACTCTTGATCTCTGGGTTGTGGGTTCAAGGCTGGATGTAGAGATTACTTTAAAAAAAAAAATAGAGGTACTAATATGATCCAGCAATTCCAGTTTCTTGGGTATATACCCTAAAGAACTGAAAACACAAACTCAAACAGATACCTGTACATTCATGTTCTTAGCAGGATTATTCACAACAGCCAAAAGACGCAAGTAACTCAAGTGCTCACTAACAGATAAATAAACAAAATGTGGTATATACACACAATGGAGTATTATTCAGCCTTTCTTACGAAGGAAGTTCTGATGCATGCTACAACATGGAAGAACCCTGAAAACATTATGTTACGTAAAATACACCAATCATAAGAAAAAAAACAAATCACACTGTCTAATTCCACTTATATGGTACCCAGAGTAGTCAAAAATCCACAGGACAGAAAGTAGAAGGGTGGCTGCCAGGGGCTGGAGGGAGAGGGGATTGGAAGTTACTAAAAATAGGTTCCATTTCAATTTTCCAAGATGAAAAAGAGTGTGGGGGATAGTAGCAATGGCTATGCAAAAAAAAGGGAATATATTTAATACCTCTTACTGTACAATTAAAAATTGTTAAAAAGGTAAATTCTGTGTGCATTTTGTCATTTTTTAAAGTTAAATAGGGGAAGATAAACTTTTTTAAAAATTAAGCACTCACTTTTTTTTCTTAATTAAAAATGAAGATCAATTTCCGTTCTACCTTATTCCCAAATAATACTGTAGGAAAGAAACCTACCGTCTCTGCTCCAAGAGTCTGCAAGCCAGTGTAAGTTCTATCCAGCTATTGAAAGACAAAAGAAGAGTATAAAGTTTCACTGAGCTTACTTATAAATCTTAGGATACAATCTCATCTAAAACCCCTTTCACCACAAGTCTTCATAACATAGAATCTACTTTTTCATAATATAAACTATCATCACTTCAATAAAAACCCTCTTAATTGGGGTAGAATAAGAAAAATTAATAAAACGACTTCAAACATATAGGTATTATACTTTTATATAAACTGTACACTTCTAAAAACATTCTAAGGACAATCTAAAAATGGAGGAAGTTTAGGGTGCCCGGCTAGCTCAGTCGGTAGAGCACGAGACTCTTAAAAATGGAGGAAGTTTTACACAAAAAGATATTTACTACAGCATTATCTAGAACCACAAACTGAAAACGTGACCCTCCAGTAAGAGAGGAATGTTTAAGTAAATCTTTTTTTTTTTTTTTAAGACTTTATTTACTTATTTCAGAAAGAGACAGAGAGAGAGGGAAAGCACAGAGGGAGAGGCAGACTTCCCACTGGGCAGGGAGCCTGATGTGGGACTCGATCCCAGGACCCTGAGATCATGACCTGAGCCGAAGGCAGACACTTAGCCAACCGAACCACACACGCACCCCTTAAATAAATCTTGAACCATCATTTGTAAAGTATTACAAGCCACTTGGATGTTTACAAAGATGATATAAAAAATATTTTAAAAGACAGGCTATGGGAGTGCCTGGCTGGCTCAGTCGCTAGATCATGTGACTTCTGATCTTGGGTTTGGAGGTGTGAGCCCCATGTAGGGTGGAGAGATTAAAAAATAAAATCATTTTTTTAGGGGCACCTAGGTGGTTCAGTCGGTTAAACTCCTGAATCTTGATATTGGCTCAGATCATAATCACAGCATTGTGAGATCGAGCCCCAAGTTGGGCTCTGAGCTGGGCATGTAGCCTGCTTAAGATTCTCTCTCTCCTCACAAAACAAAATAAAACAAAAATCAATAAGCAAAAAATTTTTAAAAATAATATTTTTAAAAAAAGAGAGTAGGACACCTGGGTGGCTCAGTCAGTTGAGCATCTGCCTTTGGCTCCAGTCATGATCTCAGGGTCCTGGAATCGAGTCCCACATCAGGCTATGTGCCCAGTGGGGAGCCTGTTTCTCCCTCTCCCTGCTTTTGTGCTCTTGCTCTCTCTCTCTCTCAAATAAATAAATAAAATCTTTTAAAAATAAAGAGATTGGCTATAAAAATACACATAATTATATAAAGTATATTTACTAAACACTTTTGAAAAAAATAAACGAAAAAAAAGGAAAAAATAAACAAAAATTTAAGCAATATAGGTAATGCTAATAATCACTTCCAATGTATTAGCATCATGGATGATTTATTTTAGAGGAAAGAAAGGAATGTTAATAATATAAACAAAATTTATACTTACAAAGAGGCTAAATTCTTATTCCTCGATTTTATTTGTATTCTATCACTTAAAAAAAAAAGATCTGTATACACACACATACACACACAAATGTATCAGTCAGAAAAAGACAAATTCTCATACGTAGAATCTAAAAAACAAATGAATAAACAAACAAAACTCAGAAACAGGCCTATAAACACATAGAACTGGTAGTTGCCAGAGAGGACAGGGGTAGGGTGTTGGGCAAAATAAGTGAAGGGGATTAAGAAGTACAAACTTCCAGTAATGTACAGAATTGTTAAATCACTATGTTGTATACCTGTAACTATCATAACACTATATGTCAACTCTATTTCAATAAAAATAAAATGAAAATCAGAAAAAGTTTTTGTTTAGCATAACAATTTGTTATTTGACAGCATTTTCGCTTTGCTTGAAGCAATGAAGCATTCGGAAAAAAAAAAAAAAGGATATGAGGTCCTTATCAACATAAAGGTTGCACAGGGGCACCGGGGAAGCTCAGCTGGTTAAGCAATGGACTCTCTTGGTTTCAGCTCAGGTCATGATCTCAGGGTCTTGAGATCAAGCTTGAGCCTGGCTCCTTGCTCAGCAAGGAGTCTGCCTGAGATTCTCTCTCCCTCTCCCCTTCCCCACCAGCTCATACTCCCTCCCCCTCTCCCTCAAAAATAAGTTGTTGTTGTTTTTTAAGATTTTATTTATTTATTTGACAGAGAGACACAGCGAGAGAGGGAACACAAGCAGGGGGAGTGGGAGAGGGAGAAGCAGGCTTCCCGTGGAGCAGGGAGCCCGATGCGGGGCTTGATCCCAGGACCCTGGGATCATGACCTGAGCCGAAAGCAGAGGCTTAATGACTGAGCTACCCAGGCGCCCCTTCCTTACGATTTCTTTTTTTTTTTTTTTTTTAAGATTTTATTTATTTATTTGACAGAGAGAGAGACAGCTAGAGAGGGAACACGAGCAGGGGGAGTATGAGAGGGAGAAGCAGGCTTCCCGAGGAGCAGGGAGCCCGATCCAGGGCTTGATCCCAGGACCCTGAGATCATGACCTGAGCCGAAGGCAGACGCCCAACGACTGAGCCACCCAGGCGCCCCGTAAAATAAGTCTTTTTAAAAAAAATTAACATTACACAGTAAGATCGACAGGGAAAAACTATTAAGTTGGGTAAAAAGTAAAGATGATTTACTAATCAGCAAATCAGTTTACTGATTTGCTGATTAGTAAATTAGTAAACTGATTTGCTGATTAGTAAATTAGTAAATTAGTAATTAGTAAATTAGTAAATCTTACTTTACTGATTTACTAATCAGTAAACAAAAAATTTTAAGACTCGCAAAAAGTAGATTTCAACTCTGAGTTCTTTAGCAGCCAACACAGACATGACATCTCAGTCATGTGATCTAGTTTCAAAACAGAAAGACAACGCAGGGTGGACTCATCCTAGTTCCATGGAAGAGATCTAGTTTTAATACTTAAATCTTAGCCAACAGTATGCCTATTAATTTTAGGCTAGATCCATTTTCTTTTTTTTTTTTTAAGATTTTATTTATTTATTTGACAGAGAGAGATCACAAGTAGGCAGAGAGGCAGGCAGAGAGAGAGGGGGAAGCAGGCTCCCTGCCGAACAGAAAGCCCAATGCGGGGCTCAATCCCAGGACCCCGAGATCACGACCTGAGCTGAAGGCAGAGGCTTTAACCTACTGAGCCACCCAGGCGCCCCAGGCTGCATCCATTTTCATATTCTTCAGAGCATGGAAATAATTGTCTCTCCGTAATGTGCACTGGTTTATGTTTCATTCTTGGGAATATGCTTTGGGACACTGATAAAATAGCACTGTTATCAAAATGGCAAGAGGAACTAGAAAGCACAACATACAAGGAATTTTACAAGAACAGGTCTGCCTGGAGATGATTTAAGGAGAGACATGAAGGCTGTCATTAAACATGTTTAGGGTTCTTATAAAACAAAACAAAGTCCTGTCCTGTGCTACTCCAGAAATCAAATGAACACAAATAAGATCAAGGTTTAAAAAAAAAAAAAAAAAAAAAAGCACAGTTTTAGTTAAATTTATGAAAGAACCTTCCAAAAGTTTATTTACCAAATGGTTAAATGAGTTGTTTAGGGAATTACTGTGCTCTATGGTGACGGTTGATCAGGAATGCAGGATGTGGGAATTTCATACATTCTGAGAACTTTATTATTTTTTTTTTAAAGATTTTATTTATTTGACACAGAGAGAGTACAGGTAGGCAGAGCTGCAGGCACAGGAAGAGGGAGAAGCAAGCTCTCCGCTGAGCAGGGAGCCCAATGCGGGGCTCGATCCCAGGATCCCAGGATCATGACCTGAGCTAAAGGCAGCCGCTTAACCAACTGAGCCACCCAGATGCCCCATTCTGGGAACTTTAAATAGTACATACTTCTAACACTTGAGTATTTAGTATTTAATTTAACTATACACTATCAAATATAGAGTAAGTATTTCAGTATACTGAGAGGTCACTATGGGCTTAAATAGTCAGGAAAACTACATAGGAACTTGAACTTGAAGAATGGAAAGAATTCAAACAGGCATTCTAGGAGGTCAAGAGCATTAAAAAAAAAGACACAAGAGAAGAAGGCCCGAGGCACTTCTGGGGCATGAATAACTGACCTGGCTGGAGTAGTATATCCATGCAGGGGATTAGTGTGAGATAATTTAGGGGAAGTGTATTGAGTCAAAATGTGAAAAGCCCTGAACAGTAGGCAGGAAGTCTGAACTTGAGTAAGGGGAATTCAATGAGGGTTTCTCCGAGAGGAAGAGCATAATGGATCTCCCATTTCAGGAATACTAATTGGATGGTGGTGTGCAGAATGCACTGAGGGTAAAAGAGACAGATTCGAATGAAAGAAGCTAATTAGGAGACAGTAGAATAACGGCCTCGGCAAGAGAGGGAAGGGCAAAGGGTAAGAAAGATAATGAAGAAAGAATAATAGTCAGCAACTGAACAAACATTTAGAACAAAGAGGTAAGAATCCAAGATGGCTCTGAGAGTTAACACAGAAATAACAGGTCAAAGAATACTCCATTACAAAGATCATGTAAGTACAACACAGGTGTCTAAGGCCTCAAGGCCAATCAATATATAACAGTAAAATTAAGTTTTCCAGAAAAGCTGATAAGAAAGTTTAAATACTGTCATTTTTAAAACAGTGTGCCTCGGGGCACCTGGAGGGCTCAGCCAGTAGAGCATGCGGTTATTAATCTCAGGATCATGAGTTCAAGCCCCACGTTGGGTGTAAAGATTGCTTAAATAAACTTTAAAAAAAATGTTTAAAATGTTTAAAAATGTTTAAAAACATAAAAAACTGTGTCTCAATCTTCCACCAGCAACTCTAAGTGATATAGACAATATAATAATATGAGAACTATGTAAAAAATTCCTTTTATTTTAGAAATTAGGGCTGGGCATAATGTGATAGAAGATGGTATGTGCAGTGCTTAAAATAAAATAAAAAGAATGCGAACTATTTTAGACCTTCCTCTAATTAAGTGGGACCATATCCTGCCCCTCTGAACAAAGTGACTGCATATTCTTTATTTTGTTCCAGTTCTTTTCTTAGGTCATAAAGCAATCTAGTCTTAGAGTAACCTCTAAAAAAATAACTTCAACACAAAGTTAAGCAGTGCTGTCTATCACCAATGGAGGGCAAATTTCAGCCCTTAGGTTGAAAAGGTTGTGTTGGTAGAACAAAGGGAACAAAATGGGAATTCTGCAGATGTACTGAGATTCATTTAGTTCAATTTTGTGAGCCACTAATGGGAATAATGTGGTAAACCACAAAGTAAGGGTATTTTGGGGTAAGTTTAATATTTTTTTTTTCCTAAAGATATTTATTTATTTGTCAGAGAGAGACAGAGCTCACAAGCAGGCAGAGTGGCAGGCAGAGGCAGAAGCAAGCTCCCTGCCAAGCAAGGAGCCCAATGTGGGACTCGATCCCAGGACCCTGGGATCATGACCTGAGCCGAAGGCAGCTGCTTAACCAACTGAGCCACCCAGGCGTCCCGGGGTAAGTTTAATATTAGAAATATATCTTATACAGAGAAAATCTACATGAGACTATATAGAAAGGAACTAGGAAAACATTGTAAAAATGGCCTTTCAATTATAAAAGTTTATATATAAAAACATGTTTATTATACAAAATTAGAAGGAAAAAAAAATCAATAGACAGTAAGGGCAGGAGAAATTGCCCAGAATGTCATTACTTTGATTACTCCAACATTTTGGTATATTTCTTTTGTGTTTTTTCCACCTATTTAAAATCACAGTTGACTTCATACTATAACATACAGTTTTGTACTCTGTGCTTTTCACTTCCTAAAACTGGTAGTTTTCCCCCATGTATAGAAAATACTTCATAAAATATAACTTATAATGGCTGCATAATAAACCACATGGCTATATCAATGAAGAATTTCTTAAAATACAAATAAAAAGAATTACAACTTTGTACAGTACTTTCAATTTCCTAAAACATGTCCACTTCTGTCTTTATCTTTACAAGATAAACATATCTATATCCTTATGAGATAAACAGATGAGGCTTACTATTTGCCCCATTTTACAGAAAAGTAAACAGATTTTTGTTTTTAAGAGTTCAGTCACTTAGTCCCAGTTAACACAGTAACAGTGAGCTCTGATCAGAGATTCAAGTCTTCTGATAATCTGGCCAGTTCATCTTTTTAAAGAATATACATTCTACTACAATGCAACCCTTCCCCCAGCCTTCAGAGAACAAAGGGGTGTTGTAGCAGTCTGCATAACACAATTAAAAAGATGAATCCTGCTTCCACTGTCCTTGGTCACTTCTCTCAGGAGGCCTAACCAACGGCTTTAAGTAACCAGGTAAAAAGAGGTACTTCATTTTGGGGGAGCAGCGTGTTGTTACAATACCTTGAGATTATGTATGATATCTATCCGCTTGTTCTGGCTGTCCTTAAAATGAACTTGAACTCTGACAGGAAACTCACCCCAGCCTCTTCTGGTCAGGTGAAAAGGAGGCTCTCTAGGGAAAAATATACATGAACACATTAAGCCATAGTCACGCTCTCATTCTAGAGAGGAAATGTTTTCTTATACTGGATAAGTTATAGATTCACAGCCTCTGACAATAATTTGTATTTTCTCATTTGAAGCTCAATCAATAAATGCTGAATTTTACTGAAATGCTGAAAGAGAAATTCAACTCAAACCTACATTAAACTTTCAATTACTGAATACTTAGAGCTAAGAGACTTATAGTATATAATCCAATGTCCTAATTTTTTTTAAAGATTTTTATTTATTTATTTGACAGAGAGAGAAAGATCGCAAGTAGGCAGAGACGCAGGGGGAAGCAGGCTCCCTGCTGAGCAGAGAGCCCGATGCAGGGCTCAATCCCAGGACCCTGAGATCATGACCTGAGCTGAAGGCAGAGGCTTTAACCGACTGAGTCAACCAGGCGCCCCAATGTCCTCATTTTCACAGGCAGGGAACTAAGGTGATTTGATGGCTGTTACATATTAGAAACCAGAATCCTTGACTGCTACTTGACAGGCACAGGCTGTGAGGTATGTATATGTTCCCTACCCCAGACACTCATACTTATTTCTCCACTCTGGCAAAAACAGAATAAATCAACAAATGCTCAATCTGAAAGTGACAATTTATTTGAAACTATTCACTAACAGGACTTAAAAGAACATGTGTTCACCATATGATCTTCCCCAAACAGTGACTATGATTTTAGTGGTTAGAGGAGGAATGTGTGTGAATGCTAATTGGACAAGAGAATTTTCAGTCAAAACATAATTTGTAAAGGGAAGAAAAAAGAAAGTTGATGAAAAAAAGACTAGCAAACTGTTACTGATGTTCGGTATAGGAGGGTTCAAGATACTCTACTTCAGAGTATGTTTGGAATTTTCCATAATAAAAACATTTTAAATTTAACTGAGAGAACGTCATGTACTCAAAAATAATATGGTTTAAGTTAATGGGGGAGAGAGAATGCTTTAAAATGAAAATGTTCATTATGAATCAGTGGCTTGGAATTACTGAAATGAGAGAAGATGCCAAGATAGCAGGGAGGAAGGAACATTCAGCAGGATGTGTTTTTGCAAAACTAAAAGGAGACGTGAATTCAGTAAAGACAAAGCCCAAGAACACAACCTGAGAGGAATCTAACAATAGATTTGAATTATTAAGAAGAGAGCCAGAGGCTACCAGAAGGGCTCAAGACAGGAAAAAATCCCTGAGTACAAGAGTAGCCTGGAAGGGAGCTATGTTATAAATCAGAGAGAAAAGAAAGCAAAGCAAACTAGAGTGCCCTGGATGGGAGAAATCAGTTGAACACTGGCTGAGTTAATAAGAGAAGTAGTCATGATGCTGGTATAGGTTCAGACAGAAATTAAAAGACAGCCTTATATAACTTAGGGTCAAATGAGGAGGTCGACTTGAGATAGCAGTTTGAAAAGGGATGCAGTAGAGCCTAGAAGCATGGTGAACTTTAGAAGAAGAATTAAAGTTCTACTGATGACATGTTTAGTCATTCAAATTCCAGTAAAGTGAAAGCCTAAATTCATTTTGCAATACGCGTCAATTTTACTATCTGTATGCTGGATTTCTCTTACAATGGATATAGCAAATCAGCTCTGTTCCTCAATTTCTGTATGTTGGTTAAACTCTAGTGAATGAACAGGAAGGACTGCTGCCAGAGCAGACAGACAAATAGCATAAAGACCAGGAAAAAGGAACAATGCTTTTAACAGGAAATTTCTCCCTAACCGTATTTTTGGAAGCAAAAAAGGAATCTACGGCTTACTAACCAGACATCACCTACGGAAATGTTAAACTTCAAAAAGATACATGTATTTCACACAAAAAAAGGACTGGCACCCCCAAATAGACTTTTTTATTTCTGGATTCTTCACAGAAGGTGAAATGTGGGGCGCCTGGGTGGCTCAGTGGGTCAAAGCCTCTGCCTTCGGCTCAGGTCATGATCTCAGGGTCCTGGGATCGAGCCCCACATCGGGCTCTCTGCTCAGCAGGGAGCCTGCTTTCCCCCTCTCCCTCTGCCTGCCTCTCTGCCTACTTGTGATCTCTCTCCTCTCTGTCAAATAAATAAATAAAATATTAAAAAAAAAAAAAAAAAAAGAAGGTGAAATGTATCGATGACCAAGAAGGAAAAATCACAGAATACTGGGCTAAGGACATGGTTTTTTCAATACTCACGTTTGAGAGCCTAAAAATGAAATTGCACCTTTATCAATTAAACTCTACTATTACAATAAAACAGAGTATCAAACAATTTTCTGAGGTTCCACCCAGTGAAATATGTCAAGAAAATGAAGGAAGCTCTATAAACAGTGAAAGGAAATCTGATTTGCATTGAAAACTACTACACTGATTGATTCTCCAGGGTAGACAGGAGATAGAAAGATTCAATATCATAGAATATGTGAAAATTAATCATTAATTCAATGTAATTTCAATCTATAACTTGACACTTGGGTTCTAAAGTAATCTGGAACAACATATATTCTCAAGAATGGCCAAGAAAAAATGTTTAGAATAATAATAATAATCAAGGGAACATACCATACCAAATAGAATATGCTATAAAGCAAAAGAATTAAAATAGTATAATACTGGTATATAAATAAATATTAACAGAGCCTAGCATTTGATCCATACATGTGGGACTTTAGTGTATACTGAATATAAGAAAAAGATGGATCAGCCAATAAATTGGTACTGCGACAACTGTCATCCACATGAAGATAAAAAACCCCATTTCCAAGTATTTCACTTTCTGACCATCTATCAATTCCCATCTTTCCAGCTCCATCCCTAATCCAACTATTCTCTGACCCACTGGGAATTCCACTTATTACCCACACCAATTTTCACTACCTCTCACTGCTCTTTATATAATTTCCCTCTCTCCTTAGCTTAGATTCAATGGTGTATCACTACCATAATAACCTCATTATAAAAGTGAGGAAATCAGTGAACTGAGAAATTAGTTTTGGGTGAGTTGTCTACGTCTACATCAAAGTCCTTAAGAATGACATCAAGAGGAAACATCAGGACAATAGGTGCTACAACTGTTTTTGAAAGAGGGGAGTAACTGGAAAATTAGTAGATGTCTGCAACAAGGAGGATCATACAATGCTCCAAAAGAACTGAATGTTTTTAGGCAGAAAAGCGAAAAAAAAGTCTAGAAGCCACAAATATGTGCAAGGAAGACACACCTACCCCCCGACCAAATGGCACATGGTGTGAGAGAAAAAAATAACTGCCCTTGAAAGCTGTTCTCAGAAGCAGTGTTCTCAGAAGATAGCCATGTTTTATTTCAGAGTCAGGAGTGGAGGGAATGTTCTGAAGAGAGTTGAGGATATAGGAAATTTCACTGATAATAAACCAAAACTCAGTATGGAGGTTCCTCAAAAAGTTGAAAATAGAGCTACCCTATGACCCAGCAATCACACTACCGGGTATTTACCCTAACGATACAAATGTAGTGAACCGAAGGGGTACGTGTACCGAATGTTTATAGTAGCAATGTCCACAATAGCCCAAGTATGGAAAGAACCTAGATGTCCATCAACAGATGAATGGATAAAGATGTGGTATATATATACAATGGAATACTATGCAGCCCTTAAGAGAAACAAAATCTTGCCATTTGCAATGACGTGGATGGAACTACAGGGTATTATGCTAAGCGAAATAAGTCAATCAGAGAAAGACAATTATCATATGATTGCAGGGCAGGGGGTCGTGGGGGGTGGGGGAGGGAAATGAAACAAGACGGGATCGGGAAGGAGACAAACTACAAGAGACTCCTAAACTCATGAAACAAACTGAGGGTGGCTGGGGGGTAGAGGGGGTGGGGATGGGGTGGCTGGGTTATGGACATTGGGGAGGGTATGTGCTGTGAAATGTGTAAGCATGATGATTCACAGACATGTACCCTGGGGCAAATAATACACTATACGTTAATAAAAAAAAAAAAAACCTGTCAAAACAAACAAAAACAAAACCACTTCTACAATACAATTACACAATGAATGTACATGTGATATGTAACATCATATAAAGATATAAAGAATACACATAAGGGGCGCCTGGGTGGCACAGGTCATGATCTCATTGGTCGTGAGATTAAGCCCTTCACTGAGCTCCACGCTCAGTGTGGAGTCGGCTTGAGATGCTCCCTCTGCCCCTCCCCCCACTCTCACACACACATGATCTCTCTTTCTCTCAAATAAATAAATAAATAAAATAGGGGTGCCCAGGTGGCTCAGTTGGTTAAGAATCTGACTCTTGATTTTGGCTCAGGTTATGGTCTCAGGGTCTTGGGGTCAAGCTCCGCATTGGGCTCCATGTTCAGTGGGGAGTTTGCTTAGGGATTCTCTCTGTCCTTTTCCCTTTGCCCCCCACCCCACTCACACACGCTCCTGCTCTCTCTCTAAAGTAAAAATAAATAAATCTCTAAAATAAGTAAAATTTTTTAAAAAAAGAATACACCTAAATGAAACAAATTTCAGAATAGCATATATATAAAATCATTTCATCTTTGTGAAATAATAATACCAACAATAACAAACAGCAACTATACTAGGTTAATATGTAGGAAACATACCACTGGGGTTACTTCTGAGAGGAGGAGATCATGGGGATCTTTCAATATTAAATATTTCTGTAATGTTAGAACCCTATGTTTAATTCTGTTATATTTTGATATTCATAAAAAACAGGAACACTTTTATATTTATCTGTATCTATATAAATTCAGTTATTTCCGGGGGAAAAAAATCCATTAACATAATTCTGACAGGAGGAAATACTGTCTTTTCAGGGAGACAATAATCTGCAAGAGGGAACCACAGTTAAAACTCTACTGTGACTAAAAGCCAAAGCTAAGTAAATTATTAATAATATAATAATTAAACGGAATTTTCTCAAGTTAAATCACTCTTCTTCCACTTTAGTAAAGCTGTACTTTTGAAATTAAATAACTCAACTGTGCCTACCTAACTTCCACAAGGTCATTTGGCTTATAGCTGGGATGAAGAAAGAACCAAACTTTCTTGACAAAATGATTAATGCTGGGTTCTCTACGAGACCCTCGGACATATACCATCCACTTGTGGGTTGATTGGTCATTTTCTTCTCTCTTATCAGGAGGTATGTACCTAAAGGAGAAAAAAGAAAGAAACTTGAATTCCTTTTTCCTTCAAAAACCTAACAAAACAATTAACTCCTACTTAAAACAAGATTAAAAATCAGTTACAAGAAAACAACTGGGAATTCACAAATATCTGAAGATTAAACAACAAGCAACTAAACAACCAATGAGTCAAAGATGAAATCAAAGAGAAATAAAAAATATCTTATGACAAGTGAAAATGAAAAAAAAAAAGATAAGTGAAAATGGAAACTCAACATACCAAAACTTAAGGGATGAAGCAAGAGGTTTTATGAAGGAAATTTACAGATTTAATACCTACGTTAAGAAAGATCTCAATCTAACTTTACACCACGAGGAACTAGAAAAAGAACAAACTAAGCCCAAAATTAGTATAAAAAAGGAAATAACAAAGATAAAAGTGAAAATAAATGAAATAGAAACAAAAAGACAGGAGAAAAGATTAAAGACTTAAGAGCTGTTTTGTTAAAAAGATAAATAAAACAGACAAACCTCTGCCTTGACTTAACAAGGAAAAAAAGAGAAAGGAACCAAATAAAATTATAAAGAGGACACATTACAACTAACAT
Source organism: Potos flavus (assembly GCA_028534135.1). Taxonomy (NCBI): domain Eukaryota; kingdom Metazoa; phylum Chordata; class Mammalia; order Carnivora; family Procyonidae; genus Potos; species Potos flavus. Next base: position 118,986,594 of record CM052898.1, on the reverse strand, counting down.
CACACAAATACAAAAGATCATAAAACTATGAATAATTATATGGGCACACGACTGACTCAGTCAGTAGAACATGTGACCCTTTATCTCAGAGTTGTGAGTTTGAGCCCCACATTGGGTGCAGAGATTACTTAAAAATAAAATCTTAAAAATAAATAAATAAGTAAAATGTTTAAGAAAAAAACTATGAACAATTATATGCCAACAAAGTGAACAACCTAGGAGAAATGGATAAATTCCTAGAAACATACATGCTATCAAGACTGACTCATGAAGGGGCGCCTGGGTGGCTCAGCGGGTTAAAGCCTCTGCCTTCGGCTCAGGTCATGATCTCAGGGTCCTGGGATCGAGCCCCGCATCGGGCTCTCTGCTCGGCAGGGAGCCTGCTTCCCCCTCTCTCTCTGCCTGCCTCTCTGCCTACTTGTGATCTCTCTCTCTCTCTGTCAAATAAAAAAAAAAAAAGACTGACTCATGAAGAAATAGAAAATGTGAACAGAACAATTACTAGTAAGGAGACTGAATCAGTAATCAAAGACCTCCCAATAAAGGAAACTCCAGGATCAGATGGTGTAAAGGGTGATTTCTACTAAATATTTGAAGAATTGATACAAATCTTCCTCAAACTTTTTCAAAAAAATATGAGGGAGCACTTATAAATTCATTTTACAAAGCTAGCATTAAAAGTGGAGAATGTGAGTACTTTCCCTGACCCCAAAGCCAGACAATAACACTACAAGAAAATTACAAGCCAATACCCCTGATAAACATAGATGTAAAAATCCCCAACAAAATATTAGCAAACAGAATTCAACGGTACATTAAAAGGATCACGCACGATCAAGTGGTAGTTATTCCAGGTATGCAAGGATATATGGTTCAATATATGCAAATCAATCAGTGAGATATACACTAATAAAATGAAAGATAAAAATTGTATGATCATTTCAACATATGCAACAAAAAAAACACTTGATGTAATTCAACATCTATCCTTGAGAGCAACTCTCAACAAACTGGGTATCAAGGGGGTACACTTCAAAATAATAAAGCCCATACATGACAAGCCTACGCTAACATCGTAACGGTGAAAAACTGAAAGCTTTAGGAGCGCCTGGGTGGCTCAGTGGGTTAAGCCTCTGCCTTCGGCTCAGGTCATGATCTCGGGGTCCTGGGATCGAGCCCCGCAACGGGCTCTCTGCTCAGTGGGGAGCCTGCTTCCCCCTCTCCCTCTGCCTGCCTCTCTGCCTGTAATCTCTTTCTGTCAAATAAAATAAATAAAATCCTTTAAAAAAAAAAAACTGAAAGCTTTTCCTCTAAGATCAAGAACAAGACAAGGATACTCACTCTCTCCACTTTAATTCAACATAGTACTGGAAATTCTAGCCAGAGCAATTAGGCAAGAAAAAGAGATGAGAGGTGTCCAAATTGCAAAGGAAGAAGGAAAAGTGTCTCCATTTGAACATAATGTGATATTATATACAGAAAAATCCTAAAGACTCCACCCAAAAACAGTTAAAACTAATAAACAGGAGTGCTTGGGTGGCTCAGTTGGTTAAGTGTCTGACTCTTGATGTCGGCTCAGGTCATGATCTCAGGGTCCTGAAATCAAGCTCCACATCAGGCTCTGCACTCAGCAAGGAGTCTGCTTGTCCCTTTCCCTCTACCTCAGACCCTCCCCCCACAAACAAACAAATGAAATCTTTACAAAATAAATGAAAATAAAATAAAACTAATAAAGGAATTCAGTAAAGGGGCAGGTTATAAAGTCGACATAAAAATCAATCGTTTCTAAAACTAACAACTATCAGAAAGAAAATTAAGAAAATAATCCCAGTTACAACCGCACCAAAAACAGTAACATATTTAGCAATAAATTTAACCAAGGAAGTGGAAGGCCTGCACACTGAAAACTATTTTATACTGATGAAAGAAACTGAAGAAGACACAAATAATTAAAAGATATTCCATGCTCATGGACTAGAAGAACTAATATTGTTATAATGTCCATACTACCCAAAGCAATCTATAGATTAAGTGCAATCCTTATCAAAATCCTAACAGCATTTTTCATAGAAAAAGAAAAAAAATCATGAAGTCTGTATGGAATCATAAAAGACCCCCAAATAACTCTTTTTAGGAAAAAAAACAAAACAGAGGAGGCATCATACTTCTTGATTTCAAACTATATTTCAAAGCTACAGTAATAAAACAGTATGGTATTGCCATAAAAACAGATACATAGATCAATGGAACAGAAGAGAACACAGAAATAAAACCACACATATATGATCAATTAATTTATGGCAAAGGAGCTAAGATATACAATAGGAAAAGGATGGTCTCTTCAATAAACAGTATTGGAAAACTGGACAGCTACATGCAAAAAAATGAAAATAGACACTTATCCTACACCACATACAAAAACCAACTCAAAACACATGAATGACTTAAATTTAAGACCTGAAACCATAAAGCTCCTAGAAGAAAACAGAGGTAAGCTCCACGACACTGGTCTGGGAAATCATTTTTTCGATTTGACAACAAAAGCAAAGGCAACAAGAACATAAAAATAAACAAGTGCGATTACATCAAATTATAAAGTGCACAGGAAAGGAAATCATCAACAAAATGAAACTGCAACCTAGGGAATGAGAAAAAATATTTACAAATCATATAACTGATAAAAGGTTAATATTCAAAATATATAAAGAATTCACACACAGTTCAACAGCAAAAAACCAAACCAAAACAAACAAAAAAAAGCAAAAAAAAATCTGATTTAAAGATGGGCAGAGGAATTAAATATACATTTTTCCAAACAAAATATACAAATGGTCATTACTAATAATAAGAAAAACACAAATCAAAACCACAATGAGGTATCACCTTACACCTGTTAGAATGGCTATCATCAAAAATATGAGAGAGAACAAGTGTTGGCAAGAACGTGAAGAAAAGGGAATCCTGGTACACTACTGGTAAGAACATAAACTGGTGCAACTACTATGGAAAACAACAAGAGGTTCCTAAAAAATTAAAAACAGAACTGCCCCATTGCTGTGTACCTATATGCAAAGACAACAAAAATGGGTTATCAAAGTGCTATCTGCACTCCCATGTTCACAGCAGCATTATTTATAATAAACAGCCAAGATACGGAAACCTAAATGTCCATAACAGATAAATGAATAAAGACACGAATGAATCAAGATGTATATACATACATATACAGCTGACCCTTGCACATCATGGGTTGGAACTGTGCAGATCCACTTACGTGTGATTTTTTTTTTTACAATACTATAAATGTATTTTCTTTTCCTTATGATTTCTTTTTTCTGTTTTTTTTTTAAGTAAGCTCTACACCCAGTGTGGGGCTTGACCTCACAACCCTGAGATCAAGAGTCACATGTTCTGACTAAGCCAGCCAGGAGCCCAGCCCCCCTTATGATTTTCTTAATAACATTTTCTTTTCTCTAGCTTACTTTATTTTAAGAATACATTATATAATACATGTAACATACAAAATATGTATTAATCAACTGTTACTGTTATCGGTAAGGCTTCCAGTTAACAGTAGGCTATTAGTAGTTAAGGTTTTAGGGAGTCAAAAGTTACACCTGGATTTTTATTTTTTTTTATTTAAGAGAGAGAATGAGTGTGCAAGTGAGTGGGGGATGAGGAGAGCCACAAGGGAGAGGGAGAGAATCTTTTTTTTTTTTTAAGATTGTATTTATATTAAAAAAAAAGATGGTATTTTTTTTATTTTTTTTAAGACTGTGTTTATGTATGATTGATTGATTGATTGATTGATTTGACAGAGAGAGAGAGAGAGCACAAGCAGAGGGAGATGCAAAGGGGGAGGGAGAAGCAGGCTCCCTGCAGAGCAGGGGAAGCCCGATATGGGACTCGATCCTGGGACTCCGGGATCATTACCTGAGCCGAAGGCAGTCGCTTAACCACCTGAGCCACCCAGGCACCCCGAGAGAGAATCTTAAGCAGGCTCTATGCTCAATGCTCAGGGGTTCAATCTTGCAACCCTGAGATCATGACCTGAGCCAAAATCACGAGTTAGATGCTGGGGCGCCTGGGTGGCTCAGTCAGTTAAGTGTCTGACTCTTGGTCTTGGCTCAGGTCAGGATCTTGGGGTCCTGGGACTGAGCTCTGCATCGGGCTCCATGCTCAGTGGGGAGTCTGCTTGAGTATTCTCTTTCTCCCTCTCCCTCTGCCCCTCCCCTACCCTCTCTATCTCTCAAATAAATAAATCCAAAAAAAAAAGGAGTTGGATGCTTAACCAACTGAGCCATCTAGGTGCCCTTATACATGGATTTTTAACTGTGCAAGAGGTTGGTGCCCTTAACTCTTGAATAGCTCGAGACTGCTCAAAGGTCAACTGAGTGTGTGTGTGTGTGTATGTAATGGAATATTCTTCAGCCATAAGAAGGAAATTCTGACATTGGTGAGAATATGGATGAATGTGGAGGGCATTATGCTAAGTGGAATAAGCCAGACAGAAAAAGACAAATAGTACATGGTATCACATATTTCTGAAATGTAAAAAAAAATCAAACTCATAGAAACAAAGCAGAAAAAGTTACCAGAGGCTAGAGGTAGGGGAAATATAGAGAAGTTGGTAAAAGGGTATAAACTTTCAGCTTTGAGATGAATAAGGTCTGAGGATCTAATGCATAATGTGATGACTAATGTAGGTAACATTAAAATTTGCTGAGAGAATAGAACTTAAATGTCCACACACACACACACACACACACACACACACACACACACACAAATAGGTGACAGGGCGCCTGGCTGGCTCAATTGATGGAGCTTGAGACTCTTGATCTCAGGGTTGAGTTCAAGCCCCACATTGGGTGTAGAGATTACTTAAAAATAAAATCTTAAAAAAAAAAGTGAGATGATGAGGGATGTGTTGTTAAATTAACTTGATGACAGGAATCCCTTCAAAATGTATATATGCAAAAAAAAATAAAAATAAAAATAAAAAAAATTAAAAATTAAAAATTAAAAAAAACAAAATGTATATATGCATCAAATCATAATAGACACTTTAAATCTTTTGTCAGTTATATATGTCGGTAAGGCTGAAAATTTTTTTTTACTGAAGTATGGTTGACACAATGTTACACTAGTTTCAGGTGTACAACAAAATGATTCAACAATACATTATGCTATGCTCACCTATCTGTTCCCATATGCTACTACAATACCAGTGACTATAATATTCCCTATACTGGACCTTTTATCCCCATGACTTCTTCATTCCATAACTGGAAGCTTATATCCCCACTCTCCTAAAAAATTTTTTTCTTAAAAAATTGAATCCCATCAAGATTTAACAGCTCTATCACCTAACCAAGCAAAGTGAGTCTTTGCAGTTAATCCTTTTCTTTTAAACTTTTTTTTTCCTGGTCTAAGGAACATTCCCTTAAAGTTTTTTACTTCCTGATTACCATCACTCAATTAAAAAACAAAACAAAACAACATTACTTTTCCAAGCAGATACATGAGATAGAAATAAACTAGCATTATTACTGGGTTAGGGATACTCTAGCCTTTGCGTTGATTTCATTCAGGTTTCAGGGTGCTAGAACCTTGAACACTTCTGGTTCTTACCCATTGCTGCCAGGAAGGTTACAACTGGTCTCTTACCTTTTAAAAGCAAAAACAAACCATTCCCTTCAGTCCCGACCATGGTAAAACTAGTATCTTTAGCTCTCTCTTTATTTCATGAGGCCTCCTTATTACATTCTATTGGAAAATATGATCATGGCCCTCTATATGTTTATCTATGCCTATGGATACCCTTAATAATGCAGTGGGCCAAATTATACTGATTTCTAATGCTAATCCAAACTTGCATGTCTTGATCATAAAGTATTATCATTTCTATATTTAATGAATTCTGTTTCCTAATGATTTTGTTCAGTATTTCTGCACCTATATTCACAACTGTGAATGTCCTACAATTTTCCTTCTCTTACAAACTGTTTGGATTTATTAAAAAAGTTAGGCTACTCTCACAACATAAACTGACAAGTGTTGTTTCTTTTTCCCCAGAAGATTTTGGAGGTTTTGGGTTATTTTTTTGTTTGTTTTTTAAGTAATCTCTACACCCCCAATGTGGGGCTCAAACTCTTGACGCCCAGGATTAAATCTCTACCAACTAAGCCAGCCAGACATCCCTCCCCAGAAGATTTTGTACACAACTGAAACTATGTGCTCACTCAGCCTGTAAAGCAATCTAAACCTAGTAGTTTGGTTTGGTTTTGTGATGGCAATGTTTTAAAAATCAGTAATTAAACTTACTTAGTAGTTCTAAGACTTCAAGGTTTTTCCTAAGCCCTAAGTTCTATTTTTCTAGGAACTCTCCATTTCACCTAAATTTTCAATTGGCATAACGATGTTATTTCTTATCTCTTTAAGAGTACAGCATCTGTAGCTATGCCTTTTTTCATTTCTAGTATTTTTATCTTCTTTCTCCTTAATTTCACTAGATTTGTGTATACTTTTTTCTCCCTAATTTCTTTGCTTCTCCAACTGCATTATTTTGTCTAATTGAGATATTTCACTAATTTTAAACTTTTCTTCTACTGCATTTTCTTCTACTGTAAACATTTCCTTTTAAATATCCCTTTAGTGTTATCCTACAAATTTTGATTTTATTATTTAGCTTTCGATATTTAAATGTCATTTTCCATTGACTTATGCATTGTTTAGAAGTAGTTTGAATTTCTAGACATAAAGTTTTCTAGGGGCACCTGGGTGGTTCTTTGAGTTAAGTGTCTGACTTTGGCTTTGGTCATGATCTCAGGGTCCTGGGATCAAGCCCCACACTGTCTGCTTCTCCCTCTCCCTCTGCCCAACCCTCTGCCCAACCCCCAACTTGTGCCCTCTCTGTCTCTCTCTCAAATAAGTAAATAAAATCTTTAAAAAAAAGTTTCCTAGTTTTCCTACTGTCACTGATTAACTTTACCATAACAGTAGTCAAAAAAGTAGTCTGGCTGGGGGGCCTGGGTGGCACCATCGGTTGAGCTTCCAACTCTTGGTTTTAGGTCCTGGTCTCAAGGTCATGAGATAGAGGCCCAAATCAGGCTCCGTGCTCAGTGCAGAGTCGGCCTGAGATTCTCTCTCCCTCTGCCCCTCCCTCACACATCCAAGTGCACTCTGTCAAATAAATATTCAAAAAAAACCAAAACCAAAACCAAAACCAAACGTAGTCTGGGAGCGGCTGGCTTGCTGAGTCAGTGGAGTGTGTGACTCTTGATCTCGGGGTTGTGGGTTCAAGCTCCAAGATGGGTGTAGAGATTGCCTAACAATAAAATCTCAAAAAAAAAAATAAATAAATAAAAGTGGTCTGTAGTCCTTGAAGCTTGCTTTATGGCCTATTGTGTAGTCCATTTTCATAAATGTTCCTTAAGTGCTTAAAAATGTTTAACTAGGGGCACCTGGGAGGCTCAGTCAGTTAAGCAAACAACTCAGGTCATGATCTCTGGGTCATGGGTCCCCGCACTGGGCTCTGCACTCAACGCAGAGTCTGCTTCTGCCTCTCCCTCTGCTCCTCCCCCCACTTGCTCTTGCTCTTTCAAATAAATAAATAATATCTTTTAAAAAACTGCTTCAACTATTACATGTACTAGTCTATATGTATATATTAGATCAACTTTATTAATTGATGTTCAGATCTTTTACATTCATACAGGTATTTTGCTTAATCCATCAATTACGGAGAGAGGTGCATAAAATCTCAGTATACTCAGTACATTTAGAAATTTCTCCTATGGGGTGCCTGGGTGGCTCAGGGGGTTAAAGCCTCTGCCTTCAGCTCAGGTCATGATCTCAGGGTCCTGGGATCGAGCCCCGCATCAGGCTCTCTGCTCAGCAGGGAGCCTGCTTCCCCCTCTCTCTCTGCCTGCCTCTCTGCCTACTTGTGATCTTTCTGTCAAATAAATAAATAAAATCTTAAAAAAAAAAAAAGAAATTTCTCCTATGGTTCTGTCAACTTTGGTTTAGATGCTTTAAGACTGTTAGCTAGAACACAGAAGTTTAGAAATTTTGTCTCTCTGGTAAACAGAACTCTTTAACCTCATATAACTCTTTTCCTTTATTAATGCTTTTGGTCTAAAATTCTATTTTGCCTGGTATCAATATGCTACACTGGTTTTCTGGTGGTTAGTATCTGCCAGCTATTTATTTGCTTGCTTTCAATCTTTCTGTACTTAAATGTGTCATTGAGAAACAACAGAGAACTAAATTTTAGATTATTTTATCTCAAGGTAGTAATTTATTTTTTTTAAATATTTTTATTTTTATTTATTTGAGAGAGACAGAGAGAGACAGCGAGAGTGGGAACACAAGCAGGGGGAGTAGGAGAGGGAGAAGCAGACTCCCCAATGAGCAGGGAGCCCGATGTGGGACTCAATCCCAGGACCCTAGGATCATGACCCGAGCCGAAGGCAGCCACCTAATGACTAAGCCACCCAGGCGCCCAGTTTCTATCTTTTAAATAGCTAACTAAATCCCTAGGCAATTTTTATGATTGTTGATATATTTAGATCTGTTGTTACTAAATTATTTTATATTATTTGTCTTGTTTTTTCTCTTTTTCACATCCCTCCCCCTGTCCCTGCGTGTCTTCTTTTGGAATCAGGGATTCCTCCCTCCACCTTTTTTTCGTTCAATTTCCCCACCTTCCTCTTACTACTTTTGAAGTTTAAATCTCTATGTCTAGGGTGCCTGGGTGGATCAGTCGGTAAGCATCTGCCTTCGGCCCAGGTCATGATCCCAGGGTCCCGGGATTGAGTCCTGCGTCGGGCTCCCTGCTCAGTGGGGAGCATGCTTCTCCCTCTGCCTGCTCTGTCTGCCACTGCCCCTGCTTGTGTTCTCTCTGACAAATAAATACATAAAATCTTAAAAAAAAAACAAAAAAAAACTGTCTACTTTTTTAGTTAGCTTAGACACTCTAACATTCTTAACAAGTCTAATGTAAATCAGTAATTTTTCCCTCTTCTAGAACAAACAAGGACTTTATAACTCTTATGCCAATCATTCCCTCTCTACCTTAAATCCATGATGAACCATTATTTTAGTTCTAGCTGGTCTTCAAAAAACCCACACACCTACATATTAAATGTAATTGTTCAAAAACATCAATGATGGTTTCTCCCCAGTCTTCTGGTGGGTCCATCTAGATTTCCAGTTTTGGACTTTCTGAGCTCACAGGTCTTATACTATTGTTAAGAAGCCAACTCTTAACACTTCACATGGTCTAACAGTCTAGCTAAATGCATGCTAATTCTAAAATAATCTATAAGTAGAAATCTAATTGCCTTAATCATATTTTATGCTTCCATTTAAATACGATCACACAGACCATGAGAAATCTTTGCTTTTATTATCCTGAGATTTTTAAATGTAGTTCTTGTTTGTTATTTGTGGTCCATTAACTGGGGCTTGGAAGATTTTCCCCAACGTGACTTTTCCCCCCAAATAATTACTGTCTGCCTGAATCCTTTATTTTCAATAACTGAACCTAATTACAATTTTCATAAATCAACTTATTCAACAAATATTTAGTGACTACCAACTACTGTAAGCTATAAAACAAACAAGACATACTTCCTACCCTAAAGAGATTCCAGTGTGATTTGGGAAAAATACATAGAAATAGGAAATGATAATATAATATGATAAAGATGACAAGAGAGCATAGAGAAAATATGCCTAATCAGGGAGGAGAAAGGCAAATAAAGACTCTGTGAGAAAATAACATTCTTATGCTATTTGAGGATTTATGTCTTTATCCATTTCTAGATACTTGGCAAAATGACAGCACTCCCACGAGACACCATGAGATCATATTGTTAAAGAGTTAGCCCTTCAGCTTGGAGAAATTCTGTCTTCAAGACATGCTGTTACTTTTTGTTAAAAATTTAAAACATTTCAATTTGAACAACAAACATTTCTTAGCAATTAGCTAAGGCCCCAAAGGATAGACCTAGGTAAGAAAGTTTAAAATTCTTATAACTTATCCACACTAATATACTTGATAAAATACACCATTTGTATATGGGTGCCTGGCTGGCTCAGCCTGTGGAGTGCACAACTGTTAATTTTAGGGTTGTGAGTTCCAGCCCCACGTTGGGTATAGGGATTACTTAAAAATAAAATCTTAAAGAAAAAATACCCCATTTGTATAAAAGCTCGTGTCTCAGAAATTTTTACCAAGCACAATTTTACTCTATGTCAAAGATTAGCAGACACACTGAGGCAGTTTCAAGTCTCTGGACCTTAGTTTACTTTTAAAACAACTAAGAGTTTGAGGGAAAATATCCTTAAGGTCTCGTCACAATAATACTAAGATAATAGAAGTATGCCAGAGTATTAACATAAATGGATAACTCAAAATGAGAGAATTCAACTGGATACTCACTTGGACACATTGCCCACTACTATTGTTTTCTTTACAAAAAGTCGTGAAGTCTCATCTCCTGTGAGATCAGCATTCCGCTGCTCTGTTTTATGAGAGCCAGTAATACTAGCAGTGTCCTGAAAGAAATCATAATCAATTTTCACTTTCAATTTGGTCAATTTCCAATAGGCAGAAACCATAAAATCATTCAAGGTATGAATGGAGCAACTCAGACTTTTTTTTTTTAATTACAAAATTCTCTGGCTTTGTGGTATCTCTCAGAGCATAAAATTTTACTGTATCTTTTACATTAGTTTACAAAAAATGTTTGTTCGCTATAACTCCATGTGTATGTATGTGCTTTTAACAGACACATCTGTGCTATATATGCAAATAGGATATGGAAGGATATACGAGAAACTATTACAATGGTTACCTCTGGGAAAAGGGAGTGGGGAAAGGAGTCAATGGAATTTACTTTCTTTTCAACCTTCTGTATTATTAAAAATTTTTCAATGAGAAGTAACGTAGACAAATGACTAAAGTTTGACTATGGAGATAAGACTGCCAGGGTTTAAATCTTGGCTCTTCCATTTACTATATGTGAAGTTTTGTGTAATTACTTAACTTCTCTGTCTCAATTTCCTCATCTATAAAATAAAGATAACAGGGGCACCTGGCTGGCTCAGTCAGTGGATCATGTGATGGTTGATCTCTGGACTGTGACTTTGAGCCCCATCTTGGGTATAGAGATTACTTAAAAATAAAAAACAAAACAAAAAAAAACCTAGGGGCACCTGGGTGGCTCAGTTGGTTAAGCATCCAAATCTTGATTTCAGCTCAGGTCATGATCTCAGGGTCCTGGGATTGAGCCCTGAGCTGGACTCTGCACTGAGCACAGAGCCTCCTTAAGATTCTCTCTCTCCCTCTCCCTCTGCCCCTCCCCACCACTTTGTCTAAAAAAAATTTTAAAAAAAGGATAATCTCACATGATTGTTTTGTACAGTTCCCAGAGAAGTGCCTGGTACACAGTAAGCACTAAATATATGTTACATAAACATGAGCATGTATATTACATATAAGATGATAAGTTTCTAATTCCTATGACCAGTATTGCCTAAATTCTTTTTAATTAAAAAAACAAAAGAAAAAACAAAAAAAATCAAATGGGTGCCTGGCTGCGTTAGCTGGTAAAACATGTGACCTCTTGATCTTGGGGTTATAAGTTTGAGCTCTATGTTAGGTGCAGATATTACTTAAAAATAAAATCTTAAGAAAACAAAACACAAAAACCCACAAAAAAAAAAAAAAAAAGAAAAAGCAGTATTTGCCCAGAAATAAAACTGGTAAGAAACAAATAAATCCAAACATTAAGAGTTTTCATTTTTGGGTGGTGGCGTTATGAATGACTTTTCTTTTTCATTTTCTTGTCATTTAAAATTTTCAACAACGAACACATGAATTTATAATTAGAAAATTTTTTAAATTTAATTTTTATCAAAAATAAATCAAATCCTTGATGTCTGAATATGTGAAAAGCAGCCTGGAGATCTCCTCTATAACAGAACATCTGGGTGAGAAAAATCATCTAATAAGGGCTCTATAGCTAAATATTATACATCAAGAAATTCAGAGCAGCCTGAGATGGGAACTCAAATAAGGAATTGGCAGGATCAAAGAGGAATAAATGGTTTTCAATTCTACTTATTATTTGTCAAGTTTCCCCCAGTTATCAAGTATCTTATTAAAGCATTTAAGTTTCACAAAGGAAAATGATGAAGAGAGAACAAACACGACAGACTGGAAAGACCTTGGACAAGGTGACAGAACTACCAATCCTTCAAGGTTTCTCTCTTACCAATGTGGATGGCATCTAGGAGTTGTGCCATGCACAGTTCTGATTCAGCTTAATTCAGTTTAATTCTCAGCTCTGATACTTTTGGATAAATGTAACTGTAAGCTCTTTGAGACTCAGTTTCCCCATCTCCAAAAGGGATATAATTAACGTATTTCCTAGAGTTTCTATGAAGGTGAAATGGAATAACATGTACATACTTAAAAAATACTAGTTCCCTCCTCTTCTCCCTCCCACCCATCAAACTATACCCTTCCAGTATTTCGGCTTGGTCTCTGTTCCATGTTGTTTGAGAGTCTTTCTTCTATATCCATATTGCTGTTATTGTCTTTGTCAGATAAGAAGTCATTATGTTGAGATAAAGAATCACTTTCTGAATGATTGGCTGATGGTGTCTCTGATCTCTGATTGGCAGGAGAGGAAGACCTAGATGGTGACTCCAAAAATTTCTTGATAGCAGGATGATTAAAAACCATTGTATCACATGTCTTTGATCCCTGTGAAAATGAAAGCAAACAAAACGAACTTTTAATCAAATCTACTGAAATTTTAACCTTTCCAAAATCCTCATCTATTTAGGGATCATGCTTAAAATCCTTCAAAATCTGCCCACACCCATAAAATGAAGTCCAAACTCCTTAACGTGGTCTGAGCCAACAAAAGCTAGAAAGTGATAATTACGTCAAGGTCCCAACACTAAAAGCTAAAGGTGCAAGTTCTTTGAAACTAAATGAAAAATAGAGGTAAATATATAGTAACATATGGAAAATAAGATTTGACTTAAAAAAAAAATAAGCTTCACACTGCTTTAACACAAACACATCAACTGCTCTACATAAAATATCCCTATAAAATATATAAAGATATAAAAAAAAAAAGTATATGTAAAATGGCTCCCATGTAGGAGTAAAATGTAGTATAGAATGCTTTAAAATGATTCATACTTACATATAAAATTTGTCATGAGTCCAGTACTGAAGCCTGGAGTATTTTTGTGTATCTTGTTACTTGGATACAAAATACAGTGTATTCTGTTATAATGGGAAACACTCTACAGCTCCTAGGAAGCCCAGCTTTCAAAAACTGTGCAAGTAACATAATTTAGCAAGAAGAAAGGAGCCAGAGGCTAGTATTTCAAAGCAACAAAATTATTGAATCTCAATAATAAAGGGTATTTTTTAGAGCTGTGATGTATTTTGTTACAGCAAACGAAAAACAATTAAATGGCAGATCATAATAGACAAAAATACACCTAATATCTTCGAATCAATTCTAATCAGAATATAACAGGAAAAAAATCAGCGCACTTCTAGACTACCAAATAACACAGAACTGCTAATGGTTAAAAAAAAGAGAGAGGGGGGTGCTGCCTGGGTGGGACAGTTGGTTAAATAACTGGTTAAGTAACCAATTCTTTGCTTCAGCTCAGGTTGTGAACTTAGGGTCATGAGATCAAGCCCAGTATCAGGATCCCCACTCAGCAGGCAGTCTGCTAAAGTTTCTCTCTCCCTCTGCTCCCCATCCCCATCGTGCCCTCACTCACATGCTCTCTCTAATAATAAACAAATTTTAAAAACAACACGACCACCAACAAAACATTAAATGGACAACCTCCTCTTCAAACAGAGTAGCTACAAGTCCCATGTCACGCAGATGCTAGCTTATAATGTCCATCTTGTTGGATCCGATAGCAAGTCATATAACAGATGACAGTAAAATCTGCCCTGGGTTGAAGAGTGTCTCCCAAAAATTCATGTCCACCCCGAACCTGTGAATGTGACTTTATTTAGAAACAGGGTCTTTGCAGATGTAATCAAGCTGATAATGTCATAGTGGATTAGGGCTTACCTACAAAAAGGGAAATGTGGAGAGAGAGAAACTGTGAAGATACGTAAGAGGGAAAATATCCATGCGAAGATAGGGGCAGAAACTGGAGTGATGTAGCCACAAGCCAAGGAATGCCAAGGTTTGCCAGCAACTGCCGGAAGGCAAGAGAAGGTGAGGAAGGATTCTTTCCTAGAGTCTTTAGAGAGAACACAGTCCAGCAACACCTTGATTTTGGACTGTTAGCCTCCAGAATCATGAGATAATAAATTCTTCTTGTTTTAAGCCACCAAGCTAGTGGGAATTTGTTATGGTAGCTCTAAAAAATAGTTCAGACTCTAGTATGCATTAGGGAAACTCCTGCAGTAGAAGAAACAACTATCTAACATCTAAGACTAAATTCAAATAATGCTCCAGATTTCTCTAAGACAACATCAGGAGTATGACCAATGCCAGGGACTCTCCAGCAACACAGGATGACATGAAAGCCAAAATATCCTACATCTTATCTGTAAAAACCATGGGGGACAATGCAAACCAGTGTGGCATCATATCTTCCCCAGGCCTGCCACCACTCTCATTAATTATCTAATTCTAATTGAGAAAACTTAAGAAATTTGAAAATGAAAAATAAACAAAAATTATATGAAATTATCAAAATGTCAAACAAGAAGAAACACTTCTGTTTCAGTTCAATCCTATCCCTATTCCTTTATAAATGGAGCAATCCAGTGGCAATCACATTACCTAAGTGATAAAACTTAATATTCCAAACAGCAGGACAATCTGATTACTAGGTCTCCTGATGTGATATGATATGAGGTATCTAGCATCACCTATGAAGTATTATTGCCAAAAACTTCTAACTTTAATCAAATCTTTAGACCCAACTACCAGATTGCAAAAAAATAGAGGGAATGAAGGAATAACCCAAGGAAAAAAAAATAAACACAAAATGCGAGCTATTCTATAAATGGCCTGATCTCTTTAAGTAAGTCAATATCATGGGGGGAAAAAGGTGAACTATTTTAGATAAAATGAGTCTAGAGAAACCAAACAACCAAATGTAGCTCATGAACCTTGATTAGATCCTACATCAAAAAACCAGCTTTAAAAGATATTTTGGGGATGACTGGGAAAATCTGAATATGGACTGGTTATCAAATAATATCAGGAAGTCATAGAAGAATATCCTTGAGGAAATGCATGATTTAAGTACTGAAGGGTGAGGTGTCATGATGCCTGGAACTTATTTTCAAATGTTTTATGGAAAGTAAGATAGATAAAACAAAGATGACAAAATGTTAAGATGGTGATTCTAAGTGATGCAAAAACAGGTGCTTATTTAATCTCTTCTGTGGATTTGAAATTTTTCATAGAAAATGAGGGAAAAAAATCAGGACTTCCTGAATAGGGTATATCTACTGAAACTACAAATTGGTATTCATTAGGAAAATCAATCTATCTATAACTTACTCCAAAGCTGATCACAATTAAAGGAAGAATAAGGCAAGTCAGAACAGGGTCTCACTTAACTTTGTATCTAACAAAGCCTAGGAACATGTTAAATATTAGTTGGAGAAGGTTTAGTATAAAGGAAAAAATGTTGTGGTGCCTGGCTAAGTCGTTGGTTAAGTTTACAACTCCTGATTTCAGCTCAGGCCATGACCTCAGGGTCATGAGATTGAGCCCCGTGTCGGGCTCTGTGCTAAGCATGGAGCCTGCTTGAGATTCTCTCTCTCCCTCTCCCCCTCCTCCACCCCACACGCAAGCTCTCTAAATAAAAAAATTAAAAATAAATAAAGAGAAAAATGATACTTAGGATTATTGACAGTTTATACATTTTCCCAGGAAGGTAGGCTAGGCTTCTTGAATTCCAAAGGTCAATATAAGAAATGTTTCAAAGGCAGGAATTTCACATCAACACTAATCTCCCGTTCACACAACAAATATGGATAGCCAGAAATGACTGTAGATGAGGAAGACTTACCTCGGAAACTTTTAGAAGTCCTGCAGAAGCATAGTAGTTTGCAACAATGCAGGCACGAAGTTTATCCATCATCCTTCTTGCCTCAATCAGTCGCTAAAAACAAATGTCAACTTGTTACTTTAAAAAATAGAAATCACAGATGAGATATACTATAAAAAATTCATAAAATAAGAAATACAAATGACCAAAAGCTCGATTCTCTAATAATCAAAGAAAGGCAAATAAAAATGACCACCTCCACCGGTTACACTGCAAAAGACTTTTTAGGATGACAAAAGCCAATGTTTACAAGAGTATGTGGACATGTTAATATGTATATTTATGTGTATGTATGCATATTCATTGAGAAATGTCCACAAAGATACTGGGCACAAGAGCAAAAAGGAATTATTTTTTGGGATGGAATTTCAAGTAATTTTTTATTATGTTTTTCTGCAATTTCATTTATAGGAAAAAAAAAAAAGACATATGTCTTTTTTCCAAAATGAGAACACTCTTTTTAAAAGAACAGCAAAAGGGGGGAAGGGTGCCTACATGGCTCAGTCAGTTAAGCATCCAACTCTTGATTCAGCTCAGAGTCCTGGGACTGAGTCCTGTATGTGCACTCAGTGGGGAGTCTGCTTCTCCCTCTTCCTCTGCCCCTCCCCGCTGCTCGTGCACTCTCTAATAAATAAATCTTTAAATAAATAAAAGAACAGCAAAGGGGAAAAACCATGATTCTATCTCAATAGATTTTTTTGCAATAGCTTTGTTGGTTTTTTAAAAATTTATCACCATTATACCTGGTCAATGACTTCAATTTCATGTTCCTTATTCTTCATTTCAAGTGCAAATTGTTCCTTGATAATAGTCTCGATCTTCTGTACAGCAGCATCTCGAGCTGCACAATGAACATAAAATAATCCAAGGTCTAATTACTCAGTGACTGTCATGTGTTAAGTCAGTATGCAAAAGAAGAAACCCAGGAAACAGTAATTCCTACATGGAGAAACCTAGCGGCTGTCACCTTAACCAATGATGAAAAGTTAACATCACTAATATGGGAGCGAACTGACTTCATGTGTTTTGACATAATGCACTGAGAAGTCTACATCACTCTAAGGCAATCTGGCCAAAAATGCTAAATCTAATTACAGAGAACACCCAACAAACCCAAACTGAAGGACATTCTACAAAATAACTACTTTATATGATTCAAACATTAGAGTCAAGAAAGGTAGACAGGTTGAGGAAATTAAAAGAGATTAAAGAGATACGACAACAAAATGCATTGTGTGATCCTGGACTGGAGCCTAGGAAGGGAAACAGTTATAAAATACAATTACTACGAGACTGGTAACACCTGGATATGGACTGGATGCTACATAATGTAATGGATGAATGTTAAAATTTCCTGCTTCTGATAATACTGTAATTACATAAGAGAATCCCTTTAAGAAATACACTTGTGTTTACAGGTGTCCAATTTATTTTCCAATGATTTCAAAAGAATGATGTGCATATATATATATATACACATACATATATATATATATATATGCATGTATATGAGAGAGAGAGAGTGAGTGTGTGTGTGTGTTTGGGGGCGGGGAAAAAGACTGATAAATCAAATGAGGCAAAATATAAACAAATGACAAATTAATCTGGATAAAAGACATAAAAGTATTCCTTGCAATTTTTCTGCTTGTAATTATACCAAAATAAAATTACTGAACAAGAAAAAGAAATCCACTAAGATTCTGAGAGAAATATTTGGTGACCTGTGAGAAACCACAGTCCCAAAGACAAAGAAAATAAAAAGATAGCTAGAGGGGAGGTAGTCTGTGACATAAGAGCAGTTCATAAAGAAGGCAGGAAGCTTCCTTCTGTAGAGAAGAATCTAACAAGTAACTCAGCAGTTCCTGATCACAACTACCTAAAAGAATGAGCAAAGAAAGAATCTAAAAGTAAAGAAAATGCTCTGGGGCACCGGGATAGCTCAGTCAGTTAAGTGTCCAACTCTTGATTTCCACCCAAGTCATGATTTCAGGGTCATGAGATCAAGCCACATGGCAGGCTCTGCCCTGGTGTGGAGCCTGCTTGGGATTCTCTCTTTCTCTCTGCCCCCCACAATTTCTCTCTCCAAAAAAAAAAAAAAGAAGCCTCCTTTTTTTTTTTTTAAAGATTTTATTTAATATTTATTTGAGAGAGGGACAAAGATAGTGAGAGAGAGCACATGCAGGGAGGAGAGGAAGAGGCAGGCTCCCCGCTGAGCAGGGAACCTGACGCAGGGCTCGATCCCAGGACCCTGGGCTCACGACCTGAGCCGAAGGCAGATGCTTAACCAACTGAGCCACCCAGGCGCTCCCAAAAGCCTCTACTCTTCAAAGTAATATTATACTATATGATAACTGGAATTTAAATAAAAACTCAAGGGGGTCACCTGGGTGGCACAGTTAGATGAGTGTCTGACTCTTGGTTTTAGCTCAAATCATGATCTTAGGGTCATGAGATAGAGCCTGGTGTCAGTGTCTGCTTGAGATTCTCCTCTCTCCCTCTGCCTCTCCCCCCACACACGCTCTCTCTCCCTATCAAATAAATAAATAAATCTTTTAAAAATTTTTGAAATAAAAAAAAAGAAAAAAGAAAATGCCTCTAGAAGAGATAGAATTCCGATGATGACTGCTCAAAGTAATATGTAACTCAAGAGTTTAAAATATCAGATACAAGGGGAAAAAAGAGCCAAATAACTGCTTGAAAACCCTGGAATTTGGGGGCATCTGGCCGGCTCATTCAGTAGAGCATGCAACTCTTGATGCTGGGGTTGTAAGTTCAAGCCCCACATTGGGCGTAGAGATTACTTAAAAATAAAATCTTTAAAAAAGAAAAAAAAACCTGGGAATTACACAAAATGAGCCTATGTTTGTAATATGAAAAAAAATGATGTTCACTCATGCTTTGGAGCATATGAAAAATTGCAGGAAAATTTGGACCCTTTGATGACCCATGTCATTTTCTCCCTGTGAAATATGCCATTAAATTGGCAACTTCAAACCAATAATGGTATAAGTTAGCACTGTGGATATGTCTGCATGGAGGAAAATGACTGGTTTTTGTCATTACAAAAAAAAGAGTATTTTCTAGTATTACTATATATCCTTATATATATATATATCCTTGTCTGTAGAAACCAGCAGATACTCTTAGGGAAGAGGCTGAAGTCAGAGACCGTGATCACTGAAGGCTGTTTTATCTTAAGCCCCTTAGAGAGAAACTCTTCTAAATTATGTCTTTCATGGAATAAATAAAAACAAAAACAATAAACAAAACAATATAAGCAAAAAGAAGCATCCTACCAAATCTACTTCGAGCAAAATTCTGAAAAATAAAAACATGGTTTGGGATTAAGCACAGAATGGTCACCAAGAGGAAGAACAGCAAATTATCCCTCAGTAGGAAAAACTGTCCCTGCTTAGGCTGAGTACCTGGGAACTTATACCAGATTTAAACTGAATTTATTATGTTTACTAAAACAATCAGTTTTCCCTCTTATTTTTATTAAGAAAGTTATGCCATCTGATGCATTTGAGTAATGGATCTAAGTGTCACATTTATTTGGCTTATTACTGAAAGGAAATAATTTCCTTATAAATAAAATAATAACTAAATGATGGGAAAGGTTGCAGTGAAATGTTTTCATTATTTGGAATTCAATTTGATAATTTTTGGTCCACAAAGACTTTCGGGAGGTACCTATGACTTGATTGCACTTAGAGACACAAATTTTCTTTCACTACTTCAACACTAGGGTCACTAATCTTTGTGGGGCTACAACACTTTATGACTTGGATGCCTTCTTTACCCAGCGGTAGGTGTCAACTTACATAGATTTATTATTTAAATAAACAGCAGTGAATTTCAGCAATAATTTGTTTTAAAAACTCAAATTCAGCACCTTCCCCTGAGATAGCTTAAAATATTCTGGGTAGCTACAGACACATAGTTGATGATTTGCTCTTCAACTAATTATATGATCTTGGGCAAGTAATTTAATGCCTCTGAGCCTAAACTACTAGAGCTAAGTGCAGGAGTTAAACTGGATCAGTATCTTCCAAATTTTTGTCATTCGTATACCACCTTTAAGTTACCTACACCACATCTGAGAACCATATGAAACACCTAATTCACATAATTAAATAATATATTTAAATAATTTTAGCCTTATCCTCAGCAACAGTAGTCATGAAACTATAAGTTTGATGAGACCATATCTTTCCAACAGACTAAAATAATATGCCACTATTACAATAAAAAACCTTAATCCATGTACCACCCATTATCATCTACCCATACTGCATATTATAAGACTTTATGGTTATGCCTAACATACAACGATAGCTAAAACTTACAGCCAGTCTCATTATTGACACTTTCACTGTCTATGTGATTGTCTTCTGGCCTTCTTCAACACACATGGTGTATTGCTATTAACAGAGCACTTAACTAATCCCTCTTCAAATTATACAAAACGGTGGAATTGCATTTTGTTTTCATTCCTATAAATCTTATAAGGAAGTACATCTCAACAAAGAAATAATTTTGTAAAGCAGGTGAATTTTTACCTGAATTCTCAATTGCTTTATGACGCTTATTTGGAAGGGCCACAGATACATCCTCATAATCAGGGTCCGTTTCTTTGATTGTTCGCTTGATTCCAGACATGATGACATTCGTTCTTCACTGTGAAGTAATAATAAATAAATAAACATACAAATAAACACTGCCCAATGCTAGTACTTATAAATATATGTGTACGCATACACAAAGAGAATAAATATTACATAATATTGAACTCTTAAGTCTCTGCATAAACATGTACATATACCTGCTAAAGTTAAAAGCATAACTAACTTCAAAAGTTTACTAAAAACAGGGGCGCCTGGGTGGCTCAGTTGGTTAAGCGTCCAACTCTTGATTTCCACTCAGGTCATCATGTCAGGGTTGTGAGACTGAGCCAGGCATCAGGCTCTCCATTCAGCACAGAGTCAGCTCGCGATTCTCTCTCCCTCTGCATCACTCACCCCCCACCCACTGCATGCACACACTCTCTGATAAATAAGTAAATTTATTTTTAAAGTTTACTAAAAACAAAAAACAAAACCATCATCATCTGTCAGAAAATGCAGGTTTCCCTTTCGACAGAAAATCCTTTAACAAGACAGCACATCGCTCAGACTTCTCAAAAGGAGCCAGGCTTTCACAGAAGGGTATTCATAAGGAAAGGAAAGAAACCAGACTTTGATGAAAGCATGGTAAAGGCCAAATAGCACCTTTGAATTCACAATACAAAACATGAGCAATACATATAGTTACGGTCTTAATAAATAAGTTATCATACAAATCCTCTAGTACTTACACAGTACCTGCTACATAACAGGTACTCAATAAATATTACCATTACTGATCACTTTTCATTACTCATAATAAACCCAAATCATAGACATATTAAGCAAGTTTGCAATATAGTAAACAAGTCCTATGTACACAGGTCTTCAAATAAAACAATCCCATAAATCTTCTAGATCAGTACTGTCCCCATACATTAGCAACTACTCATATGTGGCTATTTAAAGTTAGTTAAAATTTTAAAAAATTAAAAATAAAAAAAATAAAATTAATTCAAAATTCAGTTCCTTTCACATTTCATTTTTTTTTTTAATTTCATTTATTTTTGCAAAAGAGAGAGAGAGAGAACATGAGCAGGGGGGAGGGGTAGAGGGAGAAGCAGACTCCCCACCAAGCAGAGAGCCTGATGCGGGACTTGATCCCAAGACCCTGGGATCATGACCTAAGCCAAAGGCAGAAGCTTAACCAACTGAGGCACCCAGACGCCCCACATTTCAATTTTTCAATTTCAGAACTAAACACATTTCAAGTGCTCAACAGCTATCAGTGGCTAGCAGATATAGAACATTTATATCATTGCAAAAAGTTCTACTGGACACTGTTCCTTTTCCAAACTGTGTTTCATTGAGCACTTAGTAATATCTCATGAGTTAGTTTAGGAAATGCTGCTCAAACCAGCACTGTCCAAAAGACATATAATGTGAGCCATGTATGAATTTAAAATTCTCTAGCAGCCACATTAAAAAAAGGAATAAAAGGGGCACCTGGCTGACTCAGTCAGTAGAGCATGCAACTCTTAATCTCAGGGTCATGATACTGAGCTCAACATTGAGCGTAGAGATCACTTTAAAAAAAAAATAGGAAAAAGAAATGGGTGAAATTAATTTTAATAGTATTTTTACTTAATCAATGTACCCAAAATATCATCATTCCAATGATGTAGTCGATATGAACAAATTAGCAATAAAATATTTTACATACTTATCTAAGTCTTTAAAATCCAGTGTGTATTTTACAGTCAGAGCACATCTCAATTTGGACCAGCCACACTTCAAAGGCTCAATAACTACCTGTGGCTAGTGACTCCCTTACTGGGCAGCCAGGGCCTACCGATACAGTATACAGATAAGAAGACATGCGTTAATCTATGACACAGAAAAGACAAGAAGAACTACCTGATTTCCAAACCTCTGTTCTACCACTAATAGTTATTTACCTAACCAAAGGCAACAATACACAATAAGTATTTATTGAGGTAATAAGAAGTTTTAAAATAAAATTAATTTAAAAATATTAACTCAAAAATACTTTTTATTGAAAGTTAAAAAAAGAAATAGCAATTTAAAAGTTTCTTGGCTTAGTCCAGTTCTATCACCCATCCCAGAGACACTCACATAATTCAGCTGGGAGAGCGACCCATTATGTAATGATATATATTTAAATCCTGGATCTAAGAGATCATTTTTTCCTGTTACTGCTACCTTGTATAATAAGCTCAAAAATGTTCTAAAAACTCCAGCACTTATAAACATCCAGAATCAAGACATTTAATGTTTCTTCACCATCATTACACACCTGCTATAATTTAGAATATAAATGAGTCTTTACTTTTGCAGAGGCCCTGAATCCAACTGTTATTTTGTGTTTCTAAAGCTTATAAAAAGTGAGAGTAATGGGACACCTGGCTGCCTCAGTTGGTAGAGCATGTGACTCTTGACCTCAGGTCATGAGTTCAAGTCCCACGTTGGGTGCAGAGCTTACTAAAAATAAGATAAAAAATAAAAAAAAATTTTTTTTAAAAAGTGAGAGTAAGGTCTTGCCTTCTCTATTTGGTCTGCAACTAGTTTTAGATGACATGAAAAAATCTTGGGCCATTAGATAAAGAATACATTCTCAAAAAAAAAAAATCAACAAACCTCATTCTTTCTACTTTAATACAGATGGGGAAAAAATATACCTCCTATTCTTTGATAAACCTAGAATCAGATGAGACACATCCTAGCAGATCTTCAAATCTGTTTCTGTGCAACACCATTTCCTTGGTGATCCCCCGTCTCCTAAAGCCCTCCAGAGTCTTCTGGGATTATCTGTAAAGATGAGTGAGTTCAGCATCACCTTCACTCATCCATTCCATGGACCTCATCATCTGAATATTCTCCTACCTCCCTAGAGTAATAGTAGCTCTTTTCCAGGAAGGCTGGGGATCTTTGAAGAAAAGAGTATTTTATTTCACTCTCATTTAAGGGATAAAGCAAAACTCTCCTTTCCTCTTTTTGCTCTAAAACTAAGGACACAGAAGGGAAAAAAGAGAAGAAATTGGTTGTGGAGGGTTGGGGTAGATAAGAAAGAAACCATCAATGAGTTAATAATTTGTGCTGCCAAGGTCATTTGTAATTCATGCAGCCCTTGTAATAAAGCTTTTCCTGGGGCGCCTGGGTGGCTCAGTGGGTTAAAGCCTCTGCCTTCGGCTCAGGTCATGATCTCAGGGTCCTGGATCGAGCCCTGCATCGGGCTCTCTGCTCAGCGGGGAGCCTGCTTCCCCCTCTCTCTCTGCCTAATTGTGATCTCTGTCTCTCTCTGTCAAATAAATCAATAAAATCTTTAATTAAAAAAAAAAGCTTTTCCTGTCATCTTTGGGCATAGATTCAAGCTTCTGATAAACATATTTAGGAAGATTTAGATCTATACTGTGACTTTTTCATAACTCTGCTTCTGTCTAGCAAGAATGATACTAACGTATACACATGCCACATTCAAGTATATACCAGCTAAGGCTAGAACAACTGCTGGGGCATGCTCTCACCATGATGTAATGAATAAGGGAACGGAATGTGTAACAAATGACCCGTGGTCATGTTAAGTTTCAGATTCTTGTCTGACTTTGAAATTTATGAAAAGGAAATATGAACAGTTGCTACGTATTGTCAGATTTTACTTTGAAACAAAATGTCCTATTAATCCTCTTTAGGTTTTGAATCAGATGAAACAAAAGAATACAGAGATGGTAAATGTGAACTGCTAAAAAAAAAAGTCTGTTACTGTTTATAATTAGTCTGCGAGAAAGATTTCCTCCATACCATGGGACCAAATCCATATTCAGAAACATATGTGATGCTGATTCCTCTAATTTAAAATATTTATGTCACTGGGCGCCTGGGTGGCTCAGTTGGTTAAGCGACTGCCTTCAGCCCAGGTCATGATCCCGGAGTTCCGAGATCGAGTCCCACATCAGGCTCCCAGCTCAGCAGGGGGTCTGCTTCTCCCTCTGACCTTCTCCCCTCTCATGCTCTCTCTCATTCTCTCTCTCTCTCAGATAAATAAAATCTTAAAAAAATAATAAATAAAAAAATAAAATATTCATGTCATTTAAACAGATTCATTATAAAAAATAAACGGCTTGGGGCACCTAGCTGGCTCAGTCAGTGGAGTGTGTGACTCTTGATCTTGGGGTTGTGAGTTCAAGCCCCACACTGGGCATGGAGGCTACTTAAAAATAAATAAATAGGGGCGCCTGGGTGGCTCAGTGGGTTAAAGCCTCTGCCTTCGGCCCAGGTCATGATCTCAGGGTCCTGGGATCAAGCCCGGCATTGGGCTCTCTGCTCGGCAGGGAGCCTGCTTCCCCCTCCCTCTCTGCCTGCCTCTCTGCCTACTTGTGATCTCTCTCCTCTCTGTCAAATAAATAAATAAATAAAAATATTTTAGTTAATAAATAAATAAATAAATAAATAAAATCTTTTAAAAAATTACAACAATTATAGGGGCACCTGGGTGGCTCAGTCAGTTAAGAGTCTCATTCTTGATTTCAGCTCAGGTCGTGATCTTGGGGTCCTAAGGTTGAGCCCCGCAACTGACCGGCTCTATGCTCAGCATGGAGTCGGCTTGTCCCTCTCCCTGTGCTCCTCTCCCGGCTTGTGCACACGCAGCACTCTCTTTCTCTCCCTCTCTCTCTCTAAAATAAATCTTAAAAAACAAAACCTCATCCTGGTAAGCAAAAGAAGCCAGACATAAGAGTACATACATGAATGATTCCATTTAGATGAGGTTCTAGAATAGACAAACTAATCTATAGTAAAAGAAAAAAGAATAGTAGTTCAGGTCCTGGTGATGAGAACAGATTGGGAAGAAGAATAAAGGAAATTTCTGGGGCGAGAGAAAATTTATTTATTTTTTTAAGATTTTATGTATTTATTTGACAGAGAGAGAGAGAGAGAGAGAGAGAGAGAGAGAGAGCGCTATCACAAGTAGGCAGAGAGGCAGGCAGAGGGGGAAGCAGGCTCCCCGCTGAGCAGAGAGCCCGATGCGGGGCTCGATCCCAGCACCCTGAGATCATGACCTGAGCTGAAGGCAGAGGCTTTAACCCACTGGAGCCACCTAGGTGCCCTGAAAATTTTTTTTATCTTAAAGGTGCATTTCACATAGGCAATTGGGAAAACTTATCCAACTATACACTTAAAATCTGTTTATTTCACTGAATGTAAATTACACTTCAATTTACATAAGGACCACAAAGATATTGTTCTAATCATGTTATCCCCTGCTCAAAATCTGCCCATGGCTTCCCATAACACTTAAGAATAAAATCACACTCCTTAACATGTCCTACAAGATCTTATATTAATTGGGCCCTGCCTCCCTCACCATCCTTAATCAATTAAGTTCCAGACACACTGGTTTTCTATTCCTCAAATACACCTCAATCTTTCCTTAGGGTTTTGTTTGTTTAAGTAAGCTCTACGCCCAACATGGGGCTTGAACTCACAACCCCAAGATCAAGAGTCATATGCTCTATCAACTGAGGCAGCCAGGTGCCCCGCCTTAGGGTTTTTGGACTTAAGGTTCCCTCTACTTGGAATGCTCTTTCCCCAGATTAGCTTTACTAGATCCCAGCTCAAATGTCTACCTTATCAAAGAAGGCCTTCCCTATTCATACTATCCAACATAGCTTTCCCTATCTTCCCCTCCAAAGTTCCTGGAAGTAAATCATTTGTTGAATAAATAAATGAAGGCACGTAACTTAAATACGTGCCAAAATATGCCACAGGGAACGTTCCCTTATGCCACAGGGAACATAACTACTAACTTATGGTAACTTTTATCACTCCTAACACTTATAAATCTATTTGATATTACTACATTTTCAAAGGTATTATAGCTAAATGTTTAAAATAAAGGGATGGCCAAAGTTTGTGGGTTTTTAAATTTTTTTTTAAGTAAGTTCCATAGTAGAGTCCAACACAGGGCTTACACTCACAACCCTGAGACCAAGACCAGAGCTGAAATCAAGAGTTGGATCCTTAAAGGGTTGAGCAGGCCAGGCGCCCCATGAGCCACCCAGGTGCTCTGGGATGTGTGAAGTTATTACATACACACACATGCAGATGAAAAGATAGTGGGCATGGCATGATTAATAACAAACAGGATAATTTAATGAAAAAAATTTAACGCTTTATTACTATTAAAGGATACAGTCACAAAGATATGCCATAAACCAGACATCAAACAACATGTCAAACGTACAAAATAAACCAGAAATACAAGGAAAATTTACGGGCATCACAATCATTACAGGGGAATCTGAACATACATCTCTCAGAAATTTAAAAGATCAAGAAAACAACAGATAAAAACACAGATGGTTTAGATTATGCAATTTACAAGCCAGATCTAACAGCTACATACAGGGGCACCTGGCTGGCTTAGGCAGTACAGGGCACAACTCTTGAACTCAGGGTTGTGAGTTCAAGCCCCACATTGGTGTGGAGCCTACTTAAAAAAAAATAAGAAAAATTTTAAAAATATACAGCTATATACAACTCTGAATGCAACAGAGAATACTCTGTTTAAAATATCTACAAAAAGTCATTAAAATGAAATCAGGGTACCTGGGTGTCTCAGTTGATTAAGCGTCTGCCTTCAGCTCAGGTCATGATCCCAGGGTCTGAGGATTAAGCCTGGCATCAGGCTCCCTGCTCAATGGTGAGCCTGTTTTTCCCTCTCCCTCTGCTGCTTCCCCTGTTTGTGCTCTCTTGCTCTCTCTGTCAAATAAATAAAATCTTTAAAAAAATTAAACCATAAGATGGAATATGAAGTCACAACTATTACAAAACATGGAAATGTTATAGCCATATTCTCTGATCTTAATAAAATTAAATAGAAAATCATTAATAAGAGTTCACTATGATATGAAAAATAAAATACTTTTCTAAATAACTCATGGCTCGAAGAGAAAATTAAAATAAGACTTTTAAAATTATCAATAAAGAGAACAGTATTTCAAAACCTATGAAGATGTGGTCAAAGGCACCAGCAGAGAAAAATGACAGAATAGTTTTTATTTATGAATACAGATACTAATCCAGCAGGGTATTTTTTTTTTAAGATTTTATTTATTTATTTGAGTGAGAGAGAGAGAATGAGCCGGGGGAGGGACAGAGTGAGAAGGAAAGGGAGAAGCAGACACTCCATTGAGTACAGAGCCCCACATGGGGCTAGATCCCAAGACACTGAGATCATGACCTGAGCCAAGGTCAGACGTTCAACCAACTGAGCCACCCGGGTACCCCTCATCCAGCAGGGTATTAGAAAAATAGAAAACTAACTAGAAGCTTTTTTTTTTTTTTTTTTAAGATTTTATTTATCTGACAGACACAGTGAGAGAGGGAACACAAGCAGGGGGAGTGGGAGAGGGAGAAGCAGGCTCCCCACTGAGCAGGGAGCCTGGTGTGGCCCAGATCCCAGGACCCTGGGATCATGACCTGAGGCGAAGGCAGACACTTAATGACTGAGCCACCCAGGTGCCCCCTAGAAGCTTTTATTACCAGCAGTAAATAAAGTATTAGGTAGATCTAGAAGCAAGGTGACTTGCACTTCACTTGTCTAATGTTGAACCTTTAGGAATATATTAACGCAACTGACTTTCAGTAATCAAATATATACAATCCATTTCATAAATTATATACCAGAAATTTAAAATAGCAGCTTTTACTCCAACACCATCCAAGGCTTCCCAAAGACTGCCCAATGTGTACTGTAAGAAATAATATCCATTTTAATATGTTACACTGAGAAAAATCATTTGGCATGAAGAAGTCCTATCAAAAAAAAAAGTCAAAAGATAGGAGTGCCAGCTGGCTCAGCTGGAAGAGTCATGTAACTATTGATCTCAAGGTTGTGAGTTTGAACCCCACATTGGGTGCAGAGGTTACTAAAAAAAATAAACTTCTTAAAAAATCAAAATATGGGCGCCTGGGTGGCTCAGTCGTTAAGCGTCTGCCTTCGGCTCAGGTCATGATCCCGGAGTCCTGGGATTGAGCCCCACACACTGGGCTTCCTGCTCAGCGGGAAGCCTGCTTCTCCCTCTCCCACTCCCCCTGCTTGTGCTCCCTCTCTCGCTGTGTCTCTCTCAAATAAATAAAATAAATAAATAAAATATTTAAAAAAAAATCAAAATATATTCCAATGTCAATTTAAATTTTTTCTTCTATTTAAAGATTAGTTCTGTGACTATACAATTGTCATCTTCCATTGACCCAGGTAACTGAAAATATACACAGGTAATTTTCTCCCCCAAATCATGCTTTTTTTTCACAATACAAGCAATCTGAAGTAGTGTATTATACGAAAGATTCAGACCAAGGGAAATCTAAAAGGGAGAAGATTCTGTTCTGATTTAAAGTTGGTACTGACAAAAAAGCTATATCCTAATTATTCTAAGCCAGATTTTATACACGAAACCATCTGAATACACTTTCATTTCTTGGTCAACATAATCACTACTTCTTCAACTCATCTGGTATAGAAAAAAAATAAGTCTTTTAAGTAAAAATAGTCACAATTTTACTTGGACCAGAATGGTGGGGAGCTGATCAGAGGTCCGTAGTGAGCATCTGATGTGCACTATTCCCAGTATGGACATGTAAAGAGCTGAGTAAAACAGAAGAGCTAGATAGCTGAGCTCAAAAAAACTGTTACTGGGGTGCCTGGGTGGCTTAATCAGTTAAGGATTCGTTTCTTGGTTTTGGCTCAGGTCATAATCTCATGGGTCATGGGATCAAGTCCCACCTTGGGCTCTGCGCTCAGTGGGGAGTCTGCCTGAAGATTCTCTCCCTCTGCCCCTTCCCCATTTTCTCGCACTCTCTCTCAAAAAAAAAAAAAAAGATTGTGTTATTAAAGTATTACATATTTCCAGGTCAAAAATACCTACTTTCCTATCATAAATGAAATTGCTAAAGACCATACAAGTTGCTATAAAAGGCCAGCTCCAGGATCCATTCAGGCCAGTACTTTGTCTCCAATCTACAAAGCAACATGTAAAAGAGTTTAGAATAAAACAGCTATTCTAAATTATCCATGCCACTGCTTCTACCTATTAGTGCAAAAACTGGAGAGAGCTGGCCTTAGGTAAGTTTTACTATTCCTTTACCACCCTCCGCCCTCTCCCCCCCACTTATCATATCTTTTCTCTGGACAGTGAGCTATTTGAAATGTTTAAGGGTTTTGAGATATTTAAGACAAATTCTTAAGCTGACAGAAGGAAGAACATATAGAGGCGCCTGGCTGGCTCAGTCGGAGGAGCATGGAACTCTTGATCTCAGGGTCATGGGTTCAAGTCCCATGTTGGGTATAGATTGCTTGAATAAATAAATGAATAAACTTTAAAAAAAGAAAAAAGAGAAAGAAGGGAGGCCATATAACCTTCCAGTGATTTCCCTGGTGACATTTTCAGACAAAGATCACTGACTGGAATTGTCTGAAATGACAGTTCTGATTCATATGACAATCCTGTTGTTTCAATTGTGAAGCCATAGAAGTTTTTTTTTCCAAGAGAAGCAAAAGAAAACAAAGCTTGTCTACAAATCCAGGTTGAAAAGGACAGGAAGAAACTGGACCAGATCAAGATTATATCAAATTCTTGGACACAGTCACTGAGGATATATAAATTGAACCAAATCTTGCACACTTCACTAAATAGAGATTTTTCACCGGAGCTTTCAAATGGACAATAAATTCTATGGGGCTAAGTCTCATGCTTTTCTATGTGAAGCTGAGATTCCAAAAAGGAAACAAGTACGTTAAAACACGGGGAGACTTTTTTTTTTTTTTTTTTTGAGAGAGAGAGGGCCAGAGGGAGAGAAAGAAAGAATCCCAAGCAGCCTCCACATCCAGCATGTGAGCCAGAGCCAGGGCTCAATCCCACAACCCCGAGATGAGTACCTAAGCCGAAATCAAGAGCTGAAAGCCCAACCAATTGAGCCCCCAGGCACCCAAACAAAAACATTTTTTAGAAAATTGGTTGTTCTTTAAATCAACACTCCCTAGTCTAAAAAACTACCTGTTGATAAAAATTTTCTGGAATTAGATATAGTGATGGTCACACAACTTCGTGAATCTACTAAAATAAAAAAAAACACTGAGTTTTGTACTTTAAAAGTGATTTTTATAGTATGTGAATTAGACCTCAAAAAGTCATAATAAGGGGACCTGGCTGGCTTAGTCAGAGGAGCATGTGACTACTGATCTCAGGATCATGAGTTTGAGCCCCAACGCCGAAGAGATTACTTAATATAAATTTCTCCCTTTTTAAACTTAAATTCAATTAATTAAACATATAGAGTATTAGTTTCAGAGGTAGAGTTCAGTGATTCATCAGTCTTATGCAACACCGAGGGCTCATTACATCACGTGCCCTCCTTAATATCCATCACCCAGTTACCCCATCTCCCCTTCCCTCCAGCAACCCTGTTTGTTTCCAAGTGTCTCTTATGGTACGTCTCCCTCTCCGACTTCACCTTGTTTTATTTTTTCCTCCCTTCCCCTATGCTCCTCTGTTTTATTTCTTAAATTCCACATACGACTGAAACCAAATGATAATTGTCTTTCTCTGACTGACTTATTTCGCTTAGCATAATACCCTCCCTTTCCATCTAATAAAGTTTTTTTTTAAGTCATTATAAAAAAATAACAATGATGGGATGCCTGGCTGGCTCAGTTGGTAGAGCATGCAGCTTTTTTTTTTTTCCCAAAGATTTATTTATTTAGCAAGAGCGAGAGCACGTGAGGGTGGGAGGGAGGAGTGGGAGAGAGACCCTTAAGCGGACTACACGCTCAGCAAGGAGCCGGACTCAGAGCTCAACCTCACATCCCTGAGATCACGACCTGAGATGAAACCAAGAGTCAGAGGAGGGTGTATCTCTTGATCTCGTGGTTGTATGTTCAAGTCCCACACTGGGTGTAAAAATTACTTAAAAAATTAAATCTTACCAAAAAAATGATAAACCTTGGGGCTCCTAGGTGGCTCAATCACTTGAGCATCTGCCTTTGGCTTAGGTCATGATCTCACCGTCCTGGGATCAAGCCCCCTGTCCAGCTCTGTGCTCAGCAGGGAGTCTGCTTCTCTCTCTCCCTCTGCCCCTCCCCCTGCTCATGTTTTCTTTTTCTCTCAAATAAATAAATGATATCTTTTTTAAAAATTATAAACTCAATATATATTAACCTTAAACAAATCTATTTACGGATTATACTTCCCCAAGTATGTGAGTGCACACTATATGTATATTTACAAGGGGGCAGAGAAATCAGTTGGGTAATCAACATTAGGAAGACTAGTTTGGGGTGGGGAGGGCATGGATTGGTAATACTTTTAAATTTGATATGATTTTATATCATAAAATATTTTGGATATTCAAAAAATATAAAATGATCAGTGAGGGGAGTACTTAAAGACATTTAAAAGTATAAGCAATTTCCTATTTCTTAGGCTGAGTGGTAGCTAAACAGGTTTTTGCTGCTTTATTATTATTCTTTTACTTCCTGGGGAGCCTGGGTGGCTCAGGTCATGATCCCAGAGTCCCGGGATAGAGCCCCATGTCAGGTGGGGGCGTGGGGGGGGTGTCTGCTTCTCCCTCTCCCTCTGCCTCTCCCCCTCAACTTGTGCTCTCTCCTCCATGCTCTCCCTCTCTCTCAAATAAACAAAATCTTAAAAAAAGCATACTTGCTTATACATACTATTTAGTATATACGATGTTTTAAAAATAAAACTTAAATAAAGAAGGGCACCCGGGTGGCTCAGTCGATTAAGTGTCCGCCTTCAGCTCAGGTCATAACCTCCAGGTCCTAGGATGAGCCCCCCCCACCCATCAGGCTCAGTGCTCAGTGGGGAGTCTGCTTCTCTCTCTCTGTCCCTCCCTAAAAAAAAACACCTTAAAGAAATTATGTACATTCATACTATGGAATAAATCAGTTCCACTACAATGTGACATATACATTCCTAAAAATCACCATAAAACTGTAAAATAAAAAACCCCAAAGCAAGGGGAAAATGGGGTTAAGGACACAACATTCAAAAATGCTCTGAGTGACATAAAAAAGGGAATCTAATAAAACCAGGAGCACAGTTTTACACATTAAATGGTTACAAAATACATAAAAGCTACAATAAATATGGCACTTCACCCTGAAAAAGGCCTCAAGTTTGCTTGTGGAAGTGGGCACTGAAAGGTTACAGCCTGTGCATTACTGTGAAGTGGTAGAAGGAGGTAATTTGAAATCAACAGAAAGTTGCAGCACCAGATGTGGCTCAGAACAGAGAAGTAAGGTGAGGTCGCGGGAAGTTATCTGCGAGGCGTGTGCCTGTGTACAGCTGTGGAGTCCCTTTAGTGGCTCCGTTCAGCAAAGGGCAGTTTTCTGCATCTACCTAGCATTTCTTGCAGAAGAACTCACAAGCAAATGTGAAATTCACATTATACTCAAATAGTTCCCTAATATATTAATTGCACTGGAGCAAATTCATATTTTCTTGAAGCAACAATTATATAAGACTGAAACGCAGCCATGAAAAAGAATGTGCCAATATGGAAGAACCTCCAAAATAAATTGTGAAATGAAAAAAAGCAAGGTTCAGAATAATATGTATACTTTGATTCCTTCTGTGTAAACTAGGGAAGAAAAAAGATTTAAAAAAAAATGCTGGTATATGTCTATGTAGGTTTTCACGGAAGAAAATATTAAAAAATGATTAACAATAGTTGCCCCTGCCCAGGGTAGTGATTTTGCTTATGTTTTTCCTGACTACAACCTTTGAATTTTCCAAACCTGTTCATGCATTACTTTAGGGAGGAAAATGCCAAAAGGACTAATCTGGGAGATGGATTACCGTTTTACTCTGCTATCTGAAAGTGCAACATTCCTATGAAACCTTTCCTAAATTGAAATGTGTATCCCCGCTTTATGAAAGTTCACATTATACTACCTCACTTTTTCAAAAACCTACATCAGTACCTGTTATCCCTAACTGGAAGAAATCAGAAAAGGACTTCTGCTTTTATGAAAAAAGCTATAACCATCTTTCTTTGTAAAACCAAAGTGGCATAACATGAACTTTTAGAAAGCAAGGGACACACATAGGAGGTCTTTATGTCTGTTTTCTTCTTCACTAAATGTTCAAAAGAACACAACTACAGGGCATGGGAACAACTGAACATTCATACATTGCTGTTGGAAATGTGAAGTGCTACAACCATTTTGGGTACCACTATGGAAAACAGTTTGGCAGTTTCTTAAAAAGGATACTCTACCACGTGACCCAGCCATTCCACTCCTAGAAATTTACCCAAGAGACATAAAAGCATATGTCCATACAAAAACTTGTAAGCACATGTTCACAGCAACTTTATTTTCAAGAGTCAAAAACTGGAAACAATCCAAATGTCCATTAACAGGTGAATGGATAAAAAAAATTGTGATATATCTGTACAATAGAGTATTATTCATCAATAGAAAGGAATGAACTGATACACGGAGCAACATGAGTTAATCTCAAAACGATGCTGAGTCAAAGAAGCCAGTTTAAGAAAAAGTACATACTAGAATCATTCCACTTATATAAAATGCAAACTAGTCTACAGTGACAGAAAGCTCATCACTGGTTGCCAGGAGAAGGGACAATGACAGGAAGAGGGGAGAAGGATTACAAAAGGGCATAAGAAAAATTTGTGGGATGATACATATGTTTACTACCTTGATTGTGATGATGGCTCCATAGGTGTATAAATCTGTTGAAACTTTCTAAATTGCACACTTTGTGCAGTTTGTGGATGCCAATTATACCTCAATGACACTATATAAAAACACCTGGGTGGCTCAGTCGTTAAGTGTCTGCCTTTGGCTCAGGTCATGATCCCGGGGTCCTGGAATCAAGTCCCGCATCAGGCTCCCTGCTGGGCAGACAGCCTACTTCTCCCCCTCTCTCTGCCTGCTGCTCCCCGCTTGTGCTCTTTCTAATAAATAAAATCTTTAAAAAAAATTATAAAAACACACACAACTGGGGTGCCTGGGTGGCTCTGCAGCTGAGCATCCAACTCTTGGTTTCAGCTCCGGTAGTGGTAGTGAGATCAAGGTCGTGTGACTGAGCCCAGCACTGGCTCTGCGCTCAGCACAGAATCTGCTGGACATTCTCTTGCTCCCTCTCTCTCTCTTTTTTCCCTCTCCCTCTCCTTCTGCCATTCTCCCCCTTTTCCCAACACGCTGGGGCTCTCTAATAAATAAATAAAATCTTTAAAAACAACACACACACGCAGACACACAACTAATGAATAGTCTGCCAAAAAAACATATAAAGACTACACAATGAGAACCCTCATACATTGTTCATGAAAATGTAAAAATGGTGCAGCTGCTGTGGAAAAGTCTGGCAGTTCCTTAAAATGTTAAACAGGATCGGGATGCCTGGCTGGCTCAGTTGGAAGAGCTTGTGACTCTTGATATCAGGGTTGTGAATTTGAGCATCAGGTTGGGTGTAGAGATTACTAAAAACAAAAACAAAAACAAAAACAAAAAACTAAACTTAAAAAAAAAAACACGTTAAACAGATTTACTATATGACCTAGCAATTCCTCTCCTAGGTATATATCCAAGAGAATTGAAAAGACATGTATGCATAAAAACTTACATGTAAATGCTCATAACAGCATTATTCGCAACAGTGAAAAAGTATGAATATCCCAAATATCTATCAACTGATGACTAGACAAAATGTGGTATATTCATACGGAATATTATTTTTTTTTTAATTTATTTACTTGACAGAGAGACAGAGATCACAAGCAGGCAGAGAGGCAGGCAGAGAGAGAGAGGGGGAAGCAGGCTCCCCGCTGAGCAGAGAGCCCGATTCGGGGCTCGATCCCAGGACCCTGAGAGCATGACCTGAGCTGAAGGCAGAGGCTTTAACCCACTGAGCCAGCCAGGCGCCCCCGGATTATTATTTTTTTAAGATTTTATTTATTCATCTGAGAGAGAGAGAGAGAGACAGAGCACAAGCAGGGGGAGAGGCAGAGGAAGAGGGAGAAGCAAGCTCCCCACCGAGCCAGGAGCCCGATATGGGACTCAATCCCAGGACCAAAGATCATGACCTGAGCCGAAGACAGATGCCCAACCATCTGAGCCACCCAGGCACCCCCATACAGAATATTATTAAGGAATAAAAAATAATTAGGTACTGACACACACTACACCACAGATGGACTGAATACAGCATGCTAAGTGAAAGAAGCCAGATACTAAAGGCCAGATATTATATGATCCTGTTTACATGAAATGTACAGAAACAGGCAAATCCATAGACACAAAGAGTGGCTGCCAGGGGAGAAGGGGGAACCAGTACTGACTGCTGATAGGTATGGGGTTTCTTTCTGGGGTGATGCAAATATTTTGGAATTAGATGGTAGAAATGGTTGCATAATCTTGTAAATACACTAAAAGCCACTGAATTATACATTTTGAAATGATGAATTTATGTTATATGAATTATATCTCAATTTTAAAAAGTATACACACTCTTGGCATACCTAGGTGGCACAGGTAGTTGAGTGTCCAACTCTTGGTTTCAGCTGGGATGGTGATCTCAGGGCCATGAGATGAGGCCCCACCTTGGGTCCACACTCAACATGGAGTCTGCTTGAGACTCTCTCCCTCTCCTTCTGCCTTGTCCCTGCACTTGTGCTCGCATGCTCTCTCTTTAAAATAAATAATTTTTTAAAAAGATTTTATTTATTTGAGAGAAGGCACGAGCACGAGCGGGATGAGGAGCAGGGGGAGAAGCAGGCTCTCCGCTGAGCAGGGAACCCAACATGGGGCTCAATCCTGGGACTCCGGGATCATCACCTGAACTGAAGGCAGACACTTAACCAACTGAGCCACCCAGGTTCCCCAACAAATCTTAAAAAGAAAAAAAAAAAGCATACAAACTCTAGGGGCACCTAGGTGATGCAGTCAGCTGGGCGTCTGACTCTTGGTTTCTGCTGGGGTCATGATCTCTGGGTCTTAGGATGGAGCCCTCCATCAGGCTCCACACTCAGTGTGGAGTCAACTTGGGTTTCTCTCTCCCCCTTCCTCTCCCCACTGCTCACACATGCACACATGCTCTTGTTCTCTAATAAATAAATAAATAAATAAATAAATAAATAAATAAATCTTTTTTTTTTAAAAAGTACACACGCTCTCAAACTACTTTTTTAAAGATTTTATTTCTTTATTTTAGAGAGAGAAAGAGAGAGAAACAGCACAAGTGATAAGGGTTGAGGGAGAGGGATCTCAATCTCCATGCTGAGCATGGAGCCCCACGCAGGGCTGGATCCCAGGACCCTGATATCATGACCTGAGCCAAAACCAAGAGTCAGATGCTTAACCCACTGCACCACCCACGCACCCCTCAAACTAATTTTTAAGAAACAAAATAGACAACAATCACCAATGTATCCATTAACTAAATGAATAAAAACATATAAATCAAGCTGAAGCCCCCTCTGGCATTCTCCTTACCCTCAGCCTTCACATAATAGGTCTCCCCCGCTCCACACCCTTCTTATAGCTCATTCTTCAGGTAAACAGGATAAACAATCCTTGGCTGGAGAACTAGTTCTACCTCTCTTTGTCTGCAGTCATCAAAGTTCACATGCCTGAACACAATTACCTTTCAATGGATTCGTATTTCACCTCTACCTTCTCTCTTGCTTACTGAAATGCTATTCATCTTTCAAGAATCAAATCAAATTCCAACTCATCCATGAAGTGCACTGCACTGTTTAAAAACTTTTTTTCTAACTTACAAAACAGATGTTATAGAAACAATCTGCTTCCTAAGTCTTGTTTTCTTTGAGGGAAAAATGCACTGACCATTACCCTGTATTTGGTAGCAGTATAGAAAACAGGATAAAGGGAGACCAGGATCAAAGGCAGGGAGATGGGGGTGAATTCAAGGATTGGCAATGAAAATTCAAATAAAAATCTCTGGTTAAATGAGAATCCTCTTTCTGAGAATCTATCCTAAGAAACTGCTCTCAATTTATTGTCATATGTGGACTACGCTTACAGATCTATAATTTAAATGTCAGTTCTCCTTTTCCTGTATACTTTATAATACAAAACTGGAAGCAGTCTACACCAAATTATAGTGTATCCAATGAATGAATATGAAGGCATTTTAATATGGAGGGATCTGATCTTATATGTGGAAAACCCAAAAAATTCCACAAAAAAACTTTAAGAATAAATGAAGTCAGCCAAGTAGCAGGATACTTAGTCAACACACAAAAATCGGTTGCATTTCTTTTTTTTTTTTTAAGATTTTATTTATTTATTTATTTGACACAGAGAGAGAGATCACAAGTAGGCAGAGAGGCAGGCAGAGAGAGAGGGGGAAGCAGGCTCCCCACTGAGCAGAGAGCCCGATGCGGGGCTTGATCCCAGGACCCTGAGATCATGACCTGAGCCGAAGGCAAAGGCTTTAACCCACTGAGCCACCCAGGCACCCCATCCGCTGCATTTCTATACACAGTGAAAAATTTGAAAAGGAAATTACAAAACTAAGTCTATTTATGATAGCATCAAAATGAATAAAATACGGTTGACCTTTCAACAATGCAGGGATTGGAGGCACCAACACCCATACAGTCAAAAATCTATGTATAACTTTTGACTCCCCCCAAATTTAACTACTAATAGCCTACTGTTGACCAGAAGCCTTACCAACAACCAACAATTAACAAATATTTTGTATGCTACACGTCTCATATATGTATTCTTACAATAAAATAAGCTAGAAAAAATATTAAGAAAATCATTAAGAGAAAAACACATTTATGGTACTGTATCAAAAAAATTCCACATATCAGTGAATACGCACAATTCAAACCCGTGTGGTTCAACGGTCAACTGTACTTAGGAATTAACTTAGCCAAGGAGGTGAAAGACTTATACAATAAAAACTACAAAACATTGCTGAAAGAAATTAAAACCAACATAACTAAATGGAAACACATCTCATGTTTACAGACTGGAAAATATTGTTTCAAAGTCAGTACTACCCAAAGCCATCCATAAATTTGATACAATCCCTATCACAATCCCAATGACATTTTTTGACAGAAATAGAAAATTCATATGGAGTATCAAAGGACCCTGGGAAAAACAATCTTGAAAAAGAACAAAACTGAAGGACTCACAACGTACTAGAAGCTACAGTAATCAAAACAGTGTGGTGCTGCCATAAACAGAAATATACAGACCAATGGAACAGAATAGAGAGCCCAGAAATAAAGCTTTGCATATATGGTCAAATGATTTTTGATAAAGGTGCTAAGACCATTCAATTGAGAAAGGACAGTCTTTTCAACAAATGGTGCTGGAAAAACTGAATATCTATATGCAAAAGAATGAAGTCGGGGGGTGCCTGGGTGGCTCAGTGGGTTAAAGCCTCTGCCTTCGGCTCGGGTCATGATCTCAGGGTCCTGGGATTGAGCCCCGCATTGGGCTCTCTGCTCGGTGGGGAGCCTGCTTCCCCCTCTTCCTCTGCCTGTCTCTCTGCCTACTTGTGATCTCTCTCTGTCAAATAAATAAATAAAATCTCTAAAAAAAAAAAAAAAAATGAAGTCAGACCCTTAACTAACAACATATACAAAAACTAACTCAAAATGGATCGAAGACTTAAGTGTAAACTTAATAAAACTCTTAAAAACTACACAACACTGGATTTGCCATGATTTCTAGATATGACCCCAAAGGCACATGTAATAAAAAAATAAATTGAATTTCATGAAAAATTTTCAATTTTGTGAATCTAAAGACACTATCGACAGAGTAAAAAGGCAAGTCAAAGGAGAAAAATATATGCAGATCATATATCCAATAAGGGATTCCTATCCAGAATACATAAAGAGAACTCCTAAAACTCAAAGCAATAAAAAACTTGACTCAAAGTAGACAAAAGATTTGAATAAACATTTCTCCAATGATATAGAAATGACCAAATAAGCACTTGAAAAGATGCTCACTAATTATTAACATCACTAATATTAGGGAAGTACAAATCAAAACCACAGTGAGATTATCACCTCACACCCATTAGGATCGCTATCAAAAAAAATAAAAATAAAGAACCAGAAAACCAGTGTTGGCGAGGATGTGAAGAAACCAGAACCCTTGTACAATGTTGGGAATATATGTGCAAGCCACTATGGAAGACAGTATGGCAGTTCCTCAAAAAACTAAAAATAGAATTACTGTATGATCTATGAATTCTACTTCTGGGTACATACATACTAAAAGAACTAAAAGCAGGGATTTGAAGAGGTATCTGTACACTCATGTTCTTAGCAGCATTATTTACAATAGCTAGAAGACAGAAACAACCCAAGTGTTCATCAACAGATGAATGGGTAAACAAATGTGATATGTACATGCACTGGAATATTATTCAGCCTCAGAAAGGAAAGTTCTTTACTCAAAAAAGACAAAAATACGAATTCAAAGAGATACATGTGCCCCTATGTTTATAGCAGCATTATTTATAATTGCCAAGATATGGAAGCAGCCCAAGTGTCCACTGATTAATGAATGGATAAAGAAGATGTGAAATATATACACAATGGAATATTTTTTTTATACACAATGGAATATTATTCAGCCATTTAAAGAATGAAATCTTGCCATTTGCAACCACACGGATGAAGCCAGAGAGTATAATGCCATATGTGAAATAAGTCAGTCAGAGAAAATCAAATGCCATATGATTTCACTCACATGTAGGATTTAAGAAACAAAACAAACGAGCAAAGAGGAAAAGAGACAAACCAAGAAACAGACTCTTAATTACAGAGAACAAACTGATGCCTACCAGAGGGGAGGTGGGGGGGAATGGGTGAAACAGGTGAGTGCACTTTGATGAGCACAGGGTAATGTATGGAAGTGTTTAATCACCGTATCATTCCCCTGAAACTAATAAAACACTGTATGTTAACTAACTGGAATTAAAATAAAAACTTAAAAAATAAAATTTTTTTAAAAAGGAAATTCTGACACATGCTACAACATGGGTGAATCTTGAAAATATTATACTTATACTAAGTGAAATAAGCCTGTCAGAAAAAGACAAATACTGTATCATTCTCTTTATATGAGGTACTTAATGTAGTCAAAATCAGTCACAGAGACAGAAAGAATGGTGGCTGCCAGGGACTAGGGAAAGGGGGAATGGGGAGTTAACTGTTTAATGGGTATAGATATTTAGTTTTATAAAATGAAAAGAGTGATGGAGATGGATGGTGGTATGGTTGCACACTGTTGCAAATGTATCTAATACCACTGAACTGCACACTTAAAAATGGTTAAGGTGGTAAATTTTATGTGTATCCTACTATAATTGGGAAAAAAAAGCATATGTAGGAGCTAAATGTTAAATATGGCTTTTCCGTTATTAACCATATCCTTCTTGATGGAGCATATGTAATAAACTGATTTATTCCCAGAAAGGAAAAATATTTAAGGGAGGAAATGAGTAAATTCCGTAAGCTCTATGTCAAACTACATGTTTTCAGTATCTAAAAGAACCCTTGACAATCAATTCCCAAAAGTGATAAACACAAAAAGATATACACAGGACAGAAACATAAATTCACCAATGGCCAATATATGTGGAAAAAGTGTTCAAACACACTGGTAATCAAGGAATGAAAAATTAAACAAGACACTATTTTTTATCCTACCAAATTTAGATTTGGAGCAAATGGAAATTAGGTATCTCAAAAAAAGGTCTAGGTTTTTCTAATCCACACTCACTATCTTCACTTCCTCAAGCCCCAATCAATTACTCCAATCTGGTTTCCACCTCCCACTTCTAGAACTCTGCATAAAAACCAAAAACCAGGGGTGCCTGGCTGGCTCAGCTGATGGTGCATGCGACTCTTGATCTCTGGGTTGTGAGTTCAAGCCCCACATTGGGAGTACGGATTACTTAAAAATTTAAAAATGTAAAAAAAAAAAAATTTAAAAATGTTAAAAAAAAAATAGTAATACCAATGACAAAATTAACAACCTCCAAATCCAACTGCACATCTCACCAAATATCTCAGAAGCATGGATGGACCAATTCTCTATCCTCAATGAACTTATTTTTCTTGGCTTCCATGACACCAGTCTTCTGCTTTTTTTCCCTACCTCAACTGGCTGTTTCTTCTGTCCTGTGTTCAATCTTCTTCCCACACTGCACCTCGAAGCACCAATTTTCACTTCTCTATCTACACTTTTTCCCTTGATGATCTCATACGGTCCCATACCTTTTAATATCATCTATGTAATGAACTCCAAATTTTTATCTAACAGGTCTTGGTTCTCTCTTCCATGAGTTCCAAACCTGTACATCCAACTGCCTCCTCAATATACCAGTTTCATAACTGATACACATCTCACACTTAATACACCCAAAACAGAACTCTTGGATTTTGCCCACCACAGATTTCTCTCCCATTCTTCTTCCTCTCAGTAAATGTCACAATCTACTTATAGAGATTGTGACAATCTCTACTCATAGTAGCTCAAAACAAATACCAAAAAGCAAAGAATTCTCAGGGCATCTGGCCGGCTCAGTCAATAAAGCATGCAACACTTGATCTCAGGGTCGTGAGTTCGAGCCCCATGTTGGGCCCAGAGCTTAACTTAATTTTAAAAAATATTAAGGGGTGCCTGAGTGGCTAAGTTGGTTAAACATCCGACTCTTAATTTCAGCTCAGGTCATGATCTCAGGGCCATAAGATGGAGCTCCACTTCAGCTCCTCACTCAGCAGGGAGTCTGCTGGAGATTCTCTCTCTCTCTCTCCCTCTGCCCCTCCCCCTGCTCACTCGGGCTCCCATGCTCTCTTTCTCTAAAATAAATAAATCATTAAGAACAGGTATGTACTAAAAAAAAAAAAAAAAAAAAAAAAGGCAGGGCGCCTGGGTGGCTCCGTGGGTTAAAGCCTCTGCCTTTGGCTCAGGTCATGATCTCAGGGTCCTGGGATCAGCCCACATTGGGCTCTCTGCTCAGCAAGGAGTCTGCTTCTCCCTCTCTCTCTGCCTACTTGTGATCTCTCTCTCTCTCTGTCAAATAAATAAATAAAATCTTTAAAAAAAAAAAAAGGGCAAAGAATCCTCCCATCCCCTCACTAACCCACTCCCAAGTCTTATTCATTGCACCTCCGAAGTATTTTTAAATCTTTGTACTCCATCTCTACTGCCATGGACCTAGTCCAAGGTACTGCAAACAGCATCCTAACTGATCTCCCAGCTTCCACTCTTGCCCTCTTCCTCCACACAGCAGTCAGATTATGCTACCTGCGTTCTTAAAACCTTCAAAGGATTCCTGTGAAAACTAAGTTCCTAATCAGGGCATTATCTTCTCCTATCTTTGAAAGAACGTACACACGATAAACACACAATTTCTCCAGGCAGTAAAACTATGAATACTCTTCCTTATTTTGCTTGTCTATTATTTTTTAATTTTTCTATGATGAATACATGCTACTTGCTTATTAAGAAAGGATATTGCTGAATACTGTATATTATATCGCATTTTTACACCCTAAAGAGAAAAGAGAATGAAAATTATAGGTAAACTCTATAACTATTATAAGCCTAGATGAAAATTCTAGCAAACACATATAAACACTCTAAAAATGAGGTGTCAAGGGCTGTGAGAATATGTTGATATTTTCCTCCTCTATTTTCTATTTTTTAACCTAATTACACTCATGATAGAAAAAAAGGTTATGATATAAACCTCATTCATTGTCTTCTGCAATCTGGCCACAACCCACCAAACCAGCCTTTCCTTCCAAGTACTCACTTTCCCAAGCTTTCTACTCTAATTCTGCAGCGTGTCACACCTCTGGGGCTTTAACTCCAGCATTTCCCTGGAATATCCTCCAACCTTTCTAAATCCCACTCATCCTTCACGAGGGAGGGGGACAGTAAGGATGGCGACAGGTTGGAGGAAGATTCCACGCTTCTTGCTGGTAAACCCACAACTTGCTGGTGCTGGAGCCAAACCTCGTCTCCAATCCCATCCCAGGCCACCAAGCTTAACAT
This sequence comes from Potos flavus, assembly GCA_028534135.1. Taxonomy (NCBI): domain Eukaryota; kingdom Metazoa; phylum Chordata; class Mammalia; order Carnivora; family Procyonidae; genus Potos; species Potos flavus. The sequence goes on along the minus strand of CM052898.1, from coordinate 118,942,722 downwards.
CCTGAAAGCTCCGGCCATTGGGGCTCAAGGGATTCCCCCCATCCCCTCAGGGAGCGCTGCGCCCCTTAAAGGACTCTCCAACACACCCAGATTCCAGGTTCCCGCTTCAGAGACTCCTCCGTCGGACACACTCACCCCGGAACCAGCCTCCCCCACCGGGTCCTCTGCTCTCTGCAGTCACCGGCTCCCTCCCTCTGCTCCGCCGAGGCCGCGCAGCTGGCAGGGTGGGGGAGGGGAGCGCACGTGCCCGCGCCGCCCCCGCCCAGACAATGCCCCGGAGAGCCGAGCGCGCGCCCGGCCGGTCCGATCCCGCTCCCGCCAACACTCACCCTTTCTCCGGTGGCCAGCCGAAGCGCAGGGCCCACTGGGCGCGGCGAGAGGGAACGAGGGAGGTGCGGGAGCGGGCGAAGCCCCGCGGAGCCGCCCCGCCACGAGGCCCCAGCGACCCCGGAGCCCGCGGAAGCGCACGACTCGGCGGAGCCCGCCCGTCCCTTTCGGCCCTGCACGTAAGCAGCAGGGGCGGGGCGAGACGCGCGCGGCGGCGGCGGCGGTGGCGCGCGCGGCTCCGGGGGCGGGACTTGCAGGGATGTGGGCGGGGCCAGAGCTCCAGCTGGTGCTGGGGCGCGGCCAGGCTGGAGCTGGGTTGGCGGTGGCCCAGACTCTGATCCCGGCCTGTGCTGCCGCACTGCCTGGGGAGTATGGATGTCCGTTCTGGCAAAGGCACCGTCATTTATCATATCCTCCCTAGAAATGGCGAGTTCAGCCTCAAGTTTGACAGAATATTCATTCTGCCACCATATATGAAGCTTCTACAGTAATAACAACAGTAGTTACGATTTGTGTGTGTTTATCATCTTGTGCCAAGCTTTGTGTTAGGTGCTAGGGATACATATAACAATAGTTACTACTAACCTATTATACAGATGAAGAAATTGAGGCTCCGAAAGGTTGGGACTTAACTAGTTTACACAACTAGTGAATGACATTCCATCAAATCCAATTTCCTCCTAAGTATCTTTTTCTTAAGATTTTTATTTATTATTGCGAGAGGGAGGGAGAGAGAGAGAGAGGGAGGGAGGGAGAGAGAATATGAGCAGGGGAGGGACAGAGAGAGAAGCAGACTCCCGCTGAGCAGGGAGCCTGCCTCGGACTCCATCCCAGAACCCTGGGATCATGATCTGAGCCGAAGGCAGAAGTTTAACCAACTGAGCCACCCAGGCGCCCCGCTCCTAAATATCTTTTGAGCCTACTTTTCCCTTTCTTTCTTCCTCCAACATCCTACTTCAGGCCCCATCATCTATCTGCCCAAGACTGCTATAGCTCTCCAGGAATCTCTTTCTGTCACCCTTCACTCTGTTCAACTCACCATGTAAAGATTTACCAGAACGCCTGGGCGGCTCAATCAGTTAAGTGTCTGCCTTTGGCTCAGGTCATGATCCCAGAGTCCTGCGATCAGGCCGGAAATGGAGTCCTAGGAGGGCTCAGAGCGGAGTCTGCTCCCCCCTCTGCCTGCTGCCCCTCCTGCTTGTGCGTGCTATGCTCTCTCTCTGACAAATAAATAAAATCTTAAAAAATAAAAAAAAAGATTAACCACTGGAGCTGAGTAGTAAGTTTGGAGAGAGTTCACTTTATAATTTTTTATGCTTTACATATGTTGTCAAATTTTTGGATGTATTTAATGTCTAATAAAAACGTTTTAAAGAATTTACTCCTTTATCTCAATAGCAAGCCCAGTACACTGCACAGTGTGCACTCAAAAAGCATTTGTTGGGGGTACCTGGGTGGCACAGTTGATTGAGCCTCCCACTCTTGGTTTCCACTCAGGTCCTGATCTCACGGTGGTGGGATGGAGCCCCTCCTCAGGCTCCGCTCAGTGAGGAGTCTGCTTGAGATTCTTTCTCTACCTCTCTCTATGCTCCTCCCCCCCCCCACGCACCTGCATTCTCTCTCTCTCTCTCAATAAATAAATAATTTAAAAAAAAAAGTGTTTGTTGAATGAATGAATAGTAGGGCCAGGAACTGACTCCAAAGCTCCGAATGATAAGGGAACTGAAGGATTTATAATACATCGCCCCTAGCCCCCTGACCTTAAGGTATATTACAGGTAAAGACAGATTAATAATATTTATTCAGCAAATTTTTATTGCGTTTCTGTTCTTTGTTCTGGCACCGTGTGCCAAGCACTGTGTTAGACACGAAGGATCAGAAAGGAACAAAACAGTTCCTGGCCTTGTGAAATTTATAGACAATGTGATCTGAAAGGCCAGGAAAGTCCTCCCTGATCCTGAGGCTAAGACCCAAGGAGAGAATAGGAACTGGAGAGGTAAAAAAAATTAATTTCATGGAGAAAGAGGTAGGGTAAGAGGTCAGCATGAGTGTATCAGTGTTCCCCTGCTTTTGAGGTCTAACCCTGAGGTAGAGACTGCTTTTAGGCAAACAGGCTTGAGCAACGGAATGAAGAAAGGGCCCACAGCAATCTGCTGGCTGAGTACAGACAGGCCCAGGAGGCAACCCAGCTCAAAATATCCATAGGCCCTAACTAACCAATGGGCTACTTACAACCAGGCACAGTACGAAAAAGGGGAAAATTCCGTACATGGCCATACCTCCTCACGGTCCCCCTTTAAAAAGAGCCCCCACCCACCACTGCCTTGTGGCAGAGAGCCTCTTCCTTGCTCTCCCACCTGCTGCTGCTTTGCAGTGTTTTCAATAAACGTCAAGTGCCTTTGTTCTGTCTCAGGTGAATCCTTTCACCGCCCATGCCACCTGATCATCGCCCCACATTCGGGGGCCCCATCCGATCAGACACCACATGTAGATACTACATAGAAGGGTCCAGCTAACTGGGCGTAGGGGTGCGGCTAGAAACCCACTTCCTCTAGCCCAGCTGGGTTGGCTGCCCAATTCTGGCCGATAGCTTACATTAAGCAGGGCTCAGACGCAGAGAGTGGCTTTGGGGAGAGAGAGGATGCTGCTGCTAGTTGTCCTCAACTTACAGACGGTGTGCCGGAAACCCCGACTTCTCTGTATGCTCCTTGCCAGGCAAAGTAGCATGGCTGAGGGCCATGAATGGGACAATGGGTATTGTGCCAGGGACCAGGTGATCCCAAACTAGGGGCAGTGGCGGACTGATTGGCAGGGAATGGTTGGAGAATGTGACTAAGACCCCAAGGATGAACAGAGCAGAAGCCCCCGGCAAGAGCTAAAGTGCTCCCAGGTCAGCTGATGAGAGGAGCAGGGATGGAGGGATGGGGGTGACTGAGATTCAGATATCTGAATGTCAAGGTGCTGAAGTAACAGATTATGAGTTTGCCAGCCAACAACTACCTTAGCAGCTGATGCCAGCAGGGCTGTAGTGACCAGAGTGACTAGCGAGCAGAAGCCAGTGAGGACCCAGACTACAGCTCACGGCTGTGCACAAAGATCTAGGACCCCTCTGGCCACCAGCTCTAAGCTTCCCTTTGATCCCACAGGCCATCTTGGGAAGTCAAGGTGGGGAAGGGAAAGTTCTGGCAGGACTGCAACTTGAAACTGACTGAATGTTTACCCCAAATGAGACCTTTTAAGACCAGATAACTTTAATTGGCAAGCTTAAGTTTAGCCCAGTCCCTGATAGCAATGAGAGCCTCTGAAAAAGTTTGCCTCATTTAATGAAATATAACATAGCTATAGATTTTTACACATATGCACACATTGTGCACATTTCCATAGCAGAGATAAGCTCTATTAAGGAACTGGGCAGAGTAAAGACAGCCCAGTACAGGGGGAGCACATTTAATATGGAAGTGGAAAAAGACCTCCCTGGAAAAACATTAAGTGCAACCTAAAGGCAATAGAAACCGTTGGGGCATGATAATGCCTAAGGCAAGGTGAGAAGGAAGCCCAGGTTAATTTACAGAAGGGCAGAGTGGCTGGGGCTGAGGCTGGGAGCAAGATCACACAGGAGGTGGTGTTAAGATTTTGATCTTTGCCGTAAGAACAACAGGAAGTCATTAAAGGGTTTTAAGCAGGGGTGCCATGTATTTTATTTGCCCTTTTAAAAAGATTGCTTACCTTGGCGAATGGGTGGGGTGTGTGAACAAAACAGCAGCTAGACAATTGGAAAGCAATCTGAGTCTCCCAGGTGAAAAATGAGGATAGCTGACCCTGAACAGTGGAGATGGAGGGAAGTAGATAGATTCAAGAATTGTGGAGGGACGCCTGGGTGGCTCAGTTGGTTAAGCGGCTGCCTTCGGCTCAGGTCATGATCCCAGTCCTGGGATCAAGTCCCGCATCGGGCTCCTTACTCTGCATGGAGCCTGCTTCTCCCTCTGCCTCTGCCTGCCTCTCTGCCTGCTTGTGCTCTCTCTCTCTCTGACAAATAAATAAATAAAATTAAAAAAAAAAAAAGAATTGTGGAGAAAATATAAGAGACTTGGTAATGAGCTGGGAGGAGACTGACCCTGCTAAGTCAAATGCGTGTAGACAAAGCCCCCTCCCTCCAGCAGACACAGTGCTGCCCGGCTGGCCGGGAGATTGGATTTCAGGCCCCTCCTTACCCAGGCCTCCTTACCCTCAGCCAGCATTCACCCACACAATGCACAACAAGGGGAGGTAAGCCTGGGAGGAGAAAATTAGGAGGGAGAAGAACTGAGGCCACCCCCCCCAAAGTTTCTGGCATTGGCAAGTGGGGGAGAGTGGTGCCATTTCCTGAGGGGGGGAGGAGAGTCTGAAGGAAGAACAGATTTTGTGTGTTGGGACGTGGGTGAATCGAAAACTCCCTTTGGGACATTTAAAGTATGAGGCATCCACCCGAAGAGCTGAAACAGGCATCTGTCCACAGGACCCTGGGGCTCAGGGGGGACCTTGTGGGTGGCACTGTCCACATGCCTCGACCAGGCGGTTAGTGGGAGCTGGCGAGATAGCAGTGAATTACAGCACAGTTCAGAGGGGTTGCATAGCCACAGCCTCTGATGTCACACCTTGCTTTAGACAAGCCAACACTCCACCCAGCGGTGCCTGGGTGGCTCAGTGGGCTAAGCATCCACTTTTGGTTTTGGCTCAGGTCATGATCTCCGGGCCATGAGATCAGGCTCTGCATCAGGCTCCACACTGGGCATGGAATCGGCTTGAGATTCTCTCTCTCCCTCTCCCTCTGCCCCTCCTCCTGCTCATATATGCACGCACATGTGCCAGCTCGCTCTCTCAAATATGTAAATAAAATCTTAAAAAAAAAGCCAACACTCCAAACATTGAGAAATTTCACATAATAATCTGGATTTCTCCTTCTGTGAAAAATCAGAAACTCTGGTAACCTGGACCCACCTTGCTATAATTAGATATTGGCTAACACCATGTACCTATCAGGCAGTGTTCCAAGCACTTCACGAATTTAATCTAAATAACAACTTTTTTCTTCTCTCTACTTTGTGGAAGAGAAAATGAAAGCACAGAAAGGTTGAGTCACTTGTCAGACCGCTAAGAAGTGGTGGAGCTGGGCCACACAGCCAGGTCCCCTGGCACCAGGTCTTAGCGGTCACCCCACCCCCCCATCCCATTTAGAAAACCCTATTGGCTGCAGCAGATGACCCTACCCCCTCCCTGGTGTCTTCCTGCAGGGGGTCCCCCCCATTCCATACAGAGCGGCAGTTGCCATGTATTGTTTTACTCAAGATATTGTTTTCCCACCTTGGAGAATTATTTCTCTATACCAAGTAGAAAGTTTAAAATATTAAATTGGATCGGTTGGTTGAGCATCTGACTCTTGATTTCAGCTTAAGTCATGATCTCGGGGTTGGGAGATTGGGCCCTGTGTTGGGCTCCCTGTGGGGCCTCTAGCTTGCTTGAGATTCTCAAGATTCTCTCTCTGTGCCGCACCCCACATCCCGCTTGTGTGGACTCTCTCTTTCGCTAAAAAAAAAAAAAAAAGAAAATTATATTGACACATCTAACTTCTGTGGGTAAGAATTTAAAAATTATTCGGGAAATTTCTGTTTGTACATTATCTGATCAGATAAAACTAGTAAAAACAGATTAATATTCAGGTTAAATATGTATGAGAAACAATTAACTATGTTTAACTAACAGCTAACTATGTTTCCATGCTTCTGATACAATCATACTTCTTTTTTTTCCTTCAAAGATTTTATTTATTTATTTGACACAGAGAGAGAGACAGTGAGAGAGGGAACCGGAGCAGAGGGAGTGGGAGAGGGAGAAGCAGTCTTCCCGCCCAACAGGGAGCTCGATGGGGGGCTCAATCCCAGGACTCTGGGATCACTACCAGAGCCAAAGGCAGACACTTAACGACTGAGCCACCCAGGTGCCCCCTACAATCATACTTCTGAGGTGATCTCTTATTACCAAGTATATAAGATTAAAATGATAGAACTAAGGCAACTAAAATGTTAAGTAACTTTTAAATTTGGAACAGTTTTATTTAAACAAAGTTGATCTCCTTAGACTGAGGTCAGGGAGATTTTGACAATATGCTTAAACTTAGTTTCAACTCTTGGGAAAAAAATATAGTTTACGTAATCACTTATAGCCTCTCAAGTGGGAAAGGGGGATGAATGATTTAAAGCTGTATTTATTTGCGAGACAAAGAGAGCACGGAGGGAGGGGCGGGGAGGAGCAGAGGGAGATGGAGAGAGCAGACTCCCCACTGAGGGCAGAACCCAATTGATCCCATGACGCTGAGATCATGACCTGAGCCAAGGATGCTTAACCAACTGCACCAACCAAGCACCCCAGGATGGTGGTCTAGATTGCTTACCAGTGTCTTCCTTAGTAAATGTGTGGGAGGAAAGAGGCTGATACAGAAGTTAAATGTACAATATTAATGGGGAAAAAAAAACTGTCATTAACATTAGTCAAGAAGGTTCCAGGAGGGGTAGCACTGACCCAGGAAAAGGAGCCCATAGTTGGAGGGGCCTCACTCTGGGAGATGTGCCAAACAGCTCCTTGCAGGACTCCAGTGGTGAGGGGCCCTGCGGGCAGACTGAAAGCAGCAATCAGGGAAACAAGGAAAGCCTGAGTAGGGTGGCGAACTCAAAGTTCTGCCTGAGGCAGAAACTGGCTCAAATGGAAAATTGTTGCTCATCTCTGACCCAGAGATTCAGGTGTCCTGGCCTATTCCCTAGGAAGACCATCCACCCTTCCTGAGATTAACATGAGTGGGACCCCGGAGCCCTTAAGGTAATGATGTTCCCTTATCAGGTTGCAATACTAATTAGATTTCTTAAATGAGAATCTCACTTACTTACAGCCCCAAGGAAACTGTAGTTAGTGCCTGGGAATTACATGCATGCAGTTAAAAATAAACAAATTACTGGGGTGCCTGGCTGGCTCAGTCGGTGGAGCAGGTGACTCTTGGTCTCAGAGTTGTGAGTCCAAGCCCCACATTGGGTGTAGAGATTACTTAAAGAATAAAAAACCTTTAGGAGTGCCTGGGTGGCTCAATCGGTAAGCATCTGCCTTCGGCACAGGTTGTAATCCAGGGGTCCTGGGTTTGAGTCTTACATTGGGCTCTCAGCTCCAGGCTCCCTGCTTGTGCTTTCTCTCTCTCTCTCAAATAAATAAAATCTTAAAAAAAAGAATAAAAAAAAATTTTAAGTAATAAAAAATGAACGATTATTCCCAATCAGGTCCAAACAGAAACCACATGTCTAATTGACCTATTTGATTTTGGCAAAACTATATTCCACCTTTGTAGATCTTACTGGATCCTATTATAACCTGAAAGTAGCCAACTATAGTGCTTTTTTTTTTTAAGATTTTATTTTTAAGTAATCTCTAGACCCAATGTGGAGCTCGAACTCACAACCCCAGGATCAAGAGTCACTTGTTCCACTGACTGAGCCAGCCAGGCACCCCCCACTAGTGCTTCTACCCTGTGTGGATTGTGCAGTCGCCATGGAATACAAGCTTTGGGAATGGGGAAGATGATGCAAGACATGTTTTCATTCTTGCAAAAAAAAAAAAGAATATTTATTTGCCCTGAAAGGAAACTTTCTATGACTGGTACTGGTGGGGTCCTCTGTGTTTGCTTCTTAGAAAACTAAAGCCTTTAGATGTGGAGAAATTGGAACTCTCATACATTGCTGATGGGAGTGTGAAAGGGTGTAGCCGCTTTGGCAAACAGCTTGGCAGTTCCTCAAAATGTCAAACATAGAGTTACCCTATGACCCAGCAGTTACACTCCTAGGCAAATCCCGAAAAGAAATGAAAGCAGATGTCCACGCGAAATTTGTATGCGAATGTTCATTGCAAAAATGTGTCTCTTAATGAAGTTGTTGTGGGTTTTTTTTTTTAAGTTTATTTAATTTTTTAGCAATCTCTACACTCAATGGGAGACTTGAACTCACAATCCCCTGAGCTTAAGAGTCGCCATCCTCTTCCCATCCAGCCAGCCAGACACCCCTCAATGAAGTCAATTTTTAAGAAAAGAAGTCTCTGGAGAAAAAGAAAAAGAGAGAGAGAGAGAGAGAGAGAGAGAGAAAGATAGAAAGAAAGAAAGAAAGAAAGAAAGAAAGAAAGGGAGGAAGAGAGGAAGGGAGAAAGAAAGGGAGAGGGGGAGGGAAAAGAAAAGTAAGGGGAAAGGGAAAGGGAAAGGGAAGGGAAGGGAAGGGGTCTCTGAGCATAGGCTAAAAATGTCCGAAAATTACTTGTAAAGGTAAGGTAAAATAAATATAAAATTCCCAACCAACCAATATGAGTTGGTTCTGGTGGAACCTAGACAATGTAAAAAGGGGAATGGACAAATTAGTTCTATTTAAACTTCCGGGTCAAGTTTTTAAAGCCTGAAGGCCTCTGATTTTAATTTGGTTACATTTTCTTATATCTTTAATTAGCTTTAGGTGTCTAGTTAATACAGTAATGAGATATTTTCATTTATTTATTGTTTTTGAATAAAGATAAATAAGTGCTGAGCTTATTTGTTGACAGAATTTTTAATATCCTTTAATTTCCTTGATGGTATTGACTTGTATGGTCCTCTGCTAGTACTTAGCATGATGTTTTCCTGGCTTCCTATTTTATGATCCATCTGTTCTAGAAATGCCCCCAAATGCCCTTAGTCAAGAGATATAATCCTGATTGTAAATAGCCCTCATTCCCAAATATAATAAAAGGCCTCTGGTGGTTTCAACTGAGCCAAAACAAAGAACGTTGCATATATCAGTTTTCAAAAATCAATTGCTGCGGAGAGTGCTATCCTGTTGACCCTGACGTTGGAAGACTTAATCTGCCTTCACAATGGCAGATTTTGGGACGTTGCCCCTGTAATCAGATCTCAATTCTTCCAGTGCAAGTGAGCAGGGGATTTTAGTCGGTAAGAGCAATCTTCTACAAATTGACGTTGGTACTGATTTGAACCTCGTGGGTAATAACTTTTATTCTCCAAACATCTCCAAACTTTTATACTTCGTATGACCATTATGTTTCTCCTTCTATGCTTATAAAATACCTCATTCATATGTTCAGCGTAAACTCATCCAGACTTGGTGTTCCCCAACTGAGCAGCAGATAATGTCAGAACAGTCATAAATGTGCCAAGAGAAGAACTGTTCACATTATAAAAGGAACAAAAGGAGGAGAAACTGTCAGGGAATTTTCTCTGCTGCTTTGTATTGTATTCATTGTAGATAAGACCAAGTGAAGAATCCGAGCTGTCAGATTTTGTGTACAGAATGAATTTGGGTCTTCATGGCTCCAACTGCGGGTTGTCTGTTTTAAAGTAAAAAAACAAAGCAACAGAACAAAGCCCCATAATATTGAGTATAATAGCTGGGAAAACTTTTCTGTTACCTTTAACTGTATACTGTATACTGTACAATGTTGACTTTTTTTGTTGTTGTTTTTTTTTTAAGTAAGCTCCACACCCAGCATGGAGCCCAATGTGGGGCTCGAACTCGAACTCATGACCCTGCGATCAAGACCTGAGCTGAGATCAAGAGTCAGACACTTAACCAACTGGGCCACCCAGGCATCTCAGTGTTGACATTTATATTTTGCATAAAAGATTTATTTATGCAACAACAAAGGCATAAGAAGCTGTGCCTCTCCTCTTGGGTCACCTTGTCCCTCTCCTTCTTGAACTCTTTCCTTTTTTTTTTTTTTAAGGTTTTATTTATTTATTTGCTAGAAAGAGAGAAAGGGAAAGCACAGAGGGAGAGTGGGAGGGAGAAGCAGACTCCCTGCTGAGCAGAAAGCCTAATGCGGGGTTTCCATCCCAGAACCCTGAGATCATGACCCAAGTCAAAGGCAGACACTTAACTGACTTGAGCTGAGGGTAGACACCCAACCAATTGAGCCACCCAGGCACCATGAACTCTTTCTTTTTAGACATGACATGCACAGCAACTTGGCAGACTTCCCATCCATTCTCGACTTGTTCTCCCGTGCCTCCTTCTATAGAAGCTGGACAGTTGAACACTCAATTTCTTACCCTCCCCTGAAGCCAGGAGTAACTATGTGACTCAGTCTCCAAGATGAACCACAGTTCAACAAATGAAAAGAACTCCCCAAAATAGAAGAGAGTTGCAGCTAGTCCTGCCTTTGCCCCCCGTCTCCTTGAATTTGGATGTGATTCCTGAAGGTCCAGCAGCCATCTTTCAACTATAAGATTATAACCCAACACCTTAAAAATGGTGCAGAAAGAAAACAGGAGTCTGGGTCCTTAATGAAGGTACTGAGCCTCTGTACCAGGTCTAGACTGCCAACTCGCTATGTAAGAAAATTATCCTTTGTTTAAACAACTTGTAGCCAGGTTTTCTATTATATCTAGCCAAGGACATTCCTGTATGACACATGAGATTTCTTCAACATGTTTCTTTCCTGATTTTCCTCACCTTCTCTGATAGTTCTTTCTCAATCTCTGTCCCAGCCTCCTCTTTCTCTGCCAATGCCTAGATACTGAGGTTTCTATGTCTTCTGTCATTGTTCTGTTCTCATTTCTTGAATAATTTTCTCCACATGTACAGCTCAAACTGTCCCTTACATACCAATGAGTTTCTAATCTAGACCATGACTTTCATTCAGCCTCTATCCTGAACCTGGACCATTCTTTTCTTTTTTTTTTCTTTTTTTTTTTTTTCCCCAAATACTTTTATTTTATTTTTTCAGTGTTACAAGATTCATTGTTTATGTACCACACCCAGTGCTCCATGCAATATGTGCCCTCCTCAATACCCACCACCAGGCTCGCCCATCCCCCCACCCCCTCCCCTCCAAAACTCTCAGTCCCTTGTTCTGAGTTCACAGTCTCTCATGGTTCTTCACCCC
>CM052898.1:118872750-118930960 GCA_028534135.1 Potos flavus | reverse complement strand
TTTTTTTTTCCCCAAATACTTTTATTTTATTTTTTCAGTGTTACAAGATTCATTGTTTATGTACCACACCCAGTGCTCCATGCAATATGTGCCCTCCTCAATACCCACCACCAGGCTCGCCCATCCCCCCACCCCCTCCCCTCCAAAACTCTCAGTCCCTTGTTCTGAGTTCACAGTCTCTCATGGTTCTTCACCCCTCTGATTTCCTCCAATTCATCCCTCCCTTCCCTCTCACAATGTCCTCCATGTTTTTCCTTACGCTCCACACGTAAGTGAGACCATATGATAATTGACTTTCTCTGCTTGACTTATTTCACTCAACATAATCTCTTCCATGGACCATTATTTTCAAGTATCTTTAAGACATTTCTCCTTGCATGGCCCTGAAGCAAATTCAGCCTATCCACAGTTAAACTCATTTTTCTCCCATCCACAATTTACTTTTCTTCCTTTCTCACCTATTTTGGTTAGTAGTTTCACCATCCACTCAGTTATCTAAGATAGAAACTTTGGGATCTTCTACTCTGCATTTACCCTCACAAATGTCATCCAATTAATTGGTCTCCAGGTGTTACTGAGTCTCCCTTTTTTTTTTTTTTAAGATTTTATTTATTTATTTGACAGAGAGAGATCACAAATAGGCAGAGAGGCAGGCAGAGAGAGAAGGGGAAGCAGGCTCCCTGCTGAGCAGAGAGCCCGATGTGGGACTTGATCCTAGGACCCTGAGATCATGACCTCAGCCTAAGGCAGAGGCTTAACCCACTGAGCCACTCAGGCGCCCCCTGAGTCTCCCTTTTTAATTCTTAGGTCAACTCTCTCTCCTCTCCCCCTCTCAGCCATTGCCCTGGGCAGGGTGCCCACTCTCTCACACCTGGATTCACACACCTCCTAACTGGTTGTGTTGCCTTCCTGGTCTCCCCATCTAATGCATCTCAGCTGCCAGGCCAACTTCCTCCAACAGGAATCTGACCACGTATGCCATTTAAGATGCCTCCCAGGGCCCCACCCCCATCGCCTAGGGCCAGCGCTTCTCAAATTTTAGCATCTGCATTACCTGGAGGACTTGTTCAAACAGATTCCTGCGCCCTCCTCCCGTGTTTTTGATTCAGTAGATCTGGAGTGGGTCCTAAAATGTGCATTTTTTTTTAAAGTAGACTCCATGCCTAATGTGGGGCTTGAACTCACAACCTTGAGATCAAGAGTCACATGTTCTACCGACTGAGCCAGACAGGAGCCTCCTAAAATGTGCATTTTTTTTTTTAAAGATTTTTGTTTATTTATTGACAGAGAGACAAAGCGAGAGAGGGAACACAAGCAGGGAGAGTGGGAGAGGGAGAAGCAGGCTTCCTGCTTAGCAGGTAGCCTGATGCAAGGCTTCATCCCAAGACCCTGAGATCATAACCTGAGCTGAAGGCAGATGCTTAACGACTGAGCCACCCAGGCCCCCCTAAAATGTGCATTTCTAATAAATTTGGGGATGATGGTGATCAGGGACCACACTTTGAGAACTACTGGCCTAGGTTAAAATTAAAACTCATTAACATCAGGCATAATCAATGAATCTTGGAACACTGAAAAAAAATAAAAAATAAAAATAAACATCAGGTTTAAGATCATTTACAATCTAACTTCCCAGTTTCTCGCTGCTGCTCCTCCCCACATTCCTGAAGTTATTGCCAAAGTCACCTTCCACTTCTATGGAAACTCAGGTCTTAACTCATTCTCTTCCCTCTGCCTGGAATGCATGTCATCCTTCTCATCCCTGGCAAACTCCCTTACCAATTCTTCAAGGAAAGTCCAGCTCCAAAGAATTAATTTACTGCTTCCTCCTCTATATTCCTTGGCACTTCATACATAGGGTACTTTATAGTCTTGTAACTTAAACTGTGGCCCTCCACTAATACTAGAGACATCAGCTAGGAGCTTGTTAGAAATGCAGATTCTCAGGCTTCACCCCAGAGCTCTTGGATCAGAATCTACAATTTAACAGGATCCCCAAGTGATTCCTGTGCAAAAAGAAGTGTGAGAAGCACTGCTGGGCATGGCCTCATGCTAGACATTGTGATAGATGGTTTGATGACATATTTCCTTTGATTCCTTCAGGAGTCCCATGGCTCATTATTATTGCCCACAATTTATAGAGGAAGTAGAGGTTGGTAGTAGCAGAGCTGGGGTTCAAACCTAGGACCATCTGGCTTAAAAACAAACAAACCATGCTTGCTGTACTCTACCTATTGTTTCTCGATGACAGGTCTTCACACAGAGCATTGTAATTATCTATCCATAGATCTGGCTCCCTGTCCATGTAAGGAAATGCTGTGCTGGGCAAAGTCTCTAGTCTTCAAGGATAAAAACAAGGAAGAATCTTTGTTCTTTCTCACTGTCAACTCCAGTTCTGATAGCAACTTTGGGTAGGATGTGCTTCTTGAAGCAAAGAGTTTACCTGAATTTTAAAAATCTAACAGCTTTATCGAGATATAATTCAAATACCACATAATTAACCCATTTAAAGTGTACAATTCGGGGTGCCTGGATGGCTCAGTGGGTTAAAGCCTCTGCCTTCAGCTCAGGTCATAATCTCGGGGTCCTGGGATCAAGCCCCGCATCGGGCTCTCTGCTTGGCGGGGAGACTGCTTCCTCCTCTCTCTCTGCCTGCCTCTCTGCCTACTTGTGATCTCTCTCTCTCTGTCAAATAAATAAATAAAATCTTAAAAAATAAATAAAGTGAAAAAAATAAATAAAAATAAAGTGTACAATTTGGTGGTTTTTAATATATTCACGGAATTGTGCAACCATCACCACCATCAGTTTTCAAACATATCATCACCCAAAACAAACTGCATGGCCTTCAGCAGTCACTCCCCATTTTCCCCCAGCGCCCCAATTCCAGGCAAACACCAACCTACCTCTGTCTCTGTAGATTTGTCTGTTCCAGATGTTTCACATGAATGGAATTGCACAGTAGGTAGCCTTTTGTGATTGGCTTCTTTCACTTAGTGTAATGTCTTAAAAATTCGGCCATGCTGTAGCATGTATGGGTGCTTCCTTTCTCTTTATTGCTGACTAAAATTCCATTGTATGGATATGCTACTTTATATTTGTCATCAGTTGATAGACACTTGAGTTGCTTCCCCATTTTGGCTGTTAGAAATAACAGTGTTACCAACATTGGTGTATAAGTTCTTGTGTGGACATATGTTTTCAGTTCTCTGGTTATATACCTAGGAGTGGAATTGCTGGGTCATAAGGTAACTCTGTGTTTAAGTTTTTGAGGACCTGCCAGACAATTTTCTAAAGGAGCGACATCATTTTATTTTATTTTTTTTGTTTGTTTTTTTGTTTTTTTTCCCCAAATACTTTTATTTTATTTTTTCAGTGTTACAAGATTCATTGTTTATGTACCACACCCAGTGCTCCATGCAATACGTGCCCTCCTCAATACCCACCACCAGGCTTGCCCATCCCCCCACCCCCTCCCCTCCAAAACCCTCAGTCCCTTGTTCTGAGTTCACAGTCTCTCATGGTTCTTCACCCCAGAGCGACATCATTTTAAATATTCGGCAGCCGCCATATGAGAATTCCATTTTTTCCACATCCTTGCCAAGATTTGTCATTATTTGCCTTTTTAAAAAATTCAATTTATTTAAACTAAAAATTTAAAACTTATCTTTTTGATTATAGTCACTCTAGTGAGTATGAAGTGCTATGTCATGGTGCTTTTGATGTGCATTTCCCCAATAATGAGTGATATTGAGCATCTTTTCATGTGCTTGTTGGCCATTTGTATATCTTCCTTGGAGAAATGTCTACTCAGATCTTTCACCCATTTTTGAACTAGGTTATTTTATTTTACTTTATTTTTAATTTAATTTTTTTTTATTAGTAAGCTCCATGTCCAATGCGGGCTTCAAACTCATGACCGTGAGATCAAGAGTTGCATGCTCTACTGACTGAGCCAGCCAGGTGCCCCTTCATTTTATTCTATTTTTTTTAAAGGAAACTCTACTCCCAAAGTGGAACTTGAGCTCGCAACCCCAAGATCAAGAGTCACACACTGTACCAACTGAGCCAACCAGGTGCCCCTCCCCTACTTTATATTTAGTTTTAGCTCTAAGTGTTCTCTACACATTATGAATTGAATTGTGTCCTCCCTTCCCTCCAAAGATATGAAGTCTTAACTCCCAATGCCTCAGAATGTGACTTTATGGAGATAGGGTCTGTACAGATCTAACCAAGTTAAAATGAAGTCTTCAGGTGGGCCCTAGTCCAATATGGCTCATATCCTTATGAATGGGGGAAGCCTGGAGACAGATATGCACCCAGGTGGATCATCATATGAAGATAAAGGCAGAGATCAGGATGATATAGCAGAAGCTAAGAAACACCAGAAGCTAGATGAGAGGCACAGAACATATTCTCCCTCTCAGCACCCAGAAGAAACCAATCCTGCTGACACTTTGATCTCAGACTTCTAGCCTCCAGAACTGGGATAGGATACATTTTTTTTTGTTGTTGAAACCAGCCAGTCCATTGTACTTTGTTATGGCAACTCCAGGAAACTAGTACACTCTGTATTCTAGATACAAGTCCCTTATCAATAATATGATTTGAAAATATATTCTCCAATTCTAGGAATTGTCTTTTCCGTTTCTTGATGGTATCCTTTGGAGCACAGAATTTTTTAATTTTCATAAAGTTCAATTTAATTTTTACTCCTTTGCAGGGTTAATTTTCTTTTTAAAATTTTATTTATTTAAGTAATCTCTACACCCTACATAGGGCTCAAACTCATGATCCCAAGATCAAGAATCACATGCTCTTCCCATTGAGCCACCCAGGTGCCCTTGCAAGGTTAATTTTTGAGGATAGTCTTTGAGGTTTGTTCTGATCCTAGAAAGGGCCTTCTTACCTGGTTTCTTTCTCTAGTTCTCACTGATAAACTAGCTTGCCTGTGATGTTGTTCATTGATCTCTTGGAGCTACCAGGATCTTCTTAATGACCCACCACGATGATTTTCAAGACCTCCTTTAGGCTGGAACTTCCCTACACTTGTTTAAAATAAAGCCAGTCAACTTTACAAGCAGAGTGCTGTGTTGGGGTGGTAGTCTCTGGTCTGCTTGGTCTGTCTCTTTTGGGGTGGAACCTCTAACATACAAGAGGGAAGGGCTGGAGGAAGGGTGTCTTCACCTCTCAGTGATACTCACGTGGAAATTAGCCTAGGCAACACGGACATGTGGGAGATGAGGAATGCTAGTGGCCTGCCCTTTCCTAAGAGATATCCTTGACTAGCAACTGGGGTGAGCCTCACCTTCTTGACCATGCTGGCTTGGAGTGTAGCTTCTGTCACTTGAGTTAGGTGGGAGGGTGAGGTTGAGAATTTGCAGTGGCTGGAGTGCTACAGACTCTGTTCTTGCTAAATTTTAGTAGATTTTTTTTTAAATAAATATTTCTTCACTTACTATATCCCCTTAGGGCAATTTCTAGAGAATTTAAATGGTTTGTTTTCTTTTTTAAATCATTTTTACCAGTTACGGTTGTTTTGCTGGGGTGTGTGTCCACAAAACTCTTCACATCACTATTCTGGGAGTAATTTATAACATTTTGATAAAAACAGGATCATTACAGCTGTGGGAGTAGGGGGTAGATAGGTAGGGGGTAGGGATAGCAGTAGCAGAGTAAGTCAGAATTGAAGAGTGGGTAGCAATCAACTAAGACTTCCAGTTAGCATAACAAAAAAGAGAGGCTGGAGCTGTGAACCAAACCGGTTCTACAGAATTTTGAAGCTTTATAACTTCCCTATTCCTTTGTTTCTCAACATACCCCTTATGCTTCCCATAGTGATTATCAGTCAAATAAATACTCATTACCTACTCTGTGCCAGACACTTTGTCAGGTCCTAGGAATAGAGTTAACAAGACAGACTTGGTCCTTGCCCTCAAGGAGTGAAGAATAAATCCGTTTGGAAAATCAGGAAAGGCTTTATAGAAGAGGCAGCATTTGAGTTGGATCCAGAAGCAAGGAAAGGGTTGCTCCAAACCTAAATTTAGACAGAAACCCAAAACCTAATGTTAAGGTCAGGGGAAGTCACTGTTATGTAAGATGCTAAGAAATCATTAGGAATATAATTTAACATATATCAATGAGATTTTTCAGTTCTAGGTAAATTCAAAATAGGTCATTTGTCACTGGCACTCTACCTTCTCCTCTCTCTTTTCGCTTTTCAGTGACCTGGGGCTTTCCAATACTGTCCACTAAGGCATCTTACTCCAGCTAGTCCTTTCCCTTGGACTGGATTCTTGGCTAGATCCTTGGATCTCACCAAGTAAGAAGTGGTTGCTGATTTTAAAGAGTCCATAACCCGGGAGAGGGAGATAAAGAGTCAACTAAACAGAAAAGTACTATGACAGAGGTATATAAAGGGGGTAAAGTGGATACACAAAGCCCATCTAACTCAGATTTGGGTGGGAAGAAAGTGGTCATGGGAGTTCCCCTAAGGAAATGAATTCTAAGCTCTTTCAGAGAATAGGAGAGATAGCTGGAGGCCAGGGATTCTAGAAGAAGAAAGCCAAGGCACAGAGATGGGTAAGCCCATGAAGCATTCCACCCCCTCTCCGCCCCCCCCCCCAAGATTTGTGGAATTCCGTATTGTATTTATTTTGGCAAGAAGCAAAGCCTTCCTCTCCCTAAAGAATTTCAACCTCTCTCCCTGGCCCTTAGCAGCCAGCTAGGTATATGAACTGGTGTCAATCAATTGATTGTTTCCATGAGGGATTTCAATCAAGGAGTAAATGAGGTAAAGATAAATTCATTAGCAATTATGGTGGATCAACAGGGATGTTCTCTCCAGATTATTTCTGCTTAAAGATCACGGTGTGTCCTTCTTCATGGCTCTTTGGAGCTGCTCCAGTTTCTGCCTATTTCCAGGTCCGATACTTAGCTCTCTCATCAATTCTATGAGCCTTTGCTGCCTTCCAATAAATTCCTTATTCAGCTATATTTGATTTCAGTTGCATGCCAGCTTTGATCTTAGGCAAACCATATGGGAGACTCTTCCACATGAGAGATGATGAAGGCCTGAACTAAGACATTGAAAGGGACGATGGAAAGATAGATAGATGGATGGACAGGTAGATAGCTAGATAGACAGAGAGGCAGATTTAGATATCAAAGAGGAAGAGTTCTTGGCACAAGGTAGGTACTCAGTAAATATTTGAATGTATGATTGAATAACAGAAAAAAATTACTTCTAGATTTCTGTCTTTGATATGCAATTTTGCTGCTATTTGTTGCAGAAGAGAGAATACAAGATAAGTGAGTATTTTTGGAGAAAGAGATTCTAGTTTCAGGTGCTAGTAGTCCCATATTAAAGACTCAGGCAGAAATTTCTAAAAGACATTTGGATACAAGCGGGGGTGCCTTTTAGGTGTAGTTGGTGGAGCAT
This sequence comes from Potos flavus, assembly GCA_028534135.1. Classification (NCBI taxonomy): domain Eukaryota; kingdom Metazoa; phylum Chordata; class Mammalia; order Carnivora; family Procyonidae; genus Potos; species Potos flavus. The sequence continues at coordinate 118,923,519 of CM052898.1, read as the reverse complement.
GCAACTCTTGATCTTGAAGTGTTGAGTTCAAGCCCCATGGTGGGCATAGAGCTTACTTAAAAATATATTAAATTAAAAAAAAAGGCATTTGGATACAAGTATATTGACTGAATATTTATATTTAGGAGTCATTAAATGTAGTTATAAATGGAGCCTTAGAAGTGGATAAAATTACCCAGGATAATTATCTGCAAGGTAGGAAGAAAGCCTGCTGACTGGGGATTTAGGGCAGAGGTGGAAGAAGAGAATATGAAAAAGAAAAGGGAAAGTATGACTACAGCCAAGATAGAAAAAATGCAAGTAAGAGCATCGAATTTATAGGGAGTTAAATAAAATAAGGGCTTTGGATTTAGCAACAAAGATATAATCGGCAGTCTTAGCAAGTGTGATTTCTGTAATGGTGTATGTGAGCCAGATTGCAGTGTAGTAAGAAGTGAGGTAAAGGAGTGAGCTAATTTTTTTTTTTTTTTTTTTTTTTAATAATCTCTATGCCCACGGTGGGACTTGAACTCACACCCTGAGATCAAGAGACCCATGCTTCACCAACTGAGCCAGTCAGGCACCCTGAAAGGAGAGATTTTTATTATTTATTTATTTATTTATTTATTTATTTATTTATTTATTTAAGATTTTATTTATTTATTTGACAGAAGGAGATCACAAGTAGGCAGAGAGGCAGGCAGAGAGAGAGGGGAAGCAGGCTCCCTGCTGAGCAGAGAGCCCGATTCAGGGCCTCGATCCCAGGACCCTGAGATCATGACCTGAGCTGACGGCAGAGGCTTTAACCCACTGAGCCACCCAGGCACCCCGAAAAGAGAGATTTTTAATTTATTTTTATTTATTTTAAAATTATTTTTATTTTTATAAGCATAGTTGTTTTATTTTCAAAATGTTATTTAAATTCTAGTTAGTTAACATATAGTATAATACTGTTTTCAGGAGTAGAATTTAGTGATTCATCACTTACGTATAGCAGCCAGTGCTCAACATGACAAATTCTCTCCTTAATACCATTCATTACCCAAGGAGAGATTTTTTTTAAAAAAGATTTATTTATTTTAGAGAGAGAAAGAGAGAGTGCGTGTGCACAAGTGGGAGGAGGGGCACAAGTGGGAGGAGGAGAATCTTCAAGCTGACTCCACGCTGAGCTTGGAGCTTGCGGTGGGGCTCAGTCTCATGAGCCATGAGATCATGACCTGACCTAAAATGAAGAGTCAGAAGCTTAACCAACAGAGCCACCCAGGCACCCCAGGAGAGATTTTCTAAAAATAAGGTGGAGTTCGAAGGGAACTTAAAGCTGCAGAAAGGATTTTAAAGATGAGAGGGGCGGAGTATGTTTAAATGCTATGGGAAAGTACTCATGGAGAAAGAGGGAAAGAGGTTGAAAATCAGAGACGGAGGTAGAGGGATGTCCCTAAAATGCTGCACAATTGGGATTCAGTGTTTAGATGGAGGATGGATACCTAAATCATGAAGGAGAGTGGATGGGAGGGCAAGATGCTGAGAGATATTCTACTTTAGATGTTTAAGTCTTTGAAGAAAAGGCAAGATCAACTGCTGAGAACACAAGATAAAAGAGTACTCCAGGAGAGTGGGGAATGAGCTGTCATAAAGGGAAAAGGAGTGAGGGTAGGTGCATTGAAGGTTTGCCAAGAGTATCTTGCCCAGAGGAGGTTGGAGATCATCACATTTTAAAGGTCTCAGTTTGCAGCTAATATATTTTCTCTATCAGTACTCAACAGCTTGGAAGTAGGAGTAGAGAAGGCCAATAACTGGGTTGATTCTCATGCAGGCAGAGGAGAGAAAGTAGGATGGGAGATCAAAAGGGTGAGCAGATTTTGAGTGCTGGCGAGAGTGGTTGGAACAACATTATAACTGTGGAATGCAGGTTAGGAAGGGAGAGTGGGCAGTCTAGGGGCCTGCATGAAGACATGTTGGCAGACTGGAAATCTGGACAAGGTCACAAGGAGAGTCATGGAATGAGAGAAGAAGGAAGGGAAGGCTGTGGCAAAAGACAAAGGCAAAAAAAAAAATAAGAAAGGATTTAGAGGCAAAGGGTTCATAGGAAGAGCTATTCTGGGTGATGGAACGATCTAAGGCAAGGCCTTGTGGGTTACTAGAGTGAGTGAAGGTGAAGGTCTCTTGACCGGAGGTCAAAATACTGTGAGGCTAGAACAAAGAGGTTCTATATGCTGAAATGACCCAGGATAATGGCAGAAATTAAGAGCAAGACTGTGAGTAAGATGTCAGTTTTGCTATCAACAACATGGTGAATGGTAGGTATATGGAAGCTACAAGTTGAGAAGTGGAAAATGCAACAAACTAGGGCATGAGGGGGTGCCTGGCTGGCTCATTCAGTAGAGTATGCAACTCTTGATCACAGGGTTATGAGTTCAAGCCCCATGTTGGGTGTGGAGCCTACTTAAAAACCAACCAACCAAACAAAAACCCCCCAAAACCCCCCCAAACCCCAAAAACCCACAACCAAAAAAACCTAGGGCATTAGCGCAATGTTTCCCTGTCTCAGCAAGCAGCCCTTCCCTGACTGTTATACAGTTCCTCACTTGACAGAAAGCTTTAGAGGACAGGGCCTATCTCATTTGATGTATTAATCCCATGGCACCTTGCCCAGTCCTTGGCACAACTGGAAAGAAGAGACCATAAAATCCCTTTACTCTGGAAACCGATGATTCGTTATTCCTATTTACACAGTTCTTGGTAACTGGAATGCCTGTAACTTTCTCTATCACACTATATAGAATTTATCTGTTCACATGTCCGCTTCCCCTATCAGTCTATAAACCTTAAGAACAGGGACTGTCACATTCATTAACGCAATGCCAGTAGGAAACATTCTGCCTGATCCACATCAAGGACTCCAATGTTTGTCAAATAAATGAATAAATAAATGAATGATATCTCTAAGCTATTAATTACTACCATTCCTGGTTAAGCACCATTGCCATGTACTGTGTTGAGTGCTTTTACATTCTAATTTAATCCTCAAACCAAGCCTAAGTAGGAAGGGGGGAAACTGAAATTCAGAAAGGTTAAATGTCTTACCCAAAGATGTACAGGTAGTAAATGGTAAAGCCCGCATTTGTAAACAGTTGACTTTATTATTATTTTTTAAAATCTCTTTTATTTACTTATTTGAAGAGAGGGTGAGAGAGAGAGAGCACAAGCCTGGGGAGGGGCAGAAGGAGAGGGAGGAGCAGACTCCCTGCTGATCAGGGATCCTGATGTAGGACTTGATCCCAGGACCCTGGGATCATGACCCGAGCTGAAGGCAGACACTGAACCACTGAGCCACCCAGGCGCCCATAAACAGTTGACTTTATTTTATTTTATCATTTTTTAAAAAGATTTTATTTATTTGTTTGACAGAAAGAGAGAGAGAGCAAGCAGGTGGAGCAGGAGAGGGAGAAGCAGACTCCCTGCCAAGCAGGGACCCTGATGCAGGGATCAATCCCAGGACCCCAAAGTAGAATGGGAGTCCTTGAGCCAAAATCCACCACCAGGAGAGACCCGTCTTGGGACACCTGGGTGGCTCAGTCGGTTAGGCCTCCAACTCTTGATTTCAGCTCAGGTCATGATCTCAGGGTTGTGAGATTGAGCCCTGTATTGGGGTCCATGCTGGGCAGGGAGCCTGTCTAAGATTCTCTCTTTCCCTCTCCCTCTGCCCATCACCCCTCATCCCTCTTAAAAAAAAAAAAAAAAAAAAAAAGAGAAAAAAGAAAGGAAAAGAAAAGAAAACAAAAGGAAAGAAAAGGAAAGAAAAGAAAAGAAAAAAGAAAAGAAAAAAGAAAAGAGAAGGAGAGGCTGGTCTTTCAGGAACACATGTGCCTTAAGTAGCCCTACTGCAAGACATTGGCTGAGAGCAGCTGGTGGGAGGTGTGGCCTCAGTGTAAATGCAAGATGGATTTCAAAGCCAGCAGCAGGGGCATTATTTGGTCAGTCATGCTCCTTGTAGTTGGAGGCTGGCCACGTTCATTTCCATGGCTGCCATACCATATTAGACAGCTTTTTGAAGGGTTGCTTTTGCTTTCTCTTTGGTTTTACCTGTTTCGTTGTTCACGCATGGACCCTGAATTCCTATAAAGCCTACCATCTTTGGTATCATCCACCAAATCCCAATAGGATGGAGTGTGTGTGTGAACAAATACATTTGACCGACCTTCCTTCCTCCCTCCCTCCCTCCCTTCCTTCCATCCTTCCATCCTTCCTTCCTCCTCCCCATTCCTTCCTCCCTTCCCGAGAGAGAGAGAGAGAGAGAGAGAGAGAGAGAGAGAGAGAGTGTGGGAGAGTGGGAGGAGGGGCAGAGGGAGAGAATCTTCAGACTCCTGGCTGACAGCAGAGCCGGACTCTTACTCGGGGCTTGATTCCATCACCCAGGAGATCATGACCTGAGCCGAAACCAAGTCAAGGCTTAACCAAATGCACCACCCAGGCACCCCTAAGTGTGATCTTTTAAAATCTTTTCTTCTTCCATTTGGATAAGTTGCCTCCCTTTAGCGCACTTTCTCTTAATAAAAGGGTATCAGTACTCAAAGCCTGGACTCTTTGGACTGATTCCTCTTTAGCACTTCGGTTGCAGTACATATGTACTGATTATTATGTTTATCAAACTATGACTCAAAAAATCCTGTTTTAAGGTCTACTATTCTGAACAGGTCTACTATTCTGAATACTATTCTTGTATTGCCATAAAAAACAGAATTGGTGCTTTTACTCACTAAAACATTAAGTCCCTCTGTGCTTTGTGAGTCTTCATTTATAAAGGTGACTGAGTGACAATACAAAGAGGTCAATGCCACTGAGATAAAAGTTTAATGTTACTCATAGTTACTCTAGAAACAAGAGGCACAGCATGTCATGCAGAGCCATGGAGAAAGCACCAGTATCGGGAGGCAGAAAGAAAGGAGGGGAGAGCTTAGGGTGGAACTTTTATTGGTGTTTCCATGAGAAAGTCAAGGCAGGGCAGGGTGTACAGTTGAAGACTGGCTAGTTTTTATAATTCTGGCAGGCTTCAGGACAGAGGAACTGTCCTTAGTTGTCTGGTACATGGCCCTGGAGTGACTCAGCGTAGGGGAAATATTGGCCTGGTGTGTGAGAGTTGGGGTGGAGGTGGTTGGGGGTATGGATCAAAGATTGTTTGGTTTATATATGAAAGGTAGGCTCACTGACAAGTTGGTTACTATTTCCAGGAATTAGCTAGTTTTAGGAAGGGCAGTTTCTCCAAGCAAAGTCCCCCCAAGATGTCAAAACATCATAAAGTATAAAACAAAAAATAAAGGCCTCAACAAAATTAGGAGGAAAACCATGCCTTTTGATTTTCGAAATCTCCATTAATAGTTAATATCAGAGAATCAGAAGGCGGGTTTAGCCCATTTTCTTCCTCATTTCTTTAAGAGTGCAGGTGATTTTTTCCCTTAAAGTAAGCTCTACGTGGGGTGCCTGGGTGGCTCAGTCGGTTCAGCGTCTGCCTTCAGCTCAGGTCATGATCCCAGAGTCCTGGGATTGAGGCCCCATTGGGCTCCCTGCTCAGAGCCTGCTTCTACCTCTCCCTCTACCCCTATCCCTGCCGGCCCCCCTGCCCCCAGCTGGTGATGTCTCAAATAAAATCTTAAAAAAAAAAAATAAATAAAGTAAGCTCTCTATGTTCCAACGTGGGGCTTGAACTCACACCTCCTGAGATCGAGAGTCATATGCTCTAGCGACTGAGCCAGCCAGGTGCCTCAAGAGTGTAGGTGATTTTTTAAAGATAAAACTGAAATTCCAAGAGGCTTCTATTCTTTACCCAAACCATCTTTGTCCATGGTTTTCTAATTTAAACTAACAAATATTTTTTTCAACTCCTTCCCTGCTTTTAAATATTGCATTTTTGCCCTGAACTAGCTACATGAACAAGGAACCAACATTTATGTTCTCCTCTTGTGCCAGAACTATTCACCCTTTAACACATATCCCATTAGCTCATCTCATTACAAGCCTGTGAGGTGAATATCATGACCTTTCCTAAAATTAGGAAAGTATGGTTCAAAGGTTAAATGACTTTATGGTGGAGCACTGGTTGGACTCAGGTCTGATGAAGCCCATGCACTCTCCAGGTGTGACTACAAAGGAATTGAGTCAAAGGAAAAATTAACATTGATTATTTAAGAAGCACTCTAACTTGCCATTTTATTTTGATGGCACAATTTAAAAACTAAGTCTAAAAAGCTAAGCATTACATATGCTTCTGTAATATATCTTTTCAAAATTTTACTTTCATTAATGGAAAATCGGACATTACCTATCCTGTAAATAATGTCCTTTCTTTGACATCTGAAAGAAAATTTCTTAAGTCCTTTACTCTTAATATTACTACAGGGATATTTTTGAGAGTCAAATCAAAGAACACTAGAGTACACATGGGTAACTTTCTGGTAATTAAAAAAATTTTTTGGAACATTTTATTTTTTTATTTGAGAGAGTGAGAGAGAGAGAGCACAAGTGGGGTGATGGGCAGAGGGAGAAATAGACTCCACAATGAGCAGGGAGCCCAACCTGGGATCATGACCTGAGCCGAAGGCAGATGCTTAACCGGCTGAGCTACCCAGGCGTCCCTACAATTTTTTTGTGGATAGGTTAACACCTCCATGTGGTTCAGACTAAAACACTGATTACACGCATACTTATACATAATTACATATAATTATATATGAATATGCAGTGGCTTTTCCTTTTTCCTTGTTTCTTAGCTACCATTTCATTTCTTCATATACACCAATGTTTTATTTATTCTTCTACTCACTCTATGGACATACCAGTAAATATTTGTATATATTAATATGAATCGTCCTCCATCCCTTTTTTTTTGTATAACCATTTGGATGTATTTAAAATAAAACAAAACAACAAGTTTTTGGTAAACAAAATTTAATACAACTGTATAGTCAAATAATAATGGTTAAAGGACATTTTATTAGATACAACTTTAAAAAAATTAAACTATGCACAAAGTATATTTAAACAAGACATAAGTATTAATGTGCTACAACCAAATTGAGATCAAAGTACAAAGCATTTTTTTTCACTGTGAAGATTCTTGGAGCCTCTCACTGAAAGCAAATGACATTTGGCTGCCATAGGTCTGTACAAGTTGTAAAACATACTATAGTTTTTTTCAACTCTGTAATTGGTTGTCTTAGCTCCAGAAATTCTCAAAAATTTAAATAAAGAAACTGGGGGCGGGAGGGATGGTGGGGAAAGCAAGAGTAAGAAAAAAATAGTACATAAGGATGGAACAAAAATAAGTACATTTACTTTTCTGACATTAGATGCAGCTATTGCGAATGATGTTTTCAAAAGTTTAATCAATGTTAGATGTTTGTCTGAATATCTTAAAAAGCACCTTGGCAACAAAACCAAACAAAACCCTCAAGTATAATAAAACTCCAAACACTCAACATTTCTTAACATTCTCATTCTGCCAAGCAACCACATGGTGCTTATTAAAAATTTTAAGAAAGGGAGTTTACTTACTCTGTAGGAAACAAATATGAAACACATCTAAGGTAAGCTTTATTTAGAATGAAAAAAAAAAGTTGAAATAGCACTAGAGAACTTAAGGCACATAAACAAATTCCGATGCAGTTATTTTGAAAACATTGAAACAAATTCTTTTTCTTTGGAACAATATATAAAATAAGTTATGACTACTGCTGTTTTTAAAAAAAATTATGATCATCTTTAGCACTAAGTAAATTTAATATCTAAGGCAATCACACAAACGTAACACATTCATAAAAAACATTAAAAAATGTGAAGTCTGTTGAAAATGTCTCTGGAATTATCAATTCACACTCTGGCTCAAGTGGTTTCTGATGTATAGCATTAAATGTGACAGAGTTGAGCTACCTAGTCAAACCTACTTAAAGGCCAACCAAATTGCCCCCATTCTGGTTACTTGATATGGCGAATTTATTTATTTAACTAAAAAGAATAATGGGGTGAGGTGATGTAAACCTGGCTTTCAATATAATGCACAAGAAATTCTAGTAAGGCCAAAATTATGTTGAGGTTAACTGGTGTCTTGAGTTTAGTAAAATAAAGGCTTCCATAGGAAACCTTTAAGAGACATTATCTTATTACTTGGCACCACATAGATAGCTATCTCTTCTCTTTGAAAACACAGCCTGGAGACGTCTTTTCCACACATACATCTCAAGACACAAAAGGCACACACAATTCAAACCCTCTCTTTTCATGTATGGGTTCTTACAGCGATTCTTTTTTTTTAAAAGTCTATTGCCATATCCAGACAACAGGAAAAAAACAAAACAAAACAAACAACACACACCTGGTTTGCATATTGACAAAAGTAGTATAACTGAACCTTTGTCTTTCCTGAGTTTCAGAAGGGTATATGACAGTAGAGATACATAAACAATTCGTATTCACTAAGAGAAAATGTATCAGTCCACAAAACATTTTCATCTTTCTAAATATAAAAGAATGAATGTTCAACCACCGCCTGTGTGAAGTCCCTTTACCAAATTAAATTTACTCTAGGATCATGAACTGAAGGTTATATAGTTATGACACTTTAAACACTCCAGTAGGCCAAAATGACAAGTTAATATCCTCCCTGAGTTTTTACATCATTTTTTTCTTAACACCTGGTTTAAATGGAGGAAACACCTATATTTCAGTCATCTAGGAAAACAGGTTACTTAAGATTCAATAAGCTACTATTTCATAACTGTGCAGTAGTCAATGGGAAGATTAAATTTGAAAACGAAGGTCTACTGTTTTAAAAATTAGACCACTTTATAGCTCACTCATAGATAGGAAAACACACGTTAACGAACAAAAAACAACTATACTTTCCTGTTAATCTACAAAACATATGCTTGAATTCCTTTTCCCACTGAGGTATCACAGCTAGGTTTAGCAAACTCATCTCTACCTCCAATTTGTTTTCTAATCTTGTGAAACCTTATGTATTACATAGATTCTGACTGTATATAAGTCATTATACTAATACTCACCATGTACTTCCAAATTTTTTTTAAGTAATCACTACACCCAACGTGGGGCTCAAACTCATGACCCCAAGATCAAGTGTCGCATGCTCCACTGACTAAGCCAGTCAGGTGCCCCTCATCATGTACTTTCAATGTAAAAAAAGTATTGTAGAAATGCCCAAATAAAAATACCTTCTGGGATTTAATTAAGTCAACTAATTCTTACTTTATGTGTTTTCTGATCATCACAAACTGATCAAATTCTTGGTGTTTGTATATATGTGTGTACATGACCATACTATCTATCTATACATGTATATACATACGTATTAACCCAAAGGCTTATACGAGCATCTCCTATCAAAAGAAAATCTGTCAACTATGTGATGACAGTATGAATATAATCTGAAACGATTTGGCTGATGAATCCCTTTTGATATACTAATTATACCCTAAAACTCTTTTATCAATGCTAACACCATTATTTATCAACAATCAGTAAAGGAAGATAAATAGTTAAAGGATATTAAAATATCAGTTGAGTAATTTCAAAAACTGTTAATTTCATAGGATTCAAGCGAAGTTCTTGGTGGCCTACTTAATTTATGTAGTTTTAAATTATGTAGGAAAAAATGAAACAATATTGGCATGAGGTCTATGTTTAAACAAATTGTTTTATAGGATTTCATTTCAAATTTAGTACAACACATGGATATTAAAAATAAATGTATAAAGAAATACAAGTAAATAGTTAATACTTTTACAATAGACAAAAGTACTACAATACAAGTGATCTTGAGAGTTTTTTTGTGTGTGAAGTGTCTGTATTTATGGATGGGCATGATCTTACAAATACACATGAAAATAACAAGTATCGTTTGTATAATCCTCAGCATTTACAAAACACTTCTCATACGTTATCTCATCTACCGCAAAGGATCTCTAAACTAAATAGGTTCCATTATCTACAAAAGGTATAATGCAGAAGTAGATGTTTACTTTAGAATTAAAACAAGTATCCCAATTGTATTTACAACTGTCTTTCAACGAAAATGATAGAAAATTGTTTCCTGAATTGCTCTGATAATTATCAGGAAAAGGTACATGTCATTTCAAATTATGATTTGAAAAATTTAATTCCCTAAACATTTATAAGATCTTTAGAGTTTTCCTCAGAATTCAAATTCCAGCTAAATCGACCTTGATGCCATACAGTTTATTAGAAATCTCTGTATCATCCCAAGATGAGAAAACAAAATGGTTTATCTATGTTAGGTTTTTTTATTACTAACTTGGTTTTAACAGAAATCTGGTGGTACTATAATCACACATTTGCATCATCTCTCCTGTGACAAGGAGTATGTAATTATGATCTGAGACAACAATAGTGCCTGGGCAGTTGAAATCCAGCAGGCTACCCAGAACATCCCTGGAATATCCCTAAAATGTTGTAAATTACATCTGTTCACCCAGGAATAACAGTAATCACTTATGCTACAGTTCCTGTCATTCCATTTGCCTTAGAAAACATTTTACATTCCTCTCTGAAAATTAGTAAGCTTATCAACTAAAGTTGAAAAATCTAGACAAAGGCAATTTGAGAATGTTGACCAGTATTTTCCACAATGGGTACCAACTGAAACATTTATCTTAAAAGACTGCAAATACCGCTGTTATTTTTTTTTGGATAGCTAATTTTAAAAGAAAAATGGACCCACTGACAGGTGGTCCCTGCTTTATACTTTAAAGGTAACTCAAGAGTGGAGACTCCAAGGTTTTTACCTGTTCACAGGAAAGGAGGATAACCAGGGAAGAGGTCCTCTCCCAAAGCACCATACTAATGAAGTCAAACCCTACGGGCTAGGGAGAAAATCTGTCTCTGTTTTCCACAAAATAATATTGCAAAATGGATTTCAACTCTCTTGCCAGGTTCTAAAAAGGTGCTTTCTTAGAGGATTTAGAGATGATACAGAAGTATTCTCAGAGCCACAGTGGGTTGTTTTTCCCTTCGAGGTCTTACATAATTTTTCTTAGGAATTAACCTATAATTTTACTCCCCATTTTAGGGTCACTTGCTTTTCTATCTCCTACCCAATGTTCTTCCAAAAATATGTTTAATATAAGACAGCAATTCTAAGAAGTCACAATAATTCAGTATTTTATGATATTCAAATTGTTGTCATTACATTTTTATCAATTATTGAAAAAAAACTTTCAATAAATTTATCAGTTTGGATGTATTTTTAGTGAAAAAGATTTTTTAAACTGATTTCCCCCTTTGTAAGCATTCTAAGCATTATGTGATTTAACCTAAATGAAGCCTAAGTCATGCAATTTTCTATACATATATGACAAAATAAGGAATATATAGGCTTACAGATAAACATACATAAATGGAGAAACCATTCAGAAATTCCTAAAGGTTACACAGGCAGACATTATTTCCTACTCCACATGAGTTTCTTACAAATACTTACAAAGGTACACTCTCAAAACCCAAGCAATAACCACTAATACTTTCGACAGCAACAAAAATTTTTTTTCCAATTACAGGAAAGGCTTTATTACAGTTTGAAAGATTGGTATTTCAGGGGAAAAGGCACCACAATTATTATCTTTACTTTTTTGTGTACATGGCACAAAAGGAGATATGTCAAGTTCCCACTCTGGAGTTTTTAAAATCTCTCATCTTGGATCAGTGTGGCTTCTTGGGTGAGGTATCCTGGCTTTAGAGCTTAAAGCATTTTTCATTGTATCTATGTATAGTCACACAGCCGTGATAGGACACTGGCCTGGGCATTGCAGCTACCCCTGTGATGATACTTGTTGCAGGATCATAACAGAGAATAGTGTCTGTGGCTTCTCCATTTTCCCGTCTTCCACCCAGGATATATATTTTACCATTACACACAGACATACCACAGTTTTCCTGTTGAACCAAATACATTAAAAAAAAAAAAAAAAAAAAAAAATTAACTCTCGAAGGTAAGGGATTTGGTAGCAAACTGAAAAGTAAAATAAGACGTGCTTTAGCAGACAAAAAACGAAGTCATGAAATAAGCTCCCTTTTGTCGAATGCCTGCTCTATGTGTGAGTGCATGAATGAAATGTTAAAATAAAATATATGTTATGATTGGGGCCAAGATGTGGGAGGTAAGTGGGGGCAGTAGACTGAGAGAAGGGTTTTAACTTAACAGCAGTTGAACAAAAATATTTTCGAAGAGTGTGGCTTGCTTCTCCTATTACAGGGAGGTCCTTTATTACAGCAAGTGGCTATTACATGACCAAGGAGTAGGAACATTATTCATTATGTGGGATTACCCACAAGCTAAATGAATGAATGAGAGAAAGACTTATAAACAAATTAACAAAGCACTGTTATTAGAGGCCTTGACAGGGATATAGAAACTCCCCAAATATTTCAACTTTGCACGCAATGGAATTCTTAGCTGAATTTTATTCTTCTCTGTCAATAACATAATTACTATAAAAAACAAATATTCTTGCAAGGATGAGAGCAATTTTTCCAAGAAAGAAATTACACTAAAACTGTCTCCCTATTTCCTGGATCTGGTTATGCTGCAGGTCAAATATTCTATTTACATTACCTTAAGTTTTCAATTACTTTAATTCAGAAAGTTATTGCATATTACTATCATCCTGTTTCTATATAACTAACAATGAGATGGGTTCTACCAATCAGTACAATAAACATTTTTACCTAACTAGATTTGCTGTGTATATAGTTTTGCTCTTTTTTTTTTTAAAAGATTTTATTTATTTATTTGAAAGAGAGAGAGCACGATCAGGTGGGGAGGGAGCAGAGGGAGAGGGAGAAGCAGACTCTCGGCTGAGCAGGGAACCCGACATGTGGCTTGATCCCAGAACCCTGAGATCAGGACCTGAGCTAAAAGCAGACGCTTAACAGACTGAGCCACCCAGGTGCCCCTAAGTTTTGCTCTTACGGAAGAAATTAAATCTTGGTAGACTTATATAACAGAAGATATTATCTTTAGGTCTAAAAGAATTTGTGAGTACTTAAAAGTACCTATATTAGAGTTTACACATACCCAGAATAACTTGGCCCATTATCATAAATGAATGACAAACTTTTATCTAGAATAACACCCATGAATTGTACCAATTATGTGGCAAACTACATTTTTCATCTAAAGCACAGTGAGCTCTTCCTATAAACTAAAAGTTCTGAATACAATAAAAAACCGTATCATCCTCAGTTTTCAGATAGAACCTAGCCTACAGTATTGAACCTTAGAGTCACTTTAATGATTCTTAAACTATATGATTACAGGATCTTACTACAATGTCATTTCAGATAATAAGGCTCAGAAATAAATGAAGCAAGCAACCTTGAAATCAGTTATTCCTTCATATCAGGAAATTACGTGTATCAGATATAGTAGCTTATTTCACTCTATCAGAATCTCAAAAGTTATCACAGCTAGTAAGAAAAACAAATTTATTGGGGCATGCCTGGATGGCTCAGTCAGTAAGCATCTGCCTTCAGCTCCAAGGGTTCTGGGATCAAGCCCCATGTCAGGCTCCCTGCTCACCAGAGAGCCTGCTTCTCCCTCTCCCTCTGCTGCTCCCCCTGTTTGGGTGCTCTTTGTCAAAGTCTTTTTAAAAAAAAAGGAAAAATAATTTATCAATACATGAATTTTCTTTTTTTTAAGATTTTATTTTTTTAAGTAATCTCTACACCCAACATGGGGCTCGAATTCACAACCCTGACATCAGGAGTCGCATGCTCTCCTGACTGAGCCAGCCAGTGCCCAATACATGAAGTTTTAATGTTATTTTCCAAGACTGGAACGAAACAGGATCCTCATATTAAAAAAAAAAACCCTCCCCTTAATTATTATTTTTTATAATGCTTAATGCTTAAATGTTAAAATTCCAACAATAAACAGATTTTTTTCATGTATTATTCTAAATTTTAATGACATTTTAAGTACCTGGACTACTGAAGAGGGATTGAAAAAACTTCATCATGGACCTAAAAAAAAATTCCACAATTTTTCAAAGGATATTCCTGACAACAGTTAAAAAGCAAAATATGTTGAAAATAGCAAGTTGTGGGTTTTGGGAATTATGGAGAGTCAAGAGGCACAGAAATGGTAAAGAACAGAAAGAGAAAAAGGCTGCATTAGGTCCATTAGATCTGCAACAAATAGCTCATTTTTTCAGCTTTTTTGTCACTTAATATTCTAAGCATTTAAAAAAAATGTTTTACTCAAAAAAACTGCCTAATATGAAATTACAGTTGATTTTTCCTTTTTCACCGATTAGCACTAAATAGTATGCAAACACTTACAGATGGTTCAAAAATTACCTATCAGTAATGCTTGTAAAGATATACTTCAAGATTCTTTTTTAAGATTTTACTTACCCATTTGACACAGAGAGAGTAGAAGCAGGGGGAGCAGCAGAGAAAGAGGGAGCATCAGGCTTACTGCTGAGCAGGGAGCCCGATTCACGGCTCGATGCGGGACTTGATCCCAAGACTCTGGGATCATGACCTGGGCCAAAGGCAGATGCTCCTACACAGATATACTTAGGGGTACTGGTAGTAAGAATGGACTGAGGAGAAAAGATAATCCCAGAAATCTCAGTATTTTTTGCTTCAAGAGATTTGATATAGAATATTTGATTTGAATTTCAATAATTTTCTTTGTCATAATAGATTTAATATACTTCTGAGCTAAATGTTTTTTCTTTGAAATTTTCAAAGTCAGTGTTATTAATTAGAAAAAATGTACTATTTGTCCTGTTGTTTTTTCATAGCTGTATCTCAAATCATGTAGTTAGAAACATATTCATTGTATGCCCTGCATTATGCTAGATGCTGGAAATTATCTTCCTAAATTATCATTTTCTATACTATAGCCAAGTTCTGAATGAACAGTACTTCTTGGTGAAAATGCATTATACTTTAACATATCCACTATAAGCCAATAAAGATTAGCTTTCATTAAAAAATTCAGAAATTGGGGCATCTGGCTGGCTCAGTTGGTAGAGCACGTGACTCTTGATCTCAAGGTTGGGAGTTCAAGCCCCATGTTGGGGGTACAGTTTACTTAAAAAAAAAAAATTTAGAAATAAGTGTAAACACTTGTCACGCAGGTGAATGTGACTATAATATGGGTTCTTATATGGTAGGGCACACCCTCACCTCTACAGAGCTGGAGACTGTCCTTTCCAGGAGAGGCCACTGAGCTAGAGAAATGTGATTCATTTTTACTTAAATGTGATATAGGAGGGATAGAAGATTATACTCCCTCTGTACATGAAGCTGAAGGTCTTATTATGTCCCTTTCATCAGCTGAGGCAATGTTACTTTGAATACATTACTAATTAGAGACTATACCTCAATTCCAAAAACTTTAGAAAAATGATGTTACATTCAAACCCTATTCATTATCTTTATAGTCTATATCTCTCACACATCTTGCATATAAGATTCTTAAAATCAGGTCCCTTGTTACTGCACTATCTCATTTGTTTACTTATTCAATAAATATTTACTGAGCACCAATTAATGCAAGATACATAGAAAATGAGTTAGAAAAAACAGTATTCTCAAGAAGATGGAATTCTGGTATGGAAATAAACAGATTATGACTGCCATAATAGAAGTGCAAGTGCAAGTGCAGGGGCGCCTCGATGGCTCAGTGCGTTAAGCCTCTGCCTTCAGCTCAGGTCATGATCTCAGGGTCCTGGGATCGAGCCCCGCATCGGGCTCTCTGCTCAGCAGGGAGCCTGCTTCCCCCCCACCTCTGCCTGCCTCTCTGCCTATCTCTGCCTACTTGTGATCTCTCTAATAAATAAACAAAATCTTAAAAAAAAAGTGCAAGTGCAGTGACAGATCAGAAAAGAAGGAGATTAATCCTTAACAGGGAAACTGCAGTTAGTTGTAACTCTGAAGTGGTCCTTGAAAGAGGAGTAGAATTACAAGAAGAGAAGATAGAAAAGACATTAGAGTCTGAGAGGACACATGAACCAAGGCAAGAACACGTAGGATCTATATA
The DNA here is from genome assembly GCA_028534135.1 of Potos flavus. Taxonomy (NCBI): domain Eukaryota; kingdom Metazoa; phylum Chordata; class Mammalia; order Carnivora; family Procyonidae; genus Potos; species Potos flavus. The sequence goes on along the minus strand of CM052898.1, from coordinate 118,907,459 downwards.
GCAAATGGAATTTAACAGACACTTAATATAATTGGGATGAAGTTGCAGAAAGTGAAGCTGAAAAGGCAAGCAGAGGTCAGATGACAGAAGGCCTAGAATGAAGTGGGAAAACTTGGATTTTATTCAGTATGTTTCCAATCAGAGGAGAGACATAATAAGAATTATGGGAAAATAACCAGTGGCAAAATGGGAGAGAGAAGCAAGACATTAAAGAACACTAATTAGAATATTATTGTTTTTGTTTAGGGAAGAACTGATAAGAACCTGAACAAAAGCAGGAACCACAGGAATGGAAAAGAATAGGAAAAACTCTTGAGGACACAGAACTGATATACTGGATTCAATTTAGGAGAAAGTGAGGAAAATCTAAATTAAGTCTAGGTATGAAATAATAGAAAAATATATATTGGTCTCTGCCCCTAGTTCCTAATACAGAGCTTCTAAATCCCTTGGAATTTCCCGATAGGATTTTGTTCTAATGAGGCGATTGTTGGTAGGCTTCTGGATGGGGACGCTGGTCACCAAAAAGATCAAGCCATAATTAGAATCTTAAAACTTTCATCCCCACTCCTCATTCTCTGGAGAGAGGAAGGGGCTGGAAATTACATTAATAACTACATGATGAAGCCTCCATAAAAATTCCCCGAATACAGGATGTGAACGGCTTCTGGGTTAGTGAACATATCCATGTGCTGGGAGGGTGGTGCACCTCAACTCCAGGGCAGAAGCTCCTGTGCTTGGGACCCTTCTGGACCTCACCCTACGTGCCACTTCATCTGTATCCTTTATGATATCCTTTATTATGTAATAAACCGCTAAAGACAAATATTTCCCTAAGTTCTGTGAGCTGCTCTAGCAAATTACTGAACCCAAGGAGGGGGCTGTAGGAATGTTAATTTATAGCCAGTCAGTCAAAAGTACCGGGGACAAGCTGGAACTAGCGGTTGGTGTCTGAAGCAGTGGCAGTCTTGAACCGAGCCCTCAACTTGTGGAATCTTGATGCTAACTCTAGATAGATAGTATTGGAACTGAATTGAACTGTAAGACATTCAGAGATGGAGATGGAGAATTGGTTGGTGTGGGAATAAATCCACATATCTGGTGCCAGAAGTGTTGTGAGTGTAAGGAAGAAACAGTTTTTCCATTCACTAGGTTGTTTGGAAACAGAAAAAGTAGGCTTGGGGAAAAAGGTGAATTCTGTTTTAAGTTTGAACTCTTGGGACATCATAAAAAATATCAAATAAGCAGCTGTAAATCTGAGTCTGGAGCACAAGAGAGGAGGCTTTATGAAGATAAAGATTTGAAATTATCAGTACTGGGCAATAAATGTGACCACTCAGGAAAGGAGTATAAACTAGAAAGCAGGTAGGGAAAAGAGACTCAAGGAATATCCATATTTAAGGGTTGGATAGAAAAAATAAGAGAATATGGATGAGACCAAAGAGATTATTAGTAATGACCTCTAAGAGTATAACTCTAGAGTAGTATATTGGTAGATCCAGATTTCCAGCATCAAAACCATCAAGCATTTTGGTGGTTGGAGGGAGGGTAGGCCATGAATCAAAGGCTGAGAGGAGGCTTTTTGGGAGGAAGGGGGTGGAGGTGGAGTAGGGGTATAGGTAGTGTGCATGGATGAAGGAGACCTAAGTCCAGCCATTTCTTTTTCTTTCGTTTTTTTTTTTTTTTTTTTTTTTTTTTTAAGATTTTATTTATTTGACAGAGACACAGGAAGAGAGGGAACACAAGCAGGGGAGTGGGAGAGGGAGAAGCATGCTTCCCGCTGAGCAGGGAGCCCAATACAGGGCTCGATCCCAGGACCCCAAGATCATGACCCGAGCGGAAGGCAGACGCCCAATGACTGAGCCACCCAGGCGCCCCCAGCCATTTCTTTCATAATAAAAACCACAGAAGGAAAGAAACCAGTTTGGGAGCATTTCTTTTCTTTCAAAATACGTAAGAGATAGGGATAAGGACTGGAGTAGATTCTAAAAGAGGTCAAGGGAAAAAAAACTACCAGCCCAAGTGCAATGGCTGCTTCACCATGGGATGGTAGAAAATAAGGTATTTCAATAAAACAGTTCCCTGAAACAAGTTCAAAACAGGAATACCATATGCTTTCGTGGTTTTAAAAATTATGAAATAATTCCAGCATACATGAATGATATTAACAGTGAAATTATAATATATTTATAATGGCCATGTATTTGGTCCCTCCTAGATTGATTTCTCTTTTGGACTGTTTTATGTCATTACCTGTCGGCTGAATGTATTCTGTACATGCATCCAGTAATCTTCAACTGGATCATAACAGTATATTGCCTTGGTCAGCCCACCAGCAACATATATCAAGTTGTTTAAGGATACGGCTGTTATACATCTCTTGGCAATTGGGATAGCTGCACGAAGTAGCCAAGAATTGGTTTCTGGATCATAAGATTGAACCTAGTAATATATAGAAATATTTTATTGAAATTTCTAAATAAAAATGCAAATTTACTTAATAAAAAAGTCTACCAGTACATAGAAACATGATTAAAAATGAAATCCCATTAATTACATTAATTTACATTAATTCACAGAATAAGAGAGGTTAGCTTGATAGAAAAATGTCTGAATTATAAAATTCTCAAAAGAAATGCAAATTTATTACTATCAAGCAGAAGAGTAATAAATACAAGTTGTTTCCAGGATGAATGGATACTACGCTACCATGATAGGTTTTCTTTACTTATTTCCACTAAACTAACAGTCTAGATTTTTAAAAAATATTTATTTATTTTAGAGAGAGAGGAGGAGAGAATGCATGTGAGTGGGGGGGGGACAAAAATAGAGGGAGAGGGAGAGAGAGAATCTCAAGCAGACTCCCACTGAATGTGAAGCCCAATGTGGAGCTTGATTTCATGAACCTGAGATCATGACCTGAGCTGAAATCAAGAGCTGGATACTTAACTGACTGAGCCACCCAGGTGCCCCAACAGTCCAGATTTTTAAAAAAATTGTGTCATATAGGATAACTATGCCTCAATCTGAATACAATTTCTTTATGTTTTTAGGAAGTCCTTTTTTCAAAAGAACACAAGGAAACTTTAATTTAGTATACTCTGAATGATCACAAATTCTGAATTCTAAAAATGTAATATTTGACCACATTATATTAAAGTTTAATTAAAAAAATAATTGACTGGCGCCTGAGTGGCTCAGTCAGTTAGGTGTCTGACTCCTGGTTTCAGCTCAGGTCATGATGTCAGGGTTGTGAGATGGAGTCCCGTATCGGGCTCTGTGCTCAGCACGGAGTCTGCTTATCTTTCTCTCTATGCTCCTCCCCGTGTTCTCTCTCAAATAAATACAATCTTTAAAAAAATAAATAATTGATTGACAAAATTCAGATAACAATTGCTAAACAGGTTAGGCATCAGACAGTTATTTCCAGAATAACAGTATTTTCTGAGGTGTCAGGAAGGCAGATGTTCTTTTGTCCCAGGAATCTGATGAACTGCAGCAACTTTGAGCTGTCCTCTATTGACATTATAGATGTTTCTCTTCCTCTTTTTTGTTCTAAAAAATACTTTTAAAGTATGCAGAAGATGACCCAGTGGAAGCAATGTGGTCACTGTATCTTACCCTCTGCTAATTGACTTCCCAACTGTGTTTTTTGTAATTTTTTGATTATATACACTATAGCAGGAAAAGGTTTAAAACTATTTATTTAGTAGAATATCCCAATGCTGAGATTAGTTTCATTTCAAAAAGATTAAATAATGCTTTTTACAGAAAATTATTAGATATATTAGGATTTCACTTCAGTAACCTGAAACTTAGTGTTTTCCTCCCAAAGTATAAAGTACTAGACAATTTTTAAAAGGTTCCTCACACTAAGGGACCTCGCTATCTATTTGATAAGCTTTCTGTATTTTTCTTCCTGTATACATCATTGGTTATTTCTATAAGAGAAGATGGCTTACCTTATCAGAACAAGTATTATCATCAGGTCCTCCACCAATCACAAACAATTTGCCTACACAGCTAGTCACGGCAGGAGAACTCACTGCTTCCTTAAGGGGAGCTACTTCAGTCCATCGATTTGAAAAGGAATCATAACATTCTACGCTGCTAAGTCTGTTTTGTCCATCATAGCCTCCAACAACATATACCTGTATGCAAAATACATGGAAAAATCTTAATTGTCAAAAGTTTCAATTTTTTAACTAGTTGGCTAAGGAATTAAGGGATCTGTACCCTTTAAAAAGCCCTTGATAACTATAATTGCAATAAATTTAGCTTAGTTTTTGAAACTTTCATTAGCATCCTCTCACCCCCGAGAAGACTTTTTAGACTTTTTTTTCATAATTGCCCCCTCCAATGAAGTTTTAATACTACCATATATTGTATATCTGTTTATGTCCTGTAGGTATATCTGTGTTTTATATATGGAAGAGTACAATTTTTTTCACCTCCAAGAACCAATCTTCACCCCCTTAAGGGTGATACTGCTCACACTGAGAATTACATGATTGCTTAAATGCTCACACTCATGGATGATGAAAACGTTTGATTATTATTAAGTAATAAAGCTGCAAATCTAAGATATTAGATAAGGAATACTAGACTGTAAGATCATTGAAGGCAGTGCCTATCTTGTTTTTCATTTTAGTATCTACTGTGCTTAGCAAAGTACCTAACACATAATGAATTCTATACTGTATATTTCAAAGGGCTTCCACAAATATAAAGAAGGCAGACAAATTAATCTTTATGTGACAGCTGAAGTAAATTAATCTTTATGTGACACTTATTATATGACCTATATGCAGATAATCCATTAAGAATCATGAGATACACAAGAAACTTTTAACTTAAACGAGGTTCTTCAGTTTAACATCCACAATTCCTTTAATCAACAGTCATTATCAACTCTTCCCTCCGTATGAAGTAACTATTAAGTCCCACTGAGTCTTCTTTCATAGCATCACACATCTGTCTGTTCTTTTTGTTTCCCATTGCCACTATCCTACTTCAGGATCCATACCATTTTATACTTCTCAGTTAATCTCCTGGTCTCCACTCTTGTGCTCTCTCAACCACAGATTAATCTTCCTGAAACACTCCATCAACTCCTTTTAATAGTTCAACAACAGATGAATAAGTGGTCAAGGCCAAACATTATACACCTACATTCAAGTCTGTCCACAATTTATCTTTCTGTACTCATCCAAATTTCTAGAGCAGTCAATGCTATTTTGTTTTTCAATGCTGCACTTCTCATATTATGTTAAAATGATCTCTTGGTAGGTTTGTTCTCCCAACACTATGAGTTCAGAGAGGTTAACTAACTAACTCAAGATTACCCAGCTGGAAGACTATATGGAAACTGTGGCACAATGTAGCAATTAAGGGCATGGCTTTGAAGTAGAAGCAGGGTTCAATATCTAGCATTGCTATGAAATGTAAACCTTGGGCAGTTTACTTATCCTCTGAGAGTCAGTCTTCATTTCCTCAATAAAAATGTAGATAGTAATAGTACCTATCACATAATATAATTTTGAGGATTAAATTCTTTTTTACCATTCTCTTGCATGCATAAATATGTGTTGTGAGCACCAAGATGAAAGTACTGTAGATTAAGAAAATCTTGAACTTTGCTTTGCCCCTGCTTTATTACTTTCTGTGTAACCCTGGGCAAGTGACTTGATTTCTCTGAATTAGGTTTCTTTATAAATTGAAAAACTTACACAAAATTTTCTCTAAGATTCCTTCCTACTCTTACATTCTCTATTCCCAATCATCTCACCTAGGTTTTCTTAATAGAGACCATTTATAAATTTAAATACTTTTATAGGTTTGAATTGTTTATATTGTACTTTTTTAGGATAACAGTTTCCACGACATGAGTAATTGCTATTTAAGGTAGGAAAGATTCCTTTCATGTCTTGATTTACTGCTTCTAAGTTTTAGGTAAGTTCAAGTATACTAATATTTGTCAAATAAATCCATGTTCACCAGTCCATACGTGATATTTGAGACATCAATCATTTGCATTTGCCTTTGTACTTCCAGACTAAATAATTACAATTTTTTTTAGTCAGATCGCTTGTCTTTCCAACCCCTTCAATATTTTAGCTGCCCCTTTCAGTAATATTTTATCATTCTTGAGGCATGGCTATCAAAACTATATATAATATAATAATTACTGACAAACTAGTGATTTTGGAAAATAGCCAAACAGAATTAGTAGTTTATTTCCATTACATCTATCTCAAGGTCCTCATTATTTCAGTGACCTTGTCGAGAGCAGCAGCACAACAGATCAATAGCCTTTGGAATTAACAGGAGCTTTCAAACTGTGCTTTGAGAAACTCTAATATTCTGTAATATAGAAATTTCAAGAAGGCTCTATGGGGAAACAGGAGGAGGGGACCAGGGCTGATGAGAGGCTGAGTGGGAAGGTTTCCTATATCATCTCTGTTTCTGTTAGAGCAGTTCTGTTTTCTCATTGGTGGCTCTAAAATGTCTCCACATGAGGGCCCAAGAGGCAGCAATCTTTTTAGAAGGGGTATCAGTGAACCAGTCAGAAATACATATGCAAGCAAGTATACTGCTTTTATTCAGATTGCCCATTAATTTAACGTAGCTTTGAAGGAGCTAACAGAGATGGAGGCAAAGAAAAGCTAAAGAGCCCTTGGTATATACTGCTGTATTTTTATCTGTTCTACGTAATGGCTTTTTATGTTAGATTTAACTTTTTTTTTTTAGATTTAACTTTTTAACTCTAAAAAGGGTGTAGCTGCTTTTAAAAAGCTTGGAAACCACTAGTCCACAAGTGTTTCTCAAGTTCCTAAGGACAAAGAATGGTTCAGAACCAACATATGATTATTTATTTATTTTTAAAAGTAGCCTCCACAACCAGCATGGAACCCAACACGGGGCTTGAACCGTGAGATCAAGGCCAAAGCTGAGATCAAGAGTTGGATGCTTAACCGACTGAGCCACTCAGGTGCCCCCCAAGTTATATTATTTTTAAATATTTATTAGCCATAGTCAATAATCAGTTTTCTTTAAAATACATTGGTGAATTTATCTTAACACTATCTTAAATTGGTTTTGTCCCTAACTTGTATAAAGAAAAAAGATAAAATAACATCGGTCTAGATAAATATATCTCTGCCTGACTGCCAAAGTCAGTAAAGGGAAAAAGATTGCTTGGATTAGACATTGGTCTGTTTTTGTACTCGATGTAACTCCTTTATTTTCCAATGCTTCTTAGGCATTCAGATTCCAATGAGCATGAAAAGAGAAATGTGCTGCACTGCCACAAATTCCAAATTGGGTTGACAAAATATCCATTCAAAAGTACAGTGTCAAATTGTTTATATCTTCAGTTTATCTATTGAGGTTAGAAATGGAAGGAAATACAATTTGAATCCAAAATACCCAGAGAGTGAGTAAGATGAAGGATTCAACTGTGGTATTTATTTTGGAAATGTGCCAGCAATAGTAATAAAAAGTGGTTTCGCTTACTTTACCAAGGAGGACAGCCATTTTGTGACGCCATCTGCCTTTATTTAGAGAAGCAACTCTGATCCAAATATTTAACTGTGAGTTATAAATCCACACATCACGGCCATTGATTCTTCCACCTTTAAACACAAAACAATGTACACACAGTATGTATATCACCAAGGGATTTATGCTCAAGGCATAGATAATTATAACATAGGATTTATTTACCCAGTCTAAGAATTTGTGAATTCAGTTCAATGAGTGAAACAATGACCCTCTTAAAGCTTAATGGAAACAGTTCTACAGAGCAGATTTAAACCTTGGCGATTATTATCTTGAGAATTATAGGCCCTAAATAAAATGCAAGATACGAATTTTACAAATGTATAAGACTATTAATTTGAATCAGACATCAGAAGCACCCAAACAACACAATTATTTTAATAAGATTTTTAAAAATCATCCATTTTTTCAAAAGCATACCACTGTACAAAATAAAGTAGGTGTTGTTAAATTGTTCAACATGTACTAACAGAATAACTCCAAAGCTGGTAAAATTATTAACCAAATATCAGACTCAGGACCATTGATAATGTAGTAATACTCTGTATAAGTCTGTCATTTTATTGTCTCAGATTTTAGATGTAACATCACATGAAAGAAGTTCAAGTTAAGAATTTTAAGGAAAAACCTATTTCATAAACTTTGGGGAGAATTTCAGAAAACCTGGGTGGATCAGAGATGCTTAATTAATTCTATGAGTAAGCTTCACTTTGCATACTTCACCGTGTTCCTTAAAACAAAGTTAACGGGTAGAAGTTTAAAAAATTGTACCATATCCTGTACGCATTTGAGAGCACTTAAAATATGACGATTAAAGGCATTTTTCTGGTGAATCTTTTATAAATCATTCTGGCTCATCTTGAGCCTGTTTTTAAGAGCAAAAAGTCATTCTCAGTTTTATTTGTTGTATAAACTGATCTGCTGAAAGTGGGCATATTCACTTTCGTGGTTTTCTTCTGAGACACTACTCCTGTTTAAAACAGCCAAGCTGTGTTCAAATTACAAGTAGCTACTGTAATAATAATTCTCTATTTACCTGAAACAAGAATGTCATTCCTTAGAGCACAGACTGCATACTCTGATTTGGTAAATTCTGGAAGCTTAGCCAAAGACTTCCATTCTCCTGTCACAGGATCATAGCACTCAGTGTATGGAAGATTAAATCCTCCAACCCGTTCACAGCCTCCAACGACAACTATCACCTCAGAATAGCCAGTTGACCTAAAATAATTATTATAAGAATGTATAAATAATAAAATACACTCAAGATTGTTGAGAACTCTAAAAACATACCATGAACATAAAGAAAGTAGAACACTATTATAAAGTAAACAGTTAAGTTTATTCTCTGAGCATGTGCCAAATAATACAGGCTGCCAATGACTTTGAGAACATTTGTAAGGGATTTAGTGACATCATTTTCCACAGAAAATTTCTATGGGTATTTTTTTTCTATGAGTTTTGCCTTAAAAATTGTAAAGCAGTCCAAAGATCCTACCTAACTCAACTGGAATCCTGGTAATAGTAAGGATGACTTTCAAAGGTAGTTTTGCAGTAATTCAGGTATGTACAGCCATACTAAGGTAAGATAATGAAGAAAAATGGTGATTTTTCATAAGATTGCTAGTTCTTTTTTTTTTTTTTTTAAGATTTTATTTATTTATTTATTTAAAAAAGCAAGAGCAGGAGGAGGCATAGAGGGAGAGGGACAAGCAGACTCCCTGCTGATCTGGGAGCCTAATGCAGGGGCTTGATTCCAAGACCCCAAGATCATGATCTGAGCTGTTTAACATATTGAGCCACCCAAGCACCCCAGATTGCTAGTTATAAAAAAACTAATTCATAGTGTAATCTAAGTACCCTTTAAAGGAGTGTACGTGTTTGGAAACTATTTTTTAAAATAATTTTTAAAAGTTAAATACATTAAAAGCAATCCAAATCAAAACACTCAGCAATCACTTAAAGTGTTAATAAAGTTTATAACAAAGAATGTTAAAGGAAAAAAAGCAAGACTAAAAATTATACAGAAGGTCTGATCAATACTATGTAAAAAATATGTCTGGAAAGTATATACCACCAAAGGCTAATGATGGTTATCTCTGAATGGCGTGGCTTCCTTCTTTCTATCAACACAAATTTTCAAAATGATAATGAGCATGGACTATTTTTAGAGTGGAAAAAACAACATTTACAGCACTAAGAGAATCCTAAGGTTTATGTTAATCATGGACTTCTTTTATTTTGTAGTTTAAATTTAAGATAGATACAGGGCACCTGGGTGGCTCAGTTGGTTATGCCTTCAGCTCAGGTCATGATCCTGGGGTCCTGGGATTGAGTTCTATATCAGGTTCCCCGCTCTGTGGGCCCTCTGCCTGCCCCTCCCCCTGCATGTGCTTTCTTTCTCCCTCTGTCAAATAAATAAATAAATAACCTTTAAAAAATTTTGTTAAGATAGATACAGGAAAAACTAAAAGCTTATTCGAGTTTTTTGTTGTTATTCATAAGGCTCAATAGAAAGCTTGGGACTTTAAAATTATTTGGCTTTTATGCTTTTTCACAAATATAACTGAAATGAAAATATAACTATTTTATGGTCATTTAATTTTAATCTCATGAAGTAAAATGCTAACAATCCCTCTCTTAACTTAAATGTGGAAGAAAAAAAACCACATCAGAACACTAATTCATAGTTTTAGTCAGTATGATGTTTCACAATTACAGTAGAAAACAAACAGAATTAAGCAATACTGGTATGTCACTTTTACAGAGATACTATATTCTAGCTACATTTACTCATAGCTTTTTCAACTAATAATCATTCACCTGTTCCATGCCAGGCATACTTTTCCATTATAAAATCAGAAAAATATATTGTAGAAAAGAAGCGTGTTCATAGATGTAATAAAAATTACTTTTAGGAACCTAGCAAATCATATAACCCTAATCTAGCATATAGTAAAACATCATCGGAAGGACTGAAATATTATCAATACTATTTTCCACATAATTCCATAATGAAACTATTAAATAGAGAGTAACACCAGATATTTGGTATAACTATTAACTTATCCTTCTTTCCATGAAAGTATCGTTTCCTAAAATTACCATTTCCTAAAATTATGCTTAAAATACCTCTAAAACAAATCCATGTGATTTTCCTCAAAGCCTTACTTATTGACTGATCAAAAGTTACTAAATATTATCACTAGAGTTCAACGACTCCCAATTATTTTAATATAAAATCAAGGTAACTATTATATATTATAAGAATTATGTTTTATACACTTTCCTTATAACATTTTATTTATTTTTACTTTTTTTTTTTTAAGAGACAGAGAGCAAAGGGGCACGGGTGGGGGGGGCGCGGTCAGAGGGAGAGAATCTTAAGCAGGCTCCACATTCAGCATGAGGCTCAACGTGGGGCTAATCTCAAAACCCTGAGATGATGACCTAAGCCAAAACCAAGAGTCAGACACTTAACCAACTGAGCCATTCAGTTGTCCCACATTTGATTTATTTTATAGCTTCTCTTTGCTTAAACTTGCTTTTTTCAAGACTTCTTAGCCTGATAAACATATGTTGTCTATTTTTGTACCTTGGAATAAGAAGAGAGAATAGCACCAAAAACAAATGGCTAAAACAATTAGTCCCACTAAATAAAGGATCATTTCAGAGTCTACTGGAAATGTGTTTTTATCTGAAAGGATCAACAAACTAATAGTTTTGCCTGTACTGAAGGTCTTATTTGCAACCAAATGGCTCTTAACTTAATTAGAAACAAGTCTGGTGTTCTCATTAGAGACTGTTAATCCAGTAAAAGTTATTTTTAGGGATGACTGGGTGGCTCAGTCGGTTAAGTGACTGACTCCTGGTCTTATTTGGCTCAGGTCATGATCTCAGGGTTGTGGGATCAAGCTCTGCATCAGGCTCCCAAATCAGTGGAGAGTCTGCTTGAGTTTCTCTCCCTCTGCCCCTCTTCCTGCTTGTGTGAGGGCTCTCTCTGTAAAATGAATAAATCTTTTTTAAAAGTTATTTTTATTTCTTAAGCTTGGAAAAATTTTTATCTAAGGTAGGGAGATGACTGCCTTAAAGGAAATAAGTTACTCCAGCTGGTAATGGCAACTGGAACAAAAAGGCAGTCAAGATGATAATATAGGATGAATAAAAGTTTAGATACCCAATTCAATCTATTTTTTAGAGTGAACATTATTTTATTAATGCTTTAAAGTGAAAATCCGGATTTTGCTGTGATAAAATAACAAATATTTGCTGTTTTAGTATTAAATCTTACCATTTGTTCCTGGGAAAGTATTAAAACTAAATTATCCTTTTTTTTACTATGGCAAATATTGTTTTTAAAAAATCACCACCCTCTTTTTATCATGAATTAAAGATCAAATTAAAAGATTACATTCTTCGATTTATGTGAAAGATAAAATAATTCTCTCCCTCTGGTCCTCCCCCTGCTTGTGCGCGTGCTTTCTCTCTAGTAAATAAATTTTAAAAATCTTAAAAAAAAAAAAAAGAATCTCAAAAGGCAAAATACAGAACTTGTTGGCTGAAATAACAGACCTATTTATTATTAATGCTGAATATGCCAGAGATAGGCCAAACTCATTCTCATCAATAAAAGGAGTCACTGGGAATGGTTAATGGCTAAAGGGAATAATGAACGTATTTAAAAAGCACAATAGGAAAGGCAGTGTTTCCATATAGCAGGAAACTGGAAGAAAGAAGGGAATGATATTAGTAATATACTCTATTCACCATTTCAAGACTCAAAAATATCTGAAAACTGAGCCATCAAACAAAATAATTAACTAAAATAAAGATATGAGACTTGAGGCCCTAAGAAGACCACATGGCTCTCTAGTCTGTAAGGTATGACAGTTACTAAACTTAATGTATTAATATATCTAAAGAAAGAACTATGTACCAAAAGAGGGATTGGTTAATCATAAAAGCAATAAGTAAATGAATGATGGGGCGCCTGGGTGGCTCAGTGGGTTAAAGCCTCTGCCTTCAGCTCAGGTCATGATCTCAGGGTCCTGGGATCGAGCCCCACATCGGGCTCTCTGCTCAGCAGGGAGCCTGCTTCCCCCTCTCTCTCTGCCTGCCTCTCTGCCTACCTGTGATCTGTCTCTGTCAAATAAGTGAATAAAACCTTTAAAAAAAAAACAAAAAAAATAAGTAAATGAATGAAAAAGTAATCACAGAGGCAAACATCTCCTGTGCCCATTCAAGTTCTTGTCTAAGGGAAAAAGAATCTTAGCTTTGCTAACTTGAACATTACTGGTTCTTTGGTAAGAATATTTTTATGGTGGGTGAGACTTCCTCAAGCTAGACTAGCTGAGAGGACGCCAGTTCTAAAGATCTACTAACTCCCTTTGTTTGGATTCCATGCTTGCAAAACAACCTTTGAAAACTTTGGCTTCCCACTTAGTGATTTGACCATAGTAAAGGAATATGCTGAACAGAATGGCTTAAAGATCTATATGTGTCGGTGTGGAATAATCGCCAAGATACTTATAAACGATAAAAACAAGGAGCAGAACTGAGCGTATAAAGAAAAGCAGGGAGGTATGTGTGCGTATACACACACACCTAGAATATATACGCACACAAAGAATATTTTTAAAGAGTTCAAAAAACTGGTAACAGTGGTATCCTTTGAGGAGAACTGATATATCAGGGATCAGGTAGAGGGAAACTTACATGTATACTTTCAAGAAAAATGTTTAAAAATAAAAATGAAGGACACCTGGATAGTTCATTTGGTTAAGCGTCTGCCTTCAGCTTAGGTTATGAGACCTCAGGCTCTCTGCTCAGCGAGGAGCCTGCTTCTCCCTCTCCCTGCCACTCCCCCTGCTTGTGCTCTCTCTGTCAAATAAATAAAATCTTTAAAAAAAATCTTAATCATAATCCTCATGTTCTTACTGGTTTTCAATACGAACTTAAACTTTGTCTTCATTATGGACATAATTTTTTTCCATTATATAATAACATTGTTAGACAAGAGATAGTAGAAAGTATTAGGAAAGTACTTAATTAACTAATTCCGACCTCAAAATGACAAGCTTATTAAATCTTAGCTATCTCTATTGCTCAATATAATGTGGCAAAGACATCAATTTTTTCCACAGAACTGAATAAATTATTCTTAAAATAAGCCATTTGATATCAAGCACATCTGTCTTTCAAACCAAATTTCCTATTCTGTAAAAGTAGAGCACAAATTTACAATGTATTGTGATTATTTTCTTTATGAAACCAGCAAAAATTTTTATTGTGCATTTTTGTGTGTGATACTAGGTTATGTACTTTTCATATCGTATTTCCAATCCTCACAATCTTACGAGGTGGTATTTTGCTTATTTTGCAGATGAAAAAATTGATAGAGAAAATGTTTTGCCTAAGGTCATGGTATTAACTATTTGTATAGAGCTAGATCCCAGTCCAGACCCGATTCTGGGTACTCTGAACACATCATGATACCTGCACTCGTCATTTATTTAAAAATAGTCATTATGTAGTAGTACAGAGATTTAAAGTTGCATAATATATATTAATAAAAAGACAACTATTCCTAAGCTTTGCTCCTATGATTGGTCTCTACTGTTTTTTTCTCCCAAGGGTTTACAACTGGTAGTGTAGATTACCAAAGCTTTTGTGCTCTTAGATTGGCCCATATCCTCTTTCTAGGTAATCGCTATCATACCCTGTTTTTTCTTTTTTTTTTTTTTAATATTTTATTTATTTATTTGACAGGGAGAGACACAGCGAGAGAGGGAACACAAGCAAGGCTTTCCGCCAAGGAGGGAGCCCGATGCGGGGCTCAATCCCAGGACCCTGGGGATCATGATCTAAGCCAAAGGCCAACACTTAACGACGGAGCCACCCAGGCACCCCTCATACTCTGCTTTTAATATAATATATGTTGAGGTTTTCTCTCTTATTTAAGAGACATGTGGTTATGTATAGGTGGAATATTCAGTATGGACTGAACTGTGGAGAACACTTGGCACAGGATAAAACACTAAAGAAATACTGGCTGATGTGAGGACTATAACCTAATTAACAGTGGTGGAAACAGACTGTTATCATCCTAATCCAGAGTTAATCTTTGCATCACTAATGGTGGGACCATCAGATATGCTGTGTCTCCTAATGTAATGCAATACAATATACACATTACCTAGGATGAATTCTAGCCAGAAGTATTTAACTTGTCTCCATCAATTGGAAGCTTATAGAGCTAACTTCCAGCTTCCAGAAAACACAGCTAAATTCAGCTAAGTGACAGCATAAGGAAGCAACCTAATACAGAAAGTGGACTATTTTTCTGGACAACTTGCTCATCAACGAGTTAAAATCATGAAAAGGAAACAGTTCTGGATTTAGAGACTTCATGGGAATAACCAGATGCAATGAGTAGTACTGGACTGGATCAAGGTTCATTAAAGAACAGTTTGGAAAAGACTGGGGAAATATGAATACAGATTGGGTTATTCGTTAATATGAAAGAAATATTATTAACTTCAAGTGGAATGTTATTTAGCCTATGTTATTGTTTTAAAGATGTGTCCTGAGGTAAAAAGAAACAAACAAATACATTTTTAAAAACTGGCTAAATGAATGGGTGAATAAATGAAAGAGAAAAGTCTGGGCTAGAGTTATAGGTTTGATAGCCACTATCAACATTTCAAAGGCCAGATATAGAACGATCAAATGGAAAAAGAGCAGCTGAAGAGGACCACCATGAGGAAAACGGTGTTCCAGAAGCTAATGGAGGACTTTCAAGAGAAACTAAAGCAACTGATAAAGTCAAATCCTAAAGAGAGATCAAGGTGAATAAAGACTGAAAAGAGGCTAACAAATAACAAATAGAAGGTCAGTGATGACCTGATTGAGAGGAGTTTCAGTCAAGTGACTGGAGGGGAAGTCAGAGGAGTGAACTGTAGTTGAAGTGGAGACATCACTCCTCTTTCAAAGAAGTTTGGAGTTTTTCAGAAAGATGAGAACCTGACAAACAATACACGTTGTTCAGATCATGAAATTCCTAGTGACTGGTACTAACATGTAGTAACAGGTACGTGAAGGAATAAAAGGAACTGGAGGTGATGGTAGAGTTGTAAAATAAAGGATTTCTCTTTATATTCCTTATGCGATGCCTACATAAAATAAGTATCTTCTATTATATTCACAATAGTCTGCAAGCTCAATATAACTATAGTTTGGTTTTTTCCTTCTTGCCTCCTAAAGAAAGTTAACATCGAAATCTTACATATAGATGTATTTCACTATATGAAATGGATTGATTCCCTTAAAAACTGGATGTAAAATACATTTTTACAAATCAAATAATTACGCAAAGTGGAAAATGATCTATGTATAATCTAAGCCTAATTACCTTTAGACTGCAATCTGATTTCATTTAGGTCATATTTATATAAATAATGTTAATAATAACTTACTCGATCTTACAACATACATCCCATGGTCCCTAATTCTAATCCTATGCGTATATAGGAGATACATGCTGGAAAGTTATTAGCCCTATTTGACCCAAAGCCATTCTGTCTGCTGTAAGGGGAGTCTGAAAAAATACACAATTTTCCCCCTTAGAGGGATATTGTGTTTCCAAAAAAGTTCTGGAACAGCCCCAAAGCTGTTCAACATTTTTTTTTTTAAAGATTTTATTTATTTGAGAGAGAGCAAGAGAGCAGAGTGAGCAGGGGGAAGGGGCAGTGGGAAAAGCAGACTCCCCACGGAGTAGGAAGCCCGATGTGGAACGCGATCCCAGGACCCTGAGATCATGACTTGAGCTGAAGGCAGAGCTTAACTGACTGAGCCACCCAGGTGTCCACTGTTCAGCATTCTTAGTCAATACATTTAAGAACCCTGATCTTTCAAGTTTTTAAGCTCAGCCCATGTTTCTTAACAGTCCATAAAAAAAAACTTAAAAAAATTAGTGTATTTATATAATAAAATTGTTTTTGTCCTTTGTTAAAAAAAAGAGTCAAATATCTTATAAAGCAATTATTACTTTTCACTAAAGTCAGTTGACTCAAGAAAAAAATGTGCTCTAACCTTAATACGAAGTATTAATTTTTTATAATAATTACCCAATATTGTATCCAATTTATAAAAAGTTCAGACTATCAAGTACTGGGAGTTTTCTTTACAGATTAATTTATTTGAGAGAGAGTGCACACATGCACACGCATGTGAGCACAAAAGTGGGTGGGGGGGCAGAGGGAGAGAGAGTCTTAAGCAGACTCAGCTAAGAGAGGAGCCCCACTAGGGCTTGATCTCAAGACCCTGAGATAGGACCTGAGCTGAAACCAAGGGTCAGATGCTTCACCAATCACGCCAACCAGGCACCCCTGGGAGTTTTCTTAAGTGGGTCAGACCTATGCTACACTATATAAATAATAATAGCTATGAATTTTTAAGTACTTCTATGCACTACTTTCAATGATAAGTACCTTAAAGATTACTGCATAGTTTCAATGACAGAACCTGTGAGATAAGTACTATTTATTATCATTCTCACTTTACATATGAGGAAACAGTAAATCTTGCTATATTCAAACTAGTGAAGATTTTAAAGACATGCTATCTCATCATATGCTGAATTTTAATCACATCCCAAAACAATAATAATCAAAAGCAAAGTTAAAAGCAAAGTTAAAATATTTGGTTTGAGAGCTATGCTCTAGTAAATTTATAGGAAAAGTGGAGATGATATGAGAAAATAAAAATAAATACCAGTTTTGCAACGATGTGAATATATTTAACACTACTGAGTGGTACAATTATTAAAATTGGTTAAGATAATAAATTTATGCTATATGTTTTTACCACAATTTAAAAAATTAGCTTTGTTAGAAAAATATTAGGGTTTTTTTTTTTTTTTAAGATTTTATTTGTCAGAGAGAAAGATCGAGAAAAAGAGCACAGCAGGGGAAGCAGTATACTGAGGGAGAAGCTGAGCAAGGAGACCAATGTGGTACTCGATCCCAGGACCCTGAGATCATGACTTGAGCAGAAGGCAGATGCCCAACCGACTGAGCCACCTAGGCATCCTGAAAGATTCTTTACTATATTTCTCACAACAGCCATTTCTTGTTTAGTCACAGTATATTACATTTAATATTATTCCCTTAATTATTAACACGATTATTTTTCTATAGCTTATAAATTAAAATCTGTATGTTTTACTGAAATAATGCAGTATATGTCTAATACTGAATTGAACTCCTACCTCTAAATATATTTTCCAAATTCTCCCTAATGATGATATAATTTTTATAATCAGAAAATAATTTAAAAATTAAGATTGACATTAAATAACTGTGACAATAAGAAGAAATCTGAAACCTGGGTTTTACATGAAGAATCCACTCAATATATACCAGCTTACTGACTTCACCTTTATATTTCAAGTTGCCTGTTAGGAAAAAAGGAAGTCTGTGAATTTGCCAATTGTGTGTGGGTTTTTTTTTTTTTTTTTTAAGATTTACTTATTTATTTGAGGGAGAGAGAGAATCTGAAGCAGACTCCCCACTGAGTGCAGAGCCCAATGCAGCACTTGATCTCATGACCCTGAGATCATGACGTGAGCTGAAATTATACCAACAAAGCCAACTGGGCACCCCTGCAAACTGTTAAGAGTCTGAGTCTATCAAAGTCTTTAGTCTACTTTATATCCAAAGACTCTTTAGAAAAGTAGAATGATTTGGGATCCTACAAAGAGTAAGAGAAATAAGCAGAAATATGCTGAGATGTTCACACTTGTGAAGACCCTTTGCAAATACGCTTTCACACCTCAGAATAACAAAGAATGATAGCGTTGAATCTAGTCTTCACTGGGAAAGACTTTTTTCTAAAATTTATTTTTGAGGGGGAGAGACATTTTAATCATTTACGTAATCCAAAAAAAATCTTAAATTATGGAAAGCCATATGTAGATAATACATATAAATGACTACACTGAGATTTCACTCAGGTTTAAAAATATTTAAAAAATAAAAACTTTTGTTAATTATGTTGTAGTTCATTTATAAATAGTTTTCTCACCTGCGTGGCCTAGTCCTTGGGGACATCATTTCATTCCCAAGTATGTGGTACCGTCTTGCTTCATGCAACAGCTGATAACACTCAGGAGAATTCTGGATCAATTGGTCCACCTCAACTGTTTGGACAAAGTAGTTGGGATGCAACAGAGGGAGTCTCACGTGTGTCAGGAGCTCATGTAACAGTGGTCTTCTCAGATCAACAGCACGATAGACCCAACGCATGACGGCTTCAAAAACCATTTCCTCTTTACCAATAACAAGTTCATCACTACAAATATAATCAATTAGTTCATCTTTGTCAAGCTCAAGAAATTCTTCATGCTGCGACACATCCTCAAAAGTCTGTAATGCAAAATTCTTGCATTTTGTGAAGAGTGTTTTGAGAGAATGAGTGTCAGCAAAGCGCTGGATTCCTAAGCAGTTACAAGGATCAAGTTGCTCCTCTAAGAACTTGGCACAAGCATCACGGAGAACACTAATCTGAAAGAGGCTTGACGTTTCAAAGAGATATTGTACATTCTCTGTAGTGATCTTTACTTTTCCAGTATAAACATACTGCAAAAAACATTCCATAGCTTCAGCTAAAATACCATTGATCTCCACCAACATTTCTCGGCTTTCTCTGTGGTCATTACAAAACATAGCTCTGAAGTAGCTACTACAGGCTGAGAGAACAGCTCTGTGGCAAGGAAATTCTTTGCCTTCCACACAAATGATGACGTCTGTGAATAAGCGGCTGTCTCGGAATTCATTGAATATCTGGAGTATGTTTTCAGCATGGGATGATCCTGAAGAGAAGTCAAAAAACTCATGGCCTGTCAGAGATTTAGGGTCCATTTCAAAAACTTTACGCTTAGTTGCTGGGGAATCACGCACCCCGAGATCCTCTCTGTTTAGTCTTCGTCCCAATATTAGTACCATTGTTACATCAGTTGACTATATAATTGTTGAGAAATGTTAAGGACTTTATGTAGCTAAAAGTAGGAAAAAAAAAGAAAACATTTCAATATATAAAAAATTCAGCACTGAAACTACATAGTCTCATTTTGATGTAAACATTACAACGAAATCACATACTTAATATATCCTATATGGAGTATAGAGTACTATCTCTTTTTAATAAGAATTGACAAATAAAAATTTGCATTATGGGTACAATTTGCAATAGTAGTCCTTAAGCCCACCTTCCAAAGATATTATATACTTTTTGAATTACCAATAACCTCTTTCTCCCCTTTTACACAACTGGGTTTTTATCTACTGACTGCAGAATTAAGTTTGAGTGCTGTAAGACAAAGAATTTGACTACATTCAGAATCTTAATATAAATGTTTATTATCTTAATATAGTATTATAAGAGAGGAATTCAGTTATATCTATCAGTAGCCTTTAAAAAATATGTGTAGTGGGGCACCTGGCTGGCTCAGTCAGTACAGGATGTGACTCTTGATCTTGTAGTCGTAAATTCAAGCCCCATGTTGGGTACAGAGATTATTTTTTAAAAATGTGTATTGCTTGACCAGTAAGTCCCTTTCTAGAAATCTATCCTAAGAAAATAGTCAGGAATATGTGGAAAGATTTATCTACAGAGATGTTCAATGCTCTACTAATAGAAAATACTTGTAACAATCTAAATGCCCTACAATAGATGAGTTAAACCATACTACATCTTAAGGATTGAAGACAGTCTATGCAGCCATTTAAAATAATGTAGACTAATGACAGAGGGAAATACTAATCACATAATAAGTGAAAAGCAGATCATAAAACATATGCTCAAAACAGAAAAAATTATGTATCAGTGTATCTTGGGGATAGAAAAAAGGAGGCACATACGCCAAAATGTTAAATGATTTATTTATTTTCTGCTTTCCTCTATTTCACCCAGTTTCCACTATAAATATGTAGTATTTTGTTTTCAGATCTTTAAAACACATGTCTCTATGCCCTTCTTCCTTTTGCTAATAAGAAAAATCCCCAAACTTCTCTCAGAAATGAAGATGAATAGGTAAACTAATGGACTGAGGTAATGGGCTATAGCTATCAATTCTCTTTAAGTTTTGATTTTTAAGGTGGTTCTTCTGCTGCTACTCTCTTTTCACATCTCCATAAATTAATACGTGATCCAAAATGTATCTGTAACTGGCTTAAGAGCACTCAGAATATCTTTCAACTATTCCCATGCTCTCATAATCTCAAATACAATTCCTTCTAAAGGTCCCAGCTTGCTTCTAAAATATTTCAACAGTCAGACATCCAGGCTTAACTAAGCCTAATGAAGGTTTAAGAAGATCAAAGATAACCCCCAAAATGAAATGCTGTCCTACATTCACAAGCCACAAATAAAATGGACACTTGAGAGTTAACAATCTTAATTTAGAACTTTGTGTTTTGTGGGGCTCCTGGGTAGCCCAACTGGTTAAGCCACTGACTCTTGGTTTCAGTTCAGATCATGATCTCATGGGTCTTGAGACTGAGCCAGGGCAAGCTTCACACTTAGCAGGGAGTCTGCTTGACCGATTCTCTCTTCCTGCCCCTCCCCCTACTCATGTGTGTGCACACACGCACTCTCTCTCTAAAAATAAATCCTTAAAAAAACCCGTTTTTTGTATAACCCATCACATATTAAATTATACCCCATTTTTAAAATCCTTATGTGAAATAAGCAAGAAAATACGAAATACCAAAACCAAGAAGTAACTCATTCTATTATATTCTCTTTCATATTCTGATTTATTTTTTTTCAAGATTTTATTTATTTATTTGAGAGAGAGAGAGTGCACACAAGTGGGGGGGGCAGAGGGACAAGTAGACTCCCCACTGAGCAGGAAGCCCGATTCGGGGCTCATTCCTAGGACCCTGGGATCATGACTGGAGTTGAAGGCAGATGCTTAACCGACTGAGCCACCCCTGGCGCCCTCTAATTTATTCTTATATTTGCTTTCTTTTCTCATCACTCTAATGACCCAGATACCCTAGTTACAAAATTCACTAGATACTTCCAACTTTCATCAATTCCCTCACTGAGTGTACTTAACTTTGTCACTTTTTTTTTTTTTTAAAGGTTTTATTTATTTATTTGGCAGAGAGATAGAGAGAGCACAAGTAGGCAAAATGGCAGGCAGAGGGAGAGGGAGAAGCAGGCTCTCCGCTGAGCAGTGAGCCCGATGCGGGGCTCAATCCCAGGACCCTGGGATCATGACCTGAGCTGAAGGCAGTCACTTAACCGACTGAGCCACTCAGGTGCCCCAACTTTGTCACTTTCAATTCTAACATTATCAACAAATATTTATTGTGTATCTACCATTGTCAGGATACTGTGCTCAGCCTATGGTTTTCAGAGATGTAAGATATTACTGGATATTGTTGTTGAGTTTTTTTTATATAGTTGAGACAAAGCGTATTCACAAAAAGATAAATAATAAGGTAGCACAGGTGATATGATGCCACACTGGCACAGACAGTTCCCACTTAAGTTTCTATTAAATGTTTTTTATCTCTTCATATAAATTAGCACTTAATCTTTCTGAAGTCCAGGTGATGGGATTTTCCCTGGGCAGATGTACACCAGGCTATTCTAATTATTAGGGAAAAGTACCTGGTTGTAATAAGATTTGAGGGACACCTAAATGTTTGCATGTACAAAATCCTTTCTCTTCCATTCATCTCTTCATCTCCTAATTTTGCAAGTAAAGTCAGAAAAAAATTCAAGTAATGTTATCAGTCAAATGGAATAAAGATGCAAGTAAAACAAATACTATTTTTATTTGGGATAGATCACCAGGTGGGGATTCAGAGGCAGTATACTAATAGGGAAATTCCTGCTGTGTTCATGTGGATTTAAAAATCCTAAAATGACCGAAGGAGGGTCATTTTGGTTCCCTCTAAGAATTCTGGCAAAAACTAAGGAAGTTCTTGGAAATCTACCAAGTAAGGCTGTAGGAACTATTAAGAGCCAAATCTGTGTACTAATTGTGTATTCACTGGTTTGACGATACCATGGGGGTTGTATTTCCTTATATACATTAAAAAACAAAACAGAACAACACTATAATCTTTTTTTTTTTTTTAAACTGCTTGCCATGTGCCTGGCACTTTCTAAATTCTCTCTTTTTTATTTTTTATTTTTATTATTTTTAAAGATTATTTATTTATTTGAAAGAGAGAGAATGAGAGAGAGAGAGAGCAGGAGAAGGGGAGGGCCAGAAGGCGAAGCAGACTCCCTGCTGAGCAGGGAGCCCAATTCGGGACTCAAGCCTGGGACTCCAGAATCATGACCTGAACCGAAGGCAGTCACTTAACCAACTCAGCCACCCAGGCATCCCTCTCTTCTTTTTTTTTAAAGATTTATTTATTGGGGTGCCTGGATGCCTCAGTTGGTCAAACAACCGATTCTTGATTTTGGCTCAGGTCATGATCTCAAGGTCATAGAGCCCCACAAGGGGCTCTGAGCTCAGTGGGCAGTCTGCTTGAGATTCTGTCCCTCTCCCTCTGCCCCTCCTCTGCTCTCTCTCAAATAAATAAATAAATCTTTAAAAAAATAAGATTTATTTATTTATTTATTTAAAGAGGGGGAGGAGCAGAGGGAGAGAATCCTTAAGTGGACTCCCCTCTTGGTGTGGAGTCCAACACGGGGTTTGATTTGACCACCCATGAAATTACAACCCCAGCCAAAACCAAGACTAGGATGCCCAACCAATGAGCCACCTAGGTGCCCCAACTTTCTAAATTCTTCACACAGATTTAATTTAAACCTCCCAACAACCTTATGAGGTTGTTTCTATAATTAACAAGAAAAGTTGTTTACGGCCTTAGGACTTTATACACAGGATTAAGACAGATTTTTCTAAATAGGCAGGAGCTACTTACAAAGTAAGTGAAAGACTGACAGGGATAATTTTTACCCTCACTTCTAAGTTTAAGAAAACAAACAGAAAATTTTAAGTATTCAAATATATATATGTAATTTATTTTTTAAAGGTATAACAAAGTTTATAATATAATGAAACTGTTATATATAGCAGTGGTAACTCATGTAGAAGGCCTATTTAAATAAACACACAAGTAAAAATAAACCTAAGAGAAAAAAAATAATAAACCTAAGAGAATGCTTATGAATAACTGGTTTTGGAGCAATGTCAATTACTGGATATTTAGTCAGTAAAATTAGCTTTTAAGTTTGAGGAAATATTTGTCTACACATATGTTACAGTCTAAGAAAGCCAGATTTTGAACCGTAATCTAATTACGTTTTGGAGGTTTTAGGTAACAGATTTGCCTGAGAATAAAAATCTTCTTTCGTTCATTTTAGGTATGCCTGGGTGACTCAGTCGGTTAAGCGTCTGCCTTTGGCTTGGGCCCTGGTCCCAAGGTCTTGGGATCGAGTCCCGCAACGGGTTCCTTGCTCAGCAGGGAGCCTGCTTCTCCCTCTGCCTGCTGCTCCTCTTGCTTGTGCTCACTCTCTCTCTCTGCCAGATAAATAAATAAAATTTTTTAAAAAAGCTTAAAAAAAATCTTTTGTCCATTTTAATACCTAAATGAATGAAATTACATGGGTTTAAAATATTTTACTATTAATATTAAAATGTATTATCAAGAACTAAAAAAAAAGGGAGATGTTTCCTCCCACCTCTCTGGTGATTTTCCTGACTAGAGAGTTCATGTTTGCCTCATTGTAGGTCATTCAACTTCTTGGGTTATGGCTGCCCATGCAACTGTGTGCTATCCACAAATACATGCACATATACATGGGTTAAAATTAAAAAACTCACTTATAGTACATATCATCATTTCTAAATTGCAAGCTCCCAGATATGCGCAGTAGCACATATCTCAAATACACTTTTAATCTGAAGTTATCTCAGTGATGGTTCAACACACAGAAACCTATCTCCCATAGATGAGAGATCACTACTGTGCCTGAATGCCAATTTTTTGTTGTTGAAACTGAAAAAAGTTCAAAGCACGTAATATCACAAGTGATAACCATTCAGTTATAATGAACATAAATATGATATGGAGCAGAACTTATTTTAACTTTAATGCTTTACCAAGTTAAATTCAAATTATGGTTGAATCGGTCACAAATTAGCTTCCCAAATAAAGAATTTATCTTCAAATCAGCTTACTTAAGTTCTTACTGCATTTTAGGTTCAAAAAATTCACAAATTATTGTTTTTGACTAGTGGTATTATCGGCATTTCTGACAACAAAAATCTTCAACTTTATGCCTTTTTTGTTCTACATTTTTGTTCTCTCAATATTTAAAGACTTTTTATTTATTCACTTATTTTGGGGGAGGGGCGGGAGCTCATGAGCCCGGGGAGGGGTAGAGGGAAAGGAAGAAACAGAATCCTAAGCAGACTTGCGCTGAGCTCAGAGCCAGAGGCAGGGTGCAATCCCACAACCTTGAGATCACGACCTGAGCCAAAATCAAGAGTCAGATGCCCAACTGACTTAGCCACCTAGGTGCCCCTTCTCAGTGTTTAAATGAATACAAAGTAATACAACAGAATACAAATAAAATGCAAAACAAAATAACATACTGCAAGAACTAAGAATTTCTGTTTTGGCTAAAAGTGACAAGAAAGAAAACAAATGAAAAGATACTCTGCTTTCTGTATCCGATAATCTTACTGTGTCTGGAATTTGTTATCTGGTATCTCTATCTGATAAATTTGGAGATAGTAGATTGAGTGACTTATGTATTAATATAAGGCTGATGAGACCTTTATAGGAGTTAAGGATTTGTCTTTTTATGCTATTTTCTGCCTCTTATTCTCATACCTGGTTCCTTGACTGTTTACTGACAAGAGGTCTTCCACTGCTTTTGCCCAGTGGAAAACTGAAAATCCTGGATTATAACAGCTATAAAATCACCTGCTATTACAAAGTATTCAACAGTAACAAGATACTTGTTTACTGCTTTGTATGTGGGGAGGCTATCTCATAGATCTGGGCTGTTTCCTTCCAAGCAGCTTTGGCCTGGCTTTTTGTACATCCTCACTTTCGCTAGACTTTCTGAGAACTCTCCCATTAACCAGTCTCCACAACACGAAATGTAAACTCTTCCTATTGATGACAGGGTAAATAATTCACACAAGAAGGTCTTAGAAATAGGAGATGCATTTCAAAGTATATCTTTTGGGCTTTCAGATTTAATTTACCAGCTTTTGTTTTCCCGTTTTACACAAAGTATTTTATTTTAACTAGTAATGGTTAAAAATATAAAGACAAGTTTAACCACATCTCAGAGTACAGTATCCAATACAGGTTCCAGATTTCAGATTCATAATAAACTAATTCATATACAATCAAGCAAACAAAACATAAATTACAGGTAGAATTCTTGTAAAAATTTAACAATTATCAAAGCGTCATCATTCCCTTCAGGAAAAAGTAAGCAACTAAATAAGCATCTCTAAACAAAATAAGAGGGGAAAATGTTTGTTCGAAAGAAATACAATGACGAAGTTTTATCTAGATAAAGGTGGCAAATGCAATGGTGATCAGACTGTCATGTCAGCGACTGACTGGCAGTTGTGTGATTTGTCTAGAAAAGCTAGTATCTTTCTTTCCCTCCCTCATTTCTTCAGGAGCTTTATTCCTGAAGCGATACTCTAACTTGAAAGGAAGATTTTTCTCAACAGAAAGATTCTTCTGGTTAAAGATACTCTAGGGTTTATTTCAAACTTCAGAACTCATGCATGTTGTAGACCTAGATCCTGATTGCTAGGTAGATTTAAAATTATTTTTGGCCTATGTCTCAGAAAAACGAGGAGAGAGAACTTATTTTAATATCTCTAAGGCTACAGAAAAATGTAGAAGAGGGGCTATGACTATGACACTGTTTTCTTTTATGATCTTGAGGATAGAATTTTTCCCCATTACTCTGATTGGTTAAGTGATCCCTGGTTAAAGAAAGGAAAATGGTTTAGATTCTCTAATAACAACGTTTAGTTGTGTTTTTCTTAAGATTTATTTATTTGAGAGAGAGAGAGTGAAAGAGCGCACAAGTGGGAGGGGTGGAGGGAGAGGGAGAGAGAATCCCAAGTAGACTCCTCACTAAACGCAGAGCCTGATACAGGGCTCAATCTCAATGACCCTGAGATCACAACCTGAGCCAAAATCAAAAGTCAGACGCTCAACCAACTGTGCCACTCAGGCACCCTTAGATATTTTATAAATACTATAAATATAATACCTTTTTAGCATTTGCTTGATCAAATCCCCAGTCAAAATATTTGTGTTCCACACCTAAAATAAATGGAGGACAGCAATATATTATCCGATACTAATCACTTAATACATCATTGGCCTTACTAATATGTTAAAAAAAAGTTTTTAGCCTTCAGTTTCTGACTTTTGCATAGTTTAAAAGTTTACTTTTGCATAGGAAATCATTACTGAATAACAATACCTTAAAGCAAATTAATAATTTATGCTCTTTTAATACAAATTAGTTTCCTATTTGTCAACTTCCTTACTTGACAATATTATCTGAAAGTTTCTCGAAAGATGATTAAACAAAGATTTGTCTCAACAGCAAGCTAACTGGTGGCACTGAGATGACAAAATATATATCCTGTGATAATTCTGCAATGGATATTGCAGAGTGTCTGGTAGTTGAGGTCTCATCTGAGTTTGGGGCCATTAAATAATTCCGAGTTGGCTTATCAATACTACAAAAATTGACAGTTTGTCATTATGTATTATAAAACTATGGAATCAGTTTGAGAAAATCAGAAAAGTGTCTTGGTAATTTAAGAAAAAAAATTAGTTTTTTTTTAATTTTAATTTTTTAAATTTTTTAAAAAGATTTTATTTATTTATTTGACAGAGAGAGAGAGAGATCACAAGTATGCAGAGAGGCAGGCAGAGAGAGAGGGGGAAGCAGGCCCCCCTGCTGAGCAGGGAGCCTGACGCGGGGCTCGACCCCAGGACCCTGATATCATGACCTGAGCCGAAGGCAGAGGCTTTAACCCACTGAGCCACCCAGGGGCCCCGAAAAAAATTAGTTTTTAATCCTTAGTTATCTAGATTATCCATATAGAATCTCAATTATTTTAGAATATATAAATACATTATTATATATGCATTTTAATGCATTAATATATATTATTTCTTCTGCTTTGTTAAACCTTATAAACTTAGTACCTATGGAAAGCAACTAATTCAGCACAGTTTGTTTTTTTTTTTCTTTTGGTGGATGGGAAGGAGAGGAATGCTCAAGAGAAAGTACTAGAATCTTGAACTGTGCAGAGAATAGCAATAGTAATTAAACACAAGTGGTTCTGGTGTCTGGCCCAGATACCTACAAACAGAACTCATAAAGCGTTAACAAGGCAAATAAAAAAAGTTGATCATGAAAACGAAGCTATGGACTACTGATTTTTCCCTACATATATACACAAACACATATCTCTATGCCCTGATTATGCTACGATTGTGAAATAAAAGTTATTTTGAACATTTCCTTACTTCCGGAAGTAAGTCTAACTTGTGTGTACCCCTGGTAAAGAATATTTCAACTTGGCCAAGTTAGGAGATTGTTAATCCTAGCTAAGTGTTTTTTCCCAATGGACAATAAAATCCTGAGCCAATGTAGGCATCCAAGTCAACTGAAGAAATGTTTATTTTTCTGTCTGTCAATGGGATCACAAATATTGGATTCAGATCCAATTCAAGACTCTACAGGGTTGGGGTACCTGGCTGGCTAAGTAGAGCATGTGACTCAATCTCTGGGTTGTGAGTTTGAGCCCCACATTGGGTATAGACTTTACTTAAATAAATAAATAAACTTAAAAAAAAAAAAAAAAAAAAAGAACTCCAGGACTGATACTAAAATAGATTCAAATTTTTAGTGTTTTGGTAGTAGAAAACACAGATTGGAATAGATTTTCTCATGATTGCTCTGGTCTAGAATTATTACCTTAAGGAGTAGAAGGACAAGGCAATTCACTAAGGCACTTTGAGTGGAGTTTTAAGGTAATACTTACCAACCTAATAGGTAAAGACAAGGGACAGAGGAGGTCAGTGTACAAAGTCCAAAGGAGTTATAATATCAGAATTGACCTAGAATGTAGTTGTACTGCAACCAAGCTTAATTTTCCTTTAGAATGCAGGAATCCTATACAAAATAAAGAAATTACCATCAGTCTTAAAGATTATGTGGATTAAGGAGGAGCTTTAAAGACTAATAAATACTATATAGCAAAGGAAACCAACATTTTCACTAATGTGGTCCCTACAACTAGTGATAGATAGTGAACTGTCACATACTATGCTCTATACGTTTTCTCAAATTTAAGTTTGAGTGCAGAAAACATAGCAACCAGAAGACTAACCAAGAAGAGGTTTATTTTTAAAGATATATAAAGCTATATAGATATAAAGTAAAGCAAAAGAAGGAAAGCCAGAAAAGTACAACATAGTAAGTCCATTATTTAAAAAATGACTAGAAAATTATACTTAACATGGTACTACATAAAATCACATAGTTTTTACACATTTCAAATATTTTCACCCTATTTTCTCAAAAGCTAATTTATTTGAATCATTCTATTTAATGACTTTTTAAAAACTATAAATTTACACTCTTAAAATTTCAATTTAAAGCTTTACTCTGGGACCAGTGAGTGGTTTCTAAACCAAGTTTTACAAATGCAGTATTTAAAGTCCAGTCTTCAAGATGTTCTTTTCTTTTGAGGGAAGGAAGAAGAGTTTATTTTACATAGTTCAATAAAAAATAATTTAAGAAACAGTAAAAACCAGATGTTATTTTCAACATTTTAAATTTCTTAATGGAACCACCAAGAACATATTTACCGACCATCAGACATCAGAAATCAACTGACACTTAAATTTCTTTCCCTAGTATTATAGCAACAAGTGGTTATCCCTTGTTGACTAGAATTCACATGGTCAGTATGTTCCGTGATTAATGAGAGAAAAAAAATAAGTGTCTAATGATGAAAAATTTAGCAGTGCTTAATGTGTCAGACTTAACAATACGATTCTATAACTGAAAAAGAATACGATCTTAAATCACAGAACAAAAAAAATCAATTAATCTCCATTCAGTGTTTCTCTCCCTTGCCTTAAAACTTTTGGTTGCTAATATTCCACAACCCACAAAGGAAAAAAAAATGTTAATTATCAAACATCACACCTACTATCAAGCTGCCTATTGAGCCTACTCATGCTTCTCACTAGACTTAACCTGTAAAGTTAACGTCATTTGGTTTTACCCTGCTAATATGTTTCTTTTAGGTATTTAATGCATTGTTCCATATTAAAATCAAATTAAATCTGCAAGGACATTACCCTCTGCTCTGCCGCTCGAACAAGTTTAAGATCTAGTATTTTGGATGACTTCTTTATGTATAAAATTATCTTTGTCAGTGATTTTTATTTACCTTAGGGGTGACACAAATTATTTACAGAAATAACTTTTAGAAACTATTGAGTAAAGAGTAAAACCTAATCACTTTTTTTTTTTGGTAGGCTCCATGCCCAATGTGGAGTCTAATTTGGGGCCTGAACTGACAACCCCAAGATCGAGACCTGAGCTGAAATCAAGAGTAGGACACTTAACCAACGGAGTCCACCCAGGCGCCCCACGCTTAATCACTTTTAAACATCAATTTAGTAGACTTTAAGATGTGCCAAATGCTGAAAAATTATAAACCCCTGGGGGATGAATTTAGGCAGAATGACAAACTCATCAATTAAAAGTTTAGCCATTATTTTTAATAGTAGAAAGAATAAAGGTTTTAAAACATCAACAGTTGTCAGATGGCCACATTTTGTTTCGGTCACACAATTAGGATCATACAAAATGTATTTTTCATTTAGTTAGATGGATATACTTATAAGGCTATTTTATTTACATTTGTTAACATACAGTCCATACCTAAATATTTATTGAAAAAGGATGTCTCCGATTTCTAGGTAAAAGTATATACAGGGACACCTGGGTGGCTCAGGTCATGATCTCAGGGTCCTGGGATTGAGCCCCGCGTTGGGATCCCTACTCGGGGAAGCCTGCTTCTCCCTCTCCCACTCCCCCTGCATTTGTTCCTGCTCTCGCTGTCTCTCTCTCTCTGTCAAGAAAAAAAAGAGTCCCAGGTATTAAAGAGGTGGAGTGTACAGATTAAAAAAAAAAAAGTATATACAAAAATAACTGCTGTCATTTATTTAATAGTATTTATTTTTCACAGGCTTGACTTTTGGGTTTTAATGAAATGGCAGGAAAACAAGGAAGTTAAAGGTTTTTTTAAAAAAGCATTAAGGTTTTAGCAACCTGAACAAAAGCTACGAACGTTTAAATTAAAACTTAGAGCCTTAACTCAAAATATTTCTTTTTCCTGTTCTGAGACTAAATTACAGGCTTTGTCTAGATAAGCAGGCTTTTGACTGATGATTTTTAAAAAAGGTTAGAGGTTTGCAGTTTGTACTTACTTAGATATGTTAAGTGCCCTCAATGCACAAGTGATGAGACAGTTTGGGATTACAGAAGCTGCCCTTCTGGGGTAGTCATCTCCACTCGAATATTAAAAATATATTAAGAATGCCTAACAAATGAGAGCTGTTCATATTCAGTTCCTGCTTCACCCAGGGAACTCCATCTACCTTCTACAAATATGCATTAGGTCTTGGGTGAATTCCTACAAATTTACAGGAAAAGAAAATCTGATAAAGCTCAAGTACGCTATTAACTCATGAAATTAGGCAGACTGCATCTTCAACACATTATGGCTACAATGATTTTCTTGGAGATTTTACTAACGTCCTCTTAATGTACAATTTGAAAAACAATACATTTGAAATTCACCCAAATTTTGAATTACCACAGGTATTAATATATAAGAGTGTGCCATAGTCCTCTAAACAAGGAAAACAATTCATCTAAACCGGGGTATAGAAGACTCTTAACTTTTAGGAAAATATCCTTAAGCTACCTTTTTAAAAAGTAGAATTCTAATTTTAATCTTGGTCGACAAGAGGCAGATTTTCCATTTTACATTCCTAATAAAAATCAAACTCAGCTGGTGGACCTAAAAGGCTATAGCTGCAAATACTAAGGCGTAATTCTTAAACAGCTGCTTGAAAGCAAGTGATTAATCACTAAAATCAATTGTGAATAGTCACTGCCTCAGGGGTGAGTGAGGCATCCTAAAATATGGCGTTAAGGTCCTTATTTCGCTATTTAAACCTTGTTTACAGAACCAGCAAAGACAATTTCGTAAGAGGACTTCCTTCCCACCATCTCGGTAATAAAGCGACACTAGCTAAAGGGGGCTAATTTTCCGGTCTTCGAAGGGCGGGCCGCGGCTGCCGGCCCAGAATCGCCTAAGGCTCAGGCAGAAGTGGCGGCGGTCACTGAGGAACAGCAGCCTGGCTCGGCCTCGAGTTCCAGTCCTTCCGCGGGGGAACGCGCGCCGCTAGCTGCAGTTAGGTCGCAGCAGCACCAGAGGCGAGAGCGCGCAGTCCCGCGCGTCCTCCAGATCACCTTCAAGCGGGCGGGGGAGAACTGCTTGGGCATAGCGACTAGACACCCGCCAATAAACACTCGGAACTTGCCCCGTCGTCCCGCCCGCAGTCCGCCGCAGGCGCCCAATCCCAGCCGTGGTAACAGTCTGTGCCTCGAGTGTCCAGAACTTGGGGGCGGGGACATTAGGAACTAAATGAAGAATCCGCGTCCAGGACTGGTAGGAAGGTGGGGAGGTTAGGCGGAGACTCTGCCGGCTGAAAGCCTGCGCCCCCGCCCGCCCCGACTCCCCGGGGACGGTCGCTCTAGGGCCGGGTTCCCGGCGCTGGCTCAGCCGCCATCCGTGGTAAACAAAGGCTCGCGGGGGGTGGGGGCGGGGGTAACGGTCAGGTGACGGTGCCTAGCACATTTCGCAACCACTTTAATGGGGCTTCTCTGGCCCGATGCCCTGAGACCCACCTTGACCCCGACAGCCCTCCCCAACAGAATCAACGGTTGTCCCCAACAAACGAAACGGCTTGGCTCGAGACCTTCGCATTCTTAGTGCTTCCTTCGATTAAAAAAGAGCAGCGCCCGATTCAAAGCCCATCGGCAACATGCGGGCCCCGTCTGCCCAGCCCTGTGCACCAGCTGCCCCTGCCCCTGGGGCACCGCGGTGACCCGCACCTGCTACCCCCAGCCCCGGCGGCCATGCTCCTCCCAACCCGCCCTCGGAGGGCCGCGCCAGCAACGCCGCGGTTCCGGGGCTGTAGTGCCAGGAGGCGGGGGTGTCCTCCGTTCAGGACTGCTGTTACCGTGCCGGCACTGAAGACCCCCGGCCCCCGCTCAGGGTGCCCTGGAGACCTCGCAAGTCCTAGCCGCAATCTCTCCTCAGACCCCACGTCTGGCTCCGAGACGCCGGCCGACGCTGGCTTCCCTCCTGCAGACACCCCCACGGTCGCGACCTCAGCCGCCCCTCCGCCCCCGGTTCTAGCCGGTTCCTCGACTCTCGGCTAGTCCCGGAGCTGTCATCCCTGGGTACCTCTCCGCGAAGGCTGGAAACGGCCAGCAGCAGTGGCCAGCAGCGGCAGCCCCTGCTTTCCTTTAGTGGCCGGCGGCGCAGTGCTCTCTCCTGCGCCGGCGTCTCCCTCCAGCCACCAGTGTTTGCAGGAGCTCACAACAAAGGAAACATGTGACCGTCGGGGCCAAAACACTGAGCGTCACCGACCCCTGGCCAATCCGAGTGGCCCCCCCCGCCCTAGGGCACCCTGGGATATGAAGTTCCCATTCCGGGGGCGCCCGCCGGGGCCACTTGGATTTCCTCACTATAGGGTGGGTGTCTGTGCGGAGTGTAAGGAGACCCAATCCAGGGGTTGCTGATTCGGAAACACTTTGTTTTAGTTAGAGACGGGTTAAGGAAATCCATCCATGTTAGGAGCCTTAATGAGAAACCTGAGTCGTATGTTTATTGCCACGTCCCAAGGCAAAAGCACATTACCAAGAATTCTCAGAACCTTAGAGAGTGGGCCGAGGACACAGAGATCTTTTTATTTGACCCCTTGATACACAATCGGGAAATCTGAGGGCCTGAGGGGTGAAAGGGACTAGAACTCTGGTGGCTAGACAGCCCAGGGAAATTGCCCTTCCCTGCAAATCTGTTCATGTCAGTCATATCAAACCCTAGGTGACCTTTTAATTTTAAACGTACATGTAAACGCAACAATGTTGTTGCAAATCCCTATTTTCCAAAGTAAATAGATTCCTCAAAGCACATTATTTTGTTCCTTTGTTTCTGCAAAAATTTTTTTCAAGGATGAATATACCTCCTGATTTTGAAACCTTTAACTAGTTTTGGGCTTCTGATATCAGAATTATAACTTCTCTCTCTTTACTTTATGAATACAGCCATGCCCTTGTTAAATAATGGAATGTGTTCCAATGACTAGTGATGGAAATAATAAAGAAAGCATGTGCTCAGGCCTTTAAAATATGCTTTTTAGACCTCTTTTCCAGCTCTTATTATAAATAAAAGTGCTCAGGGGTGCCTGGCTGGCTCAGTTGGCAGAGCACGTGACTTTTTAAAAAAATTAATTTAATTTTATTTTTTTCAGTGTTCCAAGATTTACTGTTGTTCATGTACCACACCCAGTGCTCCATGCAATACGTGCCCTCCTCAATACCCACCACCAGGCTCACCCAAACCCCTACCCCCCACCCCTCCAAAACCCTGTTTGTTACTCAGAGTCCACAGTCTCTCCTGGTTCATCTCCCCCTCCGATTTCCCTCAATTCACCCCTCCCTTCCTTCTCCCAATGTCCTCCATGTTTTTCCCTATGCTCCACCTGTAAGTGAAACTGACTCTCTCTGCTTGACTTATTTTACTCAGCATAATCTCTTCCAGTCCTGTCCATGTTGATAGAAAAGTTGGGGATTCATCCATTCTGATGGAGGCATAATATTCCATTGTATATATGAACCATATCTTCTTTATCCATTCGTCTGTTGAAGGGCATCTTGGCTCTTTCCATAGTTTGGCAATTGTGGCCATTGCTGCTATGAACATTGGGGTACATGTGGCCCTTCTTTGTACTGCATCT
>CM052898.1:118836371-118872650 GCA_028534135.1 Potos flavus | reverse complement strand
AACTGATGTAAGGTGGTATCTCAATGTGGTTTTGATTTGAATCTTCCTGATGGTTAACGATGATGAACATTTTTTCATGTGTCTGTTAGCCATTTGTATGTCTTCTTTGGTGAAGTGTCTGTTCATGTCTTCCGCCCATTTTTTGACGTGATTATCTGGTTTTTGAGTATTGAGTTTGAGGAATTCTTTATAGATCTTAGATATCAGACCTTTGTCTGTAGTGTCATTTGCAAATATCTTCTCCCATTCCGTGGGTTGCCTGTTTGTTTTGTTGACTGTTTCCTTAGCTGGAGCACGTGACTCTTGATGTCAGGGTGGTGAGCTGGAATTCCCACCTTGGGTGTAGAGATTACTTAAATAAATAAAACTTAAAAAAAGTGCCTGCTATTAAGTTTATACATTAAGTATTTAATAAATATAGAATATTAACATTATTAAGCTCCAGATTCAGTGCTAAGCACTTACATATATCATTTAGTCCTCATAATAACCCTGCAAAATAGGTGTTTTTATCCCATTTTACAGATGAAGAAACTCAGCTACAGAAAGGATAAAGAATTGTCCCCTGGTCATCAGTTATTGAGTGGTGAAGCTGAGTTTCACACACAGATACTTAAAAAATGTTTTTATATTACTATAGATACATAATTATCTTTCTAAAAAGCTTATTTACAAAGTTATATATTACAAGACTAGTGGTGAAAAGCAGTCCCATCTCCCATCCATCCCCACTCGAGATTCTCCAGAAGCAAACCACAATTATTTGAGCAATTCTGGTTATATCTATATTTTCACGTAACATGGCTATTTCCTATTAGGAAAGATGTTTATCCCTGTCCCCCTTCCTTCCAATATTATCGGTTATTTTCTGGTTAAACCAGAATTTCTGAAAAACCAAATTTCTGGTTAAACCATTATTTAATGTTTTATTTTTTTAAAGATTCTATTTTTTTTCAATTAATTTTATTTTTTCAGTGTTCCAAGATTCATTGTTCATGCACCACACCCAGTGCTCCATGCAATACGTGCCCTCCTCAATACTCATCCCCAGGCTCACCCAACCCCCCACTCTCCTCCCCTAATGTTTATGTTATTAAGACTGTGTATTTATTATTCAGTGCTGAGTCAAATACTATACAATTTCCTTTCTTGTATATATTTTTTGTTTTTCTTAAGAGTATGAAGCCGTGGCCCTCACTGCCTTCATAAAGTCCCAACTCCCTGGAAATGCATACAAATTCCTTCTTTTAAGAAAAAATTTTTTTAAGATTTTTAAAATTTGAGAGACAGAGATAGTAACAGAGATAGTGACAGAGACAGCGACAGAGAGCAGGAGCAAGGAGGAGAGGGAGAAGCATGCTACTTGCTCAACAGGAGCCTGAGGCAGGGCTCTATCCCAGGACCCTGGGATCATGAGCTGAGCCAAAGCCAGATGCTTAACCTACTGAACCACCCAGGCGCCCCATAAGATCCTTCTTGATGCACCCTGGGGTCTACCTGTGCAGCCTGAAGACCAGCTTCAATGAACTACCCACTGTTGTCCAAAGGACTTGCTCTCCAGGCCATTCCCATCCATACCTGTTCCCTATGCCTCTTATGCCCCCTCCATTCCTTCATCCTAATCATTGGCTAACTCCTGCTTTTCCTTCCAAGAATCCTGGGACACTCACCTTTCTTCCTCACTGCGCTCTGGATTAAGTATCTCCCCTCTGTCTTCCCACAGCAGCACTTGCTTACCTCCTTCTCAGCAGTTATCACACTAATTGTCCATGTTTATTTACATGTCTCAGATGAGATCCCTGAGGTCAGGGATCATGTCCTTTGTTTTTCTTTTTTAAGATTTTATTTTTTTTAATTCCTTTATTTTATTTTAATTTTTCTTTTCTTTTTTTAAATTAACATATAATGTATTATTTGTTTCAGGGGTACAGGTCTGTGAGTCATCAGTCTTAAACAGTTCACAGCACTCACCATAGCACATACCCTCCCCAATGTCCATCATCCAGCTACCCTATCCCTCTCACCCCCATTCCCTCCAGCAACCCTCAGTTTGTTTCCTGAGATTAAGAGTCTCTTATGGTTTGTCTTCCTCCTTGGTCCCATCTTGTTTCATTTTTCCCTCCCTTCCCCGCACGACCTCCCACCCTGACTCTCAAATTCCTCATATCAGAGAGATCATATGATAATTGTCTTTCTCTGATTGACTTACTTTGCTTAGCATAATATCCTCTAGTTCCATCCACGTCATTGCAAATGCCAAGATTTCAGGGTTTTTTTTTTTGATGGCTGCATAGTATTCCATTGTATTTGTATATATACCACATTTTCTTTATCCATTCATCTGTTGATGGACATCTACACTCTTCCCATAGTTTGGCTATTGTGGACATTGCTGCTATAAACATTCGGGTACACATACCCCTTCGGATCACTACATTTGTATCTTTAGGGTAGATACCCAGTAGTGTGATTGCTGGCTAGCTCCATTTTCAACTTTTTGAGGAACCTGCATACTGTTTTCCAGAGTGGCTGCATCAGCTTGCTTAAGATTTTATTTGTAAATAATCACTACACCCAACGTGGGGCTTGAGCTCACAACCCTGAGATCAAGAGTCACGTGTTCCACCAACTGAGCTAGCCAGGCCCCCCGGGATCGTGTCTAATTAACTTTGTATCATAACATCCCTTGTAGTTGTTCAATATTTATCTTTTAACTGATGGAATAATCTCTACTTCTTGAGGTTATGGGGACTTGAGTGGAAAAAAAATTGCCACTAGATGCCCTAGGATCCACTTGGACTTACCTACATGAGGAGGTCTTCAGATTCTTTTGGGGCAGATGGGTGCAGGGTGATCAACCACACTTTTGAGAGTGGAAGAGATTGAGGGGACCAGTAGAACAGGCAGCCCTGGAGACAGGCAGAGGCCTCCTGGTGAGTGTGGGAGCTCCTTAGGCAGCCAGAATATAGGTAGTTTCAGCACTGGTGGAGGGAGTTAGACCCACCCCACAAATCAGTGAGCACGGCTGGGTGGCAGCCTTTTCCTCAGCTAGGACTGGAATAGGAACAGAGCTGTCAAGTCCAGGAGGCACCTATTGAAGTTGAGTGAGATTAAGCTGTAATGTGATTTATTTTCTGCAGTGTTTACAATCCAGGTTGGCTTAGTCATTTGAAGGAGGCAGCTACTTGGAGTGGGGAGATCAGAGGGTCTTCAGACCTATTTCCTCTCCTTTCAGGGATTTAGCAAATTGTGCCATATTCTCTTCTTGCAAATACCCCATTCCAATCCGTATTTTGCTCTCCAGTGCATCCATGACAGCCTTTAAGGTTTGAAGGTGGCCCATCATCCATAGTTCTTCCAGCCATTCTTTTTTCTTTTTTTCCCCTCTCCAGCCTGCTCCCCTTCTTCATGCAGACAACTATCAAGACATAGTAAATCATCAATGGAACACTTTCAGACTTTTCTGCCTCCCCTCTTGGCCTCTCACATGTAGTCTCCCTACATTATCATAGTAGAAATGTTGGTCATTGGGTAAGGCTCATGTCTTGAGCTACCTCTCCTATGGGGCTTCCTCTGATTCTTTCCTCTCCCTGAACTGCTGTGAGGCTGGGCATATCTCTCAGGTCTTTTATTTATTTTTTAAAGATTGTATTTATTTATTAGAGAGAGAGTGAGAGCACGAGTGGGGCAGAGGGAGAAGCAGACTCCCTGCTGAGCAGGGAGTCCCATGAGGGGGGCTTGATCCCAGAACCCTGGGATCATGAACTGAGCTGAAGGCAGATGCTTAACCAACTGAGCCACCCAGGCGCCCCTCTCAGGTCTTTTTAGAATGTGACACTCACACTGTGTTTATACCCAGTCCCAGAATGCAGCTGGGTCATTTGATTTCCCTTGCAACAAATCCCAGCTGCAAAGCCCTGATGAATGGAGATTTTACTGAAGGTTTCACAATGAGAATCATATGGCATTTCACACTGCTAAACTACATAACAATTCCCTTCAAACATTTCTGTTCCTTCATCTCAGCTTCTACGTTGGTACCAGCTACCCCTCTTTTCCCACCAGACACCTTCTCTCTGGGCCTCTCTCCAGCCACAAACTTGGGGTTCTTCCCTTTCCATGATCTCTGCCACTTTCCTCCGGGACACTCCCGTCTCTTTTTTTGAAATTTGCATTTTCACACTAATCATCTTTTTTAATTTTTAAAAAAAGATTTTATTTATTTTAGAGATAGAGAGAGAGACAGAGAGAGCAAGTAGGGGGAGAAGCAGAGGCAAGAGGGACAAGCAGACTGCCTGAGCACAGATCCTAGCTCGGGGCTTGATTCCACAACCCTGAGATCACAACCTGAGCCAAAATCAAGAGTCAAACTGTTAACCAACTGAGCCACCCAGGCACCCCACACACTCATTATCCTTCAAACAAGAGAGTTCCATTCTTCAGAAGACAGAGAATAGCAGGGCACCTGGCTGGCTCAGTTGGAGGAGTGTGCAACTCTTGATCTTGAGGTTGTGAGTTCAAGCCCCATGTTGGGTGTAACGATTACTTAAATAAATAAAACTTAAAAATATAAGAAGAAGACGGAGAATAGCATAAATAACTAATGATCTCTGTCCACCCCCCCACCTCATTTTCCTCCACAGACAATTTAACATCTCAGCAAGTCTATTACACAATACCACCTCAGAGTGTTGAGTGAAAGGGAGAGTAAACACAGTACAGTATTTGCTCTTGGCACCCGAGTCTCTCCAGTCTTGAGGCCCATCCCTTCTTCTCTGGTGAGGTTAGATGTGACTCATCTCTGAAGCCCTTTGAATGCAGAGGTCTGACTCTCCCTGGCTGTATAGTTACCAGGAAAGATTTGAGTTAACCCAGTGAGGTCCTACTCCTACCTCAACCCAGACAGATTAGTCCCACTAGGTCAGTTAAAGCTTAAGGTCAAACATAGTAGCATTAAGATTCAACAAGGGAAGGTATAGTTGGAAAAGTTTCCATTTTGCAATCTGGGAAGAGGTAAGTTTGCCACCTGGAAAAGGAGAGGTGAGCTCCCTCTCCACTTCCCTAAGCTTTTTCCTCATGAGCTTTTTCTTGCCTGCCACAAGAAATCTTTCCTTACAATTGAAACAAACCCATCTCTTGCCGGTAGGGTGGGGTGGCAATCCTTGCTTTCTTCTTGGAACTATCACAGGTTGAGGTCAATGAGATGCCAGTAGTCGGTGCCTTGATGGCTTCAGGATGCTGTCTGTTACCAAACTTGATACACTATGTGCCGATAAGGGTGAATGATCATCACCATGAGTCCTGGGCTCTGACTTCAGATGGCTGAGGCATACTTGCACCTTTCCTGCCCTGTGATGCCAAACTCTGCTCTGCTCTTCATTCTTCTACCCTGAGGACATCTGATTTCACCCCCCTTTCTGTTTCCTTCATTAATTCCTGAGTAGTGAGAATTCAGGTGGTTTCTTCGGTCTCAGAAGAAACTTCGGGGCCCCTGAGTGGTTCAGTCAGTTAAGTGTCCAACTCTTGATTTTGGCTCAGGTCATGATCTCAAGTCATGAGATTAAGCCCCATGTCAGGCTCCACGCTGGGCGTGCAGCCTGCTTAAGATTCTCTCTTTGCCTCCCCCCACCCCACAAAATGAAGAAATCTGACATTCTGGAAGAGTTTTGTCCTAGTTACTCCTGCTCTGACTGCCCTAGGTAGACCTGATTCTCCATAGCACCCCATAGCACCTTTTCACATGACTTGCTGCAAATCCTTCTCAGGTATGAACACATAGGAAAAGTGTCTTCTTTTGTTCATGGCATCTGGTCCCAGGCTTAGGCCAATTAAAAAAAAAAAACTCTTTTCCCACTCTTAGCTCCGCTCAGCAATCTGTCTCATAGATGGCTGTGAGTCCATATAGAATTCCTGCTGCTGGCCCCAGTGGATTTTTACTCCATCTCCAGTTTCTTGCTGATATTTAAGGGCATATATACTTCCAACTTGATCTTTCTCTGCTGTCCCTGGCACTGCTCTCCTTCTGAGTGACTGCAGTTTCTGAGAGTATCTTATCCATCTGTGGTTCCCTTCAGCCTGATGGGCAGCCCTCCTGTGAATTCTTCAGCAGGTATGAAGGGTCGGAACCTGTCCAAGAATATCTCAGCAGCCCTCTCTTGTTCTTGAAAGACCCCATCCAGTTTCTTAAGAAATTGTGTCTGTTGAGACTGGCACACTAACCTCCAGCCTGAGAATTCTCACTGTAGGAAGATTACTTGATGCTGTGCTCATCAGATCCTCTATCTGATGAACTCCTTTTGAACAATGTAACCTTCCCAAAGCTCTAATTCAGGTCTCAGAGCTGTTCCCATACACTGATAGGCCAGGGACCACCCTAATTTGTGCTACGTCATTTTTCACTCCTTAGGTAAACTCAGCACTCTGCCAGTCATGTCCTCTGTCTCCCTGGGAAGACTGAAAATCTGTTTTCAGTGGGGTTTCAGAGTTGAAGAGTCTAGGTGCAAAATTTAGCTTTGTTTCTTAGTAGCTATATATCCGTGAGTAAATTACCTAATCTTTCCCAGTTTTCTTGTCTGTAAAAATGAAGATGAAAACACCTACCTCATAGAATTGTTATGAAGATGAAATGAGAAAAGCAAAAATATATTATAGTGCCTCGAATATAGTAGGAGCTCTATCACAACCAAAGCTGTTACTGTTGTGTTTATTGTCCCCTCTTCACCATTTCTAGCTATGTCCTCTATGCTTTGTCCTTTGCTCCAGAATAGGAGGGGTAAGAGGGAAACAAAGGAAGAGTAATAGAATTTATAATCTCTGTTACCTATATTTGAAAAACAAGACAAAGCAGGCTTTCTGAATACTCACCAGAGTCCTCTCCTCTAACTTCTTTTGTCCTTGCCAGTGGGCATTTGTAAAATCAAAAAAGAGAGACTGACTACCGGATATAGGAAAGCAGTTTTCCTCTGCTCTTAAAATATCCACACTCAAAGGCCACATAACTGAGCTTAAATTGTGATTGCTTCTGAGCTGCAGATCAAGAGGCTAGTAGTCAGGGGTTGAGGGAGACCTATGTCTTCTTCAGTAAGCTTTGGACATTAAAACAAAACAAAACCAAAACCTATGTGCATATGTACACTTTTCAAATTAAACAAAAATGTTTTAAAAAACCCTTGCCTGACAAATGTGCTCACTATTGTGCAATCTCCTTTGCTTCCAGCCTCAGATCTCTTTGTGACTAGCCTAGAAACAGCAGGACTCCTAGGTCACCGGTGCATAGGGACAGACACTCTTGACCCAGCTTGTGACAGCATCGCTAGCACATGCCTGACATACTTTGGATAGACAGCCTGGTTCTATTACTGGTACATGAAAGTTTTGCTCCAGCAGCAAATCTCTAAATTTAGATGCTTTTCAGGATGAACTCTGAATGATCTTTGTCCTGAAGACTAGTAAGGAATTGGAGGGCACCTTGCTTTTTATTTATTAATTCAAGTGCCAAAGTAGATGTTTCATAATATAAAACTTATGAAAACTGCCGTAATAATGGAAAATAAAATAAAACATAGGGAGTATCTAAGATTTCTCCTTTACAGTTCTCATAAAAATTTTACCCTGAGTCCCTTTTTTCTTTTTTTAAAATTATTTATTTGAGAATCAGAGCAAGAGCAAGTTTGGGGAGGTGGAAGGGCAGAGGGAGAGACAGAATCACAAGAGGGCTCCATGCCCAACACACAGCCCAAACTCATGACACTGAGATCATGACCTGAGTTGAAATCAAGAGTTGGATGCTTAACCAACTGAGCCACCCAGGTGCCCCTCCTTTTTTTTTCACTTGAGTATGCAAAGCATTACCATATTATAGTAATACATCATAGTAATACTTTGCACACTCAAATGAAATAAAAACAAGTCCAGGGTAAAAATTCTTATCCTGGTAACTCTATAGAGGTGTTTAGAGTTATTACAATTTAGGAATTTAGTTCTCATATAATGTCGAGATGCTTAAATGTTGCCATTTTCATTAAAGAAAAGACAATTTCACAAATGAGAGAACGTAAAGGAATGATGAATTTACTTTAATAAAGAACCAGCTCCTTGAAAGGCCAGGCACGCCAGAGTTTTTTTGTTTTTTGTTGTTGTTTTGTTTTTTGGTACAAAGAATTTTTATTTATTTATTTTAAAATTTCTACGAGGGGGGCACCTGGGTGGCTCAGTGGGTTAAAGCCTCTGCCTTCGCCCCAGGTCATGATCTCAGGGTCCTGGGATCGAGCCCCGCATCGGGCTCTCTGCTCAGCGGGGAGCCTGCTTCCCCCTCTCTCTCTGCCTGCCTCTCTGCCTACTTGTGATCTCTCTCTCTCTGTCAAATAAATAAATAAAATCTTAAAAAAAAAATAAAATAAAATTTCTATGACGATAGACAATTAAAAATTGTATATATTTGCAGTATACAAACTGATGATTTGACATACATATATATGTAGATACATAGTGACGTGATTACCACAATCAAGAATTAACATATCCATCATATTAGTTACCATATTTTTTCAAAGATTTTATTTATTTATTTGTCAGAGAGAGAGAGAGAGAGAGAGAGAGAGAGAGAAAGCACAAGCAGTTTTCCTCTGCTCTTAAAATATCCACACTCAAAGGCCACATAACTGAGCTGAAATTGCGATTGCTTCTGAGCTGCAGATCAAGGGGCTAGTAGTCAGGGGTTGAGGGAGACCTATGTCTTCTTCAGTAAGCTTTTGACATTAAAACAAAACAAAACCAATGCAAAACCATATGCAAACCATATGTGCATATGTACACTTTTCAAATTAAACAAAAATGTTGTTTTTTTGTTTCTCTCAGGCAGAGGGAGATGCAGGCTTCCCACCAAGCAAGGAGCCCAATGCGGGACTCTATCCCAGGACGCTGGGGTCATGATGTGAGCAGAAGGCAGAGGCTTAACTGATTGAGCCACCTAGGCGTCCCTAAAGATTTTATTTTTAAGTAATCTCTATATCCAATGTGGGGTTTGAACTTACAACTTTGAAATCAAGAGCTGCCTGCTGTACCATCTAAGCCAGCCAGGCGCCCCACTGTTTTCTCTCTCTCTTTTTTTAATGTGGTGAGAACACTTAAGAGCTCCCTTTTTAGCAAATTTCAAGAATACAATGAAATATTGTTAACTATAGTCACATTGTTGTACATTAGATTTCAGAACTTATTCATTTTGTA
The DNA here is from genome assembly GCA_028534135.1 of Potos flavus. Taxonomy (NCBI): domain Eukaryota; kingdom Metazoa; phylum Chordata; class Mammalia; order Carnivora; family Procyonidae; genus Potos; species Potos flavus. The sequence goes on along the minus strand of CM052898.1, from coordinate 118,863,425 downwards.
TAACCAAAACTTTGTACTTTGGTCAAAATCTTCCCATTTTTTTGGTCCCCCGGGCCCTGACAATCACCATTCTGTTCTATGCTTCTATAGCTTCAACTTTTTTTAGATTCCATATATGTGAGATCATGCGATATTTGTCTTTCTGTGTCTGGCTTATTTCACTTAGTATAATGCCCTCCAGATTCATCCATGGTGTTGCAAATGGCAGGATTTCCTTCTTTTTTGAGGCTGAATAATATTCCATTACATATATATATATACACACACACACACACACACACACACACATATATGTAATGGAATATTATTATATTATATTATTATTATATTAATATTATTATATAATATAATTATATTAATAATACTATTAATATATATATATATATATATATATATATACACACCATGTATATACACACACACATTCACACACCCACAGGGTGTTTTTTTTAAAAAGATTTATTTATTTACTTTAGAGAGAGAGTGGACTGTGGGGGAAGGCAGAGGGAAAGTGAGAGAGAGAATCTCATGCAGACATCCCACTGAGTACTGAGTCTGAGGCAGGTCTCAATCTTATGACCCTGAGATAATGACCTCTCACGACCCTGAGATCATGACCTGAGTTGAAATCAAGAGTCAGGTGCTTAAGTGACTGTGTCACCCAGAACCCCCTCAACCAGGGTGTTTTTATGAGACTTAAGAAAGTAATTTTGGATTCAGATGGACTAGGTTCAGATCCTGGCTCTGCTACCATTAACAGGGTGATGGTACATGGTTTATTTAACTGCTTTGATGCTTTGTCTGAAAATACATTCTAACAATACATTTTTATTATGGGAATTAAATGACAGTTTATAAAAGGAACACATAGGCCTCAATAAATGGTAAGTGTTATTCAGTCAGGACATAATAGTAAGTATTATTTGTCAAGATATAATGATAAGTACCAATATGACAGGAGCTAATGTTGTGTTGATGTATCCCAGCAAAGGAAGATTCTTCCTGTTAACAAGGAACAACATGGAGTAACGGAAAAAGAAAATAACAGAAAAAAGAGGGATCCCGGGGGGGGGGGTCGGGGGGGGGGCCTGCCATAGTTTACTCAGTTGCCCTGGAAAAATCACCTAAACTCCTTAGGCCCTAGTTTCCTCATTTCTAAAAGGAGCAAAGTACTTCGAGTCCATGAGGGCATTTGGCTAAAGTGTTTTCAAAGACCTGTCTAGTTTTGGAAGTACAGGAAGTCTGCACATTTCTTTATTGAAAAGACTTCACTGGAAAAGTTCTTTTAGTTCAAGAAGCACCCATATCAGGACATACCTGGGGGTACAAAAAATTCTTTGGGAAGCAATTGGATGGATATAAGACACATGACCAGACATATACACGTGACCAGAAATCAGGTTGCAGGTCTGGGAGTAGAAAACCTGGTTGATAGGCTAATGAGACTGGGGAAAATCACACTGAAATTGGCTCCTCCTTTGAACCTTTAAAACAACTCCCACTCGTGAAGCAGTGTCCTCCACAAAGCCTCTCCAAGATGTATCCCTGACTAAGCACCTCCTCCTCATTCAGTGCCCACTCCTAATGGGGAGCCCTGAGCCAACCTGCCATCTTTCCCAGACACCCTCCTCCCGTGCTGAACCCCAGTTTGCCCTGCTCACAGCCTCTCTTGTGAGACTTGTTGCCCCCCCAAATTCAGCCCCCAGCTCTTACTATTTTTAGCTCCCAACTCGGGGACTTTTTAGAGTAAGCAATCACATGCACTAGGGAATTTAGGACATTACTGGCTTGTGTCTCCCTCTTACGTTCTCATTAAGAGTCCCTTGGTATAAAAAGAAGAAATGAATAGTTTTTAAAGTTCCCTTTCCCCCAACCTGAAAGTATTACATGCCAAGTAGACAACTTCAGAAAGGACAAAGAAGAAATTGGGTATTATCTGTGATCTTCCAGCCCAAAGATAGCTACTCTTAGCAATATATTTCCAATATTTTACTTCTTTATGTTTATATTAATATATCTATAGCTATTTATACATATTTTTTGCATATTTGAATACTACACATACAAAAGAAACTCATATATTAACATTTAACATATGGCTTTCTATTTCCTTCTCTCTGCTCTGTTTCAATCTACCTCTTGGCAGTCCCAGTCCCAGTGACTTTGACCTATAGCTTGGAATTAGCTTTCATCAGTATGTTATTACAAAATATTGAAATCAGTTGGAGTTTTATGTGCAAAAAGAAAGATATCTCTTTCCAAGCTAAAGGTCATATAGGCTCATCAACTCTGCAGATATGAATCCCAGGGAAAACTTATTTTTGATGTTTTTAAGAGAATTTTTAAAAGATTTTATTTATTTATTTATTTATTCATTTATTCATTTATTAGAGTTTTTTCATGTGCACACAGGCAAGCGGAGGGGTGGGGTAGAGGAGGAGAGGGAGAAGGGGAGAGGATCCAAAGTTGACTCTGTGCTGGGTGCTGAGCTTGCTACAGGGTTTGATCTCACAAGCCTGAGATTTCCTTATGGGAAATCAAGAGTCAGATGCTTAACTCACTGAGCTACCCACAGGCCCCATCATCACATTTTAAATTTTATTTTTATATTCCTCCCTTTCCCTTTCTAGTAAGAGAGAAATTTACAATAAGATTAAAATAGATCTTTCACTAAAATACAATTCATAATGTGGTGCTGTCAAGACGACTATTTTTTTTTTTTAAAGATTTTTTTTAAAATTTATTTATTTGAGAGAAAGAGAGGCAGAGTGAGAGAGTATGAGAGGGGAGAAGGTCAGAGGGAGAAGCAGACTCCCCATGGAGCTGGGAGCCCGATGTGGGACTCGATCCCGGGACTCCGGGATCATGACCTGAGCTGAAGGCAGTCGCTTAACCAACTGAGCCACCCAGGCGCCCAAGACGACTATTTCATATGTATTTCTCATAGGCTCAGAATTTGTTTACATACTATTTTATATGTTTCTTTCACTTAAAACTGTACTGGGAACATTTTCTATGCTTTATTAAGTACACCCAATTAACTTCACATCAATAATGATAACAATAACAGCAACATTTTCTGAGCACTACTCTAGGTGTTTGTTAAGTGCTTTACCTAAAGTATCCTATTTTATCTCCACAACAGAACTGTAAGATAGCAACTATTATTAGCTAACCTCATTTTTTAAATTTATTTTTTAGAGAGAGAGAGTGAAAGGGCAGAGGGAGAGGGAAAGAATCTCAAGCAGATTCCCCACTGAACACAGATCCCAACATGGGGCTCGATCCCATGACCCTGAGATCATGACCAGAGCCGAAATCAAGAGTCGGATCCTCAACTGACTGAGTCACCTAGGTGCCCCAATTAGCTAACTGCATTTTTTTAATGGGAAAACTGAGACTCAGGTGCACTACCTACCTTTTTAAAAAAGATTTATTTTAGGTGGGGGGAGGGATAAAGGAAGAGGGAGAGAGAATCTCTAGCAGACTTCCTGCTGAGGTGGAGCCCCATCTCATGACCCTGAGATCATGACCTGAGCCTAAATCATGGGTCAGATGTTTAACTGACTGAGCCACCCAAGTGCCCCTGAGACTCAGGTACAGTAAGTATTTTGCCCAAAGAATGAAGCTTAGAAAATCTGACTCCAGGGTCTGGGGTCCTGAACCATTACAGTTCTTTTTGCTTCATAATGTGCATTGGTAGATGTGCTACATTTTGTTCAGCTACTCCATTGGTTTTGGATACTTTTACTGCATCTAGTTTTTTTTTCCCTTCCAATTTTGATAAGTCTGCAATGGACATCTTTCTGCATATAGATTTTTGCTTCTATTGCATGATTTCCTTATGCTTAGTTCTCAGAAATGGAAAGGGAAAATAATTTTCCTCAAAAATTTTATTCCAAAAGACCTTATTGGAGGAGCTGTTGAGAGAAGACAAGGAGAATTTATCCAGTTCTTTTGCCACACGCTCTGAGCCTGAGCCCCCCAACTTTATAGTGTGGGGGAGGGGAGATGGCACTGAGGAATCTCATCCCTTTCAGACTGTGTTTGGTGCCTCTTGTGTTATAGAATGCTGGACTTCCTATTATCGTAACATTTCTCACAAGCATTTTAACATTTCATTATGTTACCCTCACTTAAAGAAAAGGACTGTTTTTCTCCTTTGTACCCAGAACTTAACATAATATCTAGTACATAGTAAGTACTTAATAGATGCTTGAGTGAACAAATGAAGGATAGAGAGAGAAAGGATTTCTCTTAACTGTGAACTCCCAGTTTCAATGGAATTAACTATGATAGTAAAGATCAATACCTCCTAGGGTATGTATTAAGTATTGAGGTGTGTATTAAGTCTTTCTATTTTGATGCTTTGTGGGGCCTTGCCTAGTAGAAGGTGCTGTCCCTCCCAGGGTTAGCAAATGTCTACAGATTCCTACAGGTAGCAAATGACTCCTCTGGGAGAGTATCTTTCATTTGTAAACCAGCCAATAGGGTTCTCACAGGGTTCTCATCTTTGAGCCACTGTTCCCCTGCATTTTCAGACAGGGTACTAAAGTTGACGATGACTTAGATAATGGTGGCTGAAATATGTGACAACGGTGGGGAACAGTAGGGCTGTTGTAACTGACAGGAATAGTGGCATTAACCATAGGGTATAATGTGTAACAGCCAGGGAGAGGGTATGATAATTATGATAATTAGTAGCAACAATAATTTTATAAACTTATAGAGCACTTTAATAATCTCAATAAATAATAACGATGTCACTGCCTTACACTTTCATACATATTATCTAATTTGCTTTTTGCAACACATACCTTTAGGTAATATTATCCTGTCTGATTACAGAATGGGCTAGGTCTTCTTTTTTTTTTTTTTTTAAGATTTTATTTATTTATTTGACAGAGAGAGATCACAAGTAGGCAGAGAGGCAGGCAGAGAGAGAGGGGGAAGCAGGCTCCCTGCTGAGCAGAGAGCCCGATGCGGGGCTCGATCCCAGGACCCTGAGATCATGACCTGAGCTGAAAGCAGAGGCTTTAACCCACTGTGCCACCCAGGCGCGCCTGGGCTAGGTCTTCTGATAAGTTCATAGAACCAGAAATAAAATTGAAGATTACCATAACCAATCTCCTCGTTGTGAAATTGAGGAAACCAAAGCCCAGTGAGGTCTGATCATTAATTTTCAGTGTCAATTGGATTGGGCCATGGGGTGCCCAGATATTTGGTCAAACATTATTTCTGGGTGTGTCTGTGAGGGTGTTACTGGATGAGATGAACACTTGAATCTGTATACTAAGTGAAGCAGAGTGCCCCCTCCAGTGGAGGTGGGCTTCATCCAGTCTGTTGAATGCCTAAATAGAACAAAAGATGAAGAGAAAATTCCCTTTCTGTCTGATTGTCTTTGAGCTGGAATATTGGTCTTCTCCTGCCACTGGGTTAGACTCAGACTGGAACTGTACCATTGGTTCTCCTGGGTCTCCAGCTCGCCAAGTGCAAATACTGGGGTTTCTCAGCTTCCATAACTGTGTGAGTTGATTCTTTATTATCTATCTATCTATCTATCTATCTATCCATCATCTCCCATTGGTTCTGTTTCTCTGGGAAACTGGACTATAACACAGGGGAAGAAAGTCTGGCTTTGGTTGATCTCATCCCTCCTAACTGTCATCTTAGATGTCCTCTGCTGACTAACCCCAACCTAATTTAGGAGCCATCTCAGAGTCTGACAGGAAAAGGGCAGAATGCCAGCAGCTGGTGGCTTGTGGCTTGTGATCAACTTCTAAGGCTTCTTTCCCGCTGAGGTCTGGCTGACACCCCTTGGTTAGTACCCAAAGTCCATCCTCTTTGCCTTGAGCTGAGCCAAGAGCCCAGGTTGCATCCTTTCACCTCTGCTCACAACATTTCACGACAGCACCATTCACTGCACCTGAGATCGTACCTGAGGAGGACAAGGCTCTCCTACAAGAGAACTGCCTTCATGTTCCTGGGATGCCAGGCTGGCTTTGCCTTGGAGATCCACACAGGAGATCAAGGTCACCTGAGGTTTCAAGACAGGGGCTAAGTTACAAGCTATTCCCATTCTTCAAGCAGGTTCAGAATGGAACCGGCCACCAGACTAAGATACAGAGGGCTGAATTATTGGTCCAGGTGCCTCAAATTGTCCAGGAATGAAATATGCCCAGTAGTGTAAGGTTAGGCTAAAGCTGTAGCCGAGAGAGGCAAAAATTTAAAGCACTGCAGAACAGGGAGCTGGGTAGTGGTGCTGGAGACATTTCCCTCTGCTTATTTCATGAACACTGAAATTTTATTTTATTTTTTTTCAAGAAAATGAACATTTTTTTATTATCTTAAAAAGTTCTCTTGTGCCCCTTTCCAGTCCTTCTGTTGTTTTTAGCATAAAAATAATAGGTTCTCCGGCCCCCATGACAACAGATCTTGCCATCAAAGAAGCAATAGAGCACTGGAATTTTATTAAAAGAACCATTGGAAGCTCAGGCACTTAAGGTCTGGTTCATGGATCTGACTCTGTTCAGAATCAGAAAACTTTTTTTTTTTTTTCCAGAGAACTTCTATTTGACACAAATTTAATGGTAACAGCAAAGCTTGGCGGGAAAAGAGAGGCAGCAGCAAGTACAGACAAAGAGAAATGGCAAAAATAGAGAGCACTCGCATTGTCTGAGCTAGTTTCTGTGTTGTTAACATAGCCAGGAGCTACTCTAATGCCTGCTGATGTCACCACCAGAAATAAAATCTGACTTCTTCTCTGGATCGCTACCTTCGCTAACAAATGTTGTGTCTATAAAAGTGTGCTGAAGACATGACCGAGAGCTGCTGTGAGGGTGCTGGCTGGGTCGGTGGCCATTAGGGACAGGGAGCAGGGAGTTGGGGGCATTGTGGAGGCCAAGGGCTGGGTCACCAACAGGCTCAGACAGGATCCAGGCAAGCCTGGGACCTAAAGAGGTATCAGATCAGTAAACAATCAGAGGGAAGCCAGGTAGGTTCTCTGGCTTACAAAGAGATTCTGAACAAGGGGAGTGGGTAAGGCAGAAATGGAGGCTGGGGGGCAGAGATGCATCAGGAAATTTTCAAATTTCCCTGAGAGGAGGTCACAGCCCTATAGCCTTAGATGGGGTTTTTAAAAAATGAAATAGAATTAATTTTAATTAATCAGGGATGGCTCAGGTTTTAAAATTAAATTAAATTTTATGGACAACTGCATCCACAAGATGGTCTTTCTAGACCTTCTAGGGACTAGATGTCTCAGGGAAGCCAGTTGCCCACCTCCGTTCACTTCCCTAGAGGTTCATGACAGACAACAGGCTGTGTCATTGGGCAGAAGGGATTCATTTGAACCTCAGGGATCATCTTTGGATTTTTCCTTCAGACTCAGCCTCCTACCTCTTGGAATAGGTACAAGGGGTGGAATTAGAGAAAATATAGAAAGAGGTGGTAAAGAAGTAGAATAAACCAACCACAAGTCCATTCTTTGGATGCAATCACTCTGCTTCTGCTTCTGTAGAGTGGACATGATTATTATAACAGGATTGTCACATTAGATGAGGAAGATGCTATTTTAATTTATTTTATTTTATTTATTTATTTTTTAAAGATTTTCTTTATTTATTTGCCAGAGAGAGAGAGTACAAGCAGGTAGAGTGGCAGGCAGAGGCAGAGGGAGAAGCAGGCCCCCCGCCGAGCAAGGAGCCTGATGTGGGACTCGATCCCAAGACCCTGGGATCATGACCTGAGCCGAAGGTAGACGCTGAACCGACTGAGCCACCCAGGCGTCCCAATTTTTATTTTTTTTAAAAAAGATTTTATTTATTGGGGCTCCTGGGTGGCTCAGTTGGTTCAGCGTCTGCCTTCAGCTCAGGTCGTGATCTCAGGGTCCTGGGATCGAGCCCCACATTGGGCTCCTTGCCCAGCAGAGAGTCTGTTTCTCCCTCTCTCTCTGATCCTCTTCCCTGCTTGTTCATTCTTTCTGTCAAATAAATAAATAAATGAAATATTTATTTATTAATTTGACAGAGAGAGAGATAGCACCAGCAGGCAGCGGCAGGCAGAGGGAGAAGCAGGCTCTCTGCTGAGCAGAGATCAGAGGGTTCTCTGATCCCTGGGATCATGACCTGAGTCGAAGGCAGACGCTTAACTGACTGAGCCACCCAGGCCCCCCTTAACATTTTGGTACATTTCTTTCTAGTCTTTTTTTTTTTTTTTTTAAAGATTTATTTATTTATTTGAAACAGAGGGAGAGAGCATACACATGCATGCACGAGTGCGGGGGAGGGAGACAGAGAGAGAATCTCAGGCAGACTCCCTGACGTGGGGGTTCAATCTCAGGACACTGAGATCATTACTTGAGCTGCAATCAAGAGTTGGATGCTTAACAGACTGAGCCACCCAGGTGCCCCTCTTTCTAGTCTTTTTATTAAGTATGTTAACATGATTGGAATCACCCTGTATATATAACTTTTATACCACTTTTTTCCTTAATAATATATCATGATTATTCTTATGGCCACAAAAATACTGTGTGTAAGGGATACCTGACTGGCTTAGTCAGTGGAGTGTGAGACTCTTGATCTGGAGCTCATGACTCCAAGATCAAGAGTCACACGCTCCTCTGACTGAGCCAGCTAGGCTCCTCTTGACCTCCTTGCTCTTGCCTATTGGTCATCTCCTTTCTGTGGAGTAGAGAGTCGGAGAGATGGGAACATAGGGAGAAACTGGAATTTCCTTCCTCCACCCTAGCTGGTACTGTTTGGTCAAGAGCCCAGCCCATGTTCTGATCTTGTCCTAATCTCTTAAACTTAAATTCTTTTCCCTGGAAGTAGTGGGCTATAGAAAAATCTTTAGGATTTTTCTCTGGAAAAATTCTGACTCTCCGGAGTCAGAGAGAACTGGATTCAAGTCCCAGTTCTAGTACTTAACTAGCTGAGTGATGTTGGAGAAAAGTTCTTTGATGTGTTTGAACCTCAGGTTCCATATCTGTGAAATGGTCACAATAGTAGGGATGTAGCAAGGATTATATAAAAGAAAAAAATGTGAAGTGTAAGGCCTGGTGTACATGATGTGTTTAACAAATAGTAGTCCTTCCCCGTTCTTTTTTCTGTTATGAAGGGACTAGGCTGGGCCTGGAGTTACCATTTCAGATGAGGCCCTAGAATCACATTTTCATAACTGGAATTTACTTGTGCAACAAGAAGGACACATTTTTTCCCAGGCTTTTGTACATTTTGTTCCTCAGCCTAGAACAATGACTCTCAAACTTTACCAGGTGCCAGAATCGCCTGGAGGATTTGTTAAAACAAATATTGGTGGGCCTGGTACACAGAATTTCTGATTCTGTAGGTCTGGGGAAGGGTCTGGGAACTTGTGTTTCTAACAAGTTCTCAGCGGATGCTGTTGCTGGTCTGGAAACACATTTTGGGAAGTGCTGGCCTAAAACATTTTATTACTCTTCCTATACTTCTGGCTAACTCCTATTCACCCTTTAGGTCTCAGCTTTGATTTTATTACCTTTAGAAAGTCTTCTTTTTAATGCTTTATTTTTTAAGTTATCTCTCACCCAACACTCAAACTCATGACCCCAAGATCAAGACTCACATGCTCTATCAACTGAGCTAGCCAGGCGCCCCTAAAAAGCCTTCCTTCCTTCCTTTCCTTTTTTTCTCTTTCTTTCATGTTTTATTTATTTGAGATAGAGAGAAAGAGCATGCACATGAGCAGGAGGGATGGGCAGAAGGAGAGGGACAGGTAGACTCCCCACTGAGCAGGGAACCCAACACGGAGCTCCACTCCAGGACCCCGAGATCATGACCTGAGCTGAAGTCAGATGCTTAATCGACTGAGCCACCCGGGCACCCCCCTAGAAAGTCTTTCTTAAACCTGAGGTCCAAATTAGGCATTTATCTTCTGTCTTTTCAAAGCTCCCTGGGCTTGCCAGCTCATAAGACTTATCACAATGTTCTGTCTTTGTCTTACTGCTTGTCTATATCTCCCACTAGACTGTAATTACTGTGGAAAAGTGACTCTGTCTGCCCTGTTCATGGTTGTATCTCCAGGACCTTGCTCAGTATCTGGTACATAGTAGGTACTCAATAAATGCTTGTTGAATAAATGAGTGAGTGGGACCCTGGGTAATTGGAACCGGAGCCTAAGGGACTCATGAAGGTGAGGTAGGTAAAGGGAGTAAGCTCTAGTGGCCAGTGGTCAGGCAAGTCTAGGAATTCAGTGTCAGGGAGATAAGCAGAGCATTGCAGGGGTTATGGGTACAGGGACTGGACCTTAGGAGCTTGGTCCACCCTCTGGAGTACGGAGAACAGGGCAGAACCCAGTGTCATAGAAACTGAGCAGGCACTTAAGACTCAATTTCTGGTTAAGATGGTTGATCTATAGATGGTCCTTGAGGGCAACATGTGAAATGAAATAAGTCAAATGGAGAAAGACAAATACTATATGATCTTTCTTATATGTGGAATCTAAAAAATGAAAAACAACAACAACAACAAAATCCCCAAGTATATAGATACAAAGAACAGATTAGTGGTTCCTGGGAGGTGGGGTGATGTGGGAGAAATGGGTAAAGGAGCTCAAAAGATAAAAAGAAAAAAATGTATATATGTCACAATGAGTTTGGACATTGTTATCTGGGACTTGGGACTTCCTACTGATGTGGGTAAAAGATATCTGTGGTGTCTTTTTGTGTTTAACATCATTTGAGAGGATTTTTGTTTACCTTTAAATATTTAAAAATTTGTAGTATTTGGCATTTTCATTTTCTGCTGTATAGACAGCAGAAAGAGTGTATAGACAGAGTGATACAATATACACCCATTAAACCATGGCGGTCCCCCCCAAAAAAGATGCTTGATCCAAAAAACAGGATTTAAAACATTAGTGGTCCCATTCTTGTTTGATGGCCCAAATATATGGTCTATCTTGATGACTATTTCATGTACACTTGAAAGGAAGGTATCTTCCATTGTTGAGTGGTATGTTCTATAAATGTCAGTTAGGCTAAGTTAATCGATAGAGTTGTTCAAATCTTTGATGTCCTTACTGATTTTGTTTATTTCTTCTGCCAATATTTGAGTGACAAGTATTTATAACTCCAGATATAATTATAGATTTGTCTTTCTTCTTTCAGTTCAATTAGGCTTGCTTCATATATTTTTTTCTGAAGATTTTATTTATTTATTTGTCAGAGAGAGAGCACAAGCAGGGGGAGCGGCAGGCAGAGCAGGCAGAGCAGGCAGAGCAGGCAGAGGGAGAAGCAGACTCCTCACTGAGCAAGGAGCCTGATATAGGACTCGATCCCAGGACCCTGGGATCATGACTGGAGCCAAAGGCAAATGCTTAACCAATTGAGCCACCCAGGCATCCCATTGCTTCATGTATTTTGAAGCTATGCTAGAGGCAGACATATCAAGGATTTTTATGTATTTTTGACAAATTGATCTCTTTATGAGTATGAAATGCTCCTCTGTTCTGAGGTGTACTCTGTCTGATATTAATATAGCCTCTCTGGATTTCTTTTTAAAAAACAGCTTTATTGAGTGGCTCCTGGGTGGCTCAGTTAGTTAAGCATCAGACTCTTAATTTGGGCTGAGGTTGTGATCTCAGGGTCCTGAAATGGAGCCCTGAGCAGGGCTCCAGGGTCAGCAGGGAGTGTGCTTGAGATTCTCTCTTTCCCTCTGCCCTTGCACACACACACACTTTCTCTCTCAAATAAATAAATCTTTTAAAAAACCCCAGCTTCACTGAGATATAGTTCATATACTACACAATTTACCCACTTAAAATGTACAGTTGATGTTTTTTAGTGTATTTAGATTGTTGCAATCATCAATAAAACCTAAGTTTAGGACATTCCATTGTCCAACTTTCTTCTGGTTAGTGTTTTATGGCATAATGTTTTACCTTTTTACCTTTGACTTTCTTAATAAACAGCTTTATTGAGATACATTCTTTTACTTATAATCATTCTGTCTCTTTATATTTATTCATTTATTTAAACATTCAAGTAGGGTTTTTTAAAACATTTTTTAAAAAGATTTTATTTATTTGTCAGAGAGAGAGAGTACAAGCGGGGGGGGGGAGGGGGGAGGCAGCAGGCAGAGGGAGAAGCAGGCTCCCCACTGAGCAAGGAGCCTGATGCAAGCAGGACTCAATCCCAGGATCCTGGCATCATGACCTGAGCCGAAGGCAGACGCTTAACCGACTGAGCCACCCAAGCGTCCCTATTTATTTATTTATTTATTTATTTAAATTTTATTTATTTATTTGCCAGAGAGAGAGTGAGAGAGAGATCACAAGTAGGCAGAGAGGCAGGCAGAGGCAGAGGGAGAAGCAGGTTCCCCGCCGAGCAAGGAGCCTGATGTGGGACTCGATCCCAGGACCCTGGGATCATGACCTGAGCCGAAGGCAGCTGCTTAACCAACTGAGCCACCCAGGGGTCCCCCTATTTATTTACTTTTTAAAAAAGATTTTGTTTTGAAGTAATCTCTACACCCAATGGGCTTGAACTCACAATCCTGAGATCAGAAGTTGCATGCTCCACCAACTGAGGCAGCCAGGCTCCCTTATATCCTTATATTTAAAGTCAGTTTCTTTTTTTTTTTTTAAAGTCAGTTTCTTATAGGCAGCATACAGTTGAGAGTTGAGTCTTGCTTTTTTTAACAGTGTGATAATCTCTATCCTTTAAGTACAGTGGTAGATACTTTGTGTTTAATGTAATGGTTGATACAGTTGTGTTTTAATCTACCAATATGCCATTCATTTCCTATTTGTCCCATTTGCTTTGCTCATTTTCCCCTGTCTTTTCCTGTTTCCTTTTGGATTGAGTATTTTATTTCCACAATAAGCTTATTATCTATATCTCTTTTCTTTGGCTTATTTTTTAGTGGTTGCTGTAAGATTTATAATATCCATCTTATATTTAGAACAGTCTATTTTCAAATAATATTATACTGCTCCATGTATAATGTAAGAAACTTATAACAGTATACTTCCATTCCCCCCTTTTGTCATTTGTGCTACTGTTGTCATACGCTGTACTTCCACGTATATTATACGCCCTACAATAACTTGTGGGTTTTTTGCTTTAAATAGTTATTTATCGTTTATAGGAATTAAAATATGAGAGAAAAAAGTCTTTTATATTTACCCACATATTTACTATTATTGGCACTCTTCATTCTTTATGTCAATCTGAGTTTCCATGATATAATTTCCTTTCACCTAAAGAATATTTATTTTTTCATTCATTCATTCATTCATTTATATAAGCATTACACCTAATGTGGGGCTTGAACTCACCACCCTGACATCAAGAGTCTCACACTCCACTGCCTGAGCCAAGCAGGTGCCCCTCTCTGTCTACTTTTGATATTCTCTTATCATCTTTTTTTTTCCAGCAATTTGATTATGATATGCCTTGCTTTTTTTTTTTTTTTTTTTTTTTTTTAGATGTGTGTGTGTGGGGGGAAATCTGTGTGTGTGCATTTATCCTGCACGGGGATTTGTTGGGATTCTTGGATCTATGGGTTTAGAGTTTTCATTAAATTTGGAAAATTTCAGCAACTTTTCCATTTAATATTTTTTCTGTCACTCCCCCACTTTTTCCTCTTGTACTACCAATATATATATGTTAGGCTGCTTACTACTATAAGTCACTGAGACTCTGTTCAGTTTTTTCTAGCCTTTTCCTCTCTGTGTGCTTTAGTTTAGATAACTCATTATTATGTCTCCAAGATCACTGATCTTTTCTTCCACACTGCCTAATACTTTTTTTTTTTTTTAAGATTTATTTATTTTGGAGAGAGCAAGCAGGAGGAGGAGGGTAGAGAGAGAGGCAGAATCTCAAGCAGACTCCCTGCTGTGTGTGGAGCCCTACTCAGGGCTGGATCTCACAACCCTGAGATCATGACCTGAGCTGAAATAAAAAACTGGATGCTTAATGGACTGAGCCACCCAGGTGCCCCCTTTTGTTAATCCCTTTCAGACGTCTGTTAAATTTTCTTTCAGATGTTGTATTTTTCATCTCTAGAATTTCCATCTGGTTTTGTTTATATATTTCATTTCTCTCTGTATTATGTTCATTCTCTTTTTAAATATCTTAACATAGCTATAATGGTCATTTTAGCATACATTTTTGGTTAATTCTATTACTGTTGTTATTTCTAAATTGTTTTTAACTGCCTGATTTTTCTCCTTGTTATGGTTCAATTTTTTTTAAAGATTTTATTTTTTTAAGTAATCTGTCACCCAACGTGGGGCTTGAATCCATAACCATGAAATCAAAAGTCACCCATTCTACTAAGCCAGCTAGATGGCCCATGGTTTAATTTGTTTTATTGGTTTCTTTGCATATCTTGTAATATATGATTGGATGTTGGATATTTTGACTTTTGTTGAGCATGGGAGTTTCCTTTCTTCCTTTAAAGAATGTTGACCTTTGTTCTGGCAGGAGTTGAATTATTAGAAGATCAGTTTGATCTTTTTGAAGTTTATTATTATTATTACTATTATTATTATTATTAGAGAGAGAGAGGGAGCACTCGTGCATGAGTGGGGGAGGAGAGGGGCAGAGGGAGAGGGAGAGACAGAATCTTAAGCAGGCTCCATGTCCAGCATAGAGTCTGGTGGGGCTTGATTTCATTACCCTGAGATCATGAGCAGAGCTGAAATCAAGTTTGTTGCTTAACTGACTGAGCCACCCAGGCACCCCTTGAAGCTTATTTTAAAGTTTTGTTATTATACGTCTAGAGTAGCCTTTATTCTCGGACTGATGCCCTGTTAGTGAGATGTGATTCTTTGGGGTCTTTAATGAATGTCTCAGGTGCTCAGTGAGGTTTCTGCACTCTGACTGATCGAAACTCAAATGTGTCCCAGATCTAGGTAAGCTCTGGGAGTTTTTCAGATGGCAGTCATTGATTATAATTTCCCAAGATTGTTATGAGGATTAAATTAAATAATTCATATGATCAGAATATTGTAGGAGGTCATGATCAGGAGGTCACGAGGGACTTCTGGAGCTCTGGCAATATATTTTTTGATCTGGGTGATGGTTACATTTCACTTTATAATTATTTGTTATAAACATATTCTGGGTTTATGTTACATATCACAATACAAATTTAAAGAAAGAATGTAACAAAATGCTGACATATAGTTGGTACTTAATAAATGTTAGTCACCCTGATTAAATGAGATAAGATATGCAAAACGCCTGGCCAAGAATCCAATGCACAATGGATTCAGGATTGTTTCCTGTAAGTAAACTTTTTATGCAAGTATAACCTACATAAAGACAAGTGCACAAAGCATAGACACAGAGCTCAATGAATTTTTCCCAATGTAAACACACCCAAGTAACCAGCAACTATGTCAAGAAACAGAACTGAATCGTTGTTAATGTAAAAAGGATAGGGAATGGAATTTTTCTAGTGTCTCAGAATTGTGGCTAAATTCTCAAAGCTGGTGATCAGGATAAGTACCTCTCCTTTTCTAAAGAATGTTATTATACATACCTTCAGGGCTTCCTAAAAAGATGACAGAGCTGGCCCTGTGACTATCAGCCTGCCATTTACCTCCAGCCTCCTTTGAAGGCCTAGGAATCCTAGGAAACTGGGATTTCAAAGGTGGCTTATTTCGGAATCTGCCTATGAGGATGTGATGTGATTAAGTGATGGGCTGACAAGTAATCACAGCTCCCGTGCTTCCACGGAGCCAGAGCTATGGGCTAAGAGAGTTCTGGGGAAGCCTGATAAACAGACCCTGAAGTGAGGTGGAAGGTGGTCGTGGGGTTAGGGGTGGTCCTAGTGAAATAAACATTGGTATTTTCTTCTTGCTTGGAGAATTCTGAAAGGAGAAGGCAGGCTAGAGCAGACTCCGATGGAGGGTCAAGGAGAGAGGGCAACAGTTTGGTAGGGCAAGGATATGTGAGCAAGGATCCTTGGTGAAGCGGACTGTGCAGTAAGAGGTGGGCTTTGAGCTGCGTTGAGGGGTTCCTGCCCCACAGGGCTATCTGCCAGGACTCTAGCGGTATGACAAAGTAGGGGTTATCTCCAGGGGTTAGGAGCCAAGAGGATGGATCACAATAAATTAGTGAGAGAATACAACACCCATATCAGGTAACCAAGCACTACAAAGGTACCAGGGGGCCCTCTGTCGAACCCACAAATGCTTCCCCTCTGAAGACCTAGCATTTGAAGCACTCATGAAGTACTCGTGGATGTGACGACGCTCTCCCTGGCTGGGCCAAAGCCACGCCACAGGAGGGGCTGGCATTCAGGCAAACGGGGCCGCTCTTCTCGCTCTGCCCACCACTCCTCACCTGTGCTCCCCGCGCGCTGGCAGCCTGTAGGAGGAGGTGGGGTTGTGGGTACCGGGAGCGAGTCGGGGTGGTGAGTCCGGCGCCCTCTGCCTCCGGGCCGGTCCTCGTTCGCAGCGCTCTCTCCGGTTCTCTGGACCGCGCGTCGCCCTCGCGGCGGTGTGTGGTGGCGAGCGCCCTGCAGCTGCGCGCGCAGCTTTGGCGCAGGCGCGTGTCTCTCCTGGCCCTCTGTGGTGCCCCAGGGCGCTTGAGGTACGGAGGTTGCTCAGGTGAGGGCGGCAGAACAGAGGCGTGGTTTCCGCTTTCCAGCGACCCCCTGAGCGGCGGCGACGGTGGTGGAGCGTCGGAGGAGCCGGGTGGAGTAGGTAAGGGTGGCACACCGGCCCCATTCTAGGGGCTGCCTTGTCTTCCTGCTGTTCCCCGGGCGCACCGTTGCCTGCGGCCGTGTGAGCGATGGTGGCGGGTTGCACACGGCCTTTGCCGGGTTGACCGCGGCCTTGTGAGTCATGGTGGCGGGCAGACCTAGCCTCGCGGTGCTTTGGCCATCTTTGAGAGCTGCCCTGTGGCTGATATGTGTGTACGCTTGGGTTCCCTTCCTGCCCGAAAAGCGAACTTCCAGGCAACACGGGATGCTCGGTAGGACTTCGAGGAGCCGAGGGAGGCAAGTGGACGAGCCTGTGGCAGCACAGGGCTATGCCCTGGACTTGCCCATACCGCAGCCTTGCCCAACGCTCTGGCGTCTCTGAAAGCCTTCCCGCCGGTGGGGACAACTGGTGGCGGTGACGTGCCCTCTGAGAAAGTCTTCTCTAAGGACCTGAGGGCGTGCCAGACTCCCCAGCGCCATCGCTCCTCCGCGGAGATGGCCACCCGCCGCTACCTACCCTGGGCTGTGGGCTGAGCCCCTCTGTTTTCTCGGAGGGGTCCTCCTGCCAGGTGGGGCCCAACGCTGTCCTTGGCCTGAAAAAACAAAGAAAAGGAAAGTAAAAAAGACCTAATACTTGAACATCGGTCCACTGTTAGTCAAGAGATCACAAACTGTACCAGCCTAGGTTAAAAGACCTTTCCCTTCCCCCTAACCCAATCCCGCAGGAGCCAGGAGAGGTGGATGAGGTAGCCAGAGAAATGGTAGATCACACATGCCACAGGTCAGGCCTGAGGTGTGGGAAATATTGAACTGGATGTGAGGAAAACTTCAAGATCTTCCTGGGATGGTGGTTTTCCAGGTGCTTAAAAAGGCATGTTAAAAGACACTGTTAGGAGACAAAAGCCATTTCCTGTTTGTATCTCTTGAGTGTAGTCCAGTGTGTGTGTGAGTGTGTGTGTGTGTGTACCCTTTGCTTCATCTGGGATGAATATGACAGATGCTTCATCTGTCACAACAGAGTGTGAATTTCTCCTCCTCTATAAGGTGCGCTTTTGCAGAGATTAGAAGTCACCGAGTCCTGTCTCTCTCCTGTGGACAGTCCTAGGTAAATGCAGTTAGATTCTCTCCCTTCTCTTGCATTATCAATCACTGAAGTATTCTGTATGTGAGGCTTTTCCTGATGACACTGTTTAAAAATCTAGAGTTCTTCTCCCACCAGTTCCATTTTATTTTTATTTATTTATTTATTTTTAAAAAATTTTTTAAGGTTTTATTTATTTATTTGACAGACAGAAAGATCACAAGTAGGCAGAGAGGGAGGCAGAGAGAGAGGGGGAAGCAGGCTCCCTGCTGAGCAGAGAGCCCGATGCAGGGCTCGATGCAGGGCTCGATCCCAGGACCCTGAGATCATGACCTGAGCCGAAGGCAGAGGCTTTAACCCATTGAGCCACCGAGGTGCCCCCAGTTCCATTTTAAATTCATGCCTTCCATATAGTGAAGGCATCCTGGGCCCCTTTGTAATCGGTGATGCAATTACATTCATCAGCAACACATGTACAGGTTAGTAACAGCATGATGGCAATATTGATATTTCTGTATTTATCTCAGAATTTGTAAAATAAAATAAAACCCATGGAAACAACATACTTATTGTATTTCAATAGAGAAAAATTAAATTTATTATATATCATTTCTCTAATCACTCCTGGTGTGGCTTGTTCCCTTGGACTTCAGGCCCCTCTGTCTGGGAAGTGGTCTCCTGGAGTTGCAGGATCCACCCTCTTCAGAATCTTTCTGCTCTGTTTAGCACTCAGGAATGAACTTTTAGGACCACTTGTTTCATCAGTTTAGAATTTTCTTTCCCAACTCTGGAGAGATGTGCTTGGTCCCTTCCACAGAAGAGAGATCAGCCTCTTCGCAGGGAAGGCATGGGGGATGGGTGGAAAAGATGAGAGAAGGCAGGAGACTGGCAGGAATTGATGGAACAAGAGGAAGGGTTTGTGACAAATGTGTCAAGGAGACAGAAAGAAGGTATGGAGAGAGGGTTTGGAAGGAGGACCAAGGCAGGTGCATGAAACTTTTGACTGAAAATGGTATTACATCAACTGCAACACACGGTACTTAAAGAGCACAGTGTTGAAAATTTGTATTGTAATCACAATTAAATCTTTCTGGAAAGATCTCTATAGGTGGCCAGTAACAGAGCATATAGTTTTGATTACTGCATCCTGTGTCCTCAAAGGTTTATGTTTCCTGATTGTTTTCTGTGAACGTTGAGATTTGCCTATTAGGATCCTGCAACTCCATGATAAAGTGGAAGGAGTTTTTGAAAGGTTTTGAAGCCAGACAAATCTGAATTGTCTGCTATTATTAACTGCAAACGTGAGCCCATTACATAATCTCTCTGAGCCTTAATTTCTCCATCTTAGCTATCTACCTAAGGTAGAGACTATTAAGAAATTAAATGCAAATACAAAATAGAATACTCGAGACACCCAACATAGTACCTGGCACATAGCAAGTGCTCAATAGATGGTTAAAATTGTTAATATTGTTGTATATAGTATTCCACTGTGTTACAATATCTTAGAGTAATTATTTCCTTAGCTCTAGTTTTTGGCATCTCTAAGGTTTCTAAGGCTTCTAAGTTTTGTTTGTCTAAACTATTCAAAACCATACTACCATAAAAAGTTTTGCCCAGAATGCAGATTTCCTTAGTACTATATTCCTAGAAGTGAAATTATTAGGTCAAATGTGTGAACAGCTTTGTAGCTTGCCAGTTGGTACTTAGAGACATTGGACCAATTTGAAATGCAAATGCAATATCTGGGTATATTTATTCCCAAGATCTGGTCAATAACAATACTTTAAAAATATTTAAATTTGTGATGAGTGCTGAGACCTTCTCTTTTATATAAGATTCAAATCTTTATACTTTTAGTGAGCTTTTTAAATCATATTTGCCTTGCATATTTTTCTACAGTCAGTGTTATTTGTGGTAGTCCTATTGCATTTCATTGTGCTGAGGTTTTTGTATATATCTTTCTATAAAATATATCTCTCTTATAATAGAAAATGCATTTTATTTTTCTTTAATAGTCATAAATTTATCTATCATCCATTAAGATAAAAATTTAAAAATATTTGGTTCTCTAACACATCTGCA
The DNA here is from genome assembly GCA_028534135.1 of Potos flavus. Classification (NCBI taxonomy): domain Eukaryota; kingdom Metazoa; phylum Chordata; class Mammalia; order Carnivora; family Procyonidae; genus Potos; species Potos flavus. Next base: position 118,843,559 of record CM052898.1, on the reverse strand, counting down.
GTTTTAAATAGTTAACTGTGGGTATTAAAGACTTATTATTAATCCATTTGCCAAGATTTATTACTTAATGTTTCATATGTGTTACTTATTTTGTACAGTAAGTGCTTGTGGTCTGATATTTTGAGTATATTTCTGGGATCTTGATTCAACAAACCCCAATTTCATTTGTAATTTTTTTAAAGATTTATTTATTTATTTCAGAGTCATTTTTTCTGATTATAGCACCATATCAAACAGATTTCCTAATTATGATATGTCTATTTAAATGATCATTCATATTCTTGCTACTTTTTTTTTTTGAAGATTTTATTTATTTGACAGAGAGAGAGAGAGCGTGCACAAGTAGGGGGAACGGGAGAGGGAGAAGCAAGACCCTGGGATTATGGCTTGAGCTGAAGGCAGATACTTAACCAACAGAGCCACCCAGGCACCCCTTGCTAGTTTTTTTTTAAAGATTTTATTTATTTATTTGAATGAGAGAGCACATGCGAACGCAAGCAGTGAGAGAGGCGGAGGAAGAGGGAAAAGCAGAGTCCACCAAGCAGGGAGCCTAACTTGAGATCCATCCCAGGACTCTAGGATCATGAGCTGAGCCAAAGGCAGATAGATGCTTAACCGACTGAGCCATCCGGGTGCCCCCATATTCTTGCTAGTTTTATTTTATTAAAATTTACCAAAGAGTTTCAGTTTTTTGGAATATGGTATTTTAATTGTTATCTCCTGCAATCTGTATGTAAACTTTGGGTGAATATTCATTCTATTTTTGTTTATCTGTATATTCTAACTTTTTCTATAGTGAACATGCAAGAAACAGCATACATTTAAAAATAAGAAAAATATGACATAAAGGATCTTTAGTGGTAATGAAATGTAAGAGGGCAGCATGATTGTAACTTCATACCTAAGCATTGATTGAAATAGGTAGAGAAGTGTGGGTCATTGTCTCACTGGTTTCTTTACATAGATTCACCAAGCTCTCCTGTTTATTGAGGGCTGGAACATTTTATTCTTAGCTACAGCTCTCAAAGAACCACATTGAGACTTACAAGACTAGGAATAGTCTTGGCACAATATAGGTAGTTTGTTTGAATTTGCTGAATACATAGTAGTGTCACCTTGATATTTTTCTTTTTTTCTTTTGTGCTAATAACAATTGCCATAAATTAAATAAAAGGGTGACTTCTGTCTGATTTCTTTCTTTCTTTTTTTGTTTTTTTTGATTGAAATGAGCTGACTTTGGGGTGCCCAGGTGGTTCATTTGGTTAAGCACCTGCCTTCTGCTCAAGTCATGATCCTGGGGTTCTGGGATCGAGCCCTGTGTGGGAACCTGCTTGTCCCTCTCCCTCTGTCCCCCACCCCAACTTGTGTTCTCTCTCACATATTCTCTCTCTCTCTCTCTCAAATAAGTAAATAAAATCTAAAAAAACAAAAGAAAGAAAGAAAGAAAGAAAAAAGGAAAGAAAGGAGCTGACTTTGCTTCCAGACATGATAGAGTATAATAGGGACTGCATTTACCCTTCAGCCTTAAACAGCTAGAACTCTGGACAAAATACGTAACAGTTTTTGGAATGTGGACAGCAGGTAGAACAGATCTGTGATCTCTGAGAGATGAAAAGCAAATGAGATGAGTTTTACAATCGACTCGGTATACTGCCTGGATGGACTCAGTGCAGGGAAAAGGAACTAATGCTCCAGGCTATAAATATAAATTGGGAGTTCTGAGAGGTCAATGCAGCTAGAACTTGTGGGGCTGAGCAAAGGAGGGGAGGGAACGTCACGAAGAGAGAGCTCTGGATATTACAGAGAGACCCCCATAAGTCTTTGGTTGAGTGATCTGGACATTTTTAAGAGGAAACTGCTGAGGCCATGGAAAGGATCACCACGAAGCCATAAATCAAACAATTCCTGGAGCTCCCATGGAGCTGGGAATAGTTTGTGCTCCACCAGCCGGAGTGAAAGGATCTCATAATTTCCAAGGCATCAGGAAGACATCTCAGAAAGCTATTTTCTTTTTTCTTTTTCTTTTTTTTTAAGATTTTATTTATTTATTTGACAGAGAAAGAGATCACAAGAAGGCAGAGAGCCCGATGCGGGGCTCGATCCCAGGACCCTGAGATCATGACCTGAGCCGAAGGCAGAGGCTTTAACCCACTGAGCCACCCAGGCGCCCCTCAGAAAGCTATTTTCTTAATAGTAAGGCTAAGTTAGCCCTAGACTAAATTAAAGACTGCTCTGGCTTCAAAGGAGGCTTTGAAAAGAACAAACTGATTCTAAGTGGCGTGATTATACCAGAACACAATCCAAAACTAATTGAGGAAATTCAACAAAATTTAGCACCAGAGGGATAAAATTCACAATGTCAGGCATCCAAAAAAAAAAAATTACCGGGTATGCAAAGAAGTGGGAAAATATCCATAAACGGGAGAGAAGTCAATTAATAGAAACAGTCGCAGAAATGACAGACTTGATGGAATGAGAAGACAAAGAGTTTTTATAAATACACTCCGTATTTTCAAGAAAGTAGAGAAAAACCTGAGATAGAAATGGAAGATACAAAATATTTTAGAAATGATATACGGGGATGCCTGGGTGTCTCAGTTGGTTAAGCGTCTGCCTTCAGCTCAGGTTGTGATCCCCGGGGTCCTGGGATGGAGCCCAGGCTCCCTGCTCAGTGGTGAGTCTGCTTCTCCCTCTCCCTCTGCCCCACCACGAGATGCGCACATACACTGTCTCTCTCAAATAAAAATAAGTAAAATCTAAAAAAAAAAGGCAGTCTTAAAAACAGAAAAAGGGCAATTATACAAACAAAAAAAGTAAGGTTTTGCAAAAGTTCTTATCAGAAACTATACAAACTAGTATCTGTATAACTACTTAAGAATTATCTTTTTTTTTTTTTTAAGATTTTATTTATTTATTTGACAGAAAGAGCGAGCACAAGCAGGGGGAGTGGCAGGCAGAGGGAGAAACAGGCTCCCCGCTGAGCAAGGAGCCTGATATGTGGGAACTGATCCCAGGACCCCGGGATTGTGACCTGAGCTGAAGGCAGATGCTTAACCAACTGAGCCACCCAGGCACCCCCACTTACAAATTTTATGTTGAACATTCCATTTAATAGAATGTAAGTAATAGTTCTTCTTAAATTTAATTAATTAATTAATTAATTAATTAATTAATTTTAGAGTGGGAGAGAGAGAGAGAATCTTAAGCAGGTTCCATGCCCAGTGCAGAGCCTCTCACAGGGCCTCTTACAGGGCTCAATCTCACAACCCTGAGATCATGACCTGAGCTGAAATCAAGAGTTGACTGCTTAATGAACTGAACCACCCAGGCATCCCAGTTCTTCCTAAGTTAAAAAAAAATTATTTTATTTCTTATTTGTGATTTTACTTATAAAATTCAGCTAACTTTGAATTTTGCTAAATATTTCATAAAACCAAACATTGATGATTTCTATAGTTTTTTATTTCTATAGTTTTACGTTCAACTGTTTATTTGCCTTAAACATTAGTTTTCTTTACCTTTTTAATTTTATTTTGATTTTCTCCATTTCTTTTTTTTTTAAGATTTTAGTTATTCATTTGAGAGTGAGAGCTCAAGTTCAAGAGCATGGGCCGGCAGTGGGGGTAATGGGAGAAGCAGGCTCCCTGCTCTGGGGGCTCAATCCCAGAAACTCGGGATCATTTCTTGAGCAAAGGCAGATGCTTAACTGACTGAGCCACCCAGGCACCCCTTTGTGGTTGAATAATATTCCGTTGTATGTATGTGTGTGTTTATGTGTGTTTGTGTGTGTGTGTGTGTGTGTGTGTGTGTGTGTGTGTATCTCCATTTTCTTTCTCCATTCATTCATCAATGGACATTTAGGATGCTCCCATGTCTTGGCTATTATGAATAAAACTGCAGTGAACACGAGGGCACAAATATCTCTTCAAGATAGTGATTTCTGGGGTGCCTGGGTGCTCAGTTAGTTAAGCATCTGACTCTTGATTTTGGCTCAGGTTATGATCTCCGGATCGTGAGATCGAGCCCCATGATGGGCCCTGTGCTGGGCGTGGAGCCTGCTTAAGATTCTCTCTCTCCCTCTCCCTCTGCTCCTCTCTCAACCTCTTAAAAAAAAAAAAGATGGTGATTTCATTTCCTTTGAATATATACCCAGAGGTAGAATTACTGGATCATATGGTAGTACTATTTTTGATTTTTTAAGGAACCTCCACACTATCTTCCATAGTGATGGTACCAGTTTACATTCCCACCAGCAGTGCATAATGGTGCTAACCCTTGTTACCTTTTGTCTTTCCGATTATGGACATTTAACAGGTGTGAGATGATATCTCATTGTGGTTTTGATTTGCATTTCTCTGATGATTATTAGTGATGTCTATCTTTTCATGTACCTGTTGGCCATCTGTATGTCTTCTTTGAAAAAATGTCTCTTAGGGTTCTTTGCCCATTTTAAAATCAGATTATTTGGGTTTTTTATTTTTATTTATTTATTTTTTTTATTTGACAGAGAGAGATCACAAGTAGGCAGAGAGGCAGGCAGAGAGAGAGGGGGAAGCAGATTTCCCACTGAGCAGGGAGCCCAATGCAGGGCTCAATGCCAGGACCATGGGATCATGACCTGAGCCAAAGCAGATGCTTAACTGACTGAGCCACCCAGGTGCCCCTTTCTGATTTTTTTTTAAAGGTTATCTATACATTTAGAATTTTTACATCTTTTTGATGAACTGAAACTTTTTTTATACAATGACTTTCTTTGTTTCTTGTTATAGTTTTTGACTTAAAGTCTGTTTTGTGTGATGTTAAGGGTAGCTATTCCTGCTCTCTTTTGGTTTCTGTTTGCATGGAAAACCTTTTTCCATCTTTCACTTTGAGCTTATGTGTGTCCTTAAAGCTTATGTGAGTCTCTTGGGGGCAGCATATAAGTCGGATCTTGTTTTTTTTTTTAAATTCAGTCAGCCATTCTGTGCCTTTTTTTTCCTTAAAGATTTATTTATTTATTTATTTGAGGGGGGAGGGGCAGAGGGAAAGGGAGAGAGGATCCCAAGCCGACTACATGCTGAATGTGGAGCCCATTGTGGCACTCCATCCTATGATCCTGAGACCATGACCTGAGTCAAAACCAAGAGTTGGACTCTCAACTGACTGAGCCACCCAGGCACACTTTCTTTTTTTTTTTAGAGAGAGAGAGAGAGCATGTTAGCTGGGGCGGGGGTGGGGGAGAGGGGAGAGAGAGAGAGAGAGGGAAGGAGAGAGGGAGAGAGAATCCTAAGCAGGCTCCACGCTCAGCACAGAGCCCGACATGGGGCTTGATCTCATGACCCTGAGATGATGATGACCTGAGCCAAAATCAAGAGCTGGATGCTTAACTGAGCCATCCAGGTGTTCCATGTGCCTTTTGATTGGAGAATTTAATGCATTTACATTTACACTAATTATTTATAGGTAAGGACTTACTAACACTACATTATTGTTTTCTGGATGCTTTGTTCACTTGTTTCTTTTTTCCTCTTTTGGTGTCTTCTTTTGTGAATTGATGGTTTTCCATAGTGGTATGCTTTGATTCCCTCCTGTTTATTTTTTGTGTATCTACTGTAGGTTTTTGCTTTGTGGTTATCATGGGGGTTACATAAAACATCCTATAAATAGAACATCTTATAGTTATAACATTCCACTTCAAGTTGATACCAACTTAACTTTGATTATATATAAAAACTTGATTCTTTTGCTCCTCCCATTTTATATTTTTGATGTCACAATTTATAACTTTTTATATTGTGTATCCTATAACAAGTTATTGTAGTTATAGTTATTTTCAATACTTTGGTCCTTTAACCTTTATACTTAGAGTTTAATGGTTAACACTTAACTATATTATAGTATTAGAGTATTTGGAATTTGACTATATATTTACCTTTACCAGCATGTTGTATATTTTCATGTTTCCATATTACTAATAGTGCCCTTTCATTTCAACCTGAAGAACTCCTTTCAGCATTTCTTATAAGGCTTTTCTAGAGATGATGAACTCTATCAGCTTTTGCTTGTCTGGGGAAATCTTTTTCTCTCCTTCATTTGTAAAGGACAGCTTTGATGGCTAAAGTATTATTGGTTGGCAGTTTTTTGTTTTTTTTTTCCTTTCAGCACTTTGAATATATCATCCCACTTTCTCTTTGCCTTTACAGTTTCTTATGAGAAATCCAATGATAGCCTTACGGGAATTCCCTTGTATGTGAGGAATATTTTTCTCTCTTCCAGCTTTTAAAATTTTTACTTTGTCTCTGAATTTAGAATGTTTTATTATAATATGTCTTGAATAAAATCTTTTTGAATTTAAATATTTTGGGAACCTATGATTTTCATGAACTTGTATGTCTAAATCTCTCTCCAGGTTTGGTAAGTTCTCAGCTATTAGTTATTTAAATAAACTTTCTTCCCTTTTCTCCCTCTTTTCTTCTTCTGGGACTCCAACAATGCACAGAATTTTTTTCTTAATGCTGTTCCATAGTTCACTTAGATTTTCTTCATTCTTCTTCATTCTTTTTTCTTTTATTCTCCTCTGAATAGTTTATTTCTTTTCTTTTTTTAAGTATTTATTTATTTTCAATTAATTTCATTTTATTTTTTCAGTGTTCCAAGATACATTGTTCATGCACCACATCCAGTGCTCCATGCAATACGTGCCCTCCTCAATACCCACCACCAGGCTCAGCCAACCCCCCACCGCCTCCCCTCCAAAACCCTCAGTTTGTTGCTCAGAGTCCACAGTCTCTCCTGGTTCATCTCCCTCTCCGATTTCCCTCAATTCACCCCCCCTTCCTTCTCCCAATGTCCTCCATGTTTTTCCTTATGCTCCACACGTAAGTGAAACCATATGATAACTGACTCTCTCTGCTTGACTTATTTCACTCAGCATAATCTCTTCCAGTCCCATCCATGTTGATACAAAAGTTGGGTATCCATCCTTTCTGATGGAGGCATAATATTCCATTGTATATATGGACCCTATCTTCTTTATCCATTCGTCTGTTGAAGGGCATCTTGGCTCTTTCCATAGTTTGGCAATTGTGGCCATTGCTGCTATGAACATTGGGGTACATGTGGCCCTTCTTTGTACTGCATCTGCAACTTTGGGGTAAATACCCAGTAGTGCAATTGCAGGGTCATAGGGTAGCTCAATTTTTAATTTCT
>CM052898.1:118715967-118835871 GCA_028534135.1 Potos flavus | reverse complement strand
TCCCCTTTCTCCACATCCTCTCCAACATTTGTTGTTTACTGTCTTGTTGATTTTGCCCATTCTAACTGGTGTAAGGTGGTATCTCAATGTGGTTTTGATTTGAATCTTCCTGATGGCTAATGATGATGAACATTTTTTCATGTGTCTGTTAGCCATTTGTATGTCTTCTTTGGTGAAGTGTCTGTTCATATCTTCTGCCCATTTTTTGACATGATTATCTGTTTTTTGAGTGTTGAGTTTGAGGAGTTCTTTACAGATCTTGGATATCAGCCCTTTGTCTGTAGTGTCATTTGCGAATATCTTCTCCATTCCATGGGTTGCCTGTTTGTTTTGTTGACTGTTTCCTTTGCTGTGCAGAAGCTTTTTATCTTGATGAAGTCCCAAAAGTTCATTTTTGCTTTTGTTTCCTTTGTCTTTGGAGACATGCCTTGAAAGACGTTGCTGTGGCTGATGTCGAAGAGGTTACTGCCTGTGTTCTCCTCCAGGATTTTGATAGATTCCTGCCTCACATTGAGGCCTTTTATCCATTTCGAGTTTATCTCTGTGTATGGTGTAAGAGAATGGTCAAGTTTCATTCTTCTATATATAGCTGTCCAATTTTCCCAGCACCATTTATTGAAGAGACTGTCTTTTTTCCACTGTATATTTTTTTAAAGTAATCTCTACATCCAACATAGGGCTTGACTCACAACACTGAGATCAAGAGTCACATGTTCTTCTGACTGAGCCAGCCAAGTGCCCCTCCTCTGTATAATTTCAAATGACTTGTCTTCTACTTCACATATTCTTTTTGTTTGATTCAGTATGCTCTTGATGCTCTCTATTGTGTTTTTCATTTCATTCACTTCATTTCATTCATTGTATTCTCTCATAAGAATTCTTCTTTAATTCTTAGAATTCCTGTTTGTTCTTTTCTGTGATTTCTATCTTTGTTAAACTTCTCATTTTGTTCATGTATTGTTTTCCTGATTTTGTTGAATTGTCTTTCTGCATTTTCTTGTATTTCACTGAGCTTACCTAAAACAACTATTTTAAATTCTTTATCGGGCAAATCATAGTTCTCCATTTCTTTGGGGTCAGTTCCTGGAAACTTACTGTTTTTCTTTGCTAGTATATGTTTCCTTGATTTTTTAAATGTTTGAGTGTTTCCCAAAGTCTTGCATTACTGCCTTCACATCTGAAGAAACACTTTAGCCTTTACTGACTAGCTTTAGGAGAGAAGTACCTTTTGTCAGCCCTGTTAAGGATTCTGAGGCTTTCTCAGATCTTTTCTATGGATATCCCTGCTTCTTATTTATTGTTCCCTCTTAGGAGTGGGTGGGATTCTTAAGATCGTATGCAAAGCCGGCTTGGTGCTGACAGCCTCCCCTTTGCTTTCCCTGGGGTGGTGCTCAATGCTTAAGTTTACTTTCACCTAATTCTGCAGGGCTTGGCCAGCTTTCTGTGTGTGCTCACTAAGCTTTCTGCAAAAGCTCACTCTAATTGCCCTTCAGGACACACACAGGGAGCTGGCCATAGGATGTGGGTGTATGTGGGTGAGGCATGTTGAGCTTTGTTGTGGGTCCCTGTGGGCCACTTGGGGCATCCCCAGGAGCTCCTACTTGATCTTCTTGATGGAATACATGACACAGTTAATAAAATATCTGTCCCTCTGATGCTTTTCAAGAGCCCTGTCTGCTGGTCTCCAGCCACTCTCTGACCCATCCTCCCCCACTCCCACCCCCAGGTTATGCAGTACTCCTCAGTATTCTGGATGGGTGAAAAAGAAGTGGGTCCCTTTGGCAGCTTCATGGACATCTGGGGATTCTGGGCACTTACACACTCTTACTTTCCCCTGTGGGGAAATCATGGGCTGAGTAGGTCACTCTTGGCACAGAGATGTGCTGCCTTGGGGGAGGGGTGACATGGGTAAAGAGGAATTGTTTCGTCTTATTCTCTCCAGTGTGTCCAACATCAGATATTTTTTTGCTCCAGCAGTGTGCCGGAACTTCTCCATTGGATTCCTGGACTTCCACAAAGGCACTCTTGTCCATGGGTGACTGTCAGAGTCTGTGTTCTTTAGGGGGAAGATGATAGAGAACTCTTATTTCACCATTTTGATGACTTTACTCTGTGTGTTGTGGTCAAAACATTTGGAAGCATTATTCAGTCTATGTAGGTCCTTAACACATCAAAGAAAGAGCAGACTCAAGAACTCAGCAAGCATAAATCGTGGAAATTTAGTGTTACTGTTGTTGCCAGTTGTTCTCCATAATTTAGTAGGCCCTGAGATAATTTCAGAGAAGACTTAATTCAGAGTTCCAGAAACTCCTTCAAACTTGCGTACACTAAAAAGAGACACAAGACTCCATGTTTCACTGAACGAAAGGTCTAGAGAGAGCCTCATGAGGCACCAGATTGGATCCTGGAAAGCCACCAGAAACCAAATTGTCTCTTCCTCTTTACCTCTCTCTGTGGGGCCTCATGGTCTTTTATTTCTGTTCTCTTTGAGAGCATGCTTCATTCTTTTCTTTCCTTTGCTTTTTTGTCTGCTCAGCCTCTCATCCATTCTCTTCAGTATCCATATAGCCTAACTAGACTGGCTCTATCCAATTCCACATTTCCATAAGAGACAATCTGATCAGCCCAGCTTGGCCAGGTGTCTATCCTTGGGCCAATCAAATGTGGCCAGGAAAATGAAATCAATAAGAACATACCTATGGAAATTACCCCCATAGGAAAGGGCAGTTCTCAGAGGAGAATCCCAAAAGAAGTCTCTTACAACCAGATATCGTTAATGTTCATTGCAAGGACTTACAACAAGAGAAAGATCATTACAGAATAATTAATTAATAACTGCCTTATTCTAAAAGGAGTACGAGGCAGCTAATTCTTAAAGTATGTACAGGTGCAGATTTTACTATAATAAGCCTGGAAAATACATAAATTTAGTATTAAAATACTTTACTCCAAAATCATTTAAAATATCAAGTGTGGCTTAGTTTAAGTTATTGTTCTAAGTGGAAAGTTTTATTCCTAATGATTACAGGTAAGTGCAGAGATTTTAAAAATGAGTGTTTGGCTGGTTTGTTTCTTTTTACTTAAACACAGTCTGTATTTTAGCCAAAACTAAATTAGTAAGAAAATGTGATAAAATAAGAACTAGCAAATCAATTTGAATTTAATCAACAGAGGGAGCTAGTTTTAGATATTTAAAATATCTTGGTCAATTGTAATGTTTTGGTTAACGAATTGTTGAAATTTCATAAGGAAATGAAACCCAGTTGTCTGGCTTTACCAGGTGTTTCTATATGACTATAGCTAATTGCACCCCATAGCATGGGTATTAAATGTTTTAGGCTACATATCTTGTTTTACTGCTAACTGAGTAGGGGAAGTAAAATGCGGAACAAATCATTACTCTGGACAGGAAGCAATAGAAAGGCAAATCAACGTTGTTCTTGACTTGGTCCTTTGAATTGTTTTTATATTTTTACTGGAAATGCCTTATAGCAATGCCCTTTTGGATCATCATTTAGTTGATCAGTAAATGGGTATCTGATATAGTGCAGGCACCAGCTGGGACTGAATGTTTCTGTTCCCCTGGGGAAAGGCCCTATAGCCTGGGTCAATTTGCATATGATTCAGGTGGCTAGAAAAGGAAGAGAGTGCTGACTTGGGGACCAGGCGTCCCACAGTTGAGGAGAGGGGCTATATTCTCCAACAGGCATGGGTGCATGCCCTTTTGTGCAATTATAATTAGAAAGTAGGAATGTTCTGGGGTGCCTGGGTGGCTCAGTTGGTTAAGTGTCTGCCTTTGTCTCAGGTCATGATCCCAGGGTCCTAGGATCAAACCCTGCATCAGGCTCTCCGCTCAGCAGTGAGTCTGCTTCTTCCTCTCCCTCTATGATCTCTCTTACTTTTGCTCTCTCAAATAAATAAATAAAATCTTTTTAAAAAAATAGAAAATAGGAATGTTAAGAAGGGAGAGGTTAAGTAACAACAAGCTTCATTAAGTTGATCTGCCTAGAGCCCTTAGTGAAGTGTGGCTTAGGGGTAGGCTCAGCTTGGGGGATAAACAAATAACTGCAAGCTAGGCTCTTCGGTAGCTTAGCCTCTTGAGTTTCTTTGTGACGGGAAGTAAAAATCTGGAGAATTGGCCTTTCCTTTGGAATAACCTCAAGAGGATAAAAAGCTGGGCTCTTGCTAGCCTCACTTGAGCCCAGAGTTTGTCTTAAAGAGCCCAGTCCTGCAGGGATTAGCCACTGACTTTTCTCCAGACAAAAAAACAGCTCAGAGATGGCTGGAGGGATTCTACCAACAGACTACCAGGGAGGGTATATGCAAGTAGTTGTAGTCGGACAGTGCAAACCATAGTGTGAGAATTGGTGGCTCTTCCTTGTTGGGGCATTAGCAAGATCAGTGAAGGAGACTCCAAGAGTGGTTGTGCACATTACATGAGGTGACAAGAATGTGCTTGTACCTGCAGCTCTGCCCTTTCCCCTTCCTACTGGATCATCCTAATCTACTTACAAACTGGGTATAGTGTCTCCCATCTTTAAAAAAGCCTACACTAGATCCTTCATCCCTCTTCAACTGTCAGATCATCTCTCTGCCTTTCTTCCCAGAAAAATATCTCAAAAGAATTACCTACACTCTGCCTTTAATTCTTCACCTCCCTTAAGACTATTCTTTAGCTTTAGGATGCTTTTGTCATTAAATAACAGAAAACTCTGGGGATGCCTGACTCAGTTGGTTGGGTATCCAGCTCTTGATTTTGCCTCAGGTCGTGATCTTGGGGATCATGGGATTGAGCCTATCATGGGGTTCTGCTTGTCTTTCTCTCACTGCTCCTCCCTGGAGTGTTCTCTCTCTCTCAAATAAATAAGTAAATAAATGAAGTCTTTAAAAAACAACAGAAAACTCTGAATCAACTGGGGATTTGTGGATTTAAATAACAAGAACCCCACAAATAGAGCAGGCTTCAGGCATGAGTTCTAGCTCTGTTTGGTGGCATTTCTCTTGAGGCTGCTCTTCTCTTTGGCATTGCTTTATCCTCAGGCTGGTATCAAGATGGTTTCTTCAGAACTAGGTGTCACATGCAGAAATGACAGTAGCCAATGGAAGAAGAGAAGCTGTCTTTATGTTTCTTTTTAAGGAAAAAGAGACCTTTACAGAAATCTTCCAACAAACTTCCCGTCACATTTTGTTAGACAGGATTATATCACATGCCCATTCCTAAACATATTGCTAAAGGAAAGTAGATTATAGTGGTTGGCTTGCACCAATCAGAATTTACATTGGAGCTGGCCATAGGATTCTGTTTGAAGGAAGAAAGGGAGAACAGATTCTGGCGAAGTATCTAACATGTCAGTTTAACTTTTGTCCCCAACACTACACTGGGATGAAACTGCACAAGGCACCAAATTCCAGTGAGCATTTCTTTGTCTTCATCTTATTCTACCTTTTAGCAACATTTGTCTACTTGAGTACACTTTAGCTTCTGCCTCATCAAGTTCTTTTGGTTTTTCTCTTCTCCCTGGTTGTTTTTTCTTTGTTTCCTGTGTACCAGGATTGTAAAACAGGACTCATCCTATTTTGTCTTCAGCTTTATCTTCCCAACACAATAAAATGATTCCAACATTTCAAAGTAAAGAATGAGATGATTAGCCAGGACTTGGCAAAGGTGGTGGTGAAGAGTGGCTTTTATGTTTATTAGCTGATTAAAAATCCAGCCTTATAAAAGAGGATGAAGAGACCAACCTCTTTTAAGAAATTGGAGTGAAAATTACTTTAGAGACCTGTAATTTAAGTTTTCTCCCACAGTAGGGAAGCAGTGGGGGGCTTGCTCTTTTCTGTCACTTTAGTGAAAGGGGCTTTATTGGGGAGAACTTGGAGAGTGGGGGCACAGAGGACTAGAGTCTGACTGTGGCTGGCTAGATGCTCTGATGGCAGGGTAAAGAGGTGATGCTCTGTTGGGGATGGCTGCTCTCCCAAAGTTTTGGACAAATTATGCTTCAGAGCTTCCCATAGACCTTATATAGTACATGCATAGAAAGCAGGTATGGGGTTTTCTTAGACCCTGCCCAAGAGAGCTGTTTGGGGAAAAAGAAACAAATCCTGGAGATATACTCTTAGATTCTGGGTAATGAGGGGAGGATTTTATGTGACCAGCCGTGGGAGAGGCATTTACTTAGAACAAGGAAACTTCTATTCCAAGATTTCTTGATATGATGGAGCTCTGAAAAAGCCACAAAATAGTCCCATGAAATAAAGAAAAAGCTCTAAATACATGTCCAACCTAAGTAACTTTGTTTGGTTCATAAGCCAATTAAGATCTTTCCTGCCCCATACCTTTTCTCCCTCCCCAGTCTGTTTCAACCCTGAGGAAGGTTGAAGGTTTTAGGTGAGAAATGGAGCTGAAGGTTTTAGGTGAGAGAAATAAAGAGCCACCTACATACTCTTTTCCCACTAGAGGCAGCCAGGTTGGAGCACACTCAAGCTGGGGGATGGTGGAGAAGCTTCAGCTCTTCATCGATTTGGAAGTTGTTACTACTTTGGACCCCTTGGGATACTTACTGAAATGAAACTTTGTGTATATGTGTCTGACCAGAGGTACCTTGATGGTGTTTTATTACTTAAGAATGTCTAGGAAAGTCACAAAATTGCCTTTGATTTTATTTAAGGAATAGGGAACAACCAGTTCCATTGAGGGGATGATTTGAACAGGTAGTGGAGAAAAAAAATAAAGTAGTTTTCTGATTATACCAAGTGCATCCCTCTTGCTCAATATATCATTAAGATGGACTTTTCTCTCTTCCATCCAACTTCTAAATGAGGTCGTGCCCAAGACCTGTCCTAGATCTTCTCCTCATCTTTGTCTACATTTTCTTGATATGTTATCCTTTCTCATTATATGGCTTTGACCCACTTTATGCTGCCTTCCAAATGTGTACCAAATGTATACCTTTAGCCCAAACATTTTCTGAGCCCCAGAATCATGAATCCAATATACCAGCAACTCCACTTCTTGCTAGTCTAATAGGCATCTTTACATGCAAATTTTCCTGTCTCGTCTCCACCATTTGCTTTTTTCCAGTTCTTTCCCATAATTAATAAAGAGCATCAATTGCTTAACCCCTAAATTTAAAAGTCATTTTGGATTTTCCTCTTTTCTTTATCCCTTACTTCCAGCCCATAACCCAGTCTTATCAGTTCTATTTGAAGAGTATATCCCTAGTCCATCCTCTTCTTTCCATCTCTACTGTCATCCCTTCCTCCAAGTTACCATCAACTTCTCCTGAACTAGTCCAAGCCCTCCTTCCTGGTCTCTCATCTTCCAGTCTATCACTGTTACCTGTTTTCTACATCACCAGAGTGAATTTTATTTTATTTTATTATTTTTAAAAGATTTTATTTATTTATTTGTCAGAGAGAGAGGGAGAGCACAAGCAGGGAGAGTGGCAGGCAGAGGGAGAAGCAGGCTCTGTGCTGAGCAAGGATCCCGATGCAGGACTTGATCCCAGGACCCTAGGATCATGACCTGAGCCAAAGGCAGACACATAACCAACTGAGCCACCCAGGTGTCCCACACCAGAGTGAATTTTAAACATTTAAATACAATCATATCACTGCTCTGATTAAATCCTTTATTATTTTCCTATTTCATAAAAATAAAATTCAAGTTCCTAATCATGGCCTACAGAAGCCTTTATGATCTGATCTTTGTCTTCCTTTTTAAGTTCATATTGACCACCCCCTTTTTGTTCACTGGGCTGCAGTCACTCTTCCCTGAATGGCCCAGTCTTCTGTTTACCTCAGGGGCTTTACACTTCCTGTTCCTTCTGCTTGGAATATTCTTTTACTGACTCTGATAAGGCTGACTCCCTCTCAGCCTTGATGTCTCTGCTCTAATATCACCTCTTTGGGAAGGTTTTTCCTGAGCACCTAACAGAGCTCCTTCTGAATCCTTTGTTATTCTCTATCTAGTCACCTTATTTCTTGTGCTGGTGGCACTTATCACAAATTTAAATGATCTTATCTGTTTACTTATATTATTTTCTGTTTAATAAATAGGGGAAACATCCAACAATGAGTAGGTATCCTCTGAAGGAACCGGGTGGATCTGAGTTAGAAGAGCCCAGAGTGAAATCACAGGGGCCCTAAAGTTTGTTCAGAGGAGAAAATGTCACTTCAAGGTGGGGTTTTGTCCAACTAAGTGGGCCACTGCCCCACTCTGCCATGTTGCCTGGGAAGAAGGGTATAGTATCCTCATGGTCCGGAGCAGATAGATGTTAGAAGTAATTAGTTTTCTCTTTTCTGCAGCCAGAAGGTGATAGAGAAGGAAACTTACTTAAGGCTTGGGCAGCCTCTCCCCAAGAAAATCCTATCAGAATGGCTAAAAGGGCAATACTTCTAAGCATTCCACTCTGTAATGGCCAGACTGAGTAAAAATCCTTCAGTACAGAGGGCCTGGGTGATGATCTCCCTCCTCAGGGACAGAGTGCTTGCCTCTACTGGAGCCCTCAAGACCTCCTAAAGCTGAAAACTGATTTAGTGTACACTCAACTAATAGAGGATCCAAGGTGACTTGGATAAGGTGCTGTGAGTCACAGAAGTGATGAGAAATTCTGGGATACTATCCTATGTTTATAACTTCCATGCCCTCCTCCACAACCAAATTCAAATTGCAAATAGCAATAGATGTCAATGAATATTTGATCAACATAGTATGGTGGGAAATACATGAGCATGTGGCCAGACATCTGATTTTGAATTCTATCTCTGTCACTTACTGGCTTAATGATATTGGGCAAGTTACTTAACCTCTTTGAATCTTAATTTCTCCATTTAAGGAATAATTACCTTTGTTAAGTTGTTCAGGTTTAAGGTTCCAATACATGGAAAGGGCCTGACAAATCATGGTATGATCATTATGGTGGGAGATCTGCTTATATCTCACTGTGCTAAAACACTTCCTAGGCATAATGAAATACAAGGCCTATCTTAACTTTCTCCTCCCATCTCTATACTAAACTTTGGAGGATCTGAGACTTTTAGAGAAGCTGAATGCTGTAAAGCAAGAAGTCGATTTCAAGTAAATTAGGGTCAAGATTGACATCAACATATCATTGATGTATATTAAGACATGGAGGGGCGCCTGGGTGGCTCAGTTATTAAGCATCTGCCTTCGGCTCAGGTCAGGATCCCAGGGTCCTGGGATCGAGCCCCGCATAGGGCTCTCTGCTCTGTGGGAAGCCTGCTTCTTCCTTTCCCACTCCCTCTGCTTGTGTTCTCTCTCTCGCTGTGTCTCTCTCTGTCAAATAAATAAATAAAATCTTAAAAAAAAAAAAAAAGACATGGAGGTGCCTGTGATCCATGCTGGAAAACAAAAGGCAATCTGATTCCAAGGGATAGGAGGTTACCAGGAAGTAGCACAGTTAACAAGGTGGCAGGCTGAATCATAAGAGATAAAGTTTAAACAGAAATGACAATCTAGGTCAGTTCAACTTCTCAGTAGACGAATGGAAGACCATTTGTTTTCCAATCCAAAGGCCATGAGACTATGTTAATTCCTCTACATATCATTCAATTTCTTTAAAGCCTCTGTTTTCTAGCCCTTTACCAATGACATCTTACATATCCCTTCAAGAACTGGGTAGTTGTTTGTCATGATGGATGAGACAACTGTACATAAATGTGGGGGGTGGTAGTAGCTGTGTTTTCTGTTGTAAGAATGAAGAAGCTAAAAGAGCCAGTCTGAAAAATAGTAAATCAGTTGTTAAGAGAAGAGAATGGTCCCTGGTTCATTCTCTGCCCTGGGAGGGCCTGGGAGTATTCCTGGTCATGGATTCAAAATGATCTCTGTGTATATGTAAGAGTTTCATTTTTCACACCTGTGTCAATTTGAGTTGGGTTTTGTTATTTGTGACAGCAAGTAATTTTTTTTTCATTTAAATAGCACTGTTTTATTTGTCCCACGCAGATACCACTTTTATAACCATCATTATTACATGTATTTAGAAACACTTCTTGAAATGCATTACAGAAGAGCTATCATATCCATTCTCTGAAATAACACTCTTCTCAAAGTTTTTTTGCACAGAACAGGCAAGAGTCCTGTGTAATACAGTGTATGACACAATGCTTGGTACGTAGCAGCAATTCGCTGACAAAAATGATAGCTATCATTATTACTATTGCTGTTGGCACCACTCCATGAGGATCACACCCTTAGCCTCATTGGGGACATTCCTGAAAGTCAAATGTCAGTGTGGTCCTCAGAGATAGTTTGGGGAGGGTGTTAAATCCCAGCCTTAAACTAAATCCTTTTAACTTGTTCTATCTACGGAATACACCTGTTCTTACTTCTCTCTCTCCATCCATCCATCCACCCATCGATCCGTCCATCCATTCAGTGTGGCACGAACTAGGGAAATAATTTCCTGTTAGTCAAAAGCATCTAACAAGAAACAGAGATTCTTCAACCTGGAAGGAAACCCCAGTAGAAACACTTAAGAGCGAGAGAATGAATCTCTCGTGGTGGTTCTATGAAGGAAGACTTGTCAGATCCTTTCAGCTGGAGTTTTCTTGTCTTTGGACAGTGCTTAGATGAGCCATTCCTGTCTATCGGCCTCTAACAGCAGCTGTAGGCCTGAGCTGATCCATGTCCTGCCTGACCTCACATCAGCTTTCTGGCCACCTCTGCATTTTGCCTGACTTTAATTATCCTGTAACAGCTGCTGCCTCCTTCCCTAGTGCTGTCCCAAACCTGGCCTGGCTTCCAGTTGGCTTCATGAGAGCAGGCATCCAAGGAGCTAGAAGAAAATTTCTCCATGTCTTTGCAAAGGGATATTTGCCCTGATAGCACGGCTTCTCTGAGTTGCAGAGTCTCTCTTCTGTAATCCTTGGTATTAGCAGTAGCATTTTCTGCTCTTGAGTCCACCGTTGCCAGAGATAGCTGGAAAAGCCTTGCAGATCACATAAGGAATGTGTCCTTGGATGTGGATCACTTTCATCAGGCAGGGAACCAAAACACTACTCATTCTCTCTCTCCAGAGAGTCACAGTCATGAAAGCCTAAACTACATGGAAGCCTAAACTACAGCTAAGCAGCTGCATTAATATGCCAGAAAATGCCCCAGCAAAGACATCAGGACAGGAAGTGGCCCTGGGATAGTGCTCAGCCTACGGGGCTGAGGCCTCTTCTCAGGGGTCTGTCAGCAGACTTGGGGTATGGAACTGCTAGGAGTTTTAAGGGATTGGGACAAGGGACCCAAGGAGGAGCAAGTGCTCCTGGGCCTGGGCCTGTGGATTTCTGATGGCCTGACGCCATTCTCAGGACTGGAGGGTCAGTCAGCCATTCCAGAACACAAGGGTCATAGGCCGGTCAGACTGGGGAGAGCCATTTGCTTGAAGCAGCATGAGCCCACGTGACCGGGGTGGAGAATCAAAATCATCCCCAAACAAGTAGCATAATCAGAATGGAAGAAAGCATGAGGACTGGGTCAAGGAGACTGGTTCAAGTTTGTGAGGGAGTCACCTTTTCCTGTGAAGCCCGTGTGATTCTGGGGGGTGGGTGTGAGGGCTTGAAGGAGCTGTTCAGGGCGCACAAATGGAATGTGGAGCCAAGAACCTGGTGAAATGGGAATCCTACAAGTTCCTAAGGCTGTAGGATTGATGGGATTCCTTGTATAGTTGGCCATCCTGACTGTAAAACCTTGTCTTATATGGATCTGTGGAATTTTGTTCATTTCCTTTGTCCATGATATGGACTATTCTCGCAGGAAAGGCACCTATGAAATTTGCAAGCCTATGAACAACCTTCCTTTAGGTGTTCTTTTTCAGATGCAAGATGAAGGCTTTGGTTTCTTCCCTATGCTGAATTCTGATTTGTCACAGGATACAGCCTTGCTAGCTTACAGGCAACGTCTGTCCTCCTGTCAGCATCAGTGTGGCTTCTACAACCTGATGGCTCACAGCTTAGGTGCCAATATTTGGTTAAATGCCTTCCATTTTTTTTCTCCGCAACTGCTCTACCATGTCTTTCGGAAGTATTTTTTGTCATGTCATCTAATCATTTTGTCCTCTACTAGCAGAAGAGGAGGCCTCCAAAAGTCTTAAATTTTTTTTTTAACTTGATGCTTAAAAAAATAGAGGCAAGTCAGAGAGAGCTGTGATAAACTTGAGAAAGACTATATTACACACATTTTGAGGACTACTTAACTATTGGTTAAATCTGAAACATACTAATGTAATGAAAATAAAGGGTCTAGTAGGGTCTCATTTGAGTCTCCAGTTGACAGAATGACCCCTGAAGTCACTAGTGTCTTGGGGCCTCATGATCAAATGAGAGAGCCACCAGAGCAGTGCATCTCAAATGGTGGTGTGCAGGTCGAGAATTCGGGATCTTACTGAAATGCCAATGCTGATTCAGTAGGGGTTGGGGGGCAATGCTCTCTACCATTCAGACCTGAATAGCTAGGGCCTAGAAGACCTCTGTGGAGTTCTCAATCCTGGCTCTACCTTGGAATCAATCTTCTTGGGAGTTTAAAAAGGACTCATAGAAGCTACAGGTGCCTAGGCCCTACTTCCAGTGATACAATTGGTCTGGGATGGGCTAAAGCACAAGTCTTTTTAAAAAAGCTCTTGAGGTAATTCTAATATGCTGTCAGGGTTTAGTATTATTATGATGAGCTCTAGGAGTCTATGAAAAAAGGTACATGCACAAACATACACATATATGCTTATGTATGTATGTGTATGACTATACACTCACACAAGGTAAGAGAGTGTTCCTTTTCATTTTTTCAGAGAATGTAGGAAATGAGAATCTGCCTCCTTTCTGCTTAAGATGTGTGAGTAGGGATGGCAGAGAAGAATTGGAGGAAAAAGCAAAATGACTGCCAGCCAAAGAACCACAAAAGTAAACAAGGCCCATCCTTTAACCCATTGAGCATCCAGGCGGGCATGAGCCACTGAGACAGGCTGCCTAACAGAGCTTGTCAACCGAATTGGCCTGTCAGATCTTGGACCATGGCCTGACTGAGATTTTATACTAAAACTCTTTCTGTCTAAGCCTAAGTAGCTAGCTTAATAAACCAGTAGGGCTAAACCACCTGCCAGTAAGTGATTTGGGAAACTTATTCTAAGCTTGGAAAATTTGAATGCACTGACCATATACCAAACACCTGCAATAAAAGGGAGGGAAAAAGGTTTCCACTGTTTATTCAAGCCGAAGGAGTTTCAAGTACCTGATTTCCATTGCATCATTCATTAGAAAAGCAAAGGCAAAGAGAAATGGTTCTTTGAAATCACAGCTGTCTTCAAGGATGGTGAATATCGTTAAAAAAACAATTGTAAGTCAAGGCCTCTGTTGAAAGAGTACATAGCCTGTTTGTTCAGCTGAGCCCCTTGAAGGATTTACTTGAAGTTGGGGCTCGAGTGACTTGGGAAGGAGGGACTGAATGGCTCACCTCAAATTGTGTGGAAAATCTGGATCTAGGGTGTGGTGGTGACAGGAAAGAGGGGAGAGGAGAAGGAGGGAGAGGCGCGAGCAAGACCAGGATGTCCCAGGCTAGGTGTGGGTAGTGAGATATGCCCAGTGCTGAGTGTCCGAGAGACCTTTGAGAACAGGTTGTCTATGAGTGTTGGCTGATGTAGGGCAGCCCTGTAATGTCTCCCCACTGTTGCCTTGTGTTCATATCTTGGGGTCCCACGTGAAAGTGCTGGTCCTAAGTAAATCACCCCAGGGCCAGGGTAAAGAACAAGTCCAGGGGGGCAGAATGGATGGCCAGGGAGCCTGGGAATCAGAGCTAAAGGAGCTGTGAGCACTGCCCTGATCAGTTTGCAGAAACCTCAGGAGAGCCTGGACTTTCGACAGGTCTAGGACTGGGATTTAAACTAGTCCTATCTAGATCTCAAAGGGGCATGGCTACCCCAGCTGCCATGAGGGCCACATTTCAAATGAAGTTTATTGAATGATGTGATGGAAAAAATGACTAAGTTTGTGTGTTTTTGCTTATGCCTGTGCTTTGAACTACTACCAGTTTACAGTTTATTTGGAAGTAGCTGAACCCAAAGGGTATGTGGAGTGGGTTATTTTAATATATCATATGGCTAGGATGAAGGGATTTCTTCACTTGCTACTTGAGAAAAATGACTTATTGAGAATCTAAACTCTGAAAGACTAAAAAACTACTAGACTGCACTTCTTTAGTGATACGACTTTGGCAAGTTGTGGGAACACTGACCTTGATATTTGTCCAGGGAGGTGTAAGGCTTTAGTCCCAAACCAAAAACCACATGGCTAGAGACTGCTTATTTTTTATTTCTGAATTGCTCAGAGCTCAGTTGAAGTCACAGGTTTTGAAGAGTTACAGAGTTACTTGGCAGAAATAAGTTGCATTCTTGGAAAAAGTTTATTGCCTTTGAATCATGTTTAAAGTTCCTGCGGCTGCTCCTGGGTTTTAGGAAAGGATTTCCATATAGTTCAGTAATTTCACAGAAAAACTGTTTTCCTTAGCTATAAGGATAACTTAAAACACATACAATATAAATGCACTAATATATTTTGCGCCCAGTGCATGGGCCAGGGAGCCAGTGCTTTGGCCTGGAACTATGCTGAGGGGGCACGCTGGGATTGAAATCCTGGCTGAGTTCCTCTTATCCAGCTGTGCACCCCTGAGTGGGGCTACATCTGCTGGGGAGGAAGGGATGCCTTTTTTCCTGATGCACCTGCCCCGAGGGGGCACTTTTCCCTAATTCACACAAGGGTATCTCATAAGCAGGCAACTGAGAGACCTTAGGAAATGATGCTGCATGACACTGTTAGTCTCCCTTTGGCTAATCTGAGATGGCAGTTAGGATGCCTGTCCAGGTGCCCACGTTGAAGGCAGGCATAAGGAAACTTGGATGTGCCTCAGAATGGATCCCTTTGGACAAATCAGTTCTCAGTTGCTTTGGGAAAATTAAAAAACTTCAGCAGACTTGTTATTTAACTCTAGATAGCAAGCCTCCACATATTCCTGAATTAGCCTGGGCTTGCCTTATCAATGTATTATGTTTTCAAGAGCTTAAAGATAAAAATGTATTATGCCCACGTGGCATTCTCAGACTCGTTAGAGTTTTGGAGGTTAGTGTTGGACACCAGACTATAAGCTCTATGAGGGCATGGGCCTGGTTCTATCATGTTCAATGCTGCATATCCTGCTTTAAGCACAGTGCTTGCCGTAGAGTATGCACTGGATAAATATATTTGAATTAAATGATGTATGAATGGTGCCCTGTGGAGGTGGATGAAGACAGAGGAGAAAAGACAAATTTCATGCAGTGGCTGACCAAAAACAAAACCACATTTATTTGGGGGTACATTTAAAACAAGTCCTTCTTAAAAATAATTTCTCAGGGAGCTGGGTTTTGTGTTAGTAGAAGAGCTAAGAGTCAATAAGATTTTATAAAATTACATGCTTATTTGTATTTAACTCTAAACATTCAAGTGTCTTTACTGATGATATAGCTGCTTGAGAAACATGTGTAGGGCATTCACTATTTTTTTAAATCAGATTTTGCTGAATATCTTCTGCGCCTGACACTAGGGAGATACAATTATCCAAGACATAGTTTCTGTCCTCACATTGCACACCAGTGTGTATAGTACAGGAATGGTCACTGGAACAGATGTTTCTAATAAAGTGTGTCAAGTGCTGTGGCAGAAATGCCCAAGGTTCTGTGTGAGCAAATCTGGGACACATCTAAACCAGCCTGAGTAGGATGAAGGAAGGCTTCCTGGAGGAAGTGGACTTTTTCAATCCCTCTAAATATATATGGATCCTTTTGATTAGGTGGGCCTTGGCTTTTCTATTTTCTCAGTCTTCAAAAGTATAGTCCCACTAGAGGATCTGTCCTGGGGTTGGCCACCCCTCCTTCCATGGAAAGCAGCTCCCACCTAGGAGAAGCTTACACCTGAAAAAACTTCACCATTTCCTCTCCTGCAGCTGCTACTTGACCCATGTGGAGGAGAACAGAACTATACTTACATATCTTCCAAAACTGGCCAAAATTTGTTGAATGCAGGAATTTCTGAATGAAAAAATAGCCACTTGTTTAAATATTTTAGCTATAATGTTTTCTGATTCTAAACTGGCTACATTCCCAGATTAAGAAATCTGAGTGATGTTGTAAAGTTTAGGATTTTCTTTTCTTTTTTCTTTTTTTTTTTTTTAAAGAATTTATTTATTTATTTGTCAGAGAGAGAGTGAGAGATCACAAGTAGGCAGAGAGGCAGGGAGAGGCAGAGGGAGAAGCAGGCTCCCTGCTGAGCAAGGAGCCCGATGTGGGACTTGATCCCAGGACCCTGGGATCATGACCTGAGCCGAAGGCAGCTGCTTAACCAACTGAGCCACCCAGGCGTCCCTAGGATTTTCTTTTCAAGAATAAAAATTCAAATAACTTGTGTCCATTCCTTAGTGTTTAGTTTTTGTGAAGAACAATATGACAGGATGACTTTACAAAAAATGGACCCTCTCTCCTTGTTGGTGATAGCAAAATAAAGAGCAAAAATTTGATTTGGGTTTGAAAATTTCTATCAATTGAATAAGAATGGTCTCATTTTGAACAGCTTTCATAGTATGTATATAATTATCTGTTGATTACACCCACATCCCGTTCTCACTTAGGATGCATTTTGGAGGGGAAGAAAATTTAAATGTATTGGTTATTAAAACAAGAGGCTAATAATAGTCTAGATAGCAGGTGGTACCCAGGACATTTACTGGTTGACTCATAGACAGCTCTGTTCCTTGGGGAGGCAGGACTCTGGTCAAAAGTTGAAATGGAAAAAGATGTGGTGGTTTGCTGTCTCCATCTGGATGACCCTTGTGCACTTTAAACTCAACTCTAAACCCAAACCTAAGCCCATCAGCTTCTGGCTTAAACCTGCTCTGCCTTTGTGCCCCCTGTCCTGGTAAAGGTTATTACCAGCCATCTAGTTGCCCAAAGAAGAAACTTGGGCATTTTCCTTTATTTTTCTCTTCTTTTCTTTTGCTCCTCATTCCTTACTTCTAGTCACCTACCAAACCTGGTTCATTCTACCTTTTATTTTTTTTAGTTTTTATTGATTGATTGATATATTTTTAAAGATTTAATTTATTTATTTGACAGAGAGAGGGAGAGAGCACAAGCAGGGGGAGCAGCAGAGGGAGAGGGAGAGAGGAATCTCAGCAGGCTTCTACTGAGCAGGGAGCCCAAAGCAGGGCTCAATCTCAGGACTCTGGGATCATGACCTGAGCCGAAGGCAGGCACTTAACCATCTGAGCCACCCAGGCACCTCTGATTTATTTTTTGTTGTCCAAGGATTATTGAAGATATTACAGTACAGCAGAAAGATTCAAACAGCTCTACGTGGTGTTTGAAATTCATCCCGACTATAGGCTGAGTAAACTGCAGGTTGGACATACTGCCAGAGTCCAAGAATTTCAACATTTCCTTAGTGTCAGGCTCTACTTCATTGATCTTCTGATCCAGGGCTGAGACCTCAGGCACACAGTTATCTCTGCTTTCTGTCTCCTCCTGCTGCAGCCTGATGGAGATATCTCTCACCGAGCCTTTCTGAATCTTCTTCATCTCACGTGTGGCAAAGGCTGCTATCTTGTTGGAGAACTTCTTGCTGGGAATAATGATAATCTCTGTCACACACATTGGTGCATACGTCATTGCCCAGGCATGAGTAGTACTTCTCAGTGACGACCCAGTCTGTCTTTTTCATGGTTTTGGTGTGAATGTGGCCTGTATTGGTGGTTCTGATAAAAGATGGCTCTACCATTTGTTTGTTTGTTTTTTTGTTTATATCTGGAACACATTTCATTTATTTGTTTTTCTTTCTTTCTTTTTTTTAATTATGTTCAGCTAGCTAGCATATAGTATATCATTAGTTTTTGATGTAGTGTTCAACAATTCCATTAGGCTCTACCTTTTAAATGCTACTTGAATCCATTCATTTTTCTGTATCCCCAGAACACTTCCCTCAGACCTCTATCATGTCTCACCTGGCTTGCTGGCAGGTAGCAGCTTTCTGATTTCCCTATCTCCTTTCTTACCTCACTCCAAGCCATTTTCCATGTGGCATCCAAGCTGATCTTCATAAAGTGCACACCTAATTGTCCCTCACTTGCTAAAACCCTGCAGTGGTCCTGTAGTGCCTCCAGTTAATGTCCAGGGTCCTATGGCTCACATAGCCCTTCAGGAATAAGTCCTGGGGGTCTTTCCAGATCTGTCTGTTGCCCACCCCAATTTCCATGCCACAGTGATCTTCCTACAGTTTTTCGAATATTCCTTGCTCCCTCCTGCCTGTGGCTCTTTCTCCTGTTTTCCCTTATGTTTGAAATGCTTACCAATCTCCTATTTGTTCTTCAGATTTCAGTTTAAATGTGACCTTCTGAAAGCTTTTTTCTGACTTCCTCAAGTCTACATCAGGTTTCCCTGTACTGGATGTCATTGATTATAGTCTGGATTGTGTGTTGTCATTGCTTGACTAAGTCCTCAGGTAGTTGATGACACACTTGAAGGTGGGGCTCCCTGTGTCTCAGTGTTGTATCTCCAGTAATTACTCTGTGACTGGTACTCAATAAACATTTGTCTATACTTTGTGGTAGTCCAAAATGAATGATTGCCTTCAGAAAGATTTGATAGCAAATACATTATAATAAAATTTTTTTAAGGAATTTTATTCCCAACCCCATCTCAATTCTTTTTTTTTTTAATTTTTATATTTTCAGTGTTCCAAGATTCATTGTTCATGCACCAATCTCAATTCTTTACAGTTCTATCTTCCAAATACTGGGAAGTTTTGACAAGTGTATGGAATAGGATAGCCTGTTATGGTAGGCCCCATACTTGGTAGGCCCCAGACTTGGCCAACTTTTAAATTTTTATTTTAAAATTTTTATTTATTTATTTTTAAAAATTATTTTATTTATTTATTTTAGCGAAAGAGAGAGAGAGCACAAGTGGGAGGGGCAGAGGGAGAAGGAGAGAGAGAATACCAAGTGGGGATTTAGACACAGGGTTCGGTCCCAGGACTGTGAGACCATGACCTGAGCCGAAACTAAGAGCTGGACACTTAACGGACTGCATCTCCCAGGCACCCCTTGGCTAACTTTTTAAAAAATCTTAGTACATGTCAGGCTGTGTCTCTGTTATGCAGATTAGATATATATAACATATTAGATAATATATCTTATCCTCATAAACAGCTCTATTGGATGGATATCATTATTTTCATTTGACAGATGTCTTCATTTGACAAAAAATTGAGGCACAGAGAATCAGACCTCAGTTCAAATCAATGCTCTCTCACTTATTAGCTGTGTGACCTTGGGCAAACAACTTCTCCTTCTGAATGTTCATCTTTTCAGCCATAAAATGGAGAAAACACTTGCTGACTGACAACTTGGATTCCAAATTTTTAGTTTCCTTATACACCACACACATTACACCTTGGCCTCCCATAGGAAGGCCACTGATTCAGTGCCATATGTAGTGAACAAATGAACGTGAGCTGCGGCATGGTGATGCTCCAGCCGTCAGGACAGCTTTAGCAGCGTAGCCAGTATGTTTATTCAGTTACATATTTTATTGCAACTTTTTCTTATTATATTATAAAAATATATGGAAATGAAAATAAAAATTGTGATGCTAGTGATTAATAAGAATAACTCACGGTTATTCAGCACTGTGCTGGTTATTAATATATTGGCTCTCAGCTTCAAACCCACTCTTCTATGTTCTGCTTTGTGATGCAGGGACTGGGACTCTGCCAACCACATTTTTCCTTTGCCAGCTGCTTCCTTTTAGGCTCTGTCAATAAGGAACACTGGAGGGAGACTGCATGGCAAGATGAGGAAGAAGGGACTCACTCTTTCCTCTTTGCTTCTGGTTTTTTTCTGGTTGGCTTCCTGTTCCTGTCACCAGCGTCCAGCAATGCTGCTTCTTCACTCTGGCAGAGCTAGTTCATTCCGGAAGTAGTTTGTTACGAGTTCAGCTGGGTCCTCTAAAATTTATGTGCTGTACTTCTAAGCCTCAATACCCCAGAATATGACCTTATTTGGAGATAGGATCTTTAAAGAGGTAATCAAGGGGCACCTGGGTGGCTCTATTGGTTGGGCACGTGACTCTTGGTTTCAGCTTGGGTCATGATCACAGGGTCATGGGGTAGAGCCCTGCATCAGGCTCTAAACTCAGTTCAGAGTCTGCTTGTCCCTCTCCCTCTGCTCCTCCCCTGCCCTCAAATAATAAATAAATAAAATCTTTAAAAAAAATAAAGAGGTAATCAAGTTAACATGCAGTCATTAGGGTGGGCCCTAATTCACTATGACTGATGTCTCTCTCTCTCTTTTTTTTTAAAGATTTTATTTATTTATTTGAGAGAGAGAGAGAGAGCACAAGAAGGGGGAGGGTCGGAGGGAGAAGCAGACTCCCTGCTGAGCAGGGAGCCTGATGCAAGACTTTGGGATCGTGACCTGAGCTGAAGGCAGCCCCCCCAACCGACTGAGCCACCCAGGTTCCCAACTGTATTTATAGGAAGATATGCATAGAGGGAAGACAATGTGAAGAGACATAGGGGGAAGATGGCTGTCTACAAGCCAAGGATAGAGGGCTGGAACAGATCCTTTCTTTATAGCTTTCAGAAGAAGCCCTTCCTACTGACACCTTGATTTTGGACTTTTAGCGTCTGTGGTACGTTGTTGTGGCAGTCCTAGCAAATAACATACAGTTGGATGTAGGTTGAGATTTCACCAGCTTGTGAAGGCAAACTCATTGTATTCCTGCAGAGACAGCTCAGCTGGCTGGCACCCCTTTCAGAAGCCTCCATCCCAATCCATTGGGACTCTCCTCCAAGCTTCTAAGGTTTAATAATTACAACCTCTTCCCTTTGTTCCCCCTGCCCTATGAACTCAACTGCTTCCTGCTGTTGCTACTTGTGAAAGCTTAGTGTTCTTTTTGCTTTTCAATTACTTAGTTAACAATTCTTCATTACCTAGTTAAACATTGTCTGTTTTAAATTCTCTCTGTTAAAATAACTGGAGCCTAGGGGATAGGTTTGCTGCTGGCAGAGCCTTGAGGGCACCACCCTGGCCTGGCAGAGCTGCAGGGTGGGGCCGCTGCCCCAGTGAGTCTGAAGGCCAGGCATTGAGCCAAAGAGGATTATTTTCAAGACTGAAAGATCTAATGGAATTTACCATGCTGGGTTTTGTACTTACTTGAAACCAATCATTCCTTCCTTATTTCCTATTCCTCCCTTTGGAATGGGAATGTCTGTCCTATGCCTGACCGACTTTTGTATTTGAGAAGCATGTAACTTGTTTGATTCCACAGGCTTATAGCTGGAAAGCAATTTTGCCTCAGGATGAATCACAATTCCAGTCTCACCTATAACTGATTTAGATATTTAGGTGAGAGTTTAGATTTTAGACTTTAGAGTTGATGCTGAAATGAGTTGAGACTTTGAGGGTTGTTGGGATGGAATGAAATGTATTTGGTATGCAATAAGGACGTGGATTTGGGGGGACCAGAGGCACAATGCTATGGACTGAATTATGTTCCCACAAAATTTGTATGTTGAAAGTCCTAATCCCCAGTATGACTCTCACAGAGAGTGTAGCAGAGAGATCGTTTCTGACATAGTTTTCTCCGGACTGCATTAGATACCTTTCCTTTGATGCTAGCAACAAGAATCAGAGATGACAAATTTAGCACAATCGAGATAAAGATGGCAACTCTTTTTTTTTTTAAGATTTTATTTATTTACTTGAGAGAGAGCACCAGCAGGGGTAGAGTCACAGGGAGAGGGAGAGGGAGAGGGAGAAGCAGACTCCAGCTGAGCACAGAGTGCAAGCCGGGGCTGGATCCCAGACCCCAAGATCATGACCTGAGCCAAAGTCAGACGCTTAACCAACGGAGCCACCCAGGTATCCTAAAGATGGCAACTCTAAAGCAAACCGAAAGTGGTGAATTTTGTTTTCTCATTTGAATGTATATTGGACTTAGGCCTATTTTGAGTGTTTAATTGTTAAGGATAACAAAGTGCAGAACAGAATAAAATGTTGAAAATATATAAAGATGGGGTCAAAAGGCTTCATAAAACTTAGGGTGTGTTATTTTTTCACAGTAGCCTGTACGTTCCATATGCCATTCAGTTTTCCTGTTCATATATTGGTTTCCTTAGTCTAGGAGCCTTGAGGGCAGGCTGGGGGATATTTAGTCACTTCTGTATCTCCTAGTTTCCAGCACTGTGGCTGCACCATGCTTGACATTTAATGCAAATTGATTAAGCTTAAACTTAAAAATTCTGGGAAAAGACATGTTTCAACTCCACATTGCCAGTGTCATCTCAGACCTGTCGATGACCCAAGACAGAGCCTGTAGGGAAAGGGGCAGCTTGGTGAAAGGGGTGTACCTTGTCCAATTTAGACATAGAAATGACTTTCCGTTATGGTGGGTTATTTTGAGAGGGTTAGACATGATTTACATGTTAGTCAGTGGCCAGAATAGTTTTCATGTCTGGAGGGAAATAATGTCTCTGCTCTTCTTTGCCTAGGTTTTGAAACTTTCGTTACTTAATAATAGTTGCTATTTATTTAGCACTACTGCATGTCAGATGCAGTGCTGAGGGCTTTACCTAATGAGCTCTCCTTCGGTAACCACAACAATGCTATGAGATGAGTAATCCGTCTTATAAAGAATCTGCGGATCTGCAAAGTTAAGCAATATGTCCAAGGCCACACTGTGGGAAATGTAATAACTGGGATTAAAATTCAGGTCTTTCTGACTCTAGAGTTTGGCCCTTTCCATTGGTCTTCTTTCCTGCTCAAGCAGAGCCCCTAGACCCTTAGAATGGGACAATGGATCTCCTGACTCTCTCTCCATACCGGGATCCTTTCTCCGGTATTAAAAACTCAAAATTCCAAATATCCCTCTGAGAAAGTGATGGCGAAATTTTCCAGTCCCCAGTTTGAACTGGTTAATACACCTTCCCTTTCTTACACACCATGCTGAAGGAGGCGGTTTGCAAAGTGGCAATGCGAGGTACATAAATGAGCAGGGAACGTGCCCCCCCCCCCCCCATCAATGTCTCTTGTCATATCTGTCATATCTGTACTTGGGAGGGTATTTGGGATCATGCAAAAGTCCTTCCTAAATGGCTTTGAAATGTGTTAAAATATATCTGTATATTTTTAAAGAATCATAAAAGATAAGAGCTGGGGTACCTGGGTGGCTCAGTCAGTTAGGTGTCTGACTCTTGGTTTCAGCTCAGGTCATGATCTCAGGGTCTTGAGATTGAGCTCCAGGTCAGGCTCTGCACTCAGTGAGGAGTCCGCTTAAGAGTCTCTCTCTCTCTCCCTCTGCCCCTCCCCCCACTGTACTCTCTCACTCGCACTCTCTTTCTAAAATAAATAAATAAATCTTTAAAAAAAAGATAACAGCTATTGAATCATATTTATTGTATCAGATTTCCTGATAGAAGGCTAGAAGAACTTAAGTTAATTCAGAAATCTCTGGATAACATGGATAATATACCCAGAGGTAGACATGAAAACTTCTCTTGAATTGGAGAAACGGAGAAAGTAGATTTTATTAATTCAGTGTTTTCTTATTTTTCATCTGTCATCTAAAGGAGTATTGAAATTCTGTAGCTTGAACCTTTAGACTTGATCACATTTCTTCAAAGTGTCTTAAGGGTGAGAAGGCCACCTGGCTGTTTCAGAATGAGATTGACTGGAAGTCCCCGTCCCCCCAACTCCTGCCCCAAGCTATGCCTTGTCCTCTTATAGGCAGCTGATCAGGTCACACTTTAATTCTAATGGTACATCCAGAAGTGACCATCTCTGCTGGACTTATTTACTCATTTGGAGGTTGTTGTAAGGACGAGTCCTTGGGGGAAGCGATGGTGTGGGTGTAGTGGTGGCATCCCAGTGCCCTGTACCAGCAATATTAGGGCTGAATGCTACAGCATCTCATGCCTGGGGTGAGGAAAGTGGTGTCCTCACCAGGCTGATCCTTCAAGCAATTTTGAGCCTGTTCTTTACTACGTCTTTCAAGCCTCTTTCTCCTTCTAAGCTGGAGATTTTGTGCTCCCCATACACCCTCCAAACATTTTAAATGAGTTAATTAGTTAATTAATTATTATTTTTTCACATCAGACAAGTAATGTGCCAAGGTCTGAGGGAAGCACATGTCACACAACGGTGTGTTAAAACTACACTTTAATGAGTGTGTTAAAACATGTCACACAATCATCATGCTTATGAACTATAAAAGGATCCAAACATTTCAAATTGAAAATATAAAAGAATACGGGGTGCCTGGCTGGCTCAGTTGGTGAAGTGTGTGACTCTTGATCTTGGGGTTGTGAGTTTGAGCCCCATGTTGGGTGTGGAGATTGCTTAAAAATAAAACCTTGGGATACCTGGGTGGCTCACTTGGTTAAGTGTCTGCCTTCAGCTCAGGTCATGATCCCAGGGTCCTGGGATTGAGCCCTGCATAGGGCTCCCAGCTCTGAGGGGAGCCTGCTTCTCCTTCTACCTGCCACCCCCCTGCTTGTATTCTCTTTCTCTCTCTCTCACTCGCTGTCAAATAAATAAAATCTTAAAAAAAAAAAAAAAACAACCTTACAAAAAGAAGAATAGTATGATGAACTCCCATATACTCTTTGCTTTATTTCTCTCTATACAATATTTTCTTTTGCTGAACCATTTGAAAGTAAGTGGCAGGTATGATGCTTCACTCTAAAAACCCCATGTTATCTTGTGAGTACAAGGGTGCTATCCTACATAGCCACAATGCCATTATCATATGCAAGAAACATAACCTTGATATAAAATCACTGAGTATAGTTCATGTTCAAATTTTCCTTTGTCCTTAAAACGTCCTTTATAGCTACCTTTTTTTTGGTCGATGTAATCAAACCTTTAAGACCACTTTTGTGCTAGATGAATTCACACATAATTGAAAATACCTCAGATCATCTCAAATATCCTAGGACTCAAGTTTGATTAGTTTTCTATTTCAAACCCAGTCCATATTCAACAGTGTTTCATCGAAGAATATTTTGAAACATGTGACATTTGATGTTAGTGCTTTTGGAACTCTGGAATAGCCCATGCCCAATATTCCCAATGTGTTAAAACTAGAAAGAAAATTCCTTTCTTTTAGCTATTTTTGTTGTTCTCATTGCTGGTCGTGTTTTGTTTTGTTTCGTTTTTACCATGTTAACCATTTTTATTTATTTATTTATTTTTTTACCATTTTTAAATGTAGAGTTTAGTGGTGTTAAATATATTCACATTGTTGTGCAATAATCTCTTTAACTGTTTTCATCCTGCAAAACTGAAACTCTGTATCCATTAAACACTAACTCCTAGGTCTCTCCACCTGTCCCTCAGCCCCTGGCAACCACCTTCCTACTTTCTGTCTCTGTGAATTTGACCACTCTAGGTACCTCATGTAAATGGAATCATGCAGCATTTTTCTTTTCACAACAGGCTTATTCCATTTAGCGGTTTCCTCAGAGTTCATCCATGTTGCAGTGTATGACAGGATTTCCTTCATTTTTCAGGCAGAATAATGTTCCATTCTATGTAAATACATCTTGTTTATCCATTCATATCAATGAACTTTTGGGTTGCTTCCACCTTTTGACTATTGTGAATAATGCTGCTATGAATATGGGTGTTGTTTTTCTTTTTGAATCCAGGATCCAAACAAGAATTATACACCCAATATTGTGCAAATAAATTCAGTTTCTGCTAAAAATGATGCTAGTCACCAGGGACTAGACTCTATCCAAATGCATATGGATAGCATCTCGTACATGATTGAACTTGATTTATAAACCATGCTAAATACAGAAAGTCATAGTGGGTGTGTTGGTAAGTATGACTGCACCTCACTTCTGGGATTAGCCTTACACTCCTGGCTTTTCTTCATCCTTATATCCCTCCCTCATTCTGCCTCAGGGAAAATGTTAAGTGAAGAGATAGAAACTGTGTGCATGACCCAGAGTCTTCCTCTCCTCTTCCTTTGCTTGCTGGCTACTCTCATGTGCCTTCTGTTTTGCAATTCTGGGGATAAAGTGGGAGTAGGGGCTGGCTCTGTTTCAGTGTTGCCACAACAGGGTGGGTAATCTGTTGATTATATGGTTTGACTCCCCAGCTCAGCTAGTACACAAGTATTTGGCCCTCATCTCCTAACTCTTTGTTTTATTTATCAGTTAGTTCATCCAGGATGAAGGGGAAAATACTGATTTTTATTGGACTTCTTAAAACACCTCAATTATCAGGGAGACACCTGAATACCAAACTTGACCATCTACCTGCATAGTGGACTCCCTCCTGTTACATAAGTCTACTGGGGTAACAAGTTATAATTTGGAAGATGGCAGGTTCTTTGTAGACCCCTGTAAAAGAAATCCGGTATTGCCAAAGAGATATTAGCATTAAACTAATTTGGCTTTCCCCAATCTAGGTACCTTCCTGTTGAGGTTTACTAATGCCAGTTATGAGAGGAAAAATTTTACTTTTTTTAAAAACTCTGTTTAGAAAAAAAATTTTTTTTGTTGCTGAAAATTGGAGAAAAGCAGAAAAGTACAAATAATAAAACAAAAGATACAAGAGCTTATCACCCAGAAATAACCACTTTTCATGTTTTAGTACATCAATTTCATCTCCAACACACACTTCTTCTTTGAGCTCCAGACCGTGTATCAAACATTCCACTTGATAGCCCATCTCGAATGTCTCAGTCTACACTCAGCATGACCAAGAATAAACTCCTCCTCCTCTCCCCAACACCTGTTCCTTTAGCAGTGTTTTCCATATCAGAGTGTTGGTATCTCCATTCAACCAGCTGTTCACACTAGAAACCTAGGCCATTCTCCGAAAATTCTTTTTCCTTTACATTCCATGTCCAATCCTTCAGCAAATTCTATTGATTTTAACTTTTCTTTTTTCTTTTTGTTTTTGTTTTGTTTTTAGTGGGCAGCAAAACAAAGTTTATTGAGTGATAGTAAAGTGATAGTACAAAGCTCCCGAAGAGGGAGGGGACCTGAGAGGGTTGCCCTGATTTTAACTTTTCTATGTGCCTCAGATTCATTACTTGTTTCTCTCCCCAGCACTACTCCCCTGTCCATGCTGCCATCTGGATTATGATGGATTCCACACTCTTCCCTTTTTCTTCTAGCTCATGCAAGCTGGCCCCAGTATTTTGTTCTCCATACAGAGACAAATATTTTCAAAGTGCAAATCCGATGGTATCTTCCATACCCCACTCTGACATGCTTCCCCTTGTCCCTCAGGGGTAATGACTCCTTAACCTGACCCTGCTTACCCCTCCAGCCCCATCCCACACCGTTCTCTGCCCAGCTGTCTTTACTCCGACCATATGGCCTTTTTCTCAGTTCCTTCTCCTTACTGCAGTCCCTCATACCACTGGGCTCTGCCTACTCCGTAGTCTCTGCTTAGACAACTCTTTATGTAGGTATAGTATAGCTGTCCATCACAGCTCAGCTGTCATCACAGCTTCTCAGCAGAGAAGCCTTCACCAACCTCCTTGACCAGGTCAGACTGCCCCTGACAAAGGCTCTCCACCAAGTGCATCCCCATCACAGTGCTTAGAATGATTGCAATGCATGTGTGGTTTTTGTTTGTTTGTTTTTAAAGCTTTTATTTAAATTCCAGTTAGTTAACATACAGTGTAATATTAGTGTAAGGTGTACAATACAGTGATTCTACACTCCATACATGTGTGTTTGTTTCTTAATGTTGGTCCTCTCTTACCAGACTGTGAGCTCCTTAAGGGGGGGAACTCTGTCACTATTTGCTCAGTATTGTATCCTGAGCGCCTGGAACATACTTATTAAACATTTGAATAAGGAAATACCTATCCTTTTGGTATTTTATTATACTCATATTTTCAAAAATGGGAGCATAGTGTACCTACTGTTTTATAGTTTTTCTACCCACTTAGCAATAAGTGAATATTTGGGTGCTGTTCTTACTGACAAAACCCACTCCCTGTAATTTTCACTGTTTCCAGTTTACTTCTTGAGTCTTCATTTGGAAAGTCTACTTTAGAGTTGCATATGGATAGCAGACCTGAATTAGCACTGGCTGCAGCTATGACATCTGATCCTTTTTCAGGGCCCATCTCTGCACCTGGCAACATCCCTGTTCTGTGGAGAAAGGGTAGCACAGTAGTTAGTTAGTATATGGAAATCAGACAGATGAGCTTTATAGAACTGCTCTGCTTCTGTTCCAAAGAGGTCCATCTGGATATAAGAACAGTCTCAATCAAGCTACTTCAGGAAAAGTGATATCTAAGCAGAAATCCCTCTGAAATCCAAGAGCAGAGCCCTAACTAGAGAGTGGGTTCAGGATCAGAGTGGCCTCAAGACTTCAGCAACAGGAGCCTTTAGTTTTCTACACAGTCTCAGGGTGACCTTTCTTAGCTACTCTCTTCATGTTGGCTTCAGTCTTCTCTTGTTACTTTTCAACTCTCCCTGCTTACTTACCTTCTAGGTCTCTTCTACTCTTCAGAAGCTGGCTTGCAAATGGCTTTAGTTTGGTTCTGTCTCTACATTTGGCATCTCTTGATGCTTCCTTTTACCTTCTATTTTTTGCTCTCAAATGACAAACTCAAAAGTGTTTCTTTTGAAACACTTTTGAAAAGTGTTTCTTATTTCAGATTAGAGATTCTCTAATTGTCCTATAGGATCTTTTTGAGCCAGCTGTATGTGTCCCTGAACTAATCTCTATATACATTTGGCTGTCTTTGGATGAGTGTACCCACTCTAGTTCAATTAACAAAGGGGAGCAGCAGAGTTGTGTAGTACCACAAATGGCTTCCTGGGCAACAGAAGGTGTGGGCAGGGAATTTTCCATTACAGTAGGACCTGGGCAAATCAGATGCTATAACTGACTTACTTAACACAGCCTGTGTAACTTGGAACAAAGTACCCAATTTCATTTTGAAGCCTCTGTTTCCTCAGTTGTAAAAAGAGGAAAATAATCCATTTTATCAAGGTATCAGGATAAAAGGAAATAGGATGACACAAAACATACAGAGCACTTAGCCTGATAACATATCAACAAATGATGCTCTTTTAGTAATAGTGTCATCTACAGCATATTAATATACAGTTGACCCTTGAATAATGTGGGTTTGAACTGCGTGGGTGCACTTATATGCAGATTTTTTTAGTACAGTGCTCTTTTTTTTATGATTTTTCTTAATAACATTTTCTTTTTTCTAGCTTGCCTTATTGTAAGAATATAGTATATGATACATATGATGTGCAAATTATGTGTTAATCAACTATATTATTGGTAAGACTTTTGGTCAACAGTAGGCTACTAGTTAAATTTTAGGGGTAAATCAAAAGTTATATGCAGATTTTCAACTGCGCATGGTTTGGTGTTCCTGAACCCTGTGTTGTTTGAGGGTCAACTGTATTTATAATTAACATATATTATATATTATATACATTAATATAATTGAAATAATATATTTTTAAATTGTCTCTGATTAGAGTGGGTTACTTCTGGGAAGAATTTCCCAATAGATAAATTCTTCTATGAATTGTTATGACTCTGGGTAGAATAATATTTCTTTCCTTTTTTTTTTTTTAAAGATTTTATTTATTTATTTGACAGAGAGAGAGATCACAAGTGGGCAGAGAGGCAGGCAGAGAGGGGGGGGAAGCAGGCTCCCTGCTGAGCAGAGAGCCCGATGCGAGGCTTGATCTCAGGACACTGAGATCATGACCTGAGCCTAAGGCAGAGGCTTTAACCCACTGAGCCACCCAGGCGCTCCTAGAATAATATTTCTGATGCACAGTGTACAGTGATGGGATGTTTATTTCTCTGGGGAGATGGTGGTCTATGAGCCCCTCTATACTGATTATATGGAAATTATCCAAGATAACATGGGGACAATAGACAGCTTGTAAGTACTAACAAAGGCCATTGTGCTGAAGAAGTTTTTGGTCTGAAGCCAGAAACCAGATTTAGACTGACATACACACACTCTTTTTTAAATAGAACGGTTTGAATAATAATAGCTAATGCTTACATAGGGCTTCATATATGCCAGACATCATTTTTTTAAATTTTGTTTATTTGCTTTTATTATTTTTAGAGAGGACAGGAGAGAGGCATGTGGGGTTGGGGCAGAGGGAGAGAGAAAATCCCAAGCAGGCTCCATGCCCAGTGTGGAGCCCCACATGGGGCTTGACCTCACCACTCTGAGATCATGACCTGAATCAAAATCAAGAGTCAGATGCTTAACCTACTAAGCCACATAGGCTCCCCTGCCAGACATCATTTTATAGGCTTCACATGTATTTATTCATTTCCCCTTCTTGACAAACACATGGAGGTGGAGACTACTACTATCACCAATTTACGGATAAAGATACTGAGACACTGACCTATTTTTTAAATCCTTTCAATAAACCATAATCAACTGACCTTGCTTTAAACTTATGCCTGTCTCTAGTCCTTAGTCCTCTGGGTACCACGTTTGGTATTGCTATTCTTTCAAGACTGGAATCTTGCCTCTCTCATCCAACTTATTCCCAGGGTTAACATTCTTTCATAAACCTCAAACCTGAGGGCTGCCACCAGAACCTTTAATACCTTTATTTTTTTTTTTAACGGTCTAGAGATCTTTTTTTTAAACACCTAGTATGCCATAAGGAATGGGTTCTAGAAGTTCAGACTCCTTTCCAATGATTTTCACAAAGTGTGCTTCTCTGGTGGAGCAGGCTGGCATTTCAGTTTGTTGGGGCTCAGGGCAGGCTGTGTGCCAAGATGTGCCACAGTGCCATATTGATTATTCTGAACCGAAGTTACTTAAGAAACAGCTAGTGCTAGAGGAACACTCTGACCTTCCTTTGTCTCCAGAGCAGGAAATAAGTCTTTCATGTGAAAGGTAGCTTCCCTATACCAGGAAGTATAGAGACATCCTTACAATCAGAGATTCGAAATTGAGGGCCAAGAAGACTATGTAAACAAACTCTGCGTAGATTCTCCACTAATTAATATCCAAACCTAAGTTTGTCTTATCAATTTTTCAGAATTTTATTGTTTCTTTGTCTATAAAGTATAAAAGCTGCCTGCCTTCGTTACTTCTTAGGTCCCATGTCTATGAATCTCCATACATATGAATTAAATTTATTTTTTTTCTCCTGTTTATAGATCTTATGTCAATTTAATTATTACACAAGCCAGAAGAATCAAGCAGGCTAGGGATAAAATTTTTCTCCTCCCCAACAGATTGAGCCCAAGTACTTTTCTCTTTGGTTTCCTTCTTTTTCTGATCACTTCCCTTCACATATTTCAGGACCTTATCTTGTCTCTTAAAGTGCTTAATATGCTCAATATATACATTAATTCTCTTGGTAAGAATCTTGCCCTTAACTTGTTTGTTTATAGCAATGCCAGCAGCATGCTGGGTAATATTGTAGACTCTTCCAGTTTTGCCATGGGAACATGCCCCTTTTTGAGCAATGCCATTGATTTAGTGACATAGATCCAAATCTAGAAGAAGGGTGATACTGTAGACATAAGGGAATAGCATGGCTCAAAAAGGAACAAATCCATGTTTTCTAAAAGGCCTAGAGAACATATAGTGGGTGCCTCTCTTCTTTCCTTTTGTGTTAGTCATTTTGGTGAACTATTGGAATACGGCAGTTCTGGTTAAAAAAGAAAAAGAAAAAGAAAAAAACCTCTTAATATTTTGAGCAACCCTGGCTAAGAGGCGAATTGGGACAGAAAAAAATAATGGGACAATGAGTGAGAGGCTACATGAAGATAAATTGTTCTAAAATAAGTGTCTTTTGGGAAATTCCCTTTACAAGAGAACTGGAATTGCCATTAGGGCAGGTGTAGAAGGTTGAAGGTCTGCAGGTATGATTCCATAGCGAATGCTTGGAGGTGGCGCCAACATCAGAGTCTGGAGGAAGGGTAATATGGTGGTAAATATGAGGGTCAGACAGAGGAACATCCTGGTACTGCTGTTTCTGTTCTGGGGAAGCCCATTTGGATGTAAGGAGCAGAGGATCATTCAAGCTTCCTTGAGAAAAGGGGGATTGAGGCAAAATTTCTCTGAAATCCTATAGTAGAGCCTTAACTGGAGCTGGAGAGTGGTCCAGATTCAAAGTAATCTCAGGACCTCCACAGTTTAAAGGGGAAGGTGGTATATCAGTCGTGTGCTGGTAAATGTTTAATAACTTGATTTCAAACAAACAGACAGACAGATGGACAAAAAGGTGCTGATTTATAGCATTTACCAATTTCTGTGGTGTAAATACTACTATCATGGCCAATTTCAACCAACATAATATCACTGAACTTGAAGTTGGGAAGAAATATATGCAACTCTATTTCTCTAGTCAATTTAAGTCTATCCTAACACATCAAATGTCAACTTCGATTTTTTCCTGAACTTTCCGAGTTTTTAAGGTAGTTTATTATTGTTTTATAATCAGAAAAAGTAACAAAAGTTATTTTAAAAAAAGAAATAGAAACATATGGGATATAGACTGGTATATTATGGATAAACTTCTCTGTTTTGCCATTTGTTGAAGGTCAGTCTTAACTTTTGCCATTGGCCCCCGGGTCTACCTAAGGGCTTGCAGCAGGTTTGGTTGAGCTCTCTTCCAAATTTTCACTCCCTATTTTGTGGACATTTTTTCAGAGAGAGGTTGCTCAGAACTGCCTGCAAGGGGTTTTGGGAACCACCTGGACTTCCTTAAGTTCAGATCTGCAGAGGACATTCCACAGTGTTGCTCAGGGACCTGGCTAGGTGGCTCTGAATAGAGTTTGGGAAAACTATGACCAATACATGACACATCTTTCATTATGTTGACTAAAAACTGAAAAGTTATGCTCTGGAAAGTGTTTGCTGTATGTGGCATTTGTAAGAGAAAATAAAACCTTGACAGATCTTTTAAAAAAAAAATCACTTCCAGATTTAAATGATGAAATAGTTGGCTTTAGACTTGG
Organism: Potos flavus; assembly: GCA_028534135.1. Taxonomy (NCBI): domain Eukaryota; kingdom Metazoa; phylum Chordata; class Mammalia; order Carnivora; family Procyonidae; genus Potos; species Potos flavus. The sequence continues at coordinate 118,802,834 of CM052898.1, read as the reverse complement.
CCCTGTACTCAGATTTTGGTTTTTGGGTCCCCACTTAGATCAGCCTTATGCTCCTTCTCATGCAACTTCCCAACTTCCTGTTTCTGACTCTGGCAGGCCCCCAGCTCATTGTTCTTTGTGAAAGCATTTATCTTTTGTTATTATTAAGCTGGGATGAAGTTGTCAGGAGGACTTGGCCTCAGAGGCCCAGGGCTAACGTGTGATGGGCACGAGTCTAGGACACTTGGGCAACTTTGAATCAGGCAAGGAAGAGAGACCAGGCCACAGTGTCTGCAGGATGGGAGTGGGGGAGGCTGGGGTGCTCCACCCATGAGCGGATACACAGGTCAACCTGATTTGAGGTAGAAGTTGCAGGTTCTCTGTCCTCTGGATCCTCAACTATTAACTGGAACCAGAAGATGATTACAGGAAAGAAGGTAAGGCTACTCTTATTTGACGCATGGGTGGATATTCCAGTTACCTCCCACTTACAAGTAAGATATATACAAAGTCTTGATCATCCTACTTGAGCCTGGGGTGGATAAAGCACTGGCTCAGGAGCTACAAGTCCTGAATTCTTGCCTCATTTCCACGACTAACTAGCTGTGTGACTTTGGGGAAGTCACTTAATTGTCTGGGTTTATTTCATGATCTATAAAGTACTTATTTGAAGTGGTCGTAAGCCATCCTGGAAAGACTCAGAGGATTTGAGAATTGTTCATATTGGGCTCCAAGTGGCCTGCCTGTAACTCTTTGTTGTTGGCTCTTGTTTGATTCAGTGGAGTCATCCTCTAGCTTCTTCCACCTGATGGCCTTCCAAATCCCGTATCAGAGTCCTGCTTTTCCCCTTTGTTAAACACCAGCAGAGCCTCTGACATTCACATATGATAATGGTTCTCAAAGAATGGACCTGGAATCAGGACCAGCAGCATCTGCATCACCTGAAGCCTGTTAGAAATGCAAATTCTCAGACATCGCTCTAGACCCACCAAATTAGAAAGTCTGGGGTTGGGGCCCAGGTTACACTGATGCCTGCTCCAGTTTCAGCATCACTGCCAGAGGGTCCAAATCCCCTTACTGGCCTGGTCTCTCTCTCTCTCTTTTTTTTTTTTTTTAAGGAAGTAGTTGAATGTTTTATTATTAAACTATTTTTCTTCTTGCAAGGCTGTTGCTTCATTGTATAAAAATAGCACCAGCAAGCACAATATATTGCAAAATTAAGATAATATTGCTCTTTATCTGATGCTATGCAACTAACAAACCTTTCTCCACTGCCAGTTATTTCCAAAGGAAAGATCATTTAAGTATTTTGACCCTAATCCAGGGATAGATGTAAACAAGTTATAATATACCTAAGGTTTAAGATTACAATGTTATTCTTGAATTACATAATTTTTATAACTAGTTCTTAACCACACATAATTTCAGGATTTTGACTATTACAACTGGAGCCTTGCCTAAAAATCATAGGGTGTTGCAAAAAAGATGCATATTATGTTTATCTGCAATCATTAGAAAGTCAAGGGATGTTTTCTTCTATGAACATTGTTGCAAGTAGTTTCTTTTTCTATTGGCATTGCTAGAAGTTGCAATTTTTAAATCCTCTATGCACCACTAATTTAAGACCACTGTGCTAGATTAAGTTGTTTATTTAAGGGTTCCATTTTCACTCAATAGATTTTATGTATTTCTCATATGCTGCTTCACTCATTAATTCATCCAGTTCTGAAGGATAACTCAGTGTATCTTGATCAGCCAACCATCTTCATAACGAGATTTGTTGACAAGTCCTAGATTTTCTACAAGAGCTTCATTAATTTCAATTACTTCTCCTGATAGAGAATAGAGTTCACTAGCAGCTTTCACACTTTCCAAACACCAAACTCATCTTGCTTGTCCAATTTTGTCCCAACTTCAGGCAGACTACAGTAAACAACATCTCCCAAAGCTTCCTGTACAAAATTGCCGATTCCCACTGTTTCAATACCATTTTCTGTTGCTATCCATTCATGTTTGTCTGGGAGTTAATGCACGGAGAGCTGAGCGGAGGACGCGTGCAGCATCAGGCCAGCAGCACGTGCCCTCAGCCCCGTGTCTTACTACTGTACCCCATTTTCCAACCCTACCCTGCTCACATGCCTTGCCTTCCAGTGGTACCTAATGGTTTGTGGTTCTCCAAATACTCCTTGTTTTTTTACACCTTTGGTGTGTTCATTCCTCCTTTTTCCTGGAAAGCCTTTACCCTCTCCCTTTTCTCTCATAAATTCTTCTTGTCCTCCCGGGTGAGCTCACACATTACCTAGGCCATGCGGGAAATCCTCCTAAGAAAGCCACTGGCTACCAAGGCAGACCTCTTCTTCCAGTTTTTGATTATTCTTTCATCCCACCATGAAATCCGTCTATCCACCCCTTATTTCTTGACTGAAGCATATGTAACTGGGCTTGTGCCAGGTTCTGGGATATAAGATGACTAGAGCTCACAGCTTATTGGGGGAGACAGACGAGTCGCCAGGCAATGACAATACAGTGCTTCAGTGCACCCATAGGAGCAAGAGCAGAGAGCAGTGTGTACACACGCAAGGCTTGCAATACATGTAGGTATACTGGAGAAGCTTTTTGAAGGCAGGAAGGACGTTTATCCTGAAGGGGAAGTTTTGCAAGCAGCAGGAAAGATGAAGTCTGGGTCTCCTTTGGTAGAATTTAGACCCTTGAAGCACTTTGTTCATTCTGCTGGTTCTACCCTCCCACACCTGTTGCCACTCATCCTGGAGAAATCAAGTTAAAATGAACTACATGTTGGGGTACCTGGGTGGCTCAGTCGGTTAAGCTTCCAACTTTTTTTTTTTTTTAAGATTTTATTTATTTATTTGAGAGAGAGAAAGAGAGAGAGAATCTGAAGCAGATTCTGCACCGAGCTCAGAGCCCCACTTGGGTCTTGATCCGACCGTGGGGAGTTCATGACCTGATCCAAAACCAAGAGTCAGACGTTCAACCAACTGAGCCATCCAGGCACCCCTAAGTTTCTAACTTTTGATTTTGGCTCAGGTCATGATCCTAAGGTTGTAAGATGGAGCCCCGTGTCAGGCTCTGCGCTGAGTGTGGAGGCTCTTTAAGATTCTCTCTCTTCCTCTCCCTCAGCCCCTCCCCTCCCCACTCCTAAATAAATAAATAAAATGAACTGCATGTTAAATGCATATGTGTGTATGTATTTCAGGTTTTTTTTTCTGACAGGAAATACAGTTTCTCTGACTCAGAAAAAAGATCATTTATTATGCACAGACCATCTTCTTACCAGTTCCCTGCATCCCTGTCTCTATAGATAATGCGATGAAAGCCTGATGTTACTGTGAGTGTACAGTGAGGTTGCATCATAAGAGATGAATGCTGAAATTATGAGACTCAGAACTTATATAGGGGAGCTGGCACGTGGGTCTGTTTCCTCTGGATCTTCCTCCTCCTGAGGGAGAAATCTTTATTCTGGAATGTAAACAAATCCTTTCCGGGGAGGGGTGGCAGCCTTTACTTTTCCTTTCCTACCCTGGAATATAAGCAAATGGCATCAGAGGCTTCCCTCCCTTAGAGGGTGAATGAGTTACTCTTGTGGGCAACTAGAGCTCAATCCTCTGAGAGTCTTCTGCTAGGGTAGAACACACTTCAGCATTCCCACCGAGAGACAGGAAGCTAGCATTTTTATCTACTAACTACTGGCTCTCAGTTGCAGGTCACTCTTAAGGCACTTCTGGTGAGACCACATGCTCTTATAGCTGGAGAATGCTCTCAGGCTGAGTGATGCTTTTGGTGTGCTTATAGGAACCATCTGTGGGTGACCTCCAGGGTGGACTGAGGGGATATGGTTATGATACCAATTATGTGATCTTATCTGTCTTCATGTCTCTAAAATGGAGATCATAATACATAACAGCACTGAATTGGTGGGAAGATTAAGTGCATCAGAATTCATAAAGTGCCTCTCACGTTTCCTGAAAAATAGTCGATACTCAATAAATGATAGCTTTGGTAGTAATAAGTAAACATGAAGTACCAGTGACTCTTCTTTTGTAGCTGACTTAAGACTTGTTTCTATTACTATAGGTTGTGTTAGAGAAAACAGTTGACTAGGGTCAGAAGGGGCAACCTGTGATTTTAGGAATGGAGATTTCCCTTAAGTGAAGCTACCCATTTGCATGGGGACAGAATCTATTCCTTTCAAGCATTATAAAGCCAACTAGTCTTGTATAAGGTATAATTAGATTGTTTTCTCAGTATTAAAGCTTTTGCCAGTGGCTTGTACATTTTGTTGCTTGGTAGGGAAAATAAAACTTCCACAGAACAGAGTTATTTTGCTTATAGCTATAAAGAATATTTATCAGTTCATACTAAATCTCAGAGCATGTCCGGGTTGACATGGATGCCCAAACTGGTTGTGTTTTTTTCCTTTGTACTAAATCTAATTGTAGATATTATCACACCTACGGTACAAGTCTGTGCGTGCATCCCTACTTGGAAGATGTAAGGGTGAGAGGGAGGTAGCAGTTATCTGTTTATGTCAAGGGAATGGAACAGGTGGGCTTGGAGGTATACGAAAAATAATAAGGGAACTTGGTGAACAGGATCTATCGTGAATGGAGAATTGAGTTTTACTCTTCTTTTTTTTTTTTTTTTAAGATTTTTTATTTATTTATTTGACAGAGAGAGAGAGAGATCACAAGTAGGCAGAGAGGCAGGCAGAGAGAGAGGGGGAAGCAGGCTCCCTGCTGAGCAGAGAGCCCGATACAGGGCTCAATCCCAGGACCCTGAGACCATGACCTGGGCCGAAGGCAGAGGCTTTAACCCACTGAGCCACCCAGGCACCCCCTTATTTTGTTCTAATAGGAGGGTGGAGTAGAGCTGAATATGGTCAGTGTTGTTTACACTTTGAGAGGTTCTGGGTGACAAGACGCCATGACAGGGATTGGGGCATGTGTTATCCCCAATTCTACCAGAGGTGGTGGTTAGAGCCATGGAGGTGGAAGTGCTGAGCTCCTCCCAGTCGAGGCCTTCAGGAAGTATCAGCGTTGTGCATGTTCCATGTGGTGGTCTCAGGAGGCTAACTGCACACCAGCCCTTGCCCCTCCTCTGTGCTAACATTTGGCTATTAGTACCTTTTTCTTGGGGAAAGTGGACTCAAGCCAGTAGATGAATCATGTTTTGTGCAAGGCAATCATGTTATTCCATTTGTGTTTCCTGGAGCTTGGTCTGAGGTGGTCAAGTGACTTAGGAGAAGTTTGATGGGGATTTTAGGAAATATCTTCTTTCTGGTAAAAAGAGATGAAGGAGAGAAGGCCTGTACTTATTCCTGCTTTTGGATTGATTGGTACTGTGGCAGCTATTATGTGATCATGAGGGGGCATCTCCATCACATGGAGAGTATGACAGAATGGGAAAATGGAAAAATTCTGTGTCCTTGATGACACAGAAGGATGAGTGTCTGGATTAGTCTGGGACTCCATACCTCTGGCTTCTTATAATGTGAGACTTCTATTGTTTAAATCACTTCTGATGGGCTGTTCTGTTCTTGAGGCCAAAACATCTTGATTAACAGAGCTCTGGATACAGCACAAGTCTGGCGGAGGGGAGATATCAAAGACGCTGACATTAGGAGTAAGCATCCATGGAAGAGAAGAGCTGAGGCAGAACTGGGACCACTGGAGAGGACTCAGTCACCACTGACCAGGACAGAGAAAGGACGGGGACTCCTTGCTGATCAGGAGAACAGCCAGTGCTCTCCACTGCTAGATGGTGCGTGAGAGCAGGAGCGAGACGGCAGAGGCCACTTTGGTGAGGTGCCGCGGACTGGAGCGGGCAAGCCCTGTGGTTCTCTCTGAGAGATGCAGGAGTCCGAACCAACATGAAATTATAGCTCTCGTAGCCTGATGGTGGTGGAGGAAACAGGGGCTTTGGAGCCAAACAGATGTGGGTCTCACCACTTGCTTGAGCAGAGTGTTGTTTACACTTTGAGAGGTTCTGGGTGACAAGATGCCATGTTTCCTTCTCTGTAAAATGAAGAAAATCACATCTGCCCCATTGATTCTTATAAGGATTAAAATACATTAAAATAAGTTAACTTCTCTAACCTGTAATACGGTGGGAGTTTATGAAAAGATAGTTATTATTATTTAACAGACACCTGCAGAGGTAATGAAGATACTTCACAGTGTACCACTAGATACATGACCACTAGATGCTGAGTGAGATCAGGCCAATTTGAGTTGAGACTTGTTAGGGTAATCTGGTGTTGACCTACCCTGATTAGTCTACTAAGAGAGAAGTTTCTGGGGTGGAGTTTCTGGAGACCATTTCTGCTCTGTCCCCAGAGACCTATCTGAAACAATAGACTTTCTTGGGGGGGAAAACATTAATATTTGCCATGACATTGTTTTCCCCTGAGCAGCGGAGGAAGACAAAGGCAGAAGATGCGTAGTGTTGCTATAAACAAGAATGTCAATGGGTTTTACAAAGTTCCCAAGGGACTGGGTGGGAGCTTATCATGGGGTCTCAGACTACTGAGGAGAGGGAGGGGGAAGATCATAGAATGTTCCCTGCCCATCCTATCATTGACAACCTCGGTTATAAAACACCAGAGGTACAAATGTAATAACCAGAATCAGAGGCTTCCTGCTCACGGATATGAGGGAGAGATGGACCAAAATAACCTCATAGCACTAAGAGCAGACTCTGAAAAGCCATCCCTTCTCTCCTGGAGCCCCTTTCTACACACCCCTTCTAAGTAATTTCTAACCTTTTGTTGACTCACAGAAAGAAGAGGAATAGAAGTTACTGGCGTTTGTAGTAACAGGATGAGAAAGTACGAGACTTCCTGTTGTATGTGTGTGACAGCTGTTGATAAGTGGAGAGCTCTACACAGGAAATCCGCTCAGCTTCTGCAATGTGACCTGCCTGAAGCTTGGGCGCTCCTTCAGTCTGGATGTTGATGGCAGGACAAAGGGGCGGCTGGACCATGGGCGACGTGGTAGAGAAGAGTTTGGAAGGGCCCCTGGCACCTTCTACAGATGAGCCCTCCCAGAAAAGGGGAGACCTGGTAGAATTCTTAAATGGGGATAAGGTAAAATTCGATGACACAGGACTCTCCTTAATTCTGCAGAATGGCCTGGACACCCTCCGTGTGGAAAATGCTCTGACCGATGTCATCTTGTGTGTGGACATTCAGGAATTCTCCTGCCACCGCGTGGTGCTTGCTGCGGCCAGCAACTATTTCAGGTCAGCATGCCTAGGATTACAGTCAGATTGAGTGAGGGTTGTAAGGAAAATCGGTATCGATGTGAGAGCCCAATCTAACTAGGGGGCCGTTGTTGCATGTACGGTTTGTATATCTATTTAGATTTGTGTGTCTATTTCAGATACAAGAAAGGAAGTTATTAAACCTTAGATTTTAGGGTCGGAGGCATATTAAAGGAAGATTGGTATCATTTAAAAGCAATGTTTATGTATTGTGGTGAATATTCTGTGTATGTGTCTTTGTTCCAGAGGATGGAAAATTACTAAAGTCATGGGGACTTTTTTCCCCCTTGGTCTGATTAGTGTGTTGGAAACATGATGTTGTCTTTGTTCACCAGTAGAGGTAGAGAAAAGGTTGTGGCCCCTCAGTTGGAGTTATCAAATGACATGCTGAAAATTAAGGACTTCTGGTTGTGCACAGGGGATGGATTGGAAAAGAAAGCATGACAAAGGTGCTTTTGCAGTGAGGGGCTCCCAGTTATAACATACTCTGAGACCTGGGCTCCATCCTGTCCTGCCCTTCCTGACATTGGGACTCGAGGCAAGTCATTGCATGCTCTGGAGTTTCTGTTTTGTCATCTGTCAGCTGGGGACAATGATTACCTTTCTGGATTGTTGTGATAACTAAATATGAGAGGGAAAAGGCTCTTACACAGTGCCTAGGATATAGTAGATGCTCAGTATATCTTTGTTGAAATTCTTCACCTCATTCTGTTTGGTTCAGCTTAGAACCATTTAATGAGTGTTTACAACAAGCAAATGCCTGGGACAGGAATGTGGGAGAATCGGGAATGCAGTGAATAGGGCTGGATCCAGAGTTCTCCAGATCACCGTAGATGTGGTGGGAACTAGTCTCCAAGGGAAATGAGGATGAAGAAGGTATTTGCAGAACTTAAAAAAGAAATGCCTTTATAATTCTTTTAAATGAGATTCTTCTTAACTCTTCGTTCTGGCTGAGGAAATAAAAAAGTATTTACCTATGTAAATATCATGAAAAGTATTTTATTTTATTTTTTCATTTTTCTGAAATGCTTAGAAATTTTCCCCTGGAATTCAAAGAGCAGGGCCAATGGACTGTTGTGGAATTGATTAGGTCCCATATGTAGACAAGGCAAGGGGACACCTGGATTGGTGGGAAGTAGTGCCTGCTATGTGCCAGACAGACACAGTTATCTGATTTTATTTTTGCAGCAGTGCGGTGAAGGTGGCTGATGTTCCCTTTTACAGATGAGGAAATGGAAACCCAGCTTTACATATGTAATCATTGTTAGAGCAGGGAATGGGCGCATTGTAGAAATCCTTGTTTTTACTGCAATACAAATTGCCTCTAAATTTGGGGCTTCATTCCACAGGAAGTATATAAAAGGTAACGGGTAGGCACAGTACAAAGATGGGTTGACAAAGATAAACGTATTACTTACCCACCAGTTTCGAGCATGACTTTCACATTGATCACAACCACTTTCAGAAGTGAACGAAAGTCAACTTGGCTCAATGTCCTGAGTACCCATTTTTAGGTGTATTCATTCTGTTTTGAATCACTGGAAAATGGCTGTCACACAAAGGTATACCCTATTAACAATTTTGTTAGTGGCTTGGCACAGGACCACTGGCTGTATGCTCTCTAGTACATCACTGGTTCCTCTGGTCCTTTTGAAGGTGTTTGGGCCCAGGTCCTTCCCACCGCGCTGATGTGGGATCCTTAGGGAAAGTGTCTACCAGCCCTCAGAGGAGGTGGTGCCATGAGATGCTGGAGACTCCCACACGGTGTGCATGTTGGCCTGGAGATGAAGAGTCTCTTCCAAAACTGCCTGGTCGTGGAGGGAAATTCCTTCTTTTCTTCAGAGCAGTGACTTTTGATTCTTATCTTGGTATTTGCAAGATGACTTTTCTCGTATAATGAACAGAGTCCTAGAGACAGGATTCTTTCTTCTCGTACTACTATTAATAATGACGTCTCATTGAGCACTTACTTTGAGCAGAGCTCTGTGCCACCAGTGTCACACACACTGTCCCGCAGCAACCCTAGGAGGGAGGGCATTTTATCCTCACTTATAGACGAGGAACCAAACCCCCGAGTGTCTCCGTTAATAAAGTGACCAAGTGGGATTTGGCCCTAGGACTGATATGAAGTCAGACGTTGCCTCACTGCCTGTCTTGCTTTGCTTCTAAGGTTTTGAAAGGGGTTGGGAGCCAAGTTCCTTTTATGCTCACACTTCGGAAGGGCAAAGAGTTTGCTCTGTCTGAGAGGCTTCCAATACAGCCCTCTGTGCTTGGGAGGGCCTGGAAGCTGGCTGTTAAATTAAGTACATTTTTTTCCCTTTATTTGTTGAAAACATAAATATTTTCCAAGTAGTGATTGAACCATAGTGTATTTAACCAGTCCCCTGTTGGCAGACATTTGGATTGTTTCTTATCTTTTGCTATATAACAATGTTATAATGAATGACCTTATACATGTCATTTTATATGCATGCAGGACTATCTGGGGCTCTATTTCTAGAAGAGGGTTTGCTGAGTCAGGGAGAAATGCATCTGCAATTTAAGTGGATATGCCAGATTCTCCTTTATAGGAGTTCAGTTGTTTTGCATTCCCCACAGGCTTGCCAAAAGAGGATGGCTTCCAACTTTTGGATTTTTCCCAGTCTGACAGATGAAAAACAGTACTTGTTTTGTTTTAATTTGCATTTCTCTTATTTTTTTTAAAAAAGATTTATTTATTTATTTATTTGAGGGGGAGGGGCAGAGGGAGAGAGAGAGAGAGACAGAATCTCAAGAAGACTCCCTGCTGAGCACAGAGCACACATGGGGCTCAATCCCATGACCCTGAAGTCATGACTCTGAGATCACGACCTGAGCTGAAACCAAGAGTCAGACGCTTAACCAACTGAGCCACCCGGGTGCCCTGTATTTCTCTTATTTTTAATAAGCTCAAATATCTTCCCATATGCTTAAGGATTGTCTGTAGTTCTTTTTCTGCCAGCTCTCTTTTCACAACCTTTCAAATTTTCATGTATATTTTTTAAAATTAAGATTTATTTTTATCGGGCGCCTGGGTGGCTCAGTGGGTTAAAGCCTCTGCCTTCGGCTCAGGTCATGATCTCAGGGTCCTGGGATCGAGCCCCGCATCGGGTTCTCTGCTCAGCAGGGAGCCTGCTTCCCCTCTCTCTGCCTGCCTCTCTGCCTACTTGTGATCTCTCTCTGTTAAATAAATAAATAAAATCTTTAAAAAAAAAAAGATTTATTTTTATCAAAGTATTACATGCAGATAGTTAACAGAGTCAAATACTATTTAAAGGCTTATAATGACAGGGGCACCTGGGTGGCTCAGTGGGTTAGGCCTCTGCCTTTGGCTCAGGTCATGATCTCAGGGTCCTGGGATTGAGCCCCGCATCGGGCTCTCTGCTCGGCGGGGAGCCTGCTTCCCCCTCTCTCTCTGCCTACTTGTGATCTCTCTCTAAGAAATAAATAAAATCTTTAAAAAAAAAAATAAATAAATAAATAAATAAAGGCTTATAATGACAAACAAAAGTTTCTCTTCACCTCCTCTACCATTCGGTTTTTCTCATCAGAAGCTACCATTTTTGACTTTTAGCTGTTTCTTCTGGTATTATATTTATATTTCTTCAAAATATGCTTATACTACTCTTTTCTGATTTCTCAATGTTAGACATCATTTATTGATTTCCTGGTATGTCTGATAAGGACTTAGCACTTATACCTAAATCCCTTACCGTATACTTCCTTTCCCTACAATCTCTCAATATAATGTTATCACATCTTCTTTGTTAAATTCGTATTAAGAATTTACATTATGTCCATGAAAATATTGTTTCTTGTTGAGCCAAGTGGTGTGATAATGTTACACTTTGTTTCTTGTAAAGCTTTTTATCTGAAGTTAATAATTCATTCTTTTTTCTGTTTGCTTAATTTTGGAGCTTTTGCTCACAGCCTCTCACCATGATCTTTCATGTGGTCCAGTGCATCAGAGAATCTACCAGTTCCATTTCCCCCTCAGAATCTTCCTCATTGACAGCCTTTTATACATGTTCTTTGGACCTGCTGCCCAGCTATTATCTAACCTCATATATAACCCTGGTGGCTGTAAACAGGAATTTTATTAGTAACTCAGACAATGTAGTTCCCTTTGGGGGCCTATTTTAAAGTCTTGAGTGGAATGAGGAAGTTGGGAAGAGACATAGAGTTGAGGCTGAGAAAAGGGCAAAGGAGAATTTTAAAAGTAGCTCATGACATACATTAAATGTCAAACAACCAAATATCCAAATAGTCTCATGGCAAGAATATCAAGGGAAGCATGATTTAACATTCATAATAGTGTTTTTTTTTTTTAATGTTGTAAGACTACTAGTGTCTTTTATAAGACTATTAAGAGAGCTGCCATTTGTCTTATGCCTTTGGACATGTCCCCAAATCAAAGTCTTTGGAACCAGTTGTGCATCCTGCATACTGAACCACAGCTCCTAAAGGATCTCCATAGAAACCAGTGGTTCTTGCCATTTTGGGGGGGCACGGAGCAACTCACTGCAGCTTTGGCACACCCCGTAAGTGATGTTGACCCCTGAGGGCAATCATGCTGTGAGTCTCAGGGATGGCTGAGAGAAGGAGTGGTGATGAAGGGAGGGATCATCAGGTTTCTCACAGTCCTACCTCATGACTGGCCTTCCTATATGAACAAAAAAACTTGCAGACTGAGGCTGAGTCAACAGCAAGCTCCTTTGTTGCCGCTGATGCCCCAGATCTGCCTGGACCTTGGCTCTTGCCTTGTACTTCTGTACTTCAGTCTCTGGATCTGTTTCTCTGAGGCCATGATGAAGGGACTTTGACCACTGGCTACAAAAATCAAGCACAGGTCAGGAATGGGAATGGCACTGTGGGCCAATCTGTTAATATTATTATTATATATTATTATATATTAACCAATTACTGTATGACAGAAAGGGGAGGGAGAGGCTATTTTCAAACCATGTGTAGATGTTATAAGTCTTTGTTTTTGCTACATAATAGTGTAAGGTGTCTACAAAGGAGCCACCAAGCGTGGGCGATAGTATAAGTGCAAAAGAAAACAAGAACGAGTTAAGGCCCTCTGGGTCTAGATTAGAAATCTGGCTAATGGTGAGAACATTGAAGATTGCTGTTGCTGCAGTGGTGATCTCAAGCAAACTGGAAGAAGTACTGATTGCACTTCTAGCATCAGTTCCTGCATTTTATGCTTTTAATATTGTTCATTTGGCAGAACCAATGTGGTGGTTAATATTTAAGTACTTTAGGTCTATAATTTCTTATCTGCAATTCTAAAATCTGCAAAGTGCCGATAATTGAAGAGCTTTTCACAACTTATTTGGTGGACAAATCTGTGTCTTGGACTGCATTTGTCTGATGGAGATATCTATCCCGAACTGAGGGGAGGCTACTTAGAGTCTGTTTATTCCAGTTAGGGCCACTATTCATATATTTGCTGCTGGAGTACTCATGCATTGGATTAAGGAGTGCTAGAGGTGCTATATAATACACAAGATACAGCAATATCCAAACAATTCTGAATGCCAGAACTCATCTGACTGCAAGATTTTGGGATAATGGATTATGGGACTTTCTGATAAAATTTGTTTCATTTGGTGTTATTCTTCTACTTTGTTTCATTGGAATATTTTACATACTTGTAAACATAGTGTACATACAGTTTTGCATTTTTTTCATTATAATCCTTCACCCACAGTTTTCATAACTCCTATTTATTTATTTTGCTACAATTTTTAATAGATGCTTAATATGAAAATCATTCTCTCATTGTGAATGTAGGCTACTTCTAACATTTTGTTTTCATAAATAATGTGGTAATAAGCATCTTTGTAGTAAGTATTTTTTGCAGTTTGGAACCTGGAAAGGCCAACATTTTTTGAGTCCTTTCTGCATGCCAGGAACTTTGCTGGATTCTCTTTCATTTCGTTTAATCTTCACAATATCAACAATTAGGTAACAACAAGTAGATAACATTGTCTCCGTTATACCCTCCAAGGAACTCCCTTTGATAGGAAGCGTGCTTCCCCATTGAGATCCAAACTGAAAACAGATCTTTCCATTGGGCAGAAATGTGGCTGTTGGGACATTTCCTGTGTAAGACCATTAACTCCCTTTCCCCACCATGCACCAGTATGATCTATATAAGCTGAAAATGAGGAGAAAATGTAAAAATTGTTGCCTCTATGTGCATGTACCTCCCACCCCCTCCCCCCACAGGCAGGATACTATGGGAACATTCAAGCCAATTTTTGTCGGGGGGCTGGGATAGCAGACCCCATATCAGCAAAGACTCAGCATGCCTGGGTCAGCATGACCCAGATCAAAAGATTAAATAAGAAATAAAGAAGTGGGTCAGGATGCAAGGTGAAGAGACAGTATGCTTTGAAAGTATAGGGTCTCAAGAACCTATAGGACATCATTGGGGCAGGAACAAATAACTTCTTGGTATAATGGAAAGAATAGCATCTTAAAATCTTGTCACCATTTGAGTCTATACCTTCCACTTATTGGCTGTGTAAATCTTGGAGGAATTGTTTGGCCTTTCTGATGTTCAGTGCCATTCATTATACAATACAGTGAAGCTAATGATTTATGTTTATCCCAGTAAGTTTGTGAAATATACATAATAAAATAGATTCATTTATGAATTTATTTGCCTAAACATTTTGTGCAGGATAATGACTCAGATTTCTTCATTCTAAGGAAAAGAAATCAACTGTATTTATGTAGGTAACTCACAGAGTCCCCCAGAAGGCCAAACTCAGAAAACAGACAGGGGCCAGGGAGGCCAGGCAGTAGCCAGGACCACAACCCAAAGCCACCCAGAACCATGTGGGGAGGACTTCCTCACTGCTGCAGGATCCTGGAGGCCAAGGCTAGCTCAGTTCTGACCGTGGGCACTGTTGTCTTTGCAGTTCCTGGAAACCGGAGGCTGCTGCTTCTTCTACTACCTCCACCTGAACGGGCTCTCCTCTGTCCCTGCTTCTTTGCATGGACAGCTCCCAGTTCCTAGCCTGGAGTTAGTTAATCTGATTGGTCCAGGCTGAGTTACACATGCCAATGCCTTAGCTGTGACAGAGGCTGGGAAAGTGTGCCTTGGGCCTTTACAGCTTCCAGATCAGGAAGTGCCTTCTGCCACACACTACATCTCATTCCGAGGGAGAATTTGCCATACCTACAAAGGGCTTCAGATGCTGGGCGACCAAAAACTGGCAAGAGTCTATTACATACAGCTACTATGTGCCAGACCTGCATTAGGTGCAGAAGAAGGGTTAAGGCGTCGTGAAAAATATACAAATGTTAGAGGATTCCATGACTCTTGTCTCATATGCATCAGAGATAAGGATCCTGAGATCTTACAGGCAAGAGGACAATTCTTTTGCACTTTCAGTTGTTTTCTCCCTTCAAATCTTGAGTAGTCCCCAGTATACCTGCAAGAGTGTGTGGTGTACAGGCATCGTCCATCATTCATGGTCTAGAAACTGGCTGAAGGTGAGCTATGAGAGAGTCTTTGACACTATTGCAATGGCTGGCATTCAGCAGACAACTTGTAAATATTTGATGTCAGTACAAACTTGTTATTCCTCCTGCAGTTTCAGTCACTGATTAGGTAGCATCCTGGTCAGAGCAGGAAGTTCTCACAGAGTTGGAAGGCTGTTGCACAACTTTACGAAAGGGAAGGAAGATCAACTGTGGTCACCATAGGAAAAATTGGAAGGAGCAGTTAAAAAATCCAAAATGCTTCAGAATGTTGTGGATTCAATAGGTTACTCACATGACTATTAGGACACAAATGTGCTAGGACTACATAGTGACTCCTGCAGATCTTTTTTTAGGATTGGAAGATATTGGGCTGAAGTTACTGCCCAAGGTAGAAGTACAATTGGGTCCTTTGAATTTTTAAAAAAATTTTATTCATTTATTTGACAGAGAGAGAGCACAAGCAGGGAGAACAGCAGGCAGAGGGAGAGGGAGAAGCAGACTTCTTGCTGAGCAGGGAGCCCTATGTGGGACTCAATCCCAGGACCCTCAGATCATGACCTGAGCTAAAGGCAGATGCTTAACCGACTGAGCCACCCAGGTGCCCGGGTCCTTTGAATTTTTAATGAAATATCATTTCTGGGGGTGCCTGGTTGAGTATCCAACTCTTGATCTCAGCTCAGGTTTTGATCTCATGGTGGTGAGTTCAAGCCCCGTGTTGGGCTCTGCACTGAGTGTGGAGCCTACTTAAAAACAAAAATAAAAATTCCTTTCTGTCATCTCCACCCCTGGTGCCTAGGGCATGTGGTTCATCCTGTAGTCAAGACCAGAAAATCCATTCTTCTCCTGTTTTGAATAATGTTCCATGGAGCTCTCAAATAGAACAACAGAGAAATACTTTCATCATTCACATCTCAAGTTCTGAGCTTTACCCCTATGTTATATACACAGATAATGTAACTGTCCATTTATGAAAATGCCTTTGTAGAGTAGATTCTAATATGATAAACACCAAACAGTCCATGAGAAGAGCTGCCCTTATGCAGAACATCTATAGTTTTGGTAAAACTGCCTTAGAGCTCACCATCCATCACATTGCTCAGTGCTCCTATATTAGTCAGCATTCTTTTGGTTGCCAGAGATAGAAACAGGTCAAATCAGCGAGGGCAAAAGAGGAAGGTATTTGGCCACATAGCCAATTCATAGGAAGGGCTGGGATGTAGCAGAGCCTGGGAAGAAGAGGAACCAGGGCCTTGAATACAGTCAGAGTATTTCTTCCCACCCTCCTTTGGCTTCTTTCTCAGGTGGGATTTCCCAGATGGACTTCTGCCACATGGTTGGGGGTTTGCTTGTTGGCAGCTCTGAGACTCACTTCTCTTTGGTTGGTTCCAGAGAGAAACTGAGGGGCTAGCTTCAGTTTGAAAAACCCCCAGGAAAGACTCTAATTGGCCCAGCTCCATTCAATTACCCAATCCTAGACCAATCACTATGTCAGGGAGGTGGGGCACAATGATCTGCCCAGTTTAGTTTAGGAGTCCAATGTTGGCCAAAGAGGGTGTGGTGGGGGAATGAAGGAGGGGAGATTGGTAAAAAGGTAGAGAGCTTCTATTTGAGCCACATGATTTGGGTGGGACTTGGGAGAGCATTTCCCAGAAGCGGAAGGTACTGGACAAAAGGAAAAGTAAATGTACATTAAAGACAGATAATAAATCCTGGTTTACTTTCTTTTATTAGCTAACTTATTATACTTCTGTCTTTCCTCTGGCTGTCAGGAGGCTCAGTGCATGAGCTTTCCTTAGCCTAGGTTTCAGTGATATATTCTCCTCCTACTTTAATTACTTAGATCTTATCTTCTTACTTTTTGTTGTTACTGGTTTATATTTTATAATACCTCTGAGGCTTTAGTATGAGACACTTTAGGTTCTTTTGCAGAGGCCTTTTTTTTTTTTTTTTTTTAAAGTGAGCTCTAGGCCCAACGTGGGGTTTGAACTTACGACCCTGAGATCAAGAGTTGCATGCCCTACCAACAGCCAGCCAGATGCCCCTAGAGAGGCCATTTTTGTATAAAGCTAAGTCTCCCTTGCTATGAAAAAATATCATTTAGGCAACCTACATGTCCTCTGCAAGCTATAAGAGTAGACATTCTTCTATTACATCTAACTTTTGTGGAAAGCTTTAAGGCCACAGTAATTATAGGAGTGTTAATACTGCTATGACTTTAAAACATAATCAAACCAAAAGTTGCATCATAGCCCTTTCTGAGGAGACACTCAGATCTATAAATTTACCCGCCAGCAGGTTTGCATATGATGTATCAGGTCCAGGGTCAAGTAAGAACTCACACTGACGTTCACGGGGCACATGGGTGGCTCAGTCAGTTAAGTGTCTGCCTTCTGCTCGGGTCTGACCCCAAGGGCCTGGGATCGAGCGCCGCATTGGGCTCCCTGCTCTGCAGGGAGTCTGCTTCTCCTTCTCCCTCTGCCTGCCGCTCCCCTTGCTTTTGTTCTCTCTCTCTCTCTGTCAAATAAATAAAAAAAGTCTTAAAAAAAAAAAGAATTCACTGACATTCGAGAGATCGTGTGTCATGTAGAGTAAGCTCAGGCTTGTCAGGGGTAAATATCAAGGGCATTTTGGTGTTAGGGGAATTAGGGGAGGGGCAGATGCCCCAGTGAATAATTCTTGAAAGGTGGGGTTAGGGATCACAGCACTCTCGGTTGATTGAATGAATACGTGAATGGATAGATGAATGGAATTTCACTAAACCCACTCGCTACCAGACATTGAATTTACAAAGATTAATGAGTTCTGATTTCCTATTGATTTCAAAATCACAGTCAGTTAGAGGAAAGAGAGGCAAATCAGTGTTTCAGTACAGGGTGATAAGTGCTACAGTGGAGTTTTACTTACAGAAAGGGCATTAAATCAGACTGGAGGAAAAAGCAATCAGAGAGGGAGAGGTGATATCAGAGTAGAGTTTTAAAGGATGAGTAGGCATTGGCCAGAAGGTGCCAAGTGAGGGAGAGAAAGGGGGGAAGCATTCCAGGCAAAAGGAAATACATCTGGGAAGGTATCATGCAGTGTAAACATGGAAACCAGAGGTAGCTGAGTAAGATTGGAGTAAGGATATGCATGGGCCAATAAGCCTGAGAGATGGGGAGGGTCAGACCATGAAGGTTTTGTTGGGCTAGAGTGAAGAGTTTGGTATGTATCTTACAGGCAGCAAGAAGCCATGGTAGAATCTTTAAGCAGAAAAGTGATTCGAGATCTCTGTTAAAATAACCCTTTGGGCTCTGGTGTAGAGGCCCCGTCAATCTAGGAAGACCCTCAGGTGGTTGCAGGCAGTGGCCCAGCCAGCAGGCATGGGGAGACAGTCTCAAGTGACATTCTGAGTCCTCTGGGCAGCTAGACCACAGAGGAGCTGCAAGGAAGAGAGGCCCTGCAAGTCTGTGGGGACTAGGAGACAAACTCAACTGGAAGCCAAACCATACTTTGGTTGAGGGCCAACTCTGAGCTTCAGGACTGGGAAAAGAAAGCAAAGGTGAAGTAACTTTATAAATCCTTCACCCACCCATCTCATCCTATTTTAGAGCAAAGCCCAGAAACACAAGTCATTTTGAAGTAACTCAAGTTTTGAACTCGCATTTTTTGAACACCTTGAAGGAGATACGATCCACAGCTGTTATTAAAATCCATTCTCTCTTATCTACATCTATGACCTGGACAACTGCTAGCTTTTAGGGCACTTTTGTATGACTTTTTAAAAGTTCCATTTGGGAAGACCAATTAGAAATAGATATCTTCTTCTCTGGGGCTGTCGTAGTCCACCTTAGGGCATGAGGCTTAGGGGGTATAGCAGGGGCTGGATTTCAGCCCCAACTCTAGCATCTATCTGAGCAGCCCTGAGTACAGCCTAATCTATGGTAGTCCTTCTTCACCTTTGCCTTTAAAACTCTACTCCACTCTCAGCTAGAGCATCTCCTGTCTTCCTCTCCTTTCTCTCTGGCTCTGTATCACAAAAGCCCAAGGACCAGGCCTGGCAGTCCAGATTCCTCCATGTCAGCTGGTGGAGGGAGAAGTCTGGAACACATAGATGATCAACTTTGCTCTGTCACAATAGGGATAACCTTTATGACTTGGGAATACCTTGGGGTGGGGATTGGGGCCAATGCTAGTTCACATGTTTCCAAGTGGTCAGAACTAGGGAATGCTCAGAAAAATCTCAAAGAGGCTGATCCATGACTTCTGGATAATGACATGGCGGCCATAAGGAAGCCAGCATGGGGTCCTTGAGGTGTTGGGATGGAACATGTTTGGAAAAAGGGGATGATAAGGAGCCTCCAGGACAACAGCCTGGTCAGGATGTGGCAGTGGACAGTAAGCACAAATGCTGAGCCTGCTCATAGCCCAGTGGGAAGTGAGAATCAGAGTAAACCTCATTGAAGAGGGAAGTGGTGTTTTGTTAGAGAAAGCCAGATTTCATCTCTGGCAAGGGATGGAAGATGTGCCAAAGCAAATTAAGGTGAAGAGCAACCACTATGTTTTGTATTGTAAGATCTAAGTCAGGAGGGCTTAAGGTAAACTTCATGGGCCTGAGGTTCCAATTTGGAGAATCACTAGATAATCCAGTTCTCTATACACACACTTTGTACCAGGAGCTCATTGTTATTTATTCTCATGGCAGTTAGAGGAGCAATGTGGGTTTGGAGAGTGTAGTGTCAAATAGGCAAATCCACTTGGCTGGCAGTACCAAGTACAGGATGGCACTGCGTGTGTAGCCTCCTTCTATCCGCTTACCCATCCATCCATTCCATCCATCCACCCAACCATCCATCCACCCAACCACCCATCCAACAAATATTAAATGTCTACTGCAGGCCAGCAAATAATTGAGAGAGAAATAAAATCCAGCCCTTGCCTTTCTGAGCCTTATAAATCTAATAGAGGAGAAGACTTATTAAAAATAGGCCATGTAGGGGCACCTGTTTGGCTCGGTTGGTAGAGCATACTACTCTTGATCTTGGGGTCATGAGTTCAAGCCCCATGTTGGGTCTAGAGGTTACTTAAAAATAGGCTTAAAAAAAAGGCTATGTAGAGTGTACATAGAGAAGTCTGTCTAGCCCAAGGCTGTTGAGGTAAACAGAGGCACATGCTGGAAACTGTAGTTGTTAGGCATAGCTGCATCAGAGGATGGGGTAGGGGGTGCATAGACCAGACTCTGAGGGGCCTTGAATGGTAATATTAAGAGTACATTAACATTTCATTTTCTGGGCACTTTTAATACAATCTTCTTTAGAATTTGGGTCCATTTGTTATTCATTATCCATTTGTCTAATTGTGTCAGTCAGGACTCCTCATTGCAAATGGCAGATACTCAGTTCAAACTGGTTCAAGCATATTTAAAAAAGAAGTTGTTTGCTCACATAATTTAAAAGTTCAAGGGTATTGATTTTAGGTCTTGCTCGATCCTTGTGTTCACATAATATCATCAGGACTCAGTTTCTTTCTCTGTCTCTTGTCTCTCCTTTCCTCTGTGTTGGTTTCTCTCTCAGGGAGGGTCTTCGCACATGGAGGCAAGAAACTATCCAGTACCTCCAAACTTTTAGTTCTCCCAGCTCAGCTGTTACAGTAGAGAACTTCTCTTTCCCAGTGGTTCCAGAGAAGGGTCTAGAATTGGCTTTGATTGGACTCGCTTCTTCCTGTGCCCATCCATGAACTGCTCCCTGTGGCATGGGAGATTAATATGTGACTTAGGCTATGCTCACCCTTAGTCTAGAAGGTGGAGCTAGCTCCCTCCAAACCTCCCAAATATTGGAGGAGGGATAGTTTTCTCAAAGGAAAATCTGGGTATGCCTACTAAAAAGATTAGGAATGATGTTGGACAGACAAAATAAGAACTGCCTATTATATTTTTGTGGTTGAATCATTGCTGAGTCCTGGCCATAAACATTTGCTGTGATTGATGTTCTATCTTGCTTGATCTTGCAGGACAGAACAAGCCCTTCTTTCTGTTATACATTTGGATGGACTGAGTTACATGGCACGCTGAGGTCTCAGCAACGGTCCAGTGGGGCTGGGAGGGACACTGGTTCTGTAGAAACATAGCTGGAGTTCTGGTCTTCAAAGGGTCAATGTGCAGTGTCCTTGAGGAGTGCTGAACTTGGGCAAGGAGTTTGGCAGAAGGCAGTTCTTTCAAGGCTTGATGTTTAGAATCAGATTGGGGCAGCTCTGGGGTTCTAGCTCCTCCGTTGGTTTGGAGCCAAGATTCAGCCAGCGGCTGGGGGCTCAGGGAGCTGACTCCAGGTCCCGGGTAGAGATGGCAGCATGTGGTTAGTCATGTCTCTAGAGATGGCCTTGAACCCCCAAATCCTGGCTCCCCTCCAAGTTTGTGAGATTCACACGTGAATAGCAGATAAGAACAGAGAATTGTACACTGTTTTTATTAATAGGGCTTTGGCACCATATCCTGTTTCAGAACTCCTACCTCTAATGAACTGTGTTACTTGAATATAAGCTGCAGGGGTACCATCTATACTGCTGATCTAGAGAAAGACTTAAAAGACCAACATGAGGCCAGCTTCCATCTGAGGCTGTGTGCCACCCCCGACCCCCAGTTTGGGAGGCAGCCTTAGGCCTCATGGAATTCTAGGAGTCTGGAGCTCAGAAGGTTCATCACGGAGCCCAATGTGGGGCTCAATCTCACAACTCTGAGATCATGACCTCAGCCGAAATCAAGAGTTGGACACTTAACCAACTGAGCCACCCAGGTGCCCTAACATTTATATTCTTAAATAGAATTTAACTCAGTTAACCAATGTTAGAGCTATTCTGATAAGGAATGTGTCTCACTGATGCAGAGTTAGTTTCAGGTATATATGGGATAGTAAGGGGATTAGAGGAAGAACAGAGCAGGGGACAGCATGGATGGAGCTAGCCTAGGAATGAGATAGTGGGGATGGTGGGGTAGGTGTTGGTCTGTGGGCCTGTGATTGGGGTTAGAGGTATAGGAGGCAGGGGGTTCAGAGGCAGGTGTGGAGGCCCAGGGATGGGGCGTGAACCATAGTAATGTTGGGCTGGGTGAAAGACTCTGAGTTAATAACATTTAGGAACTGCCGGGGCATGTTAACACTCATCAGAGGTCTAAATGGAATGTTCCAGTGTCGCTGTGTCCTTTCCAAGCTCCAGGCCCTGGACTTGGGGGTATGATGGGTATGACGGTAGAGGGCATATAAGGCATGCCTTATGGATCCAATTCTTCCAAAGGTGTTTGATAATTTTGGAGGGGCAGAATCCTGTCCGAAAGCAAACACACAGGGGTTAGGGAGGACAAATTCATTTGTTCATTCATTTACTCATTCATTTTCTCCCCAAATATCTACTGAGTCCCTTCCAGGCTCCAGGCACTGTTCTAGCCCCAGGGATACAGTGGTGAGCACAGTGCAATCCATGCCCTCACTCAGCTCATGTTGCAATGGGGAGACCACTGTTAAAGTAGTTAATTTCAGGTTGTGACAGATTGTAAAGAAAAAGAAAGGAGGTAAAGATGTTAAGGAGTGACTAGATTGGGGAAAGCATCAGGGAGGGCCTCTCTGAGGAGGTGACTTCTGAGCAGAGACCTAAATGACATGAGCAGTAAGGCTGGCAGAGCTCGGAAAAGAGTGTGGCCCAGGCTGTGTTTAGGGCCACACCCTAACTTCATTCCAGAACACTCTTAGGCCCATAGAGGTTTTTATGGCTATTGTGGGAGACAAGCTCACTTGCCCAGCCTCTATTTTGGGATTGGCACTGACTCACTGCTGAGTATTGGGCAACTGGCTCCCTGCTTGAGACTATTTCTATTAGAAAATGAGGATCTTAATAGCTACCTCTGTTTTACAAGAATCTCATGAGAATTGGTCAGTGTCTGTCTAGAAAGTATTTTTTATTACACAAAAATTTATTTATCTCAAGTGTAAGCCAAGGAGTAAATGATTAGCAACTAACTCAGCTTTGTTTCAGAAAGCAAAACTTGGTCTGGTTCACTTGGTGCTCTCATTCAGTTGACCCCCTCAAAGGTAGCCTTGAACTCCTGCTGATTTTTTTGGTTTCAGCACACTGTTGAGCTCCAGACTAAGAGCCCAAAGCCCTAGGTTCTCATCTCCATTCTATTTCTGACAGCCCATATGGCCTTGGGCAAGTCACTTAACTTCTACCTTTATAGTCTATCAGCTATAAAATGGGTATAATAATCAAAGAAGATACTATTCTTTGTCCTACAAAGTGCTACAATCATAAATGTCAGAGATTACTGTTATTAAAGTGGAAATCTAGGGATGACCCACCTTACATAGATTATATACCTTTCATGGGGTCCCAACTTGGCCTAAGTGTTTCCATGGACTGCCCAAGAAAGCAGGAGGGGGCCTGGGAATTTGATCTATGAGAAATATGTAGATCTCTTCTAGTTTCACCTTGTCAGTATTGAGCATGATTGTGGCCCTGGAGAGTGTATTTAGTGACATAAAATCAGTGCCAAAGTCTCAGAGAAGAGCAGAAAAATACTGGGACTTTGGGAGCCAAAGCAGGCAAAAAGAGCCCTAGAGGAGGGCTCTGTCTTTAGGGCACTTCCTTTCTCTCTCCCATGAACATTTATTGAGCTCCTATCATGTGACAGGCACCGTGCTAATGTCTCTGGACCAGACTGTGTGTAGCCCTAGCCCTAACTCTGTTCTGGAGAGGCAGTGGACAGCAGTGCAGTGACTCTGACACCCACTTACCTGATAGGCACCAGGCCAAATGCTGGCAAGTCAAGAGTTGCAAGACAGAGTGTGATGGGCCTGCCTATTCTAAGTATCTCCCACCAGCCTGCCAAGATTCCTCTGATCTGGTCTAAAATGCCTTTCCCTAGAAGTGCTGGGTATCGTGCTAACTTTGTTTATATTATCTTATTTATTCTTCCCAACAACTCACTGGGGTAGGGACTATTATCATATCATTTTACATAGGGGGAAACTGAGGTTTGCTCACTTGTACAAAGTCATGTAGTGAAGTAGCATCAGGGCCTAGGCTAGACCACAGCTCCCTTTGCCTTCCAACAGCCAGCACTGCAGGCTCTTCCTCCTGCCCTCTCCTGGGTTCCTGGAGCCCCTTTGCTTGTGCACACATCCAATCACACACACAGAAAGCCAGAAGTGCCTGAGAATTTACCTACTTCTGGGGTGGCCCATAACTAAGACTGTCAGTAAGTGCTGGAGAATCATAGACCAGCTTCTTTGACTCTTGTGGGAACAACTCTGGAGTGTATTCTCCAGTGGTCCCATATAGGATCAAGCAGAAGTTTCTTTCTATATGACTTTCGTCTTGCTTAACCTCCTGCCTTCCCCTGTCCTGCTCTTCCTATATCCCTAACACATCACTAGCTGATAAGGGTCAACTTCTGGGAAATCAAGAGTCCCACTTGGGTAGGGACTGAGCTGGAGCAGGATGTTACTCAGTGACTGATTCCAAGAGAGAATTCAGAAGCTGTGTCTAGCAGTGACAGGCCTGATCAAGAGTCCAGATGATCCCAGAGATCCCAATAACTGTGTCACATGGGAAATACATAGGCTTCAAAAGAGCCCCTCAAAGTGCAAGGCATTGAATTAGATAATTTATATACCTATCTTATTTAATATTAAAACATCTCTCTATTGGGCTTTTACAGTTCTCGTTGGAATATTTGGGATCATACAGATTCAACAAAATTCACATTTTACTAATCTTAAAATCACATTGCTAGTGAAATAGCATTTCTAAATTTCACCTTGGCGGGACTCTTTCAATATGTTGCATCAGTTATGTGAAGCTTCATTCGACCCCATCATCACCGTCCATACTCTCCTGCCAAATGTCCTGTTTTCCATATTGATGTACGTGACATTCATGTGAGTGACATTCACTTTACCCCCTGAGATGATGGCAGATCTGGGTGATGCTCTAGAGCTTTGCCATCTAATAGAATAGCCACAAGCTATATACAGCTATTGAGCAATTGAATTATGACTGGTCTGAATCGAGATGTGTTTTAAGTACAAAATATACATGAGGGATTTTAAAGTCTCAGTGTAGAAAAAAGAATGTAAATGATCTCATTAATAATTTTAAAATATTTGTTACATGTTGAAATAACATTTGAAGTATATTGAGTTAAATACAATTAATTTTATCTCCTTTTACTTTTAAAAACTTTTGGCTTACTAGAAAATCTGAAATTACACATATGGCTTGCATTATATTTCTATTGGGCGGCACTCCTTTAGGGACTCAAAAAAAGGGAGGCTTAGCAAGTGAATTGGCCAAATCCTGGAGAGGCTGAGCTTGGGAAGAAATTGTGTGCTTGCTGTGATGGCACGGTTCTCTACGGGATCAGGAGGCAGCAAGGTGGGTCCTGTGTGATACCGCTTTAAAAGGCATGTGGTTCTGCATATGGCTCTGTGCGTCTCTGGCCAACAGAATTTATGTCTGACAAAGTGGCTTGTAAATCGGTCATCTGCCCAAATGACATCACTGCCTCTCTGCTTCCAAGTTGGGATTTAGTAATTCTGCAGAATTCACATTTGTTCTTTCTTTCTTGCTGTCATATTCTCGAGGAGAAAGAGGCCAGTCAAGGGAAGAGAAGAGGAGGAGGGAGAGAGGGGTGAGAGGATTACTGTTGATTACAATAAGGAGCTGGGAAGGACAAAAGGAGACCCTAGGGAGAAGATCTCATTGGTTAAAACAAAAGGTTCAAAAAGTCAGCTAGTCAAGTGATTTCTTTCTCTCTTTTTCCTTTCTCTCTCTTTCTCAATCTTTTTCTTTCTGGGGACTTTTGATGTTTATGATTGTTCCTGGGACACCAGAGCAGTTACTTTTGTTTTGCAGATTAGGAAATGGGGTAAAGAAACTGATGAAGGATTCCCAGAGATAAATAGGAGGTGTGGAGAAGGGAGGAGTAGCAGGATTTAGGGGTAAATCTCCATGTGTTGGCATGGAAGTCCCAGTTTGGGGAAGTGCATTCTATGACCTTGGGGCCTTCCCATTTCAATGACTTGGCTAGGAGATAAGGGCTCTCTAAGGGTCCTGTTCATGTATCTGAAGTTCAGGAGGTCCAGTTGCTTAGCGGGATGGCGACTGCCTTAATTAGTACAGTTTCTAGGATGAAGCTTTGGCATTGTCACAAGCCTCCAACCTCTGTGAGGGTGCAATTAATGCATTACTTTAAAGGCACCTGTCACCAACAAACTAAAGTGAGAACACACCTATTAAAAATGTTCTTTTTTGAGTCCTGCTTCTGCTCCCTTCAATGGCTCCCCATTTCCCACTGAATAAAAACCTAACCCCTTAGACTGCGTCCGGTACCTTCCACAATCAGGGCCCAGGTTATCTGGCTGCACTGATCTCTCCCCACCCTCTCTCATAGTCCCTCGGCTCCAGCCAAACCACCTGCCTGCTAGAGCCACACTCTTGCATCTACTTCTTATGTTTATTACCTGGAAGTCCTAGCCACAATCGTCACATAGCAACATTTTCCTTCTCCATGAGCAGCCATCTCTGGCCAGCACAGCACTTTGTAAGTCTTTTTGACCCTTGTAGACTATTATTTGTGCATATGTGTCCCTGCTAGATTCTGGAGTACTAGGGGCTAGGGGAGAGACTGTCTGTATTAGCATGCCTGGGCTGTCATAAAAAAAATACCACAGATTGGGTGGCTTCAACAACACGAATTTATTTTCTCACAGTTTTAGAGACTGAAAGTCCAAGATCAGGGTGCCAGCATGGTCAGCTTCTGGTGAGGACTGTCCCAGCTTACAGACAGCCACTGTGCTCTCATGGCAGAGAAAGAGAGAGTTTTGGTGTCTCTCCCTCTTCTTTTAATGACACCGATCCTATTGGATTAGGACCCCCCCCCCCCCTTTACGACTTCATTTCACCTTATCTGCTAAAAATGCTGTCTACGTTGGTGGGTTAGGACTTCAATATATGAATTTAGGGGGACACAATTAAGTCCAGAGACTGCCTGATATTTAAATCCCTTCTAGCATTTGAGCTCCCGCTGGCCAGGCCTGGGTGTAGGGCCAGACTCCAGGCCAGAGGAAAGCTGGAATGAGGATTGAGAATGAAGTCAGAAACCCTGTTTTGGGATACTAGTCGTTGAGAAAGTACAGATAAGGCGTGGGCAGGAGAGGGGCCCCACAATGCTCCCAGAAAAGTCTCCAGCACTCTGAGCCATTGAAGTAGTTTTTTGGGTGGGTAAAGTAGTTCTAGATCCCACTAGTTTGGCCAGTAGGGCTCCTATTGTCCCTTCAGATCTGGGACCACAGCTGGGCACAGCAGAGCAGGAGAGTTCAGTTCAGTAAGTATTTTTTTTTTTTTTAAGATTTTATTTATTTATTTGACAGAGAGGAGAGAGATTACAAGTAGGCAGAGAGGCAGGCAGAGAGAGAGGGGGAAGCAGGCTCCCTGCTGAGCAGAGAGCCCGATGTGGGGCTCGATCCCAGGACCCTGAGATCATGACCTGAGGTGAAGGCAGAGGCTTTAACCCACTGAGCCACCCAGGCGCCCCAAGTTCAGTAAGTATTGATTGAATGTCTGGTGTGTGCTGGGTGTTGGAGGAACAGAGAGCAATCATCCCAGGTCCTGACCTTCGGAACCTCGCTGTTCCAAGGGGGTAGATGGGTGTGAGGGCAGTCTGTTTAAACCTAGAACTAAGCATCATGGTAGGACTCACATTCATACCTCTCTCTTCCAGGGCCATGTTCTGCAACGATTTAAAGGAAAAGTATGAGAAGAGGATCATTATCAAAGGGGTGGATGCTGAGACCATGCACACTCTTCTGGACTACACATATACCAGCAAGGCTCTGATCACCAAGCAGAATGTGCAGCGGGTTCTGGAAGCTGCTAACCTCTTCCAGGTGTGTGAACAGTCTCAGTGCCCTCCTCCAGAGCAGGGGAAAGTAGCGAGTCCTCAGAGATCTGCCTGGACTGGCTTCCAAGCTCGTACCTGGCACACATACATACACCACACCCACATGCACACTTACCTGGGCCTCTGCTCACTTGGAAGTCCAAAGAGGCTCCTTTGGAAATTTCCTGAGAGGTAGTGAGATGCGGCATTCACTTCTTAATGCCATCAAGCCAGGACAGCCTGGTGCCTGGAATCTATACTTGGTTCCTGACTGCAATGACTACAATTTGCAGAAGCCTAATTGGAGCCAGGGTTCCAGTCATCACTTCAATATGTAACTTCTCTCTCTCTCTTTTTTAAGATTTTTAAAAATTTATTTGAAAGAGACAGAGAGCAGGGGAGAATCTCCAGCAGACTGCGTTGGTCCTGGAGCCCGATGCAGGGCTCGATCCTCACAACCCTGAGAGCACAACCCCAGCTGAAACCAAGAGCCAGATGCTCAGCTGACAAGCCACCCCAGCACCCCTCATATATATAACTTCTAATCCTTAGCACAACCTGGGGAAATGGTTACTTCTCCCTACTTTACAGGTGGGAAGAGTAATAATGTACAGAGAGGGGTTTATTTGAACGCTGGGCTTTCCGAGTCCAGGAGCTGCATTTTTGCAGTCTCTCTGGGAGCAGTGTCTAGATTTGAGGGAATGTAGGACCTTGCCTGGTCAGCACTTTGTGGTGGGTGTGGAAGAAAAGCACTTTTCATGAGGGGTATTACAGAGGATAAAAGAGAGAACACTTGGGATTAAGTTTTATGGTTTCCATTTGACTATGTTTGTTTCAATCCGATTACAATTATATTTAGGTTTATGGGATAATTACACACATAGATTCTGTCGGTTGCATCCATAGTTATCACAGGGGCCCCATCCCCCATTACTATCTTTGCCTAGGTCTAAAGTATGCCTTGGACTTGGTTTTGCCAGGTTAAGCAGAGACTGTCTCACTGAGGATATTGAGATTTATGACAGAGTCCAGGGACAAGCCTGGTCATTCCCAGGGACTGGGACAAACATCAGATCTTATGCATGGTTTGGGACTTTGGGAGGTGGTATCCTCTTGGATCCTCTGTAGGTTAGCATTTAAGGGGAAACAAAACAAAGTCTAGGAAGGTGGAGAATGAGGGGTTATGAATCAAGACCATGGGCAGTGGGATTATCTTTGTTGAAGCTGGAGTCTAGGCAGGATCTGTGGAGTCCAGCAAGGAAGGGAGAGTAGAAAGAGGGAGGAAACTCTATGAAACAGCACTGATGAGTTCCGAATAATTGTTTGCCAATTTTATTGTCTCAGTTTCCTCAGGGCATTTTAAAGATACAGAGCAAGTTACTTCTGTCAGGGCTGGTCACGCCTTCTGGTGATGTGTCCAAGTCACACACACAGCCCTCCCCCTTCCTCTGTCCTGACTTGCTTACCCCTTTAGCCTTACTAACCGGCAGGAAAATACACTTCTTTCTGTGGTGGGAGGGACTCAGCAACCTCACGCTCAGCAGCCCTATCTCATCCCACCTCCCACCCCGCCCCCATTGCTCCAACAATCTGACCGCAGGGAAGACCTTCCCTAATAGGGCCTCTATCTAGTTCAGCTTTTGCCTGGGGACTACAAGACAGCTGCATGTATTCTACCCTGGGGGGGTGTGTGTGTGGGCGTATTTGCAAATCTTTACTTAGCCTCCTTATTTTCAGTATGATGTCCTCCTGTGTCTTCCTCAATTTCTGGAGTCCAGAACCTCTCTGATCTGGTTTCTCCAGAGGATAAATCTTTTCCAGTGGGAGTGGAGTTGTTAGATCACAAGAGGTGGGGAGGTCCCAGGAGGTTTAAATTCTTCAACCCACATCTGGTATCAGCCCCACCTGCCCTAGCCTTGCTCTTTCCCTGGGATTTTAATATTCCTGCTTTCTGGGGTTCTGTAGGCACTTGGTCTGACCTCTTTCCTCTCAGCAAAGCCATTTGCCAGTCTTCATAGTCTGTGGTTTGGGGTTACTGATAACTCCCTGTTTCATGGAGGAGGGAGTTTATGTTTCTGTTTCTTGTTCTCCTTTCAGTTTTGGGTGATTTTAATAAAAACTCTTTAGATAGTAAAGAGTTTTGTAATGTTGCCAATATTTTCCATTAGTTATTTGACTCATAATTTTTGGTTATGACTTTTTTTATGTACAAAATTTAAAATTCGTGTTTTGTCAGATCTATTGATCATTTATTTCCTTGATGTTTTTTGACTTTGTTATGTTTTTAGAAAGACCTTCCCCGCTGCTTAATTATATCTTATTCACTTATAATTTCTGTTAGTCTTGTTATGTCCACACCTTTGATACTTAAATCTTTAATGTATCTGGAAATTATTTCGGCATAAAGTTTCTCCATGTCCTCATCCTCTTCCTCCACTACCTCCTCCTCATTTTTTCTCAAGTGGTGAACTTCAATAGAGATTTTGGTTTTAATCAGAGGTGGAAGGGAGAGGAAGACAGAGACAGGATAGAGATAGAGTGTGCTCTGCTTATTATTATTTTTTAAAAAGATCTTATTTATTTATTTGGCTGAGAGAGAAATCACAAGTAGGCAGAGAGGCAGGCAGAGAAAGGGGGAAGCAGGCTCCCTGCTGAGCAGAGAGCCTGATGAATCCCAGGACCCTGAGATCATGACCTGAGCCAAAGGCAGAGGCTTAACCCACCGAGCCACCTAGGCGCCCCTGCTCTGTTTATTATTGATTCCCCTATTCTAGTAATCCCTCACCTCAGAATTTTCCAAATCTCATTCACTTCTAGGCAAAAAATACTAAGTTTCTTTTTGAGGCTATTTTACATATTTTCCTATGAGTGTTAATTCTTATGAAAACAAGAGAAGAGTGCTCTGGGCATCTGGGTGTCTATTTAACCCACTTTGTGATTTCTATTGCTTCTGGATGACTTGCTTTGAAGACTCAGATGAAGAAAACTAGGAATATCTTCATGCTTGAAAACATCACAAGGGACAGAAGCTTATAGGTTGTTGAAATCATTTTGTGGTTTTAAAAAAAGTATGTATTCATTTGAATGTATAAAACATACCCTTGTTCCAAATTCAGAAAAACAGAAGGGGAGACAGTGGAACATTTTGCATGTTCACTTTAACCATGTCTTGTTATCCTTCATATCCTATGCACAGTGTATATGTGCATATATCACTCCCACTCATTGTCTCCAGTTTTTTAAACATGAACGTTGACACACTATACACCCTATTTTGCATGTTGCTTTTTTTGGCTTCACAATATATTTTGGAGATTGTTACAGATCAGTATGCATAGAGACTTTTCTTTCTTTCTTTTTTTAAAAATATTTTATTTATATATTTGAGAGAGAGAGCGAGCACGAATAGGGGGAGGGACAGAGAGAAAGGGAGAGGCAGAGACTCCCAAGCAGATTACCCGCTGAGCCCAGAATCTGACCCGGGGCTCGATCTCGTGACCCCAAGAGCATGATCCCAAGTGCACAACCCAAGCCGAAACCCAGTAGGATGCTTAACTGACTGAGCCACCCAGGTGCTCCTGCATAGAGCCTTTTTGATGGCTGCGTAAAGTTTTTGGGGTCTCCTGAGAAGTGAAACATGTCGAGTTATCTTAATGGTCTCTTATAAGGCAGAGTGGTAGAGTGGAAAGAACATGGGTGCTGGAGTCAGGCAGAACCTGGGTTTAAATTCCAGTTCAGGCATTTATTTGCTGTGTGGATGTGGACGGGTTACTTAGATCGTCTGAGCCTCAGCTTTCTTATTTGTAAAATCAGGATGATAACAATACCTATACCTACCTTTTAGGGGGAGTTATTTAATGAGATGCTATTTGTAAAATGCCTGACACAGAATAGATGCTGCATAGAATTTTCTTCCCATTATTTGTGCATTAATTTTAACTTTACTTCGGACAGTTTATGCCTTGAATAAACTGGGCTGACATTGATCTGTGAGAACATTTTCCTATGCCATCCCCAAATCTTTGCTTTTTTCCTGTATTAGGACTATAAGAGACCATGATTTAAAGTTTTGTTTTTATCATGTTCATATGACACTTGGTTAGAATGAATTGGTTTGGTGCTATATTTAATTAACTCAGAATTATAGATGGAGAAAAGTGTGCCAGAGTTGGCATTTTATCTTGTTATTTTAGGACATCCACAGAAGCCGATACCACCTTTGTGGGACTGAAATCGACGGGAATCAGAGTATCTTAGTGTTCTCTACCCCATCTGGTGGTAAAGGTTTTTAGTTGTCACACCATCGCTGATCCTCAGCTGCTCCCTCACTTTCTCCTCTTTTCAGCTCTCTTGCTATTATCCATTGATTGCTTCTATGCCAGAATTTCCCAGTGTAGAAAGAGATCTTTCGATTGACCCAGCCAGTCACCACTATTGCTGTATGAAAGGAGCTTTCTATGTGAGGCGACTTCATGAGTTGCTGGCCTCATGAAGACGGCTAACCATGGGATCAGTTACCGTTACCATTGTCAGTTGTCATTGGTCCAATCTGCTGTGCCTAGGGTGGGACAGTTTCTTTTAGGAGTCAGGTTAGTGTGGGGCAGGTACTGAATGAATTGCCCATAAGAGGAATTTGCAGTAATCTAACCATAATTTATTGGTGAATCTGGGAGAAACATATTTTCTCCAAGTACTTTCTAGAAAAAAAGAGTAAGAGAAGCGCCTATGAGGAAAGGCCTGAGTGACCCTTCACATGGGAGGCAGGGTTTTTGAGATGAATGTCATCTAGTGGGGGCCCCAAGAACTTGCCTTAGCCAGAACTTCAGGCTCTTGAGTTCTAGATGAGAAAGGCAGTCAGAAACTATAGAGACTATAGTCTGGGACAATGGCTCTAAGTACTTGGTAAGAGTCTTCAGTTTTGGAGAACTGCTGTGTTTGTTTGGAGAACTTTGTCATATTCGTTACTTTCATTTTTATTATTAAAAACTCATGAAAGGATAAGGGCTTATGAGTTTATCAGCAGGGCAGCAAAAGGTGTGAGGCCAGGGAGACCAGGTCACTCCTCATTTAGTTTTGGGACAGAGGATGCCTAAGATAACAGGGCAGCTGATTAGAAGAAGGGAGCTTAGAAGCTGAAAAGAGATGATGCTGAGGTCCTGAGGGCTGACATAAGTAAGGAAAGGGGTCTGCCAGAGTGGGAGCCTCATCATCTGGCCTGGGCCTGAGAAGACACAAGCCACAACAAGCTCTGGGCTGAGATCTGTACAGACGAGGTAGCCATGTGGTCAAGTGGCTGACCTGATGGCCTGGGTTGGCTTCTTGGCTTACTCAGTATGTGGATCATAGTCCATAAATATTTGTTGAATCAATGAAGGCATGCATTGTTCTTGCTCATTATTAGCTGAATATGCAGACTGCCTCAGAAATTGCTCAAGACCCCATCAAAATTGCCTGACTGGCTTTAAGAGGGCACAAGAAGCCCACTCCTGACTTTAAGAAATGTTGTAGGTAGTAGAGGAGGAAGTATTCCACAGGTTAATACTAATAACTACTTCATTTTTAAGCACCTGATAAGTGCCAGGTGTCTAGCAAAAGCAGGTCTCATTATTGCAAGTTACAGATGAACCTCTGTTGTCATTGACAGGGACCCACAGATTGTATGGACCCAACATCAGAGGAGTCAGTTGATCCAAGCAAGGAAACCAGCCCAGCTATTTCTTTGCTGTTATCTAGATAAAATCCACCTATTGACCAAAGCACCTCTCCCACACACCCCCTTTGTCAACCAGTGTTACTGTGTGGCCACTGAAAGTGGTAAGACATTAGGGTTAATTTCCTAGCCCACACGGCAGTGATAGTTGTGCTTTTCAGAGCATTCACTATGTGGCAACTCTTGCCTGTACTGTTTCATTTAAAATGAAGTTGGTATTTTTACTCCCAATTTAAAGATGGTAGAAATAAAATTCAGTGATGTAAAGTTAAATGTTCACAGTTTCATGTCTAATGAGAGAGGAGCCAGAATTTCACTCCTGTCTGCTTATGCTAGCCTGTGTTCCACTCCACACACTGCATCCATCCCTAGGCTTGAGGCCCAAAACAAGCCATAATCCTAAAGGCAGCTGGGGCCATCAGCAGCCCCAGAGGGGGCTGCCCAGTGGAAAATTCTGGGAAGAAGTGGGGCTCTGTAACTGTGTCAGGGGGCGAGACTGGCACAGCTGCCGCCCCTCATGCCTAACTCCCTCTGGGGAAACTAGGATACTTGGGGCCGCCAGGTGTCCCCATCTCAACAGTGAGCCTGCTACTGTCCACACAGTGTCTCTTTAGTCTTTACAGCTCTGTGTTTAATCTTAGTGGTGACTCTTTTATTTTTTAGGTAAAACTTACATTTAGTAAAATACACACATCTTAAGTGTACAGTTTTTAAATTTTTTACTTGTGTTTGCAACCATGTAACCACCACCCAGATCAAGCTCCAGAACATCCTTGGCATCCCAGAACGCTCTCTTTAGAATCTGGGTTGCTTATATAGTTACAAGGGGTGTTTACAGAATGCCAGGATGTAGTAGAAAGAGGCATCTGGCCCAGGCTTACCATGGTTATTTGCATCATTGGTCCATGCTGGCACCTGCTGGAGCATCTGTGTTCTCATCAGTCTCGCTCCGATCATTGACACCCTCACCCCCCTGCATCAGCTGAAAATCCTCAGGCCCACCTGGTTCTGGCCCTCAGTGTCTGTGGGCCACTTTGCATTCTCTTTGTCCCATTTACAAGGCCTCCTCAGGTCTGCCAGTCTTCTCTGCAACTTCTGTGTCCCTCTCAAGGACACACAAGAAACTTCCATTTGCTCTCCTGTGCCAATCTGGAATTATAGGGAACTTGGAGCGACTGCCATAGACCCCCTTTGTCTAGAAACAACACATTCCAGCTTCTCTTCTGTGGGTGCTCTACTGGGTTGCTGCTTTTCTGATTTCGTTTTGGCACTTAAGGCACACATTCTTTTTTTTTTTTTTAAGGCACACATTCTTTTGCTCTCAGATCCACAACCTCTAAGGAGTTTTTTTGCATCTCCCTTACTTTGGAGTTTGGCCTAGGTTGGGAGGCCAGACATCATCTGGAGGGACCCACACCTGTTTCTCACACTCTTACTAGACTCTTTCTCCTCTTTCTTCCTGGCCTGGGAATCATTGTTGGAAAAGATGGCTCCTACATTATCATCCATTCTCCTATATCTACTGCTTTGATATAAACCTTATGCCTAGACTCTTTGGCATTCTGTCTTTTCCAATTCAAAGGGCCCAGTTATTACCACTAATTGGTGTTGTGAAACTATTTTTCTACTATAGTTCTGCAAGTGTATTTAGAAACTCAAAAACCAAAATTGTATTCTTTCGTCTATCCTATTACCTCTTCCCTGGATGTGAAAGCCTGAAACGCCCTAGTTGTTGCCTGTAGGTTGTTAGAATTTAGGAAGTGAGATATGGGTTTTAGTTGTAATGAAAACCCATGTTGCTACCAGATTCTGACTTTTACTTCTACCTAATTACCACAAATTACTAACCATTCCCTATGTGCAAGGTACTTTATAAGAAACTATAGGGGGAAATAAAGATAAAAGTTATAAATATAGATCATATTTATTTAACCATTTATCATATTCTTTCCCCTACATGATCCCATCTGATGTTGACATTTCTGTGAGTGGGCTGGCCAGGGAGTACCCCCACAGTGAGACTTCAAGATGCACTTTATTATTCTCAACACTTTCCAGAAGAGGAAACTGGCTCACAGAGAGTTCAGCTCATCAAAGAGCAGGTCATCAAAGACTGAAGCTAGATCTGGGGCCTAAATCCAGAACTTCTGATGTCCATACCCACTACTCACCACTACACTTAAAGCCTCAAAAGCAAGGATTTCCACTGATCTTTCAAACCACAGAAGAGACTTAAGTTTAAGTCTAAGACTTAAGCAGAGACTTAAGTTTCCACCTTCTCTACCTGCTACCTTACGTATTACAGCTGTCTGCTCATGGACCTGCTTCTCAGGACTTGGCTTTGCTTAGACACCTTACTGCTTCTGCAACCCCCCACATAATCCATATCCTGAGCATCAAACATGTCCCAGACACAGTTATTCCATTTAGTCCCTGCCTGGCCTTCATCCTGTCTCTGCACTGAGTCACGATTCTCTGGCTATGGCCCTGGCCCATTGAATCTTAGTATGGCCCATGTAGTTCCGCCTGCCCCCATGTGTGCTGCTGGCCTGTTGGGGGCCCCACTGGTTCCTCTGCAACTTCAGGGGCTGTCTGTGGGCAGAATTTTGACCAAACTTCCCACACACTTTCCTTTCCCTCTGATTCCACTTCTGAAGTCTACCTCTACAGTTCTGTCAGTCCCCCAGCACCTGCCCCACCTTAGTAAGTGCACCTTTTGCAGGTCTTGTTCCCTTTCCTGCCCACCCCATATAGCTTCCAGGGACCAGTAGACCCCTCAGCAAAGTCTAGAGCAAGGACTGAAAATTTGGAGGGAGCAGAGGACATCCTGGGGGTAAGAGAAACATATTTCCATTGGTCTGAAATAGATGTATCACCTGAGAAGGAGGGAAAGGGGAAGGGATGGAAGATTAGGATCAGTGGTAATTTACTATTTTTAAGTATGAAGACTACTCTTTTGGGGGGGCAAGGAGGAGCAGAGAGATAATCTTAAGTAAGCTCCACACCCAGCGTGGAGCCTGACGTGGGGCTTGATCTCATAACCCTGAGAACATGACCTGAGCTGAAATCTAGTCAGACGCTTAAGTGACTGAGTCAGCCACGTGCCCCTGAAGACCTCTCTTTCATATCAGTACACACCCCATAGGAGAACAACTTTACTTTTCAAACTATTGTCTGAGAAGAAAAATGGTGACAAAAAATTTACTGTGAATTCACAAACAATTCACCAAAAATCACAACAATTTCAAGTGATTTTGATTTATTAATCTCATCAACAAATTATATACTCTTCACAAACACTGATTTGTTGGGACTTGAAGGTAAGAATACCAATATCTTTACACACCCTTTGCAATAACTGTAAGGTCATCTGGGGACTCTGGTCAATGGAATTGCTGATTTGGGCCAAAATAGGCTTCAGTTTTTCTGAAGTGGATTTGAAGGCACCTCTGGGAGTTGTGGAATTACATTGGTTACGTCTGTTAAGATCCCATATTCTGGAGAGCATGAAGGGAACCAGAGGAGGACCAGTGGAGATGGGAAGCAGGGGGTATAATCTCATTGAGGCAGAGACTTCTCATGGGAACTGCAGCCATGTCTCAAGTGGTTTCTTTGATTGTATTTTTAGTCTCCCTCTTCGAGAGTCAGGTGCCTGACTGTAACCTTTTGCTCACATGTCCTCTCAAACAGGAAGTTTGATGTCTGTTACCATTATCTGTCATAGCTCAGCTTTAATAAACAAGTTCATGTGTCATTGGGACAGGCTGAGAAAGAAAATTACACTAACATCTTAAGTAATCTTGAATATGAAGAAGCAAAAAGCATATATATTTTAAAGAAAACAATATCTCGTTCCCATGACTGCCCTGTACATCAGCAGTTTCCCAGCCACTGGTTAGGATGCTGCTCTATACCCCTCATGCTCGAAAGTGTTTCTTGAAGTATATTTTGGGGGAAATGTAGGCAACTTGGAGATCTGCACTACCCTTGTCCTCATAAGTCCTCTTCAGACCCTCCTGGAAGTTCGTTAGCTCAACAATGCGACAGTTACAAAGGCAGTGTGATGGCCGGTGAGAAGAGTGAGCTAGCCATGACCTTGAGAGCCATCTGTACCACCTATTGGCTGTGTGACCTTGGGCAATGTACTTAACTCTGAATTCTCTGATTCTTCCTCTGCGCAAATGGTCTGTACTAATACGGGCCTTGTTATTACTTACTAAATAAAAGTATTCATTAAAAAATAAAACTTATTCATTAAATAGAAAAATGGATGGGAAAGTGTCTAGCACAGATCTTGGTGCATACTAGGTATCCAAAAATTATTTTCCTTCTCTCTTTCCTTCCCTTCTTTTGGCAGAATTTGTGCTAGGTGCTCTTGGAATTAAAAACGCACGTATGACCTAGAATCTGCCCTTGAGATGCTTCACCATAGTACAAAGGAGAAATATAATCAGTGCTCCACAGAGGGGCAAGTGACTTGCCCAGTGGAGCACAGAGGAGGGAGGAGCTGATTCCATGTTGGGCAACTGGAGAAGCCAAGAAAGAGGAAGTGGCTCTTGAGAAAGAACCTCATGAACGAATAGGATTTCTCTGTTTCTTTTCCCTTCCCTTCTCCTTCATTCTCCTCCTTTCTTCTTAAGCAAGTATTGACCCAAAATTAAAAATATCCAGAGGCAGAGAAGGCTTAAAGCACAGTCTGGTTAAGACCCTCTGATTCTGTCAGCCTGGTTCTCCCTCTTGTGTTGGCTTTGTCCTCAGGTTCATGGATACTAGAGAGCAACTCAGTGTCTCCTGTGAACTCAATTTCCAGAGAGTGGTCACATGTGCAAACAGATGTTTGTACACCATTATAGGAGTTCACAGACTCCGGAGCCCATCTGTCAGTCCCAGATTTAACACTCTGAATGAAGAAAACAGCCCCTGTGTAGATAAGTTGATGGTCATGGTACTCTTTCCCTTTTTTTTTTTTTTTAAGTTAACTTGAAAGGGTCCTTTTTAGTTGAAATTGGGGTGAACTATCCTGAGTCCTTTCTTAAGAAGTGGAGCTCTGAAGTCAAACTTGCGTGGGCAAAGAGAGCAGGATTTTAACAGATAGTGATGAGGGAAAAAGCTGGTCCAGGCTGATGAAGCAGCATGAGTACAGAAAGGCACTGTGACAGGCGAGCTTAGGAATATTTGGGGAAGGTGAGCAGACAGGTCTGACTGTGGAGGGTTTCCATCAGGTCGAGTTCTGGTGACTGCACGGCTTGAGGGGTAAGATTAAGGCTATGTCTTCCCTTTGAGGCAGTGGAATCACTGAACTTTGTTACATGCATTTCTCACAGTTATAGTTTGACACTTGTGTGATTATTTGATTAACATCTGCCTTCCCCACTGGTCTGTGAGGCCAATGAGCACAGGCACTGTGTTTCTTTCTGCTCAGCTCTGTACCCCCAGCACTGGTTGATGGCCTACTACATAACAGATGTTCAGTACATATTCTGGAAATTAACAGGTGGATGAATGGAGGGATGAACAGTTTTTGGGTAGGGAGCGACAGTTTGGATCAATGTTTCTCACAGATGTGAGCTCCAGTACTTGGTTTGATTCTCTTTCATGGTTTCCTTCTTTGCTCATCAGTAGTCATCAAGCAGGTGTAGGAATTAGCACCTTGTCGGCCAAGCCTTCCTTTGGGCAGATCAGATTATCAGAGCTATCCTTGGTGAAGTGTGCAAATCATGTTTGACACCTGCCAAGTTCTTGATCTGTGCACACACAATTTGACCTGAGGTAGCTTGAAATAGCCTAAAAACATGCATTTTTGGAATCAGATAAGACTGGTTCAAATTTTAGCTCTACTTCTTATTAGCTATAAGTTTCTGAGGAAATTACCTCACTTCTCTGGATCTCCTTTCCTCATCTATAAAACAGGAATGACAATAAATATCTACTTTATAGTGTTCTAAGGATTAAATTATGTGGGTAATATAAAGGGGCTGGCTCATAGGAGGTGTTATTTTTTACATTTTATTTTCTCACTGTGTTCTTAAAAATCATGAGGAAGTATTTGTTTTTTCTGATTTTAAAAGAAACCTCATATTTGGGTGCCTTGGTGGCTCGGTTGGGCATCTAATTCTTGATTTCAGCTCAGGTCATGATTTCAGGGTCATGGGATTGTGCCCCACTTTGGGCTCCAGTGTGGAGCCTGCTTAGGATTCTCTCTCTCCCTCTCCTTTTGCCCCTGCACCCTTCCCCTGCTCCTGTGCTCCCTCTCTCTCTCTTAAAAACACAAAATAATAATAAATAAAATAAAATAAAAATAAAATAGCAACTTCATGCTCAGTGTAGAACATTCGTTCTAAATAGCAAAGTCTAAAAGACAAATTAATAGCTTTCTCTGTAAAACTGCATTTGAAATAAACATGGATAGCATTTTGATGTGTTACTTTCTAGTGTTTTCTCCATTCATGAGAAACTTTATTTCTTTATTTCTATGAGAAACTTTATTTTATTTTATTATTTTTTTAACTTTTATTTTATTTTTTCAGTGTTCCAAGATTCATTGTTCATGCACCACACCCAGTGCTCCACGCAATATGTGCCCTCCTCAATACCCACCACCAGGCTCAGCCAACCCCCCAACCCCTTCCCCTCCAAAACCCTCAGTTTGTTTATCAGAGTCCACAGTCTCTCATCGTTTGTCTCCCCCTCCGATTTCTCCAAATTCACTGAGAAACTTTATTTTAAATAGAGAATTCTATCACATGGCACACAAAGCAAGGGAGTACAAATAGGTGAACAGTGGGATGCCAGGGTGGCTCAGTCGGTTAAGCATCTGCCTTTGGCTCAGGTCATGATCCCGGGGTCCTGCGATTGAGTCCCCATCGGGCTCCCTGCTCAGTGGGGAGTCTGCTTCTCCCTCTCTCTGCCGCTCCCACTGCTTATGCTCTCTCTGTCAAATAAATAAATAAAATCTTTAAAAAATATGAAAATAAATAAATAAAAGAAGAGTAAGTCTTCCTCTCTACCTCGAACCCAGCTACCAGTTCCACTCCCCAGAGACAGCCACTATTACCAGGTTCTTAGGTGGCCTCCTAGGGCCAGTTTACATATTTAGAAAATCTATTTAATCTTGTCACGCGAACACTGGAATAGTGTACCTGCTGTTTGCATTGGAGGCTGCTGCAAAAGCGAGTTCCCTTTCAGTGCTTATAGATGTCTGTGGGCAGGGCCACATAGGGCTCTGGTGACAAGTTCTGAGGGCTCAGCAAGGCTTGGTCTCGGTTGTATATTTTTACTCTTTGAACTGAAAGTCTGCAAACAACTAAACAGGTGTTAGAATTCTCAGTCTCAACCGTTTCTACAGTTGCTCATGCGAGGAACAGATTGCAGGCAATGGCTGGGGCCAGCAGACAGGGCTGTCTGAGGCAGAATTCAAGCTTCTCCAGCATTTCATTGACACTCAGTCAATGTTTCTAAACTGACGACTGGAATGAGTGTTCTGACAT
Source organism: Potos flavus (assembly GCA_028534135.1). Lineage (NCBI taxonomy): Eukaryota > Metazoa > Chordata > Mammalia > Carnivora > Procyonidae > Potos > Potos flavus. Next base: position 118,761,961 of record CM052898.1, on the reverse strand, counting down.
GGAAAGATAAAATGTTGCAATTGGGATTGATAAAAAAATCAGAGATGTGTGCCCCCTAGAATGCTCTGGAGTGAAGGCCAGAGCCTAAATCAATATCGCTCACTCTAAAACCAGTCCTGCCCCCTCTCCCCCACCCTTCAGACCCCACAACCCTGCTACCCTCAGCTCATACTGGAGCGTCTCCTCTGCAGTTTGCACCCCATCAGATGCAGGTCTGTCTGTCCAAACTCTCACTGGGCCATCTCACTGCCCTCAGACTAGCCCTCCCTGCTGGAGAGACCAGGTTCTCTCCACTCAGACTTCCTCTTTCCCTCCTGTTAATTAATTCATCAACCCAAGAACACTGAGAACTTGACCTTTTACTGGCCCAGGGGACAAGGAGGGGGGTTAGGAATTTGGACTGTTCAAAGCTAAGCTCCAGAGAGCAGTGAATAAGAATGAACTGATGCATTTGAATAGTGTACACCTGAAACTAATATAACACTGCATGTTAACTATATTGGGATTAAATTTAAAAACTTAATAGGGTGCCTGGGTGGCTCAGTTGTTAATCGTCTTCGTTTGGCTCAGGTCATGATCTCAGGGTCCTGGGATTGAGCCCAGTGTCGGGCTCCCTGCTCAGTAGGAAGCCTGCTTCTCCTTCTGCCACTCCCCCTGCTTGTGTTCCCTCTCTTGCTGTCTCTCTCTGTCAAATAAATAAATAAAATAAAATAAACTTAATAAAAAAAAGAATGAGCTGATGCATTTGAGACACCTCATCTGTAAAATGAATATTAAATAATATAATGGATATGACAGTGCTTTGTAAATGGTTAAGTGCTATATAAGCATAAGGGACTCATATTTTTATAAGGATGATGATAATTTAAAACTAAGACATGGAAACCAACAATTTTACAAACGAATTTTTAACTTACAAAAGTGCTACTTATTCATTTTAGAAAATGTTTAAAGTATGTAAAAAAAGTAAGGGAAATTCTCAGAGTCTTATTAGAAAATGTGATACCTTACAGTATATATACAGTATCCCTTTCTACTCCCTTTCTATTCCTATGGGACTGTGTCTATGGGAGGATTATTTTTCTTTGGGCAACAGATTTTGCCCTGTGATTTACTCTGGCCAATTAAATGTGAGTGGAAATGACACGTGCAACTTCCGAGCTGAAGTTTTAAGAGCCTTGTAAGGCTCTGCCATCTTTTTTCTCCTCCTCTCACAAGACTGGCCTCAGGGCTTTTCTGTCATTCTGGGTTTGGAATGAAGACCTCTGTTGGACATGTAATGTCCTACCCTTGTGATATATTTGTTGAAGAAACTGAACCAGTTGTTCTGTAAAGTTTCTCACAGTCCAGATTTTGCTGATTGTATATTCCCATGGTGCCATTTAACATGTTCCTCTTTCTGCTATATTTCTTGTAAATTGCTGATTAAATCGAGAGGCATGATCAGATTCAGTGAACAGATATTTAAACTTAATACATTATGAACATTTTCGTATCATTTAATATTCTTTTACATGTTGTATTAATGACTACAGAGTTGTCAAAAATAAGAATCTACGTCATTTCTTTAGCTGGTCCCCTACTGTCAGTCATTTGGATTGTTCTAATTTTTTGCCACCACACGCAACTTGCTGATAAGGCTCCCTGTGGACTGATGGTTCTCTGGCCTGATTTGCTTCCCTTCTGTTCTCTTAGTTCCTGCGGATGGTGGATGCCTGTGCCAGCTTCCTAACAGAAGCCTTAAACCCTGAAAACTGTGTTGGAATACTGAGGCTGGCAGACACACACTCCTTGGACAGTCTGAAGAAGCAGGTTCAAAATTACATCATTCAAAACTTTGTGCAGATTCTGAACTCTGAGGAGTTCCTTGAACTTCCCGTGGACACTCTGTACCACATCTTGAAGAGCGATGACCTCTATGTGACCGAGGAGGCTCAGGTGTTTGAAACTGTGATGAGTTGGGTCCGGCACAAACAGTCAGAACGACTCTGCTTGCTCCCCTATGTCCTTGAGAATGTACGATTGCCACTTCTGGACCCGTGGTACTTTGTGGAGACGGTGGAGGCAGATCCTCTTATCAGACAGTGCCCAGAGGTCTTCCCGCTGCTTCAGGAAGCCAGGATGTACCACCTTTCAGGCAATGAGGTGAGTTGACATTGAGTGACCTTGTAGTTAAGTAGCGAAGTAGAGGAGTCAGCGGCCTCACAGAAATATAGGTGAGGCCGGCTACTAATTCTTACAGCACAGAGAAGAAGACACTGCTCTGTTTATGGTTTGAGTCAGGCAGTTCAGAGGCCCTGGATTTCTGATCTGTAAAATGGGGCTGATACTACATCATATACAGCTACTGAGAGGACTGAGTGAGATAGGAAATCACTCAGCACCATGCTGGGCACATCCTCCCTCATCCCAGTGCATACACAGGTGGGGGCGACACACACAGGGGTGACACACACAGGACAGAATGTACCCTGTCTGGTCACCAACCCATAGGAGTACCGCTTTCCTGGTTTGCCTGCTCTGGAGAACCGCGAGTCTCTTGGATATCCTGTGATATTACCTTGGTTCAGACTGTCATTGTTTCCTTCCTGAATTTCTGAAAATTCCCCATAACTCACCTTCCTGCTCTCAGTCTGGCCTCCCAACAATTCATTCACCGGCTGGATGATCTAAAACTCAAGCCTGGGGCGCCTGGATGGCTCAGTCGTTAAGCGACTCCCTTCAGCTCAGGTCATGATCCCAGGGTCCTGGGATTGAGCCCCCGCATCGGGCTCCCTGCTCAGCAGGAGGCCCGCTTCTCCCTCTCCCACTCTCCCTGCTTGTGTGCTCTCTAGCTGTGTCTCTCTCTCTGTCAAATAAATAAATAAAATCTTTAAAATAAAATAAAAAATAAAACTCAAGCCTAATTAATTGTGCTCTTGGGCTTACTCTCTTCACGGCTCCTCATGACTTTCAGGGTAAAGCCCACACGCTTCCTGCCTGAGCTCCCAGAGCCTCACCTTACCTACTTCACCTCCCACCCACTTCTCTAGCGCTATTTCTAGCCTCTCCCTCCTGCTAGGATCCTATGCACTGCTTACAGTTCCCCAAAGTGGATGTGCTTTTCCATCCACTAATGCAGACTAATGTTCAAGTGCTTTTTTTCCTCTTTCCATCTAGTTGACTTCTGCTCCAGCTGCAAAAAGTTAAAGTACCACCTTCTTCAGAGACCTCCCTCATTCTCATAGCACCTGGTGCATTGTTCTGTCATAGCACCAACCACCACATGGTAACCATTGACTTCCTCATCTGTAAATGTCTCTATACTGGCAGCTTGTTACGGTCGGAAATATGTCTTATTGGACTTTTCATCTCCAGACCTTAGGAGAATCCCTGGTATAGAGTAACTGATTGGTAAATGTTTGTTGAATGAATAAATGGGTACCAAGATGATGAATACACGTATCATTTGGCTGTACCTGGTTCTCCTTAACAACTTCTGAAGAAGTGTTTTATTTAAAACTTCATAAAGACAAAAATAGGCTTAATGGAGAGGAACAAAACCATCAGGAAATAATAATATAGGGACAGTGTGTTAAATTTATATGCATGAACACACACACCTATATACCACTGTACAATAGTTGTGGGATAGGCTTCTAAACCTTCATTAGGCCATTGATAGAAATCCTAGCCACAAGTGGTTTAGAAATTGTCTGTCTGAGGCCCCTGGAGCCTCCTTCTTTTCCTGTGTGTCCTTTTCTAGTTCTGTGTTGTCCTCAGATCTGCTGTCATTGGTTCACTCTGCAAATATATCCTTAAATGTTTAGTAGAATTTACCAGTGATACTATCAGAATCAGGAGGGCTTTTTTTTTTTTTTTAAGAGATTTTATTTATTTATTTGAGAGAGAGAGAGCGCGCGCGAAAACGCAAGTCAGGGAGAGAGAGGAACAGGCAGACTCCACACTGAGCGCGGAGCCTGATGTTGATCTCACAACCCTGAGATCACGACCCCAGCTGAAATCAAGAGTCGGATGCTCAACCGACTGAGCCACTCAGGTGCTCCAGGAGTTTTCTTTGTGAGATTTTTAACTACAAATTGTATTTCTTTAATAGATACAGGGTTATCTATTTCTTCTAGAATGTGCTTTGGTAGTTTGTGTCTTTCAAAGAATTTCCCCATTTCATAGAAGTTGTTTAATTTATTGGCATAAAGTTGCTCACGGCATTCCTTTATTATCCTTTTAATATCTGTAGAATCTATAGTGATGTCACATCTCTCACTCTAGATATTAGTAGTTAATGTTTCCTCTCCTTTTTTTCCTGATCAGGTTGGTTAGAGGTTTATAAGTTCTATCAATTTTCTCAAAGAAACACCTTCTGGTTTCATTTGTTTTTATGATTTATTTCATTTATTTGTATTCTAATCTTGATTATTTTCTTTCTTCTGCTTACTTTGCGTTCAATTTTCTCTTATTTTTTAAAGTGGCAGCTGAAGTCATTGAGAACTTTCTTATTTTTTCTACTATTATCAGTAGTGCTATAAATTTCCCCCTAAGTACTACTTTAACAGCATCCCATATATTTTAATAAGCTATACTTTTATGTATATATGTATGTATGCATTTTTTGCAAATGAATTATGAACACCAACTGTGTGTTAGATATGGTACCAGGCACTACAAAACCAGTCTCTGCCTTATGAAACTTATGGTCTATCAGAGAAGCCAAGACACTAAGTGAATGAACAGTGATGAGTAGGCTGATGGAGGGAGTCCAGGCAACCGTATGGGTCCTACCCTATGCTGGGTATGTGGGTCACTGGCAGATGGGTCAGCATCAAAGCCCTCATAAAACTGCAGACAGTGTCTGTCTCTATAACTGCTCTCAGTTCAGCGTTCAAAGTACAGAGTCTTGATCAACTACACTTCCAATATTCTAGTTTCTTTTATTTCTGCTTCCTGTTTCCTAAGTTCCTGAAATGCAGGTAATAAAGGTTTTCTGCTGATATAAAATATCTAAATTGCTACTATGAAGTATGTGCTCTGACTTTGGTATTTGCAGTGTGCGGGAGAATGGCATTATGAATTTTGGATTTAGGAGAAGAGAGAATTCTGATATCTGGAAGAGTTTCCAGTGGCAGAAACTTCAGCTTTGCATTTAGGCAGATCTGGGCTTTAATCTTGACTGCACAGTTTACTGACAGTGTGACCTTGGGTAAGTAAGCTACTTAGCTGCTTGAAAGCTCCATCCTGACCTATAGCATAGAGATAATAATGCCTACCAACTGATACAATTGTTTTGAGAATTAAATAGGATAATGAATGGGATGTGGTTAGCACAGTGTCTGGTGCTTGGTAAGGCCCCACAAATGAAGACTGTTCTCATTCTTTTGCAATTCCTTTACGGTGCACTATCTCTCACAACCAAGCATTTTCTTTCTCTAAAGCTAAGATTTTTTTTTTTTTTTTTTAAGATTTTATTTATTTGTCAGAGAGAGAGAGAGAGAGAGCACAAGCAGGGGGAGTGGCAGGCAGAGCAGGCAGAAGGAGAAGCAGGCTGCTTCTCCTGCTAAGCAAGGAGCCTGATGTAGGCAGGACTCGATCCCAGCATCCTGGGATAATGACCTGATCCAAAGGCAGATGCTTAACTGACTGAGCCACCCAGGCATCCCAGAGTTCTCTTTTCATTGTGGCCAAGGGTTGCTGCTTTATTGTCCCAAATCCTCCTCAGGGCACTTTCTCATTCCTATTTTACAGTCTGGGTAACTGAACCAACCAACCACTGTGACCTTCGAATTGAAATGTCAATTGCCAGTTCATTCCTTGAAACTCCTTCTTGTCTGCTCACTGCTTGAATGATCCTGGGTTTCCTCCTGATAATAGTGGTGTAAGTCAGGAGGTTTTTCTTCTTTGAACACAGTTCTCTCCTTAACCTTCCTTTTCCAAACTTAAGCCCTTCTTGTCATCATCTCCCCCTTTTAACCTTATTCCTCCTCTAAATTCGTGGAGGTGGCAAACAGTGGGATATTTTAGAACCCTAAAAGCAGATGTCAATCTCAATTTGATTTAGGAGTGGTAGCTAGTACCTTCATAAAGAGGTCTTTTGGGGCAGAGATAGTTTCCCCTTTATTTCATTGCCTCCTAAATGTCCAGCGACCACCTTGATTTATACCGAAGGCTGCTCTGACATGTGTGGTGTCTCTCCCTCCTGAGTGAGGCAGAGGCTAACCCTTGAGGACACCTTTTTGAAGCAACATAGTCTCTTCTGTTGGTCCCCTAGTATAGGCCTTGTTAATGAATAGTCAGCAAGGTACAACTGTTTGTTCTATTTTTAACAATCTGAAAAGAAACTGGTTAAGCCTGATTGTTGCATGTGGTTCACTGGCAAACCCTTCTATGTGTCTGCAATAAACTTGCACATCTCTGACTTCAAGACTGGCCTTGTCATGATGCCTTTGGTATTAATATTTTGTCAAATGTAGCTGAATTTACAGTTTGATAATAGTGTGCCACCACTTGGGAGTTCTGTGGTGCCAAGTGATGAGTCTTAATACCCAGCAATTCCATTAACTAGATGGTTGTATTAGTGATCTACTGCTGTGTAACAAATCGTCCCCAAACTTTAAGGCAACAAACATTTATTATCTCACAGCTTGCAGGAATCTAGGCATGGTTTAGTTGGGCAGTTCTGGCCCAGAGTCTCTCATGAAGCTGTAGTCAAGCTGTTGGCAGGGGCTACAGTCATCTCAAAACTCAAACAGGATTGGAGGATCAACTTCCAGGCTCACTCCAGGATTGTTGACAGGTGTCAGTTCCTTGCTGGCTGTTGGCTGGAAGCCTCAGTTTCTTGCCACATGGGCCTCTCCACAGCAGCTGGCTTTTCCAGAGCAAATGGCCCCAGAAAGACTGAGAGAGCCATCAAGATAAAAGCTGTAGTGCTTTTTATAACCTAGCTTCAGCAGTGATAAACCATCACCTCTGCTGTATTCTGCTGGCATAGAGGCCAACCCTGGAACAATGTCGGGGGAACAATATAAGATGTAAATACCCTGAGGTGGGGACTTGGGCACCGCTGTGGAAGCTGGATACAACAGTGATCTATACAGGAAAAAAGTCTGTATTGGGTCCTGGGTTACCTAACTCTTCCATTCATTCATTCATTCATTCATTCACTCATTCAACAAATGTTTATAGAATCCCACAACCTCCAAGCACTGTTCTTGTTGCTGAGGATCTATTGGAGAATAAGGGCTGTTTCTGCCATCAGGGACCTTATAGAAAATTACAAAGAAGTAGGAAAAGTGCTGTGATGGGGAAATTCAGGACCATGGGAACATGCGTAGAAAATCAAGAATGACTTCTTGGAGGAAAGGACCAAGGGACATTATAAATAATGCCAATGACTTAAAGGGTAAATGGATGGGGAAGTGGTGTGGGAAATCAAAGACAGATATTATGGGAGGATCCAGATAGCAGGTAGGAATGCAGGGGCTTCAGTCAATAGGAGAGTCTTCCACAACCCAGGACTCAGGAATGGGGTGCCAGGCTGGGAATCAGGAGTAAGATCACAGCTAGTCCAGTCCCCTACAGGCCAATAAGCTATTGAGGCAGGAGAGCAGCCACTGTGAAGAAGATGGGGGCTTCAGAGGAAGGTTGAGGCCTGGCTTTCAGAGCTAGAATAAAGGTCATACAGGGGCCAATTCTGGGAAGCTAGTGCTATCCTCTAAGCATTGCTCCATAATCCCTAATCCTTTTGAAAGGACCAGATTGGTGCTGGAGGTTGCATCTCAACTGTGGGGAGGGGAGATTTAGGGGCATGAAGCAGGGCAGATAGTGGGAAAGAAAATCAAAGAGTGGCAAAATTTGTCTTTGGTGCCGGTTCATTGCTCAGATCCTGTCCTGCCAGCTTGTTTTCTCACAGTGCCTCCAAGTTCCCAGGACCACCTCGCCCACCCTTATCCCAGCTATCTTCTCCACTGTCAGTGCCCTCAGATTCTGTCCATTGCCCCACCCATCCCCCACTTCTTTCTGCCGACCTCCAAAGGAGAGCCCTGTGACACACTTTATGGCCATGAATTGAGGATGCAAAATGTACTGTATCTGACTCTTTGGTACAGAAAACCAAAGTCTCTTACAGAAAAGCAGAGGTTGGGTGTTTGGTCTGGTTACTTGTGACCATTGATTCAATTCGCCACTTGAGGGGGCAGTTTTTACTACTGTAACTTGTTTGTTATACCTGTGGTCAAGATTGAAGTGTCATAACCTGTGTGAGGTCAGCCTGACCTTGCAGGCTGCTTTGGTCATTGGGATATGAGTGCTGCCTCTCTGTCTCCCATCAGCCCACCTGCAGAACCCGCCCCCCTGAGCCCAGGAGATGGATGGAACCAGGAGGAGGGCAGCTCTCCCCTTTCCCCAGTAATGCTGATATGACATCTCTAGCTGCATCTCCTGCCATGACTATTAAGGGCTGTGCTCATGCCAGGTGCTCGGCTCATCCCTCTACATCACAACCACATGAATGCTCACAATGACTTGGTGACATAGAAGCGATCTCAGGCATTTATGGAGATTGTGTTGCTTCTCCAAGGTCACATAGCCACGGGTGGTGAAACCAGGACCAAACTCTGGTGTATTTGACTTTCAAACCTCTGCTCTTTCAGCTGGGTTCAAATATCTGTGGTGTGGGGTTTTTTTGCTTGGTCAGGGCTCCGAAGGGTCATATCTTTGTTGTTGGGACCCAGTCCTCCAACGTCCCTGGCCACACCGTGCTCCCATTTGATACTTCTTCCCTAAGTCTCCAAGTGCTCTCATGTGCCTACTGTCAGGACTTCTCTTTCAGAAGAGGTCTGGTGGTGAGAAAAGTCTGGGATATCATTAAAAAATTGAAATCGGGAGTGGGTGGAAGGTGGCCAGAAATGAAATTCCAGGGTTCAAACCTTCAGACCAGGCAGGAAGGGTGAAGTGCATTTGATGGTAAATGGACCTGGACTTCTTAAGATAGCTGCAAAAGCAACAATAGGTAACCTTTGTTGACTATTTATTATATACTGGGCCCCTTCCAGGCCAGGCACACTACATATGTGATACCATTTCATCCTCACCACAGACCTATGAGGTAGTTACTGCTAAAGTCCCCATTACACAGATGATGGAGCTGAGGCTCAAGGTGAGGTCACATGGTGGCAGAGTTGGGAACTGGGCTCTGTTTGGTCTGGCTCCATAGCCTGGGCTCTGAACCTCTGTGTCATCCTGCCTTTACGTACTCCCATTGGTTTTCCAGATCATTTCGGAGCGCACCAAGCCCAGGATGCATGAGTTTCAGTCTGAGGTATTCATGATCATTGGTGGCTGCACAAAGGATGAACGGTTTGTGGCGGAGGTTACCTGCCTGGACCCCCTGCGGCGCAGCCGCCTGGAGGTGGCCAAGCTCCCCATGACGGAGCATGAGCTGGACAGTGAGAATAAGAAGTGGGTGGAGTTTGCATGCGTGACGTTAAAAAATGAGGTCTACATCTCAGGTAAGCAGGAGGCACATGATGCCAAAGCAAGCCCCCGGGGGCACTATGTATTTCCTGAGTGAGAGCCAGGCAACCAACTTAGAAGGATTACTGTGAATGGTGATGGTCTAGCTCTGACAGGGTCAGCACGTGGAAACCAGGAGCTCAGGTGCTCTTATCCTGGAAAGCACATTCTTACTTAATGGATGCTAACCTGTGAGCAGTATTGTACTAGGATCTGGTGGAGCAGCAGACAGGTCTTGTCCTTCATGGAAAAGGAAGAAGGAAAAAAAAAAGGAAAAGGAAGAAGGAAAGTGATACTAGAGCTTATTTGGTATTTGCTAGAGGTGTATGACACTGAGCTGGGCACTGGGTAATGAATAAAAATGTCTGCTCTTCTCCCCAAACCTGAATGATCACCTCAAATTTACTGTCATACTTTTAAATATTTTTTAAAAATTTATTTATTTGACAGAGAGAGACACAACGAGAGAGGAAACACAAACAGGGGGAGTTTGTGTTTGGAGAGGGAGAGGGAGAAGTAGGCTTCCTGCAGAGCAGGGCTCGATCCCAGGGTCCTGGGATCATGACCTGAGCCGAAGGCAGTGGATTAACAACTGAGCCACCCAGGCGCCCCAACTGTCGTACTTTTGATGCTCCAGTAGCACACAGTACGTTGTCATTTCTCACTTCTAACTTATTTGCTTATTTACAATTACGCTGCGCCTGACTCCCATTAGTCCTTGAATTCCAGGAGAGTCAGTACTGTATTGCCAGTACCTAGCCCTGCGCCTGGCTACTAGCAAATGCTTAATAAATATTGATTAAATGACAGAGTCTCTATAATCTTTACAGCACAGTAGGTGAATTTACACTTTGGTGGTATTTAATCATTTTCCTCTCACATCAACTCTCTAAGGTAGGTGATTTTAATCTCCAGGTTACACATGGAGAAAATGCAGGCTCTGAAGGGTTATGGAATGTATCTGAAGACACGTCACACACTGGTAAACATCAGGCAAGGTCTCAACCCAGGTTCTCTGAGTCCCATGCTCTCCTCCAAGATATCAAAAGCCCCCCAGCTCTTCTTGGGGCTCCATGGGAGAAGACAAGCATCGCTTGTCATCTCTTGTAGGCTTTTTCTAATCTGTATTTGTTTGGGGAATAGCTTCTTCCTAGAACTGGCATCCTCCAAAATCAAAGGCACGTCAGTTCTTCCCTGGGTATGTTAATATCATAGATTAGGTAATAACTTTCATGTATCTTGTAGAAATATTTTTTGATTGCTGTTGAAGATTCAAATAATACAGAGAGTATAAAGTAAAATATGGCAGTTTCTCTGTGCCATTACCATCTTATATGTTTTAACTTTTTTACAAAAATAATTTGATATTGGTTTAGAGTAAGTAACGCTAGTTGCTGTCACAAACGCTAAATCTCAATGAATTGTTGCAATAGTATGTGGGGAGAGTGGACCTGCTTCACTCAGTCCTTCAGGGACCTGGGCTCCTTCCATCTGATGCTGCTGCTGTTTTCCACACGTGGCCTTCAAGGTTGATGCATTTCAGGAAGAAGGAGATACTGAATGAGTTGAGAAGGCACACCTGCTCATAACAGTCTCAGCCTGGATGGGAGGCATCAATCTGCTCACATTCTGTGGGCAAGAACTAGCCACATGCCCCCCTGCACCACCAGCCCCCATGCAGGGGGGCTAGGAAATGTAGTTTAGCTGCGAGAGCAGGAGGAAAAGACAGGTTTGGCAATCATAGTTTTTGTCACATATACTACACATCTTATATTCTACAGTTTGTCCTTTCCTTCACTTCGATTTGTTGTTGTCTGTTAAAAAAATGATACAAGCGGTGCATGAAGGCATGCTTGTTACACACAGTTAAATCACAGAAACTTGTACTTCAATTAACAATCTCTTTTGGACATAATTATATGTTGATATAATGAATCTAACATATGGATTAAGTCTATCGAATGAATGAAACAGTTTTTTTTTAGCTTTTATTTTCCCACTGGAAAAAATACTGCAATAGGCATTTTATTTTATTACTTTATTATTTCAAGGATTTTATTTATATATTTTAGAGGTGGGGGAGGAACAGAGAGGGAGGGACAAGCAGACTCCACACTGAGCGCAGAGCCCCACACACGGCTTGAACGCACGACCTGGAGATTATGACCTGAACCAAAATCAAGAGTCAGGCACTCAACTAACTGAGCCACACAGGTGCCCCATAATAGGTATTTTAATACACATGTACTTAAGAATTTGTGCTGCTGTTTGGAGAGATTCCTGGAGGTGGTCATAAGATGTGTCAATTTAGAATTTTTGTAGATATTGTTAAATTGTCCTCCAGAAAGTTTGTACCAATTTACAGTTCAGCCAATGTTGAACAGTGCCCATTTTCTACATCCTTGCTAACATTTTTTATTATCAATTACATTTGTAATCATTAATCATTATTAATTCATTAATTAATTCACGAATCATTAATTCATAAAATCATTAATTCAATAATTAATTAATTAATGATGTTAGCATATTTTCATATGTTTATTAGCTAACACTATTTTTTAAAAAATTATCTATTCCCATCCTTTGTCTTTCTATTGGTAGTTTACCTTTTTATTAATTTTTTGGAGCCCTTACTATTTATCCGTTGCTATTTGTATTGCAAATAGTTTCCCTCAGACTATGATTTTCTTTTAACTTTGATTTATATTGCATATAGTAACTTTCTTTCCTATGTGATTCTATGTTTCATTCATGTCATGCTTAGAAAGCCCCTCCCCACCCCAAGATCATCAACATCTTCTCCAGTTACTTTTATAAAACCATTTACTTTTGAATTTTCTTTTCACTGTAATGTGAAAGAAGGATCTAATTTAATTTTTCTCCAAATAAATAGCCAATTGTTCTACTACTATTTATTTAATGATCCTTGTATCTTTCAATCTCTTCTGTATTCTTGTTTTTCATTGGTCAGTTTGTCTCATCTTATGCCAATACCACACTGCTTTCATTATCAGAGTTTTTTAGTATATTTTGATATTTGCTAGGAAAGCCTTCTTATTCATTCTTTTTCCAAAGTTTCTTAGAAATTTTTCCAAATTTACTCTTCCAAATGAAATTTGGGATGATCTCTTCAAGTTCCCTGAAAAGTTTCGAAGGCACTGAATGTATCAATTAACTCGGGGAGGGCTGACATTTTTACAATAACCTATCTTCTCATCTATGCACATGGTATGCCTCCCACTTAATCAGATCTTCCTTTACATCTTGAAGTAAAAATCATAAATTTTTCTTCTTTGCAATATAGTGTACATACATTTCTTTGAAAGCATATAGTTATAACTCTTTTAAAAAAGATTTTATTTATTTGAGAGAGCATGTACGTGCTTATGTGAGGGGGGGCAGAGGGAGAGACTCTCAAGCAGACTCCTCGCTGAGTGTGGAGCCCAATGCGGAGCTCCATCCTATGACCTTGAGGCCATCACCTGAGTGAAAATTAAGAGTCAGACAATCGACAGAGCCACCCAGGCGCCCCTATTTTGTAACTTTTGACACTACCTAAATGGGACCAATGTCATACACAGTATTTTGAATAGAGACCTCTAAAAGGTATACAACCCAAGGAAAAATGGCTAAACGATATGAACAAAAAATTCATGGAAGAGGGAGAAGCTCAGTCTCCCAAGCAGCCGGGAAAAAAACAAACTATGACATTACTTTTCTCTATCAGCCTGTAAAACAAAACAAACCAAAAAAACACTCTTAATATATGCCATGGGTAGGGCAGGGGTAGATCAACCAGGACAGCTGTGGAAGGCTCTTTGGCAACACCTATAAAAATTCACAGTGTGTGTACCCTTGACTTAGAAGTCTCATTTCTGGGCTCTATCCTAGAGAAACACTTACCCAGGACACAGAGCATCATCAGGGATACACATTGCCCCACTAATGCACATTTATAAGTCTGAAAAGTACATCTTTGCTTTAAGGAGTTGGTGGTACTCTGTGCTGATGAGAAATGGAAACACAAAGCTGATAAAATGTTAAAGTCACCAAAAGAGTCAGTTCCCTTTTGTCTTGGTCTCTCACCCTAATTGAATTATGTATTTTCTGTTTATTAAGAGAGTGGTCTTGAAGAAAATATTTACCAGCTCATTCTCAAATTACCTCTTGTGAGCATCTCATTCTTTTATAATAAAAATTAACAATAGGACAAATCCCACTTAAGTTTTTTGTATAGATCGGAGATTTGAACTGAGACAATTTTGTAAGATTTCTTGGTGACTTTTCCAGGTTTGTATTTGTCTAAATAAGTAAGCAAACAGAACTTAAGGTGCCTTCTAATTCGGCAGCTGGTCAAGGCCCTATAATCCCCACCGGCAAAGGTCCAACCTCACCCGACCTGCCTTATTTCCTGCCTCTTGGCTGCACACACACAGAGTCCAGGCGCCTGCTGGCCCCTACCCACCCACGTGGACTTGGTGCCACTTCCCTGAAGACTTCTGTGGACCCAACTCATTCAGCCACCTCTTCTCTGAACTCAAAGCACAGAAGTGACACATGACACAGTCTGGTACACAATTCACCCCAGCCTCACACTGGCTCTCTCCATTCCCCTGTGTTGGCTCTTTCTCCCCATCCAGACCATTTTCTTAAGGACTGTGGGAAATTATGGGAGAAGCTGTATTTCTGACACATCTAGTGATTTCTTAAATGCTCTGTATCTCTTCTAGGTGGCAAAGAAACACAGCATGATGTTTGGAAATATAATTCTTCTATCAACAAATGGATTCAAATTGAGTATTTGAATATAGGCCGCTGGAGGCATAAGATGGTGGTGTTAGGTGGCAAGGTCTATGTGATAGGAGGTTTTGATGGCTTGCAGAGGATCAACAACGTGGAGACCTACGACCCCTTCCATAACTGCTGGTCAGAGGTATAGGAGATTTATTTCTATGAGTGACTTTGTATTACTACTTCAAAGCTTTAAAAAAAAAAAAGTATTTGCCCATGTAGGCATATGGCTTTTCGATCTCTCTGCTCCCACTGAGAACATTGTTGGTGGCTCTGAGCTTCCCTCCTAAAAGGAGCCATTGCTTCAGCATTGCTGATCAGGTCACAGAAACAACTTCCTTCCAGGTGGGAAAGCTATGTGTGGGCAAGAACCCCAGGTGTAGAGGGGAGGCTTGGTCCTAACCTCAGTTGGCACATTGTAGCTCAGAGTCTGTCTCCCCAGATGCCATCTATCCTTGTTGTCTCCACAGTGGGCATACAGGGATTCCTTTACTACACTGTTTACTGAGTCGGAGTCATTTGGTAGTTAGAAGTTTAGAGGTTAGCCCTTGTTTATTTGCCTATTGATGATGAACAATTTACATGCTGCTTGCAAGACTTTAGCTATTCAACCTCAGGTGTATATCATTGCTAATCAGTGGGCATAGAGTTTCAATTACACGAGGTGAATAAGCTCTGGTGGTCTGCCTACAGATAACAGTACTGCATTTTATGCTTAAAAATGTGTTAAGAGAGATCCTTTTGTAGTTCATAAGCGTGATGATTGCATGTTCACACTGTTGTGTGACATGTGTCTCCCTCAAACCTTGTTATGACCTTGGCACATTACCCATCTGACGTGGGAAAAAAATTTGCCAAGAGAGTAGATTTCATGTTAAGTGTCTTTACAATAATAATAATAATAATAATGATAATAATAATAATAGAGTGGGCGCCCGAGTGGCTCAGTGGGTTAAAGCCTCTGCCTTCAGCTCAGGTCATGATTTCAGGGTCCTGGGACCGGGCTCCGCATTGGGCTCTCTGGTCAGTGGGGAGCCTGCTTCCCCCTCTCTCTCTGCCTGCGTCTCTGCCTACTTGTGATCTCTCTCCCTCTGTCAAATAGATAAATTAAAAAATCTTAAAAAAAAATAATAGAGCGATTTCACTTCCTGTATTTTCAGGTTATGCCCAATTTCAAATTTTCTTTCTCCTTATTAGATCATATGTCAGAGTATGTTCCACTTTGGGGAGTGTCAAACATGGTCATCAGGGGCACAAGCAAAGGTAGCCAGGTCGTCATGGCATCCAGCCAAGATCTGTCAACCTGAAAACTGCTGTATAGCCCTTAATATTTATGGGGGTGTGCCCCAGATCTGCTCAACTTGACAAGCCCCATTACAGAGTTGCTCCATGACTGAAGAGGGCCATGTCAGTGGATAAGAGGCTCTGGGAAGTCCCCTTCAGTGCCGTGGGGTTCACAGGGTGGGAACACAAGTCTGGCTTAATCCCCAAATCTTCGTTTTGCCCCAGAGTGGGAGTCTGCTTACCTATGGCCACCTGAAACCCTTATACCAGCTTTTCTTCCTAGATAGAAGCAATAAGGACAATGACTGGCACATAGGAGGCACTCAGTGAATATTTTTTGAATGAAAGAACACATGAATGAATATAAATATGCATGTTTGAGAAAGCATTTTCCTCCAACATTGGCTGGTTTCATCTTTATAAACACTTATTCCTATGTACACCTTTCCTCACCTGATAGCTGGACTTCGGAAGAAACAGGCTGGAAACATCCGTCACTCAGCCTGTTCTAGCCTGTCCTGAGCCTGCAGGGAGGGTGGGAAATGCGTGCTTTGACCTCTCTGCATCTCAAAGGGAGTCAAGCCCAGAGGCCTTGTGACCTCAGGCAAAGGATGCCCAGACTTGTGTCCCCTAGCTCCTGGCCTATGCCCTGTGAGCCACTGCAGCAATCTGGGAGCAGTCCATAGCTGTGTGACTGACAGCTTCTCCTGGTGCCCTGTGCCTCTGCAGGCAGCGCCCCTTCTTGTCCACGTCAGTTCCTTCGCAGCCACCAGCCATAAGAAGAAGCTCTATGTGATTGGGGGTGGACCCAATGGGAAATTGGCCACAGACAAGACTCAGTGTTATGACCCTTCAACTAATAAATGGAGTTTAAAGTCGTCCATGCCAGTGGAGGCTAAATGCATCAATGCAGTCAGTTTCCGGGACCGCATCTATGTTGTTGGTAAGTGAATGAATGGCATCTTATTTATCTGAGGCCCCCCCCAACCCATGCAGCCTTGCAGGTAGATCAGATGAGGCCCTCCTGGGAACTCACGGATTCCTGGGTGATGTGGGTGAGGTTGAAAAAGAAGAAAAGACGGGATTGGTCCAGGCCTTGGTGGAATTTACCTTCTAGTCCTGGATGCAGAAACAGCTCACTTTTAGGGGACATACAAAGTGGACTAACAGTGGGACCCAGTGGAGGAGCCAGAAGCTGCTACAGGAACAGGGTATTGTAAACATTAGCAAATGTACAGAAAGTGAAATGTGCACAGTATATATGGTAAGTGACCGATAAATGGTAGCTATCATCATTTCTTATTTTGTGTTCATGGGAATTTTACTCTTTCCACTTGCTTTGGGGGCTCTGAAAAGTTGCATTTAGCCAAAAGGAAAGCCTGGCTGGCCAGACCACAGTTGGCATGTAATTGTTAAGGATGATGGATCTCAAGCCTGACTACTCATGAGAATCACCTGGGGAGCTTTTTACAGAAATATGCATAGCTGGAGCTTACCCCAGACCAACGATATCAGAATGAGAGGGAGGACGCTGGCCAACAAAGCAAGGTGTTTCTAATGTGCAAGTGATTTTCCTGTGCAGCCACGACTAAGAGTCACTAATTTAAGGAGATGCCAAAAATATGTAACTCCAGCAAATAAAAGCTAATCAGAGAAGGCTTCCTGGAGGCAAAATACAGGAAGAGATTGAGGAAAAACCCCATTCTTGCTCTTGCTTCAAGTTTCCTATATCTGTATGGTCAGTCTCATGACTTCAAAGCTCATCTTAAGACGGTGACTTGGACTGGTGTCCCAGGTTGTGCTCAGTATAGAGATATGCCACCTCCGCTAGTCACTGCCATATGTTGATAGCTTCTACGCACCAGGCCTTCTGCAAGTGCTTTATGTCCATGGTCCTTCTGGTGTCTTAAAATCACCTTGGTCTCAGGGCTTATGGTTACAATAAAAACGTGGCAGAGCTGGGATGACGAGCTGAGTGCACTCAACGAACAAGGTGGTATTTCTTCTAGGGAGCAGTCTTAGGGTACATTTTGGCCCCATGTGAAGCCAGTTGTCGTTTAGCACCTGATTAGCTCCTGGCTGCAGAGTTTAAAAGGCTCTGCAAAGGGTTGCCAATGTGAGACTTACTGCCCCGTGTACCCATTCGAGCTTTCCGGAGAGCCATGAATATACCCTTTCTATTGGCAGGATGGTAGATTTGACTGAGCAGAAGTAGGATTTTTGTGGGTAAAGGGGAAGAAAACCAGAACAGTGAGATGCCCATCGTGTTTCCCTTCCCCTTCAGGAGGGGCCATGAGAGCGCTGTACGCCTACAGCCCCCTGGAGGACAGCTGGTGCCTGGTGACCCAGCTCAGCCACGAGAGGGCCAGCTGTGGCATCGCGCCCTGCAACAACCGGCTCTACATCACCGGGGGGAGGGACGAGAAGAACGAGGTCATCGCCACCGTGCTGTGCTGGGACCCGGAGGCCCAGAAACTGACGGAGGAGTGCGTCCTGCCCCGGGGGGTGTCACATCACGGCAGCGTCACCATCAGGAAGTCTTACACCCACATCCGGAGGATCGTGCCCGGAGCCGTGTCGGTGTGACTGTGCGAGGGCACCGGGTGCCGGGAGACCTCCCTCTGCACCTGTCACCCGGCTTTGTGCCACTAAAGACAGCAGCCTGGGCTTGAGCTACGGGCCCTACACCTGGGCTCCTTGTGGGGGCTCCTTGGAAGTCACAGCTTTGGGACAGTCTCAAGACCAGCCAGGAATGTTTGCGTGACCTACCTCAGGAGGAAAGAAGAAGAATACTTAACATTCAGGACACACCTGTCCCATGCCAGGTTCTGTGCCAGGCACTTGTGTGTATCAATTCATTTAACCATCATAACAACCTGGTGACTGGGTATTATCACTTCAGTTTTACAGGTGTTGAAACTGAGTTTCAGGGAGGCTAAGGGGTTTGCCCCTGGTCACTCTGATTGTAAGTGGCTAAGCCAGGAGTCTAAACCCAGCTCTTTCCATTGCAAGGTCAGTGGCGTTCTGTCATGCTGTCTGTCTCCGAGTAGGAAACAAACAGAAACTGGGTCATTTTTTGTTCTGACAAGTTTGCTAAAGGATTCACTCAGAAAGGCAGGGAAATAAAGTTGTTTCTTTTTTTTTTTTTCTTTTCTTTTTTTTCTTCTATTAGAGCCTTCGGCTCCTTGTCAAGAGTGTCTCATGTTGTTCTATCTGACAGGACCAGGAGATGGCTCTGGGAAGACCTATATGCTTGGAAAGAGATAAAAGACTTCCCCCATCAAAACCTCTACTTCTTATGACCACGGAAGTACATTCAGACCAGAGCTGTCCTTGCCAGATAGAATTGTACCTTCAGTACAGGCCAGTGCCCTCGCCTCTTCATGTCCAACACCTGTATTGCAATGTAGAAAGGGTTTTCCAGAGACTTAGATTACTATTTTTTTTTTTTTAATATAAACATCCCTTCCCTGCTGGCCACTGCAGGAATGGCTGACTCTTCTTGAACTTTCTACTTTTCAGACTGTGATTTGAGTCCATGTCCCTGAGTCCCCACCTTCCTAGAACCTTAGTTTTCAGGATCCTTTGAAGCCCTTCTATTTGGTTTCTGGATCAGTCTGGCACGATTTAGACTCAAAGAATGGAGTCTGTCCTTCACTCTAAGAGATAGAGCTTTCAGATGAGCTCACTGGAAATTCATTTTAATCTCCAAATTGGGGAAACAGATCAAGAGATCCTGTTTCATGTGCTGTACTTAAAAAGCAACAACCATGGTAACAACATAGTAACTGCATTACCCAATGTGTTTTATTTTCATCATACGATTTCAGATCTCTTTACAGTTTTATTTCATGTCAGATGCAGCAGATTGTGCTCGTACTTCTGAGTATGGGAAGTTAGAAGTATTAGAGTTGATAGTTGAGTTTTCATAGAAAAGTTGTGGTTAGAAGCTAAAGTTCAAGGCTGATAAAAAAAAGACTTGGAACATTACAAATGAGATTTCTATGTACGCTTATGTCACTGAGGATAAATATAAACGCTTGTCGGTGTGTGAAAAGCTCTGTGCCTTGGGGTCAGGTTAGGTTCAGCTCCCTGCTCTGAAAACCAGGATGGGAAAATACACACATATATGTGGAAATTTAGAACACATTACAGTAAGTGATATACTTGCTCATGAGCACTAATAACCTTAATGAAGCTTTCAGCTGAAACAATTTAATCTAGTTCCATTTAGCAAACATTCAAGGAATTCTTTCTGTTTGTCCAGCCTCGGGGATACCAATGAATAAGACAAATTCCCCCCAACCAAGACACACTCAGTAAACAGGCCACTAGTCAACACTATAATTTTCCTTTAATCAAGTTAGAGAAAAATGAGATGTATATGAAGTTATTAGATTGCATCCATGTCTTTATTCACTTCCCAGGGGTAATCTTAGAAAGCTATGCTCTTGGGCCAGTGATGAGGCCATTGCTTACATATTTGACTTTCTTTGAGATCGCCTTCAGAAACCATTTATGAGCTATAGGAGAAATCATTTTCCCAAGACCATTTCAGGGAGGAACTTCCAAGAAGGATATCCAATGACAAGATCAATGGCATATGCAGAGAGATCCCCTCAGAAAGAGAGTGTTCCTTGTCATGGCGGTCCTTTGATAAGAGCAATCAGCAAATTTTGCACCCATCAGTGGATCATCCCTATTCTGGGAAAGGGATTTAGGATCTCTGTGTTATAAGTCTGGTTCTAACTGCAGGACCCAAGTATCAGGACTAGTTCAGAATATTTAATGAAGGCAAGGGAAGGATTTAATGTGATTTTTATGTCAGCAGATATGCAGATGACTTGTAAAATCTCAGGTGCCTGGCCCTCAAGAAACAGAGATTCTCAACAATGTCATGGGTTGGCAGACAGTTACACCCATTAAGACGGTACAGAGTTGCACTTAAAGCTGCCAGTCGGCAGCTTTTAGGGAAAGAAAAGAGTTCAAGTAATTTGGTGAAACTTTATAAGCATATTGGGATTTAAGCTTCTAGGCACCAGCCAGGGATGGAAGCTCTTAAAATCTAATTTCCATTTGCAGATAAACAATCAATCAAAAAATTTGGTTTGTGTAGCTATCATAACCTATTCCCACCAGCAGGGGGACGAGGCAGGTCAGTGCCAGATGAGCCAGAGGCAAAGGGCCCCGGGGACTGAGGCAGGGCAAGTGGCTCTTGTTGGCCCAGCAGACTGGATCTGGAAGCAGGCCCTGTGAGGGAACGGAGCGCCCCTGGCTGGGAGGAAGAGGATGAGCTAGGAGGAGAAAAAGGAGGTCAGGTTTAAGTATACAGGATCTAGAAAATGATATCATGATCCCTAGATTTTGTGAGCATGATTCCATTCTCAAAGGCAAGGGAGATAAGGAACAGGTGGTTCAGGCAAGTGGGTTCCAGGAAAAGAGAGGCACAAGTTCGAACAGGACTGGCATCCAGACCCACTTGGGGGAAGGGAGCTCTGAGCTGCTTGGCTGGGTCTCCTATTTTACCGGACTTAAAGAGAATGAGGCCCAGAGGCTGTGATGGGATAGAAACTGTAGGAGAGGTTAAAGGACCCCAGTTGCCAAAGCTGATCTGAAATGGACAGGGAGCTAAGCTCACCTGAACATCAACAGATAAATGTCCTCTTTTTAGCCTTCACCACATTCTGCCATCAGTGGCTTCAGGAAACACACACACTCACACGCTGCCCTTGAACTCAAACTATGCTCTCAGGGAAATAGAAATATCATTTGCTTATAGCTGTGAATCTATAGCTTTGCTATTTATAAAAGCACTTGAGGTACTGTTGTCATTTACAAATCCTACTTGATTTTGAATAAGAAAAGTACTCAGTAGCATTTTCAAAGTGAGTAGATACCACTGGAATTTCTTATATTAGCTCCTAACTTGGGGTTGCAAAAATCATCTTTTCCCTTAATATCTGATTTGAGTGTTGTATTAGATCTTATAATCTGAAGAGTCAACCTTCATGGAAATCCACAAATATCTCAGATATGGCTCTTGCAAAACCAATTTTGACCAATTTCATATTTATAGGTAAAAACGTCGATGCTTAGTTGATGAAATCCTTTAATCATTTTGGTTACATGAATTTGCATTTTTAAACTATCAAACTAAGGATATTGTTTATACATAAATATACAAATAAATTTTGTATTTATTCAATAACGTGTGGAATGGATAAGAATGTGTTGTACACAATCACTAGGTGAATTTTTTTTTGCTTGTTTTAGTTGATATGAGTAGGTAGTATCTGAATAGAAAGTAATTTAGGAGGTGGAAATTTAATACATTTCAGCTGGTTCAACAGGATTTCAATAAAATCATAGGCTAGAATTGATCAGAAGTGGTCTAGAAAATAGCAAAAAAGTAAACTGCTTTTCCCTCCCTAAAGTCTCATTGCCTCTTTGAGCATGCTTTTACCAACCCACTTCCAAGCTGCCTGCCTTACCCCTTCTTATAGGAGGCCCCCCTTCTAGGTTTCTGATTTCTGGTCTGACTCCTAACCCTGCCTTCCTGGGGCGCCTGGGTAGCTCAGTCAGTTAAGCGTCTGCCTTCGGCTCAGGTCATGATCCCAGGATCTTGGGATGGAGCCCCACATCCGGCTCCCTGCTCAGCGGGGATTCTGCTTCTCCCTCTCCCTCTGCCACTCTCCCTGCTTGTGTTCTCTCCCTCTCTGTGTCAAATATATAAATAAAATCTTTTAAAAAGTAAAAGAATAAAAAAAATTAACCCCGCCTTACCAACGTCGCTGTGTTGTTTCTGAAGCCTTAACCAACCTATGTTTCTCAAATCAGGGCACTTGAAACTTGCCAGTTGAGATGGAGAGCTGTAGTTTTCAGCCACTGGAAAACTTGTCATCAGTTTAGTTTGTTTTGGATAACATTACAAAGATCCTGTGCCACTGAAAGGGAAAACCTGAGGTTTTTAAGAAATGACGGGTCACATGAATAACTTTAACCGTTCCTCCTGGCCTCCCTGGAAATAGAGGTTCTGGCTCCTCTGCCCTGGGGACTCTGGATGGAAAAGCTTGGGAAGCATAGCCTCCTCTCATGGGTGGGAAGTGCTCTGGAGTTAATTCAGGGCAGTAGCTCTACAGCCAGCACACCGGTTGTGAGTCAAGATGGGGTTTTGACCTTAAATTCACTGCTGAGCCCTCCAGTCTCCCTGCTGGGTCTAAGTGGTAATCTGATGCCTGGGCTGCTTGGTCAGGGCCTGGCATATGCCCAGCTCTCCTTGGCTCCTCCTCCGCTCTTGGTGCTCTCTGCTGGTGTGTGGCATCCTCTGGACCAGCCTCCTTTTCACTGGAGATGTGGCCTTTATATAGAATCTCAATTCTCCTCTACCTCCTGTGGGCTCATGCCTCATTTTCTGTTCTTTTTTTTTTTTTTAAGATTTTATTTATTTATTTGAGAGAGAGAGAGTGAGAGAGCACCAGTGAGGGGAGAGCAGAAGGAGAGGGAGAGGGAGGGCAAAAGAATCTCAAGCAGACTCCCTACTGAATGCAGAGCCCTACATCGTGGGGCACAGTCTCACAACCTTGAGATCATGACCTGAGCTGAAACCAAGAGTTGGACGCTTAACTGACTGAGCCACCCAGGCGCCCATCATTTTCTGTTCTTATACGCTACCACAATTTAGACCCTTGGTGCTGGGAACTAATTTGGGTCAGGTCTCCCCCACTCCCAAGCTGCCCTGTATCAGCCTGCCTAAATACTAATCACTCTGGTTTCACTTCCATGCTTGTTTCTAATTCCTAGGGATTTTCCTTCTTGCATGCTCAGATAGCTCCTTTGTTATTGGTTCCTGCATGGCAGGCTACCTGGATACCCATGCCTGTCCCCATCTCTGGTCATCTGTCTTGAGTCCCTAACCTGCTGCCTCCCCTGGGGTCTCCAAACATAGAAACCTCATTGCCTTTCTTGTGTTGACCTCTAGCTATCCTAGCACTATAGTATCTCTTGGGTCCCCTAATTTCTGAAGTTTGGAGAAAGAGCAAAAGAAGATAGGAGACTTCCTGGCTACAAATTCTTTAAAAAGGTTTGTGTGTAAGGAAAATTTCCTTTTCCTTTAGTAAAACTAACCAGTTCCTCCAAGTTGGCAGTAGCGGGAAAAACTCCCAGTGGGGACAGAATGTTGGATCTCATAGTCCTAGCCTCATCCCTGTAAGGCAAGAGTCCTCTACATGACTCTTAATTTCCCAAAGGACATCACAGACCAGGCTGGAACAGCTGAATAAGACTACTAATGACTTAGAGATGCTATAGGGAAATAAGTACAAAAAGTAACAATGCTCTGGGTGATGGGGATGACAGGGTTCAGCTGTCTTTGAGAAGCAGTGTTATCCTTAGGTGGGGGGCGGGGACGTGTGTGTGTGTGCACGCGTGCACGCGCGTACGTGTACATGCTATCAACAATAAACAAAGCTGGCCACAGCTAAAGCGGAAAAAACAGATTTTATCCAGTAACTACTGACAGTAGAGGAAAGAACTGAGCCCCATTCTGCTTTGTGCAGAGCTGAACAGGTGCTAAAGGGAAAACAGAGCAGGAGAGAGGGAGCAGGTGGGCACTGAGGTAGAGGCAGGGAAGTGAAAAATTAGAAAGCATTGGTCAGTAAGTGTGCTTAGCCCTGCTGTGTCTGCTAGCTGGCGATGTTGAAGTTAGGGTTCCCTCCTTCCACAGGGGCTGGCGGGCAGAGACCCTCTACTTCCTGATAGTCACATTCAAAGGAATGGCTTATCAGGTCCTTGAGAAAGACACTCCTGGGCTATAGGAAGTACATACATAGATATCTCACAGGGACAAGATGGATTTACGTTGTAAGCCATTTTTAGTAAATGCTTTAAGAAAGGAAGGTCAGGGGCCTATCCTCAGGTGTTGGCAAATGGTAAATTCTTTTGACAGTCTTGAGCTTTTCCAGACAGAAACACAAAAGGAGGGCTGGTTCATCCCAGGGATGTATTCTTAGGTAGCCATGGTAGGGTTGATCACATCTGTTAGTGCAAGGGTTTGAATGGAGTGTTCATGCAAAGAACTTTCGCCATTTTTGGTGCCCCAGATATATTTGCTTTATGGAACAGAGACAATAAAACAGACAAGTGTGCCCACCACTCGCACTGCTGGTGGGGGAATTTTAAAAGGGGACTGCCTGTTTTCTACGACTCAACCCCAGCCCACTGTGAGACCAGGAGTGCCAAAACCCCTCCTTCTAGAATATTCTAAAGACAATTAAAGAGAAAAATAATGCTAAAACTTCTTTCAACCAATATAGGCCAGAGCAGTGCTCTCAAAACTTTTTGGACTATATCCCACAGTTTCAAAATAGAAATATTTTCAATATTTTCTGTTCTAGTTCTTCTTAAAATGCTATTCACAATGTATTAAGTTAATTTCATCACCTACCAATGGGTCACAAGTCACAACCCACATCTGAAAAATACGAGGCTCCTGGGCACAGACGCAGACAAAGACAGGGGAGGGGCGAGGGGAGTGGAGGTTGGCAAACCCTTGGTTTAACACAGCAGAAACCAGAGGGAAACATCTGCCTGCGAGAAGAAACCCATGAGTCTGACCTTAGACAAACAATTTTTGTAGGTGATAGTCTATTATTTTATAACAAAAGTATAGTAATAGGAGCATCTATTGTGTAATTTCCCAGAAACATGACCCAGAGCCAGAAGTAGTCAAAGAGATTGGGATAGTGACAAAACCAGTCTAGGTAGAAATGCTGGGTTTTTTCTTTATCGAAGTCCATCCCAGAAAAGGTCACCCTAGGAACTTGGAGGAAACTTAATACATTAGACTTTGTTCTGACTGAGTCATAAATAGACATTGGTGGAGGGAGTAATGGGGTTAATCTTTGTGAAACAATGTAGCAAATGTTTATTGAGCACCTACTACATGCCAGGCATGATTCTAGGTTCTAGGGGTCCACATCCACAAGTAAAACAATGTCACTGCTCTCATGAGCTACCATTCTAGTAAAGAAAGACTGGCGACAACCAAACAAGTATATAAATAATGCCAAGTAGTGATAAATGCTGGAAAAGCAGGGTAAAGGGTATATATGCTACTTTAAACAGGGTGAGCAGATGTGCTTTCTGATAGAGACAATTATATAGAAACTTGAGAGAAGAGAAAGTGTGAAGCCTATGAATATCTGGAGGAAGCATAGTCCAAGTAGAGGGAACAGCCAGTGCAAAGGCCCTGAGGCAGGAGGCTCAGTGTCTGTAAGGAACAGTAAAAAGGTCTGTGTAGTTCAGTAAATTCCAAGTGATGACAGTGAGTCTCAAGGCCATTGTAAGCACTTTGTGTGTGATCAGAGTAAGATGATAGGGCGTAAGACAAGTTTAGAAATGCTAGAGATTCACAAATGTTACGTACCCAAGCCTGTGGCTTTCACATTCAAGTCTGCTGCATTCTCAGTGGCAGTTAGGAGCTAGGATCTGCTGACTGCAAGGTTTTCGTGAACGCAAAAAACATTAAGCTCTTTCTCCAAATCCTTGGTCTTTCTGATCCTACCCTGTGTGCTCACATCAAGGTAGACTGGGCTGCCTCTCCCAGCTGCCTAGTTCCATGAGCCTGGGGTGGGGTGGGGATTGGGGCGGTTGGGGAAAGCCTCTCAGATAACTAAGATCTATCTTTCCCTGTGTAAATAGAAATGGCAGCACTCAGATCCATGGGCATCCTGGTACGAACGAGATCACTAGTGGTGATGTTGGTGGGGCGGGGCAAGGGGGATGAAAACTGGAACTTCTAAATTCAGTGACTCCCCCAGGAAACCTAGATGATATTTGGAAACCTCTTATCAGTAGCCCAAAATAATGTGGCCTATGGTTAGCACATTAAAAAACAAATAAAAATCCTTGGTGGTTAAGTGCAAACC
The DNA here is from genome assembly GCA_028534135.1 of Potos flavus. NCBI lineage: Eukaryota > Metazoa > Chordata > Mammalia > Carnivora > Procyonidae > Potos > Potos flavus. The sequence goes on along the minus strand of CM052898.1, from coordinate 118,735,454 downwards.
AAGAAGCTATTTAAAAAAGAAAAATCTCTCTAACATGTGTGGCAATTCAGCTGCAAACTAGAAAGTAGGTGCTAAAAGCCTTATTTCAGGATGACTTTAGAGATCGTGTCTTCCCAGGAGGCGTTTGGAATCCTCAGTGGGAACCGAGCCTGCAGATAAGCATTAGATTGGGTTCCAGCTTGTCGCACAACCTCCCTGGCTCCCGAGAAGCATGATGATGGGGGCTGGGTTTTGGTGGCCTTCGGCACTACAGCACCTTGTGCAGAAGCTGTTGCCTAGCAGGAAGAATGTATGGGGGCAGGGTCCTGAGCAGTGGCTGCCCCAGCAATTGCCACACCATTATTGATCCCCTCCCAGACCATGTACACCCATTAGAAATTGAACGATGAAAACCACTGTTATTTTTTGTTCAGACTGTGCAATATTTTTGAAAATTGGCAACACGGGGGCGGTATTTCTACTTAACTGGCTGGAATGGAGCAGGGAATGTTCTCTTTAGAAAGGGGCGGTGCTCTCTAGTTTACCAGACTCCACCGACCTGCTTGGCCCCAAAGGCATTTGAGTTTGTAGCGTCTGACATATACTATCTGTGTAATGCTTGCACCGACTCTGCGAAGTACATCCATGCTTTATGCGAAAACTGAGGCTCAGAGATGTTGAGTAACTTCTCAGGGTCAGAGCTGGACACAGGTCTCCAAGCTGGAGATGCTTCTGCTATATGCTCACTGCTTGCTTGCGAGGAGGGGCTATATTGGATACCGTGATACACGGACCCATGTGACTCCATGATCATTTGATGTGAGAATTTAGATCATGTGTGTCACAGTTCCAGAGCCACCCTGAGAAATCTAGAAATACATATTGCTAACTCACTATGTGATCTGTGCAAGGCCCTAGACCTTGAACAAAACAAGGGGTTGGAGAGGACTCTCAGTTGTCCTCTAACGGACTTCCGGCCCTGACGGACTCTCTTGCAGGAGGCAGGACTGCACTTTAAAAAATTTTTTTTATTATTACTTTTTTTTAGGACTGCACTTTTAAAGGTGTCCACGTGGGGGCAGAAGATGATCATAAGTTCCTTAGTTACTAAGTGGTGATAGGGCAGAGCCAAGGACTCCCAGGGTTTATTGTCTTAAAAGGAAAAGTCTGGTGGGAACTGCCAAGCCCTACGTCTCTGTCCTGTCCTCCTAGTTCCCTGCCAGGCCCCCCTCAGAGTGAGCTCCTAAGTGGCTGTGGCCTGTTCTTTTCTTTTTTAAAGATTTATGTATTCGAAAAAGAGCGAGAGTGCGAGAGAGCATGCGAGCAGGGGGAGGGGCAGAGGGAAAGGGAGACAAGCAGACACCCTACTGAGCAGGGAGTCTAACGGAGGGGGCAGGGGCTTCATTCCAGGACCCTGAGATCATGACCTGAGCTGAAATCAAGAGTGAGATGTTCAACTGATTGAGCCACCCAAGTGCCCCTAAACTGTACATCTTTAAAGTATTATATTTGGGGGCACCTGGCTGGCTCAGTAGGTGGAGCATGCAACTCTTGATCTTGGGGTTGTGGGTTCAAACCCCACATTGGATATAGTGATTACTTAAAGAAAACTTTTAAAAAATATATATGATTTGATGTTTTGGCATATGTATACATTCATGAAACCATCATTACAAACAAGATGATAAAACCATTCACCTTCAAAGTTTCTCCTGCTCCTTGGGAATCCCTCCCTCTCATCCATCCCCATCTCTCCATCACCCCTATACAGGTAAACAATGATCTGCCTTCTGTCAGTATAGAACAGTGCACATTTTCTAGAAATTTGCATTTTCTAGTTTCTTTATATAAGAACCATACAACTTGTACTCTTCTTTGTCTGGCTTCTTTCACTCAGCAATTATCTTGAGATTCATCATTGTTGCTGTGTATATCAATACATTAATTTCTTTTTAAATAGCTTTGTTGAGATATTAATTACATGGCACAAAATTCATCTGATGTAAGTATGCAATTCAGTGGGTTTTAGTAACATTTACAGAGCTGTGCAAACATCACCCAAACCTGACTGTAGAACATTTTCATGATCCCCAAAAGAAACCTCATGCCTCTTTGCAGTGACTCCCAGTTCTACCCCCAGCCCTAAGCAACCACGATTCTATGTTTTGCCTCTATATGTGTACTTACTTTTGACATTTCATATATATGGAATGATACAATATGTGGTGTTCTGGCTGGCTTTTTTCATTTAGCAATGTTTTCAAGGTTCAAGTATGTTGTAACACATATTTCTTTTTATGGCCAAGTAATATTCCATTGTATGGATATAACACAGTTATCCATTTTTCCATTGGTGGAAACATTTGGATTGTTTCCACTTTTTGCCCATTATGAATAATGCTGCCATAAACATTTGTATACAAGTTTCTGTGTGGACATTCCTTGTATTTCTCCTAGGTGTATCCTTAGGAATGAAATTGCTGGGTCATGCAGTAACATGCTGACATGCCAACCCTTTTTAACATTCTGAAAAAAATGCCACACAATTTTCTAAAGTGACTGTACCATTTATATCCCCTATAGCAATGTACAAGGGTTCAATTTCTGCATATCCTTGACACTTGTCAAGTGTCACAATAGTCTGTGTTTTTTATTGTATCCATTTTAACAAGTATGAAGTAGTATCTTGTGGTTTTGATTTTCATTTCCCTAACAACTAGTAATGAGCATTTTTTCATATGCTCATAGGCCATTTTTGTATATTCTTTGAAGAAATGTCTCTTGAGAGAGCCCAAAAGTAACATAGACCAGAAAGGAACAGAGAAAATATACAGAAGCAGTGATTTTACAGGTAATACAATGGCCCTAAATTCATATCTTTCAATAGTTACTTTAAATGTCCATGGGCTAAATGCTCCAATCAAAAGACACAGGATATCAGATTGGATAAAAAAGCAAGACCCAATGGCACGCTGTCTACAGGTGACTCATTTTAGACCCAAAGACACCTCCAGATTAAAACTGAAGGGGTGGAGAACAATTTATCATGCTAACGGACATTAAAAAAAAAGCTAGGGTAGCAATCCTTACATCAGGCAAATTAGATTTTAAACCAAAGACTGTAATAAGAGATGAAGAAGGTCATTATATCATAATTAAAGGGTCTATTCAACAAGAAGATCTAAGAATTGTAAATATTTATGCCCCTAACACAGGAGTAGCCAATTATATAAACCATTTAATTACAAAATTAAAGAAACACCGGTAATAATACAATAATAGTAGGGGACTTTAACACCCAACTCACAGCAATGGAGAGATTGTCTAAGCAGAAGATCAACAAGGAAACAAGGGCTTTGAATGAGACACTGGACCACATGGACTTCACAGATATATTCAGAACATTCCATCCTAAACCAACAGAATACATATTCTTGAGTGCACATGTAGCATTCTCCAGAATAGATCACATATTGGGTCACAAATCAGGTCTCAACTGGTACCAAAAGATTGGAATTATTCCCTACATATTTTAGGACCACAATGCTTTTAAATTTGAACTCAATCACAAGAGGAAATCTGGAAGGAAAACAAATTCATGGAGTTTAAAGAGCATCCTATTAAAGAATGAAGGGGTCCACCAGGAACTTAAAAAAGTATTTTAAAAATTCATGGAAGCAAATGAAAATGAAAACACAACTGTTCAAAAACCTTTGGGATGCAGCAAAGGCAGTTCTAAGAAGGCAGTACATAGCGATACAAGCCTTTCTCAAGAAACAAGAAAAGTCTCAAGTACACAAACCTAACCTTACACCTAAAGGAGCTAGAGAAAGAACAGCAAATAAAGCCTAAACCTGTCAGGAGAAGAGAATTAATAAAGATTAGAGCAGAAATCAAGGAAATAGAAACCTAAAGAACAGTAGAACAGATCAACAAAACTAGGAGCTGGTTCTTTGAAAAAATTAACAAGATCAATTAAACCCCTGGCCATATTTATCAAAAAGAAAAGAGAAAGGACTCAAATTAACAAAATCGTGAATGAAAGAGGAGAGATCACAACCAATACCAAAGAAATACAAACAATTATGAGAATATATTATAAACAACTATATGCCTACAAATTAGGCAATCTGGAAGAAATGAATGCATTTTTAGAGACATATAAACTACCAAAACTGAAATAACTGGAAGACATAGAAAACTTGAATAGACCCATAACCAGCAAGGAAATTGAAGCAATAATCAAACATCTCCAACAAACAAGAGTCCAGGGCCAGATGGCTTCCTAGAGGATTTCTACCAAACATTTAAAGAAGAAATAATACCTATTCTTCTGAAGCTATTTCAAAAAAATGGAAATGAAAGGAAAACTTCCAAACTCTTTCTATGAGGCCACCATTACCTTGATCCCAAAACCAGAAAAAGATTCCACCAAAAAGGAGAATTACCACCAATATCCCTGATGAACATGGATGCAAAAATTCTCACCAAAATACTAGCCAATAGGATCCAAGGGTTCTTTAAAAGGATTTTTCACCACGACCAAGTGGGATTTATTCCTGGGCTGCAAGGGTGCTTCAACATCAACAAATCAATCAATGTGATACAATACATTAATAAAATAAAGAACAAGAATCATATGATCCTCTCAATAGATGCAGAAAAAACATTTGACAAAATATAGCATCCTTTCTTGATTAAAACTCTCCACAATGTAGGGATAGAGGGAACATATCTCAATATCATAAAAAGCCCACAGTGAATATCACTCTCAACGGGGAAAAACTGAGAGCTTTCCCCCTAAGGTCAGGAACACGGCAGGGATGTCCCCTATCACCACTGTTGTTCAACATAGTACTAGAAGTCCTAGCCTTAGCAATCAGAAAACAAAAAGAAATAAGAGACATCCGAACAGGCAAAGAAGTCAAACTCTCACTCTTCACAGATGACATGATACTCTATGTGGAAAACCCAAAAGACTCCCCCTGCTCCTGCCAATTGCTAGAACCCATACAGGAATTCAGCAAAGTGTCAGGATATAAAATCAATGCACAGAAATCAGTGGCATTTCTATACACTAACAATGAGACAGAAGAAAGAGAAATTAAGGAATCGATCCCATTTACAATTGTACCCAAAACCATAAGATACCTAGGAATAAACCTAACCGAAGAGGTAAAGGATCTATACTCCCAAAACTATAGAACACTCATGAAAGAAATTGAGGAAGATGCAAAGAAATGGAAAAATGTTCCATGCTCATGGATTAGAAGAACAAGTATTGTTAAAATGTCCATGCTTTCCAGAGCAATCTACACATTCAATAAAATCCCTATCAGAATACCATCAACAGCGGTGCCTGGGTGGCTCAGACGGTTAAGCATCTGCCTTCGGCTTAGGCCATGATCCCAGCATGTTGGGATGGAGCCCCTCATTGGGCTCCCTGCTTGGTGGGGAACTCCTTCTCCCTCTCCCTTTGCCCTTTCCCACAGCTCGTTCTTACTCTCTCGCTCTTTCTTTCTCAAATAAATAAATAAAATCTTAAAAAAAAAAAGTATTTTCTTTCCCCCACTGAATTGTCTTGACAAAGAAGAAAAATGGAAGGACATCTAGCCTGCAAAGGAAGAATTAAAATTATTTTTATTTGCAGATGACACTAGTATCTATGTGGATAATCTGATGGAGTCAGCAAAAAATAGAAAATAAACCAAAAACAAAAACTTCAGAACCAGTAAGAGAATTTAGTAAGTTTGCCGGAAACATTAATATACAAAAAGAGGGATTGTAATTCTATAAACTGACAATGAATAATCAAAAATTGTTATAAAAATCAATATCACTCCCTGTATTCTTCTGGAAATCTGATAAAAGTAATATGTCATCTATATACTTTTACTCTATACTTGTTTGAGTTCCTGAAGTTTTATGTCCTGGGACACTTGCTTGTCTAGTTCTGGATCTGATTCCAAATCCCAGATTACTGAGTATGGTGGTACTAACACATGTTCATGAATTCTTTAATATTTTTCCTTAAATGTGGGGGAAGTGAATTCCCCTCCTTTCAGGCAGGGCTATACTTAGTGACTCATGTATAAAGAATGGAATGTGATCGAAACGAGTATGTAACTTCTGAGACGAGGTCATAAAAAGCCTCAGGTCCTCTTCCTTTCTTTCTCTTGGATCACTTGCTCTGAGGGGAGCCAACTGCCATGTTGTGAGGACACGCAAGCATCCCTGGAGAAAGCCCACATGGCAAAGAACTGAGGCCTCCTGTCATAGCCATGCTGAACTCATCTGTCTTGGAAGTGGATCCTCCAGCCCTCAAGCCTTCAGATGACCACAGCCCCAGCCATCCGCTTCACTGGACTCTCAGGAAAGACCCTGAGCTAGAACCACTAGCTGAGCTGCCTGCAGAAACCATAAGGTAACAAATGTCTGTTGTTTTAAGCTATGACGATATGGGGGAATTTGTTACACAACAAGAGATTACAATGCATGGAGTGGAGGGTGGAGGGCGGAGGAGAAACTGGCTCAGGGAGGTGCCTCCCACTGCCCTCCCTCAGATAGGACTCGGGGACATCTGCAGTAACACCCAGAGACATCTCTTTAGGGCAGTCATCCATCCCAGACCCCCTTACACCGGGGAGCAGACAGTGAGGATGAGGAATGGCAGTCTTGCTGAAAGGCTATAAGGGAGGACACTGGAGACATTGCCCTGGACCACCAACCCCCCATCCCACTGTGTGAACAGAAGGACTGCATCTCCAGGGGCTGTGGCCTCAGCGCCCCAGACAAAGCGGGGGTTAGGGTGGCAGGGACCCCAGAGCCACCTGCTGGGAGGCCAGGGGTGGGGCCTGGCCCGAGGTCTCCAGCAGTCATGGAGCACTCAGGGCCCAGGGGCAGCAGGACTGGGGGTGATGCTACAACTGAGAACCTGACACCCAGTTTCATCCACTCCACAGGTAAGTGGCCCCTGGGGTAAAATGATGACCAGGCACTAGTGGTGGCTTTCCTCTCTCCCATGGGCCCAGCTGGAGGGGAAGGGGACCCTCAGCCCGGCACAGGGCTGCTACAGAGGACCTCTCACACATTTGGCCACAGGTTGACGGCATTATTTCAAGGTCACCTTGAAGGAGGGAGGATCTGTCTGAGCCTGGAGGGAGGATCTGTCTGAGCCTGGAAAGAGAACTGATCTTCCCAGTGCTGACAATACCCAGATGCCATCTCCCGGCTAGGGACTGTCAGCACACATGACCTCCTTCATTCCTGGTACCACAGGTGAGGGTGGGGGAGGCCTGGGGTCCCCCAGGCCCCCAGTTTAGTCTAGACCAAAGTTGTCTATACTCCTTAGGGTGCAGCCCCAGAGAGATGCCCATTTTCCATCCAACATAGTAAACACACATAATATATCCCTGAAATGAAAACAAGTTTATGGAACAATATTCCCCTTACGGATATGATGTCCTCATCTGATCTAGTCTATTCTATTCTTCTATTCTACTTTACTCTATTGTGTTCTAGTCTATTCTATCCCATTCTATTCTGGGAATACAGAGGAGGAGAGGGGCTGTGGAGGTGGTGGGCTCCCCCACAATCACCTCCTAAGACTCTTCAAGAGAGAACTTCTGACACAAACGGCAGCTGCTCTGGGTGAGCCCTCCTATGTCTCCCCCATGAGTCCCGCGCTCTTGGCAGCAGAGACTATATCCTCTTCACCCAGTACCCCCCAGGCTTCTGGAAGAGACTCAGCACACCTTGGAGAACATCCTTCAGTCAAAGCCAGAAGTGCAGGGACGAAAGTGCAGTTCCCGGTCTGAGTTTTGCTGCATCTCTGTCATTTGCATACTGAAGCTCTTCCTCCTGGATTCACTGGTCATGGGCTCTCACGGGTCTTAGGGACTAAGTCTTAGTTCCTATAGAGGGGACAGCACTCAGGAGATCCCAGAATCTTGGGCTCAGGGTCTGGCAGATCCCATGAGTGAATAAATGAAAGGCCCATTGTCCAGTGGTAGGAGCAGAGGCTTTGGAGTCAGTGAGACCTGAGAGCAGTTCTGACTTTGTCGCTCATTCGCTAGCTGTGTGGTCCTGGGTAAGCCACTGAGACTCTCCGAGCATCTGTTTCTTTATCTGTAAGAGGGGTAACACTACTTATTTTTCAGGGTTGGTGTGAGGATTAGCAAATATGTGTATAACTCAGGGTGCCTGCAAACTCAAAAATAACACATGCGATGATCGTTGTTAATCTGAATTACAACCAGGGCGCCTGGGTGGCTCAGTGGGTTAAAGCCTCTGCCTTCTGCTCAGGTCATGATCTGAGGGTCCTGGGATCGGACCCCACATCGGGCTCTCTGCTCAGCAGGGAGCCTGCTTTCCCCTCTCTCTCTGCCTGCCTCTCTGCCTACTTGTGATCTCTCTCTATCAAATAAATAAACAAATAAAATCTTTAAAAAAAATCATAATTACAGCCACACTCACTAGACAGTGTCAGAACCACTCTGAATACTTCAAGTGTGTTGCTGTGACTGAGTTTTGGGGGAGGCTGGACTACTATTGTTTTCATCCTAGACAGAAAAGAAATACTCATAAACACCTAGAGGAGGAAGCTGGTTGTTTGTCTTGAACAGTCTTAATAATAAAAGGAGAGTAAAAAAACACACACATCCGGCAAACCAAACCAAGAACATGGGCCCTTGCCAAGTATTCATCCTGCTTACAAAGGAGAGTTGCATTCTTGGAAAATGAACGGAATGACTCTGGTCCTGGCCAGTGTCCAGCAGTCTGCAGGGAAGACGTAACCCTGGTTTCTGTGGGCATTCCCAGTGCACGTGCAGAAGAAACACAAAGTGTGTTGATAGAGAAGGACCAGGTGAATGGGAATGGTGGGCCATGAAAATTCATCCTCATAAGACCTGGGGAGCATTCTCTCTTTCCTAGGCAGAACTTCATCAGCGTGGGACTTAGGAAATTAATGTTTCGGTTTAGTGTTTAAATGCTAGCACTGTCGTTTTGTTTGAACTCATTGAATAAAATCTTGTAGCTAGTGAATATACTAGGGAGTTTAAATTATCCTGATTAGAAAACACATTTTCAGTGAATTACAGACTTTGAAACGTACATCATGACTAGATGAACTACTTTGCTCTAAATTCGGGTTTTCCTTTATTGTCCACTAGATGGCGGGATGGAACCACGCTAGATACCACGAGCTCAAAGGTGGCTCTCCCACACAGGTTTAGAGGGAGGGAACTGTTTTTTGTTTTGGTTCCATCTAATATTTTTTTCCTTTCAGAAAATAAAGGTAGGGACACCTGGATGGCTCAGTCCATTAAGTGTCTGCCTTCAGCTCAGGTCATGATACCGGAGTTCTGGGATCAAGCCCCGCATAGGGCTCCCTGTTCAGTGGGGAGCCTGCCTCTGGCCAGCTTCTCCCTCTGCTTGCCACTCCTACTGCTTGTGCGCGCTCTCTGACGAATAATAAATAAAATCTTAAAAAAAGAAAAAAAACTCCATGTTTAAAAAAGAAAGGTAAACAATTTAAGTACAACTTTTTAAGGACCCTCTCTAACACACAAAGGGAGGTATGCCATTTCCCTGTCTGAAGCTCTAAGCGCAGGTGTTTTCCTCTTATCTCTGAGGAACAAACAGTTGATAGTACCAATTAGTAATGAGTGAAATCGTACCCTGAGCCATATGCTGTGCTAAGAGTTTCATCTCATTTATTCCGCACAGACTAGAAGGTGTTGCTTCCATTTTGTATAAAAAATACTATCATTTTGTTGCATGGACTTTTTTAAAAAAGATTTTATTCATTTATTTGACAGAGAGAGACACAGCGAGAGAGGGAACGCAAGCAGAGGGAGTGGGAGAGGGAGAAGCAGGCTTCCCGCTGAGCAGGGAGGATGATGCAGGACTCCATCCCAAGACCCTGGCGTCATGATCTGAGCTGAAGGCAGACGCTCAATGACTGAGCCACTCAGGTGCTCCTGGACATTTTTTTAAAAAGATTTTATTCATTTATTTGACAGAGAGAGACACAGCGAGAGAGGGAATACAAGCAGGGGGAGTGGGAGAGGGAGAAGCAGGCTTCCTGCTGAGCAGGGAGGACGATGCAGGACTCGATCCCAACACCCTGGGGTAACGACCTGAGCCAAAGGCAGATGCTTAACCCACTGAGCCACCCAGGCGCTCCTGCATGGACATTTTGTAAGTAAGGCCTCTGATATAAGAATTTCAAACGTGACTACATCAGCCGAATGAAGGATCTGGCTGAGAGGGTGTCTGGGGAAGCTGGCCTCCAGAAAGAGACCACTTTTGGGTGCCCAGGTTTTCATTCCCGGCGGTGACACAATGTGACAGAGCTGTATGCTTCTTGCACAAAGAAGGAGGAAACATCTGGGTAAGTGAATCAGCACAAAGGCAGTCCAGGAACAAAAAGCAGAAACTGTATGACGGAGGAACCCGTAACTATAATCACTAGAAGCAACAGGGTTCCTTCCTTTCCAATCTGATCAAGTATCCAAATGAGTCAGCCCAAGGGCCCTTTACTCAGCCTCTCCCAGGTGCCGGGCACGGTGCTAGGTGCTTTTATTATGACTTAATCCTCATTTCCTCTTCACAGCCACTCTTGACATAGGTGTCTGGAACGCAGGAAGATGCGCAGCCAATCCCACGGAATCCTCAAGGTTATCTACTCGGCCTTACCTCTGCAGCCAACGTTCTGCTCAGGGAAGTGGAGACTGAACCAGAAAAGTTCCGGGGGACCCCACTGGGCAGACGCCAGAGGCTCAGGTATAGAGGTTTGTTGAATACACTGCAAGGGAGCCGCAGGTTGGACAGCAAAGGTGAGACCATCTTCCCAGAGGTGGTGGGGGGCTATAGTTAACTGGGTGAATGAGGCGGTATTGGAACGTATGAAATTTTCTTGGTACCGGTGCCCGGCTGTAAGTAGCCCACTGGTCATCGGGGGCCTGTGGCTCTTTTGAGGTGGGTCCCTTAATAAGCTTTTGTGCAGTGCATTCAGCCCCGTGGTTGCCGTGGGCTCTGTGACCCTACTCAGGTTGCCATGACTCAAGCCTGTTGCCTAAAAGCAGCCTCTAAAAAATGAAGGTCTTTGCCTCTATAGAATTTGCAATAAAAATCCTTCCATTGCTGGATCACACAAACTAGTCTTTGAAAAGAAAAATAGATTTTTCAGCATGAGTAGTCAAACTTCAGAACTTTTTTGTGACCAGTCAGAATCTAAATGGAATCCACATACATTTCTTTTTGTTTGTTCGTTTTTAAGATTTTATTTTTTCTTTATTTAGAGAGAGAACAAGCAGGGGGAGGGGCAAAGGGAGGAGAGAGAGAGAGAATCTCAAGCAGACTCCCAGCTTAGTGCAGAGCCAACGTGGGGCTGGATCTCAGGACCCTGAGATCACAACTTGAGCCAAACCAAGAGTTGGAGGCTCAACCAGCTCAGCCACCCAGGCATCCCCAAATGCATTTCTATCATGCATTGGATTCAACAGAGAAAAGTTTGTGACACATGGAGAGAAATCAAATTCATCCCAGTTGAGATTCATAACGACAGTGTCTGAAAATGTTTCTCCCGGTAATTTACCCAAGTCATGAACTAATTGAGCACACACAGCTGGGAGAGAAATTAAGCATTGGAAGGAAATTTTCTTTAAATGTTTTATTTGTGAATTTGTTTACTCAAATTCAAATACTTTGGGGCGCCTCAGTGGCTCAATTATTGGGCGTGTCTGCCTTTGGCTCAGGTCGTGATCCCAGGGTCCTGGGATCGAGCCCTGCATTGGGCTCCCTGCTCTGTGAGAAGCCTGCTTCTCCCTCTCCCACTCCCCCTGCTTGTGCTCCCTCTCTCGCTGTGTCTCTCTCTGTCAAATAAATAAATAAAATCTTTAAACAAAACAAAACAAAACAAAAAACCAAATTCAACTACTTCCTATTATAAAACTGGGTTAAATTAGGACTTCATAATTTTATTTTACTTTATTTATTTTTTTTTAAATATTTTTTTTTATTTATTTGACAGAGAGAGAGAGATCACAAGTAGGCAGAGAGGCAGGCAGAGAGAGAGGGGAAAGCAGGCTCCCTGCTGAGCAGAGAGCCTGATGTGGAGCTCGATCCCAGGACCCTGAGATCATGACCTGAGCCGAAGGCAGAGGCTTTAACCCACTGAGCCACCCAGGTACCCCAGGACTTCATAATTTTAAATCAAAGTCAGATCATGGCATTTTTCTGCTCAAAACCCTGTAATGTCTTGCCACTTCCCTAGAGTCAAGGTTCTCTCAAGGCCTGCAGAACCCTACACACTCTTGTTCACCATGATCTCTCTTGCTAACCTCATCTGGTTTCTTCCTTTCCCTTTTTTTTTTTTTTAAAGAATTTATTTATTTATTTGAGAAAGACCATGAACCGGGGGAATGGGCAGAGGTTGAGAGAGAGAGAGAGAGAGAGCGCGCGCGCGCGCTCAGGGCAAGGCTCCCTGCCGAGCAGGGAGCCTGATGCAGGACTCCATCCCAGGACCCTGGGATCATGACCTGAGCTGAAGGTAGAGGCTTAACCAACTGAGCCACCCAGGCATCCCTGTCATTCAATATATATATATATTTAAGATTTTATTTATTTATTTGACAGAGAGAAGAGAGATCACAAGTAGGCACAGAGGCAGGCAGAGAGAGAGGGGGAAGCAGGCTCCCTGCTGAGCAGAGAGCCTGATGCGGGGCTTGATCCTAGGACCCTGAGATCATGACCTGAGCTGAAGGCAGAGGCTTTAACCCACTGAGCCACCCAGGCCCCTCATTCAATATTTTTATCTGGAAGAAAATACTATTTCTCACTCCACTAGAAATCCTCACTTTAACACTACCTTTAAAGTTTAATTTTTATAATAAATTATAGGATATATACTTATTTTAGAATATATACTTATTTAGACAACAAAGATCATAAACAAGGAAACTCAAATTGCCATAAATCTCCTCATCCATAGACAAGAACCATTAATAGTTATATATAAACATTAATATCTGATACCCAGTGACTTAACCAAACCTCCTTCTATATCACCTGGGTCTACCTTCAAACCTTCAGCAGAATCCAAAAGACCCTGCATTTACCCCAGAGCCTCAGTGAAAATCAACAGGTAGAATGGCAAATAAAGTCTCCTGTGCAAACATCTCTAGCCGGGGCTACCCCGACTGAGAACGTGGGTAACAGCACATGCCACACAGAGGATCCCCCACATACGTAGAATCGTATTGTAAATATTACTTTGCAGCCTGCTTTCCCCCCACTCAACAACATATCACGAACAGTTCGTGTTATAGTATCATAATTCTTCTAACACATGTTTTTTAATAGTTGCAGAATATTTCATCCCCAAAATAAAGCCGTAATTGATTTAGCCTCTTCCACTGGTGAACATTCAGATGTTTGTAAATTTTTACTATTTTAATAATCATGAGCATCTTTGGGCATTATTTCCAAATATTCAATAGAGGTGGACTTGCTTGTTCAAGCTATCTGCATGCAGTAAAGATTTTGTTGCATATTTCCAAGAGTCCTTAGAGCAAGCCCAAATTCTCACCTTGGTCTAGGTAGGGTATTATCACTTAACAATAAAGCTTAGTTAACTGAATAAACAAAGCCATTCTATCTCATTGTTGTAACTTGAATTTCTTTGATAACTGGAGAGGTTGAACATATTTTCATATGTTTATTATTCATTCCTACTTCTTTTGTGAACTGCCTTCATTTATCTTTTATTTCTTAATATGCAAGAGCTCATTAGGATTTGAGGCTACTAACCTCTTGTCATATACGATGCAAATATTTTCTTCAGTTTTTCATTTGTCCTTTAATTTCTGTTGTGTATTGTATTATTATTGCTCCCTGTTTTAGTCCTAGAAAGAATCCCCCACACTAGGATCCCATGAGCCTTTCTAAAGTATGAGGAAAAAAAAACCTCAATAGTCTGGGTTTCTGATTACTATGTTCCATAGCATAGTTGCATTGCTCAGGGCCCTTTGCCCCTAAATACTTCAGTGTGTATTTCCTTAGAATAATCACAGTGCAGTATTAATTTTATAAATTACATTGATACAACACTTTTATCCCATGTACCTATTCCCTGTGTTTGTATCGCCCACAAGCTAAAAATTATATATATATATAATTATATTATATTATATATAATTATATTACATATTTTAAATTACATGTATATAAAATAAGTAATCTCTATACCCAGTATGGGGCTTGAACTCACAACCCTGAGATCAAGAGTCACATGCTCTACCAATTGAGCCAGCCAGGCACTCCATATATTTTGAAATAATTGAAAAAAAATTAAATATTTTGTGACATATGAAAATTATATGAAATTCAAATGTCAATGTCCAAATCTCAGTTTCTTTATGTGTCACGTTTTACTGGAACACAGCTGTGCCTGTTTATTTCTGTTATCTTCTGGCTGTTTTGTGCTATTGTGATAAGACCTTATGGCCTCCAAAGCCTAAAATATTTACTACACGCCCCTTTGCAGAAAAGGTTTGCTGACCCCCGACTTAGGCTGGTGTTCTGTCACCGTTTTCCACATCTCTCATATTCTAACCATCCTCGAATGTTTGGTTTCCATTCCAGCCTTCAATCAAGCTGCCTCTTTAACAAATTCAGCCACAATCAGTACCACAAGCTTTATCTTGTTTCCTGGTCTAAAATAATTCAGGTCATTTACCCAATAGTTATTGACTCCTGCTATGAGCCACGCATAATTATGGGGACTTAAGATAGAATAATGAACCAGACACACTCCCAACCTTTTTGGTAAGTTCTTATCCTACTAGATGAGATAAGAAAAAATTATGGTACTGTAGAGCGAGAAGGTGATAGTGATATTTACACAAGATTTTACATTAGCTAGAGGGATGTCTAATTTTGTGAGGGGTAGGGGGAAGACCCTGGCAATGTTAAGTGTGTGCAGTTTGAACAGAGTTTTGAAAAAAGCAAGGGAGGGGATCAGGAGGGGGAAGTGTGTCCAGGGAACAGTGTGGAGGAGGGAGCAGAGGCAGGAGACGTCTGCTCTCCTGGGAGTTCTGTGGTGGGGCTGGGCCAACTATGGTAGGTTTATAGAATGATAGAAGCAGATAGAACCTTAAAGGCTATTCAGCTCATCCCCTCCTTTTACAGATGAAACAACAAAGGCCCAGAGCCATGAAGTGATTTGTTACAGGTCTAACGTAAGGCTTTGGAAAGTTAGAATGGAAATTGAGACGTCCTGCCTCTCACTGACTTCACTATTCTTTTCCCTAAATCATGACATTTTGGGCCTGTATTGGTGAATATTTAAAGTCCTATTTGCTGGCTATTAAGTGAAACACAAAATGAAACCAGTGCTATAAAATACCAAGAGTAGACCGCAGTTCCAACTCTATTCCTAACCTACTGGAGAACCTCCAGCCAGTCACTTGTCTCAGGTCTCGGTTTCTTTATGTGTAAACGACTAGGCTAGATCATTGCTAGTATCCCTTCCCACTCTAAGGTTATTCTATAAATGTATTTCTATTTCTTTCTTTTTTTAAAGATTATTTATTTGTCAGAGAGAGAAAAAGAGCACAAGGCGGGGGGAGCAGGCAAAGGGAGAAGCAGGCTCCCCACTGAGCAGGGAGCCCGATGAGGGGCTCCATCCCAGGACTCCGGGATCATGACCTGAGCCAAAGGCAGATGCTTAACCAACTGAGCCACCCAGGAATCCCTGTATATCTATTTCTAAAATATTTTACCATGTGGTCTTTGGTCTAATCATGCCTGGCTTTTCATTTCCTTCTGCAAGCAATGAAACAAAGCTTATAAGACTTTCTATTCCTTCACATCCTCGATGAACTAAACAGCTAAGGTGTAACTGAAGAGTGCACCGGGACAGCAAGGCGAGGGGAGTGAATGTGGGCTGGAGATGTCCCAGAGAAGAGGAAATCTGAACCGTCCTCTGGAAGAGGTGAGGGCTTGGCCAGGAAGACAGCAGTGTGTTCCAAGAAGGAAACATGAGCAGGGTATGGGACTTCTGGCCACACGGGGGCCTGGCAGGAACCATGCTGCTGGGGAGGGGGCTGGATGGGGAGGCAGCGGGGACCCCGGATGGAGGAAATGCTCATCCTGCCAGTCTACAGTGCGGACTTGATGCAGGAGGCCAGGGGAAGGGGCAGGAGATGCTTTGGCCAGAAGGGCAGGCAACTGTCCAGGGGCCCGTTGCCTTAAGCACAGAATGGGCCCTGAGGGCTCGGACTTAAGATGTTCTTGGTTCTACATCCTTCTTCTGTTTCGGTCAGGTGTTCTGTAATGACACAATCAATTCTCAGAACTGAAAATGGTACCAATGTGAACACTACAGACTCGAACAATGATCCTGTTGAAACCAATGGTATTTCAAGCATTAAGAAAAGGTCCGATGAACAGAAACACTTCCCTGGTTTCAGGAGGCTCACAGGTGAGAGTGTTGCTCAGTTGCTCCTTCTCTCACTGGTTCCTTCCTCTCTCCTTTTGTGTCTCACTTTCTGTCGCTGTGATGGTTGGACTTGGTCTTATGTTTCTAACGTTTTTTACGTACCAAACTACTTCAAATGCTTTTTTGGAAGTGGGTAAGATATAAACAAATTATTAAAGTTTCTCTAGATCTATTTTCTTCACTATCTCATTATACTAATAATTACAAAATAGCTCTTCGCAGATAGAGCCCTTTGGGACAGAGGACCTGAAGTCCTTGGTAAACCCATGTTATTAACCCTCATTCAAGTTCATTTACATTTGTATAGCATTTTAAGGATCAAAAAAGTGGATGCCTGGGTGGCTCAGTTGGTTGAGGCTGAGCATCTGCCTCCTGCTCAGGTCATGATCCCGGGGTCCTGGGATCGGTCAGCATGCGGCTCCCTGCTCAGTGGGGAGCCTGCTTCTCCCTCCCCGCCTGCTGCTCCCCCTGCTTTGTGCTCTGACAAATAAATAAATAAAATCTTTTTAAAAAAAGTGGAGATTTTCCTTGATGTGCATTATTTTATTTGAGCCACAATCTCAACAGTGAACGCTTCCATCCTGATCGAATTACATCAGAAATCATTGTGTGAGCAAGAATATGTTCTCATCATCACTCTTGCGTCACCAGAGAGGAAAGGGCGGGGTGCGGGAGGACCCTCTCAGGAGAACCAATGGCATATCTCTCTTCCCAGCTCTACTACCACTAAATGACTTCACCATGGTAGCTTGAACTTGGCCTTGGCGGGAGTACTTACACCCACGAAATCAGCAAATACCGTAAGTCAGTGCCCTTCCCCCATCCTGTGAGAGCCAGGTTTGAAGCATTTGCTGGCCGACCAGTGAAATTATGACTCATGCTCGTGAAATGACTCAGCTGAGGTTAAACTGTGGGCTGAGCGGTAAATGCCAGTATTGTGCACCTGAAACTAATATAACATTGTACATTAACTATGGTGGAATTAAAATAAAAAAAATAAAAAAAAAGAGGTCAACTCCAGGTTCTAAGATGAGAGACCACTAGGGAAAGTGACGAGTCAAGGACAGGAGAGGAGCCAGTCTCCGGCCCCGCAGCAGAGCTCTGGGACAGGGTCTGTGCAGCAAGGACACAGACAGGAGACCGCATCAAGCCTTCACCTGTTTGTGCCTGGGATTTAAGGAACCTGGCCTTGAACCTTGAACATCAGAGTGTGCAGCACACCTACCGTCCAAACACAGCAGGACACGGAGAGAGAGGTTCCCCTTACACCACGGAGAGTCCTGGAATTGTGCAGACGGGAACTGTTGGAAAACCATCGTTGTGTCAACACGAGGGAGAGACTTGTGCTGCCAGTAATTCCTAACAGATTATCCAAGTAACTAATCTTCAGTGAAGAAAAACACGCTGAAATGATCAACGTGCTCTCAGCTGGGTTACGTAGAAGCAGAAGTGGATTTAGTACAATAATTCTCATGGATGAGAAACATGACTATTTAATATTCCAGAAATGTTTAGAAGGGCCTGCTGCCTTTTCTATACCATTTCATCTTTATAGAACCAGAAGGTAGTCTATTCTAGTAATGGATCCCTTTACTCCCAGGAGAAATGGGGAGGGGCCAAGGGCGGGCTGCTCCCAGACGGGTCACTTTGGCATAAAGACCATTTTGAGTTAAAAGTAATAAATACTCAGCAGATGTAGGAAAAGCTGTCTGCCTCCCCCATAACTGCCTAAATTTAAGTTGCAAAGCAGAGCCTGCAACAGAAGAGAGCTATTAACAGAGACCCTCTACTTAAGGAGCCTATCTGTGTAACAGGGCAACCTGGTCTTTCCAAACATCTCTTCCCACTTTCTCGATAAGGAGCTTTCTCCCTTTCGTGTCCTTGGACCCTCCTCTTCTCCCTCGCTCGCAAAAGCTTCCTGTGGCCTCATTGTCTTTGGAATCCCTTGTCTGTGTGGATTCCCCACACATATGCGATTGCATTGGATTTTCTCCTGTCAATCTGTCTCATGTCAAGTTAATTCTAAGTCTAGCAAGAAGGACCACAGGGCAGAGGAGGGTCTTCTTCCCCAACAAATGTATTGACTATCATGCAGGTGTAATTCTATGGGAGACTGTTCACTGTTTCTAACACTCCTTTGCTCTAAGTCTGCAGCCTTAATAAGATGTCCTTGTGATTTAGACCATTCGACCAACCAACACGAGAAAAATTATACAGCTTCAGGTCACTTGTGTGTATCAAGGACTTTAGCTATTGGCTTTTAAGAAGTGTTAGTGTAAGAATATCTCAATGTGGAAAAAATACTCACCCAACAGTCCACTTTTTAAAAAATATCCACTATAAATTCCAGACAGCTTAAAACTGCCTTCCAGAATTGGTTTGAGCGGTATTTGAACCACAAATACTCCACAATGAGCACTTAGTAATTATTAACTAGTAAGAAAAGGAACACAGAGAATGATATTCTATCAGCACAAACTTTAAGTACATTTCTAACACAAATGACTGCCTCTGGGCCAGGCATGTAGCCCCCGCACCATAGCCAATAACTATTTTCTGAACATTCCCATGCTCTGTATTGTCTTCTCCTCTGTCCCACCCCATCCCAGGACCCAGGTCATTCTGCTCTGTTTGGAGAGCTCTACAAGGCTGATGCTGGCTGTCTTCTAAACTACAAGCAATAACCAGACAACACTCCAGATTGTCCCTACACGAATGTCACTCATTCACTCCATTGGGATATGCCGTCCTGAGTAGGAAGAGATGGAGTGAGAGGCAGCCCCTTGGACCTTTCGCAGAACCGCACAGGGCCCTGGGGGGGGGAGGGGGGTGTTGAAGCCTACGTCAGATCTGCAGGTGGGGAGGGGAGAAGAAATGCTGAGCGAGCCCCCGTCGGAAGTGGTACCGAGTCACTGTCCCTGGGGCTGTCTTAGCACTGGCAGCATGGAGGGGAAACCCGTGCCAGCCTCCCTCCCACCCTCTTCCCCAGCGGGGCTCCCCC
>CM052898.1:118612696-118715467 GCA_028534135.1 Potos flavus | reverse complement strand
TCTCTCTCAAACACCTCCCGCTCAACACCAGCCCAAACCCAGACAGGCTCCCTCCTCACTCCTAATTCAGGAAACCAGCTGCCCCTCTGGTGTCGTCACCAGTGCTGGAAACCAGATGTCCCCCCTCCTCCTTTCCTCCCATCCCAGGCCACTCAGCAGGTAGCGCTGGGTTTGTTTTTCTCCAAAGGGTGTTCCTTACCCCTGACTTCCCTCCTCACTTCCACCACCCTAGACCAGGCCTTCCCCACCTCATTCTGCTTCAGTGTGAGGCCCCAAGGAGCTGGGGGCCCTATCTCCAGGCTTCGCCCATCCATCCCGCGTGCCACCATCAGATTAGTCCCTTTCAGATAACGCTTAGTGCATGCATATCGACAAGGCAGTTATCATTAAAAACAAAAACCGAAACTTCTGGGACTTCTTGCTGCCCTCGGCACATGCTGACTCCTCTGCCTCATTTTCCACGTTCCCCATAAGTGGGCCCCGATCTCCCTGCTTTCAAATACCTGCTTGTATCTCAAATATTTGCCATACTGCAATTCTTTCCTGGCCTTTCCTGTGAGAACTGCAAAGAACGCTCAGCACATGACTCTGTCCAAAGCCCCGCACTAAGACATAACCCTACCATAGGTTCTGGAAGCCCAACCCTGCATCCTTGTGTTAAGCCAGCCCCCTTTTGAGTTCCTATCTGAAAAAAGTCAAGGAACGTATTGTTTGTTCCAACCAAGACCTGAAGATAGATCCCTGACCGGCCTCTTTCTTGGAGCTTTTACTAAAATAAGCTTACAATTGTGAATTTTTCCTCTGTTCCTTTGAGATGTATGCATATCTCCTACAACCCAGGAATATCTTTCTCAAGGGCCTGAAAGCCATTCCTCTGAAATGCAGTCATCAGTCATCAGGAAGGACACGACCTCTGTGTGCTGGTCCCTGTGGGAGGACAGGATCCTAACTTTGTGATTGCCAGCCAGCAGACGCAGCTGGGCTAATCACCATTACACTGACCCATGAGTACCCACTTAGTGAAAGTTTTCATTTCCCTGCCTCAGCTTAGGCCCCCATCCATGCCCCCTCCCTACTCTCTTGGCCTCCCTTTAAAAACACCAGTCAGGGGGCCCCTGGGTGGCGCAGTGGGTTGAGCAGCTGGCTGCTGGTTTCAACTCAGGTCATGATCCTGGGGTCATGGGATCAAGCCTCTCGAGTCTGCCTGAGGATTCTCTCTCTCCGTTTCTCTCCCTCCCCCCATTTACACTCTCTCTTTCTAAAATAAATAAATTTCAAACAAAAAAGAAAACAAAAGAATTTGAAAATAGCTCTGCACAAATTGGGATGGGCTCAGCTCTTTCCCCTACTGACAGTAGTTACTGGATAAAATCTGTTTCCACTGCTTTAACTAAGGTCTCACTTTATCTCTGACACTGGAAAAAATGATCGCACCTGAGACTACCTAGATCCCGTTGATCCTCTGGCTCTTCTGAAATCCTGTGGCTCATCCAAGCACTGCAGATCTCTGTTCCCAGTGACAACCGAGATGGAAGACACTATTGCTTTATTATTTTCCTTTGTGTCTAGTATAAGTACTTACATAGAAAATACTCAAATACAGGAGGAACTGAAATACTGGAAACTGTGGTGTTTCATGTCAATCAAAATGCAGACCTCATTACCTTAATTACACTTTCAATGAATATGGTTGGTTTTGCATGTATTTTAAGATCAAAAAGTAGACTCAACAAAGAAATGAGTTACCAGCAGGGGTGAGGTGGAACAAATGAGAGGTGACTGCAGTAAACCAGCTGAGTCCAGAAAACGTTAAAGAACTCTCTTGTGAAGAAGTATTTTTTGAATAGTTGTGAAGCACAGCTCCCAGACTTGGGGTGGGGCCTGCCCCCTGCTTCTCAATATTCCTTTACTCTCCTCTTCTCTTCTTTATCCCTCTGACCACTCTCGCCAGTTAAAAAAAAAAAAAGAGGACATAAATCTCTCTCTAGTGCAAACACAAACTCAAGTTATATTCCAAATATTTGCATATTTCCCTCTAAACTGTTCTTTGTCCTGTTCTCTCCTATGGTCTTTCCTGTTTCCTCTTTCCAGCAAGACTCTGAAGTCATCTGTAATTTTTATATCCCTAGATAACAATACACTGACATTCACCCCTGATCTAAAGATGAAGTCACCAACTCAGAGTGCAGGGAGGGTGGCCTGAGGTTGCACAACGAACCTGGCCTCCAGCGGGGGTAGCCCCGGGGCCTGCAACCTGGGGCCTGATCCCCGAGCTGTGCAGTGTGCACACAAAGGAAACTGCCGGCACAGCGTTCTGGTGGGCTGGTTCCTGAGCTCACAGGCACTATCTGGCTCCTTTGCTCCCTGTCGGGCCCAGCATTTTCTTTCTCCAGGCCGGGCAGGCCTGTAGGTTTCTCTGCAGCAGTCCCCTCCCCTGCTCTTTGGAGACCGAAGCTAGAAGACATGTTTGGGACGAGCCCAAAGGCTCTGTGTGAAGTGGAAGAGCGGCGGCGATGGCGTGTGCGTGGTGCCCATCGGTAAAGTCAGGGCTGGTGGGCAACGCTGTTTGGTTGTAATTCACGAATTTAGACCGTGGAGGTGCCTTTTGCTTTTGGTTGGGCAATGCTGCCTAGGGACTATGTTCAATTTGGAGGAATTCGGGGGTTCTTTTGCTATAAAAGAGAAGCTGTCGCCAGCTAGATCCTGAGACCTGACCTTTACTGCCCACCTGCTTGCACTCACCAACCTTTGTCCCACATTTATCCTTAAGCTCTTCCTTCTAGCTAATCTCTTAACAGGGGCAAATGGAAAGGGAACCTGCCCTCCAGGGATAGTGACTGCTCTGACAAGACTCTCAGTGAGCCCAGACCACCCCGACCAGTTTGAGCTTAACCTCTAACTTGTGCCTGCATAGATGGATGATGCAGTGACCTCTAGAATGACCAGCATCTACCTTTATTTCATTATAATATTAAAATCTCCACCTAAGGAGGAGCACAAGCCTCATTTACATAACATACAGTGTATGTATAGGCGTGTTTCCTTCAGGTGCATGCGTGACCTCAAGCCCACCTCTACCTAAAATGACAAGGCGTCCCTATCTAAATATCCATCTTAACTCTAAATAAAAAGGCACCCATCCACCCTTGCTCGGGGAGTCGTGGCTTTGGAAGCTATTCCTCATGATCTCCTTATTTGCTGCAAATGAAGTTTTCTTTGTGTCGCAGCTCAACCTAGTGCCATTCAGCTCACCAAAGAACAAAGTCACGTTGGTTCGGTTACAGAGCTGGGTCCTAAGAAAGAGTTCACCTTTCCTAGTCTTCCCTGATGTAGGAAAGACATTAGGGTCGAAGCCGACGGCCAAGAAAGAATTCTTGAGATGTCTTTGGTGCAAAAAGGTGATTTAATTAAAGCACGGGGACAGGACCCATGGGCAGAAAGAGCTGCACTGGGGTCATGAGGAGTGGCCCATTATATATCCTCAAGTTGGGAGGGGGTTAGGGATAGCCGAAGCCTCTAAGGAATTTTGGAAGCAAGGTTTTCAGGACCTTGAGAGGGCTATCTATTGTTGGGAAAAGGTAATTGATTACCATCCAATAAAACCTTAGTCATGAGACCCTTCAGATGTATATCGGTGGGCCATATGCTTGGAGGATGATTGCCAACACCTATCTTGAGGGGTTTAGAGATAAAGGAAATTTCTAGAGAAATTTTTATATGCTGAAGTAGACTTACAGGATCCTGGGGGGAAGGGGGGCTCAGGCTAGGATTGCCTTTTACCCTTAGCAAAGTATTAACATTGAGGCAGCTGAGTCCCTGGAGGAATGTCACTCTGCCTGTTTCAAGGACTTGTCAGTGGGTTGAATGTAGTAAGGAAATTTAATAATTTTCTCTTCTGCCTTTGTTTCCCACATCATTCCCCTCACCAGGTCAGTCCTATCAGCAGGGTTTAGTTCTAGTTTATGTAAATGGCGGCTAAGCTACTCAAGCTGCTGAGGATGGGGGGATTTGAGTTTTAAAACTTCCTAACTACACTGACCTGAGGAAGGTGACTGCAACTGAACTAACATCCAAAACCATGACTCCCTGAGCAAGGGTGAGAGAGAGTGGGTTTATTTAGGGTTTAGGATGAATATTCAGAAAGGGGAGATTTCTCATCGCCTGCAAGCCTGCACAAGTGTACTGAGAAAACGTGCCTCCACATGTATGTAATGGTCTGTTATTGGGTTCCTCCTCAGGCAGAGACTTTAACATGATAATGAGGCAGAGGTAACCTTCAGACTAGGGAAAGGGGTTAAGGTCAGGCTCCGAGAGCTGCTATACACTGGTGGGGTCTTGGGTTTTTATTTTGGGTAAGGAATGCAGGGCCTTGCTTACTTTTGAAATAGCACTGTAAGTTTTTACTACTGATTTACGGTCTCTGATGTGGTTGGGCTATTTCCTGGTCGGGTAGGATGTTAGCTTTTGCATTCCCTTGGTTCCCTTAAAATCCTTAACTCCTCTGAGGTTTTTGCGTTTCTTTGTAATTCTGATAGCTCCTAGGAAGTTCTGCTGGAAGTGTGCTTGGGCCAGCAGGGCACAGATCGTGGAAAATAGCCGGGGGCCTAAAATGACTTCTCCTGTGTCAGGAAAGCTGTGTTTCCACTTTTTTTTCTGGGGACCTCTAACTTTTTCTGCTTCTATGATGAGCTGTTCCTATTTGCACAGGACTGTTGAGTCAGCATAGAAAGTCCCACATTCTAGGAAACTCCTACCCTTGCACATGAAAAATCTCAGCTTTAGACAACCTGTGCCGAAGGGTGGGGACAATGTGTTACGTTCAGACGGCAGCCCCTAAGTGGCCCAAAAGTAACACTATTTTTAGTGTCAAATGGATACAGCTTAGATTATCTGTCTTCCAGAGCTGGGGTTGCTGATGTTGGCAGTCATGATTTGTAGTTCACAATAATCCATTATCCATTCATGTAGGACTCTAAATGGTGCAACTGAAGTATGCAGCCTCCATGTGTCCGTCTTTGACTGGGCCCATGGCCTGACTGTGCTTTGCATGGTGGTAGTGCTAGCTTAATTTTAACACTGTGAATATTGTGACAATATTTGCTAAGAGTTCAGATAATGAAAATGAGAACAATGACCATACCAAAGCCAGCATGACACAGACATTACTTGAAAACAAGGCTGAGTGACTGTTTCATTTTTCAATTTTATTTTAGGTGTTTTTTTTTTTAATCCATCTGAGAGAGAGAGTGCAGGAGCATGGTGGAGGGGCAGAGGGAGAGGGAGAAGCAGCCTCCCCACCCAGCAGGGAGTGGGACACACACACACGGCTCCATCCCAGGACCCTGAGATCATGACCTGAGCCAAAGGCAGATATTTAACCAACTGAGCCACCCAGGCACCCCTGGCTATTTTATTTTAATGAAAGATGGAAGGATACATACAGTTGGATTGAGAAATTTAACTATCAGTGTTTTATAATTTTCAGAGTACAGGCCCTTCACTTTGGCTAGGTTTAATCCTAGGTATCTTATTATTTTTGGTGCGATTGTAAATGGGATTGTTTTATTAATTTCTCTTTCTGATGAAAGAAATTGAAGATGACACAAAGAAATGAAAAGACAGTCCATGCTCATGGATTGGAAGAACAAATATTGTTAAAATGTCCATACTACCCAAAGCAATCTCCACATTTAATGCAATCTCTATCAAATACCACCAGCATTTTCCAGAGCTAGAACAAACAATTCTAAAATTTGTAGGAAACCACAAAAGACTCTGAATAGCAATTTTGAAAAAGAAAAGGAAAGCTGGAGGCATCACAATTCCAGACTTCAAGTTATATTACAGGGCTGTAATGGTACTGGCACAAAGACAGACACATAGATCGATGGAACAGAATAGAGAGCCCAGAAATGGACCCCCAACTCTATGGTCAACTAATCTTTGACAAAGCAGGAAAGAATGTCCAATGGAAAAAAGACAGTCTCTTCAACAAATGGTGTTGGGAAAACTGGACAGCTACATGCAGAAGAATGAAACTGAACCACTTTCTTATACTACATACAAAGATAAATTCAAAATGGATGAAAGACCTCAATGTGAGACAGGAAGCCATCAAAATCCTAGAGGAGAACACAGGCAGTAACCTCTTTGACATTGGCCATAGCAACTTCTTACTAGATATGTTTCTTGAGGCAAGGGAAACAAAAGCAAAAATAAACTATTGGACTTCATAAAAAGCTCTGCACAACGAAGGAAACAACAAAACTGAAAGGCAAGCTACAGTCTGGGAGAAGATATTTGCAAGTGACATGTGTGAAAAAGGGTTAGCATCCAAAATCTATAAAGAACTTACAAAACTCAACACCCAAAAATCAAATCCAATTAAAAAATGGGCAGAAGACATAAGCAGACATTTCTCCAAGGAAGTGATACAGATGGTCAACAGACATGTGAAAAAATGTTCATCATCACTTACCATCAGGGACATGCAAATCAATACTACAATGAGATATCACCTCACAGCTGTGAGAATGACTAAAATCAACAACACAAGAAACAGCAGGTGTTGGCGAGGATGTGGATCTTTATGCCATTCTCTCCCTCTGCCTTCTAGTCTTCATAGGGAGTGATCATCAGGATAAACGTCATCCCTTGCATCTCATTATTTAGGATTTCCTTTTGCACATTACTTACTGAAGACAGTGACGTGACTTTTAATTGATCTGATACCTCCAAGGATTCAAGCATTTGCCTTATTTGTCACAGCAGTGGTTTTATGAAAGTGGCAAGCATCAGCTCTAGGACTGAGAAAGGATGGGGGCTGTTTTCATGTAGAAGTTCACCACCATAGTCCTTTCTGTGTGATGCCAGTCAAAACAACTGGCGGAATGGTCACTGCCTGTCACTTCTGTCAAATTATGAGCTGCAGTCAACATAAAGATTGCTCAGTAGTAATCTGTGAGTAAGAAGAAATGAGGATCATACTCAGTGTCAATTCTTCCCAAATAGGACCTATTATAGAGACTCTGTGTTATTGTTCCAGGAAAAAGAACTTTATTGATTAATTAGTTTATTAACATAGAAAATCTTGCTGTTAAGGAGCTTCTTTGTATATATCAGGAAATATCTGCCACACCAGAAGAAGAAATCTTACATCCTAATACTTCTTCTTTGTCAACGAAGCAGATAATGCTTAGCAGATGTTGCTGAGAACATTTGCAATTGACCGACTGACCAGTCTTTGGGCCATGGCCAAACAGCAGCTAACTTGGAACTATTACAACTTTTAATGACAAACCACATGGGTTGTATCCTTTGCGTGTAATTTTGTAACTAGAATAAAATTTTATCACAGAATGCTGTTTTATATTCTTCCTTGGAAAATGTGGAATTATGGCAAAAAGTATAATTCTTTAAGGAATAAGGACCAAACATCTTTAAAGAAAAATATTCCTTATTATAGTATATTGAGCATTCGATATGCAATCTGGTGATTTTTCTGGGGTTCAACCCCAGGATATGAGTGTTGCTGGTGCTTAGCAAAAGGCTCCAGTGCAGGGCGCTTGGGTGGCTCAGTCTGTTGAGCATCTGACTTCAGTTCACGTCGTGATCTCAGGGTTCTGGATCGAGTTCCGCATTGGGCTTTGCACTCAGTGGGGAGTTTGCTTCTCCCTCTCCCTCTGCCCCTGCCCCCATTCATGCTATCTCTCTCAAATAAATAAATAAAATCTTTTTAAAAAAAAGGGCTCCAGTGCACACTTAACGCTAGTAAAATGTTTTACCAAATAAAAACACGATACCAAACAAAAAGAACTCAAATACTTTAAAGAAAAATCATTTTCAAGTTTGTTCTATTCAGTCTAATGACTACACAATAAAAGCAGATACACTAGCTTAATAGAATTGGCTTCTTTTCTACAGCACATATTGTCCAGTCCACAAATATAGTACTAGATGACAGAGAACACTCCGTATAAACATTTTTACGGAACTAGGAAATAAACTTCAGAATGATTTTTACAATCCCACCTTTCATATCCAACTCCATTATTCTAATTCTAAAGAAGATGAAGCCAATGACCTTCCTCATATGAGCTCATGAGTAAGAGTAGCATTACTATCAAAATCTGTATTTCTGATCCGTTATGAGCTTTCAGACAAGCTTCCAATATTCCCAAAGAAAAAAGCACAGTGCACATTGTTATCACCTAGTCCACAAGAGCGAGTGCTGTGAGCCACATTCATTGGCATTTCCTCCACTGGTGTTGTAGAAAGTGTCAATGTCACAAAGATCTGCTCGTCTTCTTCAATGTTTATGGCCACAGCTTTCTTCCCAAATCAACCTCCACTGCCAATTCTGAACAAAAGAAAAATTATCAATCAGAATATTGCGTACCAAAGACAATATGAACTACTAACAGTATGAGCTACTTGTAACCACCAGTGGCTGTTTATTTGCCAGGATTATACGTAAAGTGCTTCTAACTAAATGCTAATCACAATATCTAGAGAAGAAGAAAAGGTTTCTTTTGTAGTTAGTGCAAAAGGATTCCTTTGGCTGCAAAATCAGATTCTATCAGGCATCTTAAGCATTATTATTTATAAAGCAGATGGCAGTATTGTGCTTGTGGTAGTGAAATTAAAGCCCAAGTCCAAGAAGGCCGCCCAAGAGCAGTTGTCAGCCTGGGACAAATGTAAACACCAGGGACTAAACAAAAAGAACAACTACATAATTCATTTGGACACACTTTTGGAACTACCAACTGCAAATATAAACTCTAAAATGTTGGCTATTGTTTGGACTATGTTGTCCAGTGCAATAGCCACTAGCCACATGTGGATATTGAAATTAAAATTAAATAAAATAGAACACACAGTTCATCAGTGCATTAACCACATTTCAATAGCCACATGGTGGCTATTCACTTCTTCGTGGGGCAGCACAGATGTAGAATATTTCTATCACTGCAGAAAGTTCTGTTGGACAGACATGGTCTAGGACTTAAAAACTTTTTACAGTGTGTGTGTGTAAGGAAGCTCCAAAAATCTGTTATGGCAACCCATATTTATCACAGATTTCTGCTCAGCTCACCTCATATACTGTAACACAAATGGTTGGGATATATTTACCACCACAGCTCCTTACTTAACAGATAATATGGCCAATCAAAAATGTCTTGGCTGGAGCAATTTAAAAGATCCAATAAGAGGACAAGAGAAAAACAAATATGGAAATACTAACTCACTCTTTATCCAAACAATATGCTGTTTCACTTATGAAACCATGTCCTAACTCAGGCCAATGCCACTTCAGAACACTGCCTCCTATAGTTCTTGAAACAAAGTTCTTTTTACATTAGTAGCAAGACATAATTCAATTTATTTAGGGATTAAACCACTATATCTAAGCCAGAGTTAATGTAAATTTCTACCAGTAAATGCTAACAAAATCCTAATTATAGAAGAGTCCTCAAGAAAGCATGAGATATGAATAACAGGACAAAAAAAAAAAAAAGACTCGTGTAAGAGAAGGCAACCAGATCTAATAGCATTATTGATTTTTCCTTTGAATACCAATTGTACAAAATCCAAAGTCTGGGCTACATTTCACATTTGTTTTCCTACAATGTTCGGATCAACCATGAATATTCCCAAGTAGAATTTAAATACGTCTCATCATGTTACTAGGTGATAAGATTATTTTCCTCACTCATATATGTGATTTTAAAGGTTGTCTGGCTAACAAAATCACACAATACATAAATTTATTTCACCGGAATAAAAGCAAATACTCAATGAAGATGACAAATAGTCATCTGAGAATATAGTTTTCGCAAGTAGTGGGTAGATCATAGTTTATAACCATAGACACTAGTTGTTCATAAAAATCATGAGCCCAAGATTATGATAGTAGACATTCAAATTCGAATTTAAAAAGCAAGTACTGCAGGGGCGCCTGGGTGGCTCAGTGGGTTAAAGCCTCTGCCTTCGGCTCAGGTCATGATCTCAGGGTCCTGGGATTGAGCCCCGCATCGGGCTCTCTGCTCAGAGGAGAGCCTGCTTCCCTCTCTCTCTCTGTCTGCCTCTCTGCCTACTTGTGATCTCTCTCTCTCAATGTGTGAAATAAATAAATAAATAAAATCTTAAAAAAAAAAAAAAAGCAAGTACTGCACATCTTCCAGGCCATAAAATAGTAATGAACCACACATAAATCATACAGCTCACCGTGGAGTGTGGTCTTCATTCCCCCACACAGCTAGAGCTGACCAAGACTGCTAAAAATCTTCCCCTCAAAACCAACTGTGGTAGATAAATATGATTAAATAAAGAATTGAAATACCAGTAAGTTGGTAGTAATCAAAATGTGGTTTGTCCCTTATCTGAATTCCTTCTTGATAACGTCTTTCTGTCACCACCTGCAAAACATTAACAAGCCTTAATTCTCAAGAGTCATTCATCAAGTCAGTGTTTAACTTGGTAAACATGTCTGAGACCATGCATCCCTGGCTGCTAAGTACCACGGCGGACAGGGCTAGAAAGGTAACAGTTTTATTTTGAGCAGGGGGCAAAGACAAGGCAGCACTTTACAGCTACATTGTAACTAGATCCTGCATCAGTTTATTAAGGAAATAATTAGATGTTAACAGTGTCTTAAATAGTGATACTAGGAAAGAACTACTCTAATCACATCAGATACTGAAATTCCTAGCATGCATTTTCTCAGAAGCCAGTCTACCCTTTGCACTGTGTTCTGAAAAAGAACAGCATGTGTGGCCTGTCATTTGACACAAGGAACATACAATTTTCTTCCCTCCAGCATTTCAGAGAGGAAAATGATAATTCCTATCAGAGTCGAAATAAAAAACCATTTGATTTCTAACTCTCATCCTATCATTGGAAGGAACCAGTTAGAAATTCATTCTATTAATTATGCCTAAATACAGATATTCTCATCCCAAATCTTAGAAGAAAGTATGCTGGACTTAAGAAAGAGGTTCATCTCAGTTTTTCTACTATCTGGTATAGTTACTTTTCTTCTTGTGTTTACTCTGCTCTGCTTTGTATTTGTAATATAAAGACATGATACTAGTTTCTGCAATTTTAGTACAGAGCTTAAGTAAGAAGGTAAAAAAAAAAATTCTGGCCATAATTTTTATGTATATCAACTAGAAAAGCATTACCCCTTTTCAAAAATATTATAAGATATTGACCGTTTCATGGGTCAATTCTTCTTTCTTCATCAGAATTTGAACTTCTTGATAACTTCCAACATACTGATTGACATTAAGGCAGAAAGCAACCCGACCTTAAAAAAAAATAAAGACAGACGACTAATTATGTTGCCATATCAATTAAGCAGATATAACAGTTTTCATAATAATAATTGAGGAATAATGTTTGAGACCAAGCGTCCCTGTCTTACTATAGAATTGAGCTAGACAGAGATTGTAGGAAACAGTTGCTTTCAGCAGGGGGAAGGACAATATAGCACTTCACAGCTATATTGTAACAAGTAACCTAACCTGCCAGCTACAGACAAATCATGTGCACACCTGAATACTTGTATTTACTTTGTGGTAAGTCTTGTGGATTTGACCTTTAATCCCTGGACTCAGCATGTTTATCTGTTTCATCCAAAATAAGCATCTCGATCCATTTTGGAAAGTTAAAAAAAAAAAAAAAAGTCTTACTTAAGTGTGAGTTGTGCATGGAGACTTCCTTCCAAAGACTATACAGTATGGAAGGGGGATATGAGCAGAGTAACTTCACCTGGAGAAACCTAACAAACACAGCCTCCGCCAGGGGACCAAGATCAATATCAATATCAATAGTAACAATCTTTAATATAAGGAGATGAAAATGGCACTTTACTTCTGAGTTCTTCCCCCCAAAAACCCATAACCCCAGTCTAATCTTGAGGGAAAATATCAAATTCCAGTACAAGGACATCCTACTAAATATTTGACCAATATCTGACTCCCCAAAACTGTCAAGGTCATCCCCAAAACAGGGAAAATTTAAGCAACTGTCACAGCCAAGAGGAGCTTAAGGAGATAAAACAATTAAATGTAATGGGGTATCCTGGGTGGGATCCTGGAACAGAAAAAGGACATTAGGTAAAAACTAAGGAAATCAGAGTAAATTCTGGACTTCAGTTCATAATATTGTATCAGGGTCAGTTGGTTCATTAATTTTAACAAATGTACCATATTAATATAAGATGTTAATAATATGGGAAACTGGTGACAAGGTATATGGAAACTTTCTAAACCATCTTCTCAATTTTCTCTGTGAACCTAAAACTGTTCTAAAATATAAAGTTTATTAAAGGGAAGTCCTAGTTTCATGTGTAGGTATTCACCCATAGCAATTGGCTTAAACAGGTAGGCTAATTATTTTCCCTCCCATACTTCAAATATCACGAGTTTAAAAATGCCCTTGGAAAAATATGGTGATACTTACAAAGATATCTTGTATTTAATGTATTGGATGTTCCCTGAAATAGCAACAACTGTAAAAGCTATTTCAGCTAGTATGTTGTGAGTTTCATTTTGAACACCATTTCCACAATGCAGGCATGACAAGTTGTTTCCATACAGTAGTCAAGTGCCAGGATTGCCGTTTGGATCTAAAAGTCAAAGCTTAAATTATTATGCTGTAGCAAAACGGGTTCTACCAAGCAATTTCTGAAGCACATAGCTAAATGCTGAATGGCCCATATTTAGTTTCAGATTCTGGTTTGCAAACAGCTTTTAAGCAGGCAAACACAGAATCACTTCTAAGCTTACAACACAGAATTATCAAACTGCTTCATGATAAAATCCATTTCAGTGTCTCATTTTTAATTAGATTTTTGTGCCTTTACAAACTTGGGATCATCAGTTTCCTAGAGATACCAGCTGGATGACCAAAGAACCCAGACAAACATTTCCTGCATTATTCTTCTATGTGCAGGACATGTAAGTAGGAAAACAAGTTCTGTCTTTGCCTATAAGTAGGCAAATTGTTCTGTTACGTATTCACTGATTATCACTTACTTTAAAACTAAAGGGGGCAGGGGATGGGGTAACTGGGTGATGGACATTGGGGAGGGTATGTGTTGTAATGAGCACCGGGTATTATATAAGACTGATGAATCACAGACCCGTATCCCTGAAACAAATAACACATCATATGTTAATTAAAAAAAAAAAAAAAACCCAAAACGAAATCTTTCCAATAGGAAACTATGACATGCAGCCTTGATCTTCATAAAGCCTACAGCTTCATTAAGAAAAGCTTTATTCCGTCTACAGCTATACCACCCTGAACGCGCCCTATCTCGTCTGATCTCGGAAGCTAAGCAGGGTTGGGCTTGGTTAGTACTTGGATGGAAGAAAAATTTTATTCCATAGCGAATAGCAGTGAGCTTTGAAAACAGCACACAACAGATATATCACAAACTACAAAGATTCCCAACTAATTACAGATCATTGCAGTTTTCATGCTACAAAATTGCATTTAGACTTAACAATAACACAAAGGGTATGGATTCTGTCTACCCTGAAGAAAAGAAAGCTTTAGATTCTCAGTCTGGTGAGATAGAGCCCTTCGAACCTAGTTCCTGTTTAATTTGAAACAAAAACTCTATGCTTGCATATGGACAATAATTAAAAAGAAGGTTCTGAATGGACGACCACTTCGCACCAAATCTTAAGCTATTCTTCACTTTTGTAAAACCTGAAGTATTCGAGGATTTACGTTGCCCTAGCAGGCAGCCATGAAGCAATGCGGGAGGGTACAGATGTGAAGACGCTAGTGCTGACCGCTGGGAAGGACACCCCCGAGGAGTGACCACACTGATCTCAGAGTTCTTCTGTGGGACTGAGCCACCTCCACGGCAACATGCTTGAGAGTGCAGCATGCCCAGCCTCCTGACACGATGCACTGAGATGAACACAGCATCACTTCTGTGGTATTTCTTCCCCAAATGGAAAGCCTGAGTCTATTTGTGAGAAGTGCTGGGGAAAACAACAACAACAACAACAACAACAAACTCACAATGGAGGGATATTCTATAAAAAAAACTGGCCTCCATTCTCAATGATTGGCACCATCCGCTCACTACTCATGTATTTAGTACACGCAGAGATCTCTATCATGGATATACTCGTGAATACCAAAAATCACTTCATCACCTAACCTATAAAAATCATGGAAGACAAAGACTGAGGAGCTGTTCCAGAATGCAGGAGGCCAAAGAGACATAACAACTAAATCCAGCATGCGATGCTGTATGAGATTTTGGACCAGTAAACAAACCATTTTTTTCTCTTTTGGTAAAATGTTCATTAGTTGGACAATTGATGAAATCTGAATAAGGTCTATAGATTAAGCAATACCACATCTCTGTTATTTTTTGATTTTGATAATTGTGTTACCATGTAAGACAATGCCCTTATTTCTAGATAACACATACTGAAATATGAAGGGGTAAAGGGGCATAATGTCAGTAACTTACTGCCAAATGCTTCAGAAAGAAACATCATGTAAGTATATGATATGTGCAATTGTATTTATATACAGAGAATAAAATAAATGTGTTATAGATAGTAACACTTGAGAAATCTAGGTAAAGAATAGTGGAATTCTTTGCCTACTTTTATAATTTTTCTATAAGTCCAAAATCATTTCAAATGAAAAGTTATTAAAAATTCAAAATATGAATATACTAACATTTATAATTTACAGAAGAGAAATAACAGAGGTCTTAAACTGGCAGCTCCTTTGTTTTCTTTGTTTTCTTTAAATCTGAATTAGATGCTTTCTGAGGAAATTTCAGATGCAAATCCAAAGTTTCACCTTCACTTAAAAAATCAGCAGATTGTAACCTTTTACCTTATCTTCTGGTGGCAACTAACGAGTGGCTGCCCACTTTAGATGGGCATATGCATTGCACATCACTGGATCTCTACCTCTCCTTATTTTTCTTACAACTGGCTTTTTTATTTACTTATGTTGCTGTGCCAGCCCTCTGCAGACATTTGAGTGTGAGGTCTCTGATTTATCCAAGAGCTCCAGTTCTGCTAAATTTAAGTAATTTAATCTGGAGCTCCTATCTGTGCCAATTATTAATTTTAAAAAGAGGAGGGTAAAGTGAAAAGCTTGTTCAAGCCCAAGAATCTCTTGTGAGAAATATGCAGGTGTGTTTTCATTTACTAGAAGATCAAAGATGACACAAAAAGCACTTGATGTGAATTTATTAAATGAATCTGGAAATTAAACATTTTAAATATAAAAGGGATGACTAGATGAGATTTTTTTTCTTGTGCTCTAAAGATCAAAATTAACCTGGGGAAAAATTATGAGGGCTATTTGGGAAAGCACATATTTTGACTCCATTTAGAGGTAAGAACTTTCTAATGGCTGACTGAAACTGTACTAAGCTACTTTCAGGAGGTGATGGATTTCCAGCTTCCTGAAGTGTTAGAAAGAGGTTGGGCAACAATTTAGTGAGGATGCTAAGTGGGGGGTTTGGGGGGGGACAACACATCAACACATGTATGCAGCAGCCAGGAGGACTACTGTCATGGTCCTTCCTATGCTTGGATCCATGATTCACAGGGTGCTTAAGTCTCCAGGTAAACCAACACTTCACTCATAGGATGGTAAAGAGAAGAGGAAATAACTCAACAATAAATCATGGGAACTCAAGGGCATCTGAGTCTCGGTGTGATTTAGAAGGAGAAACCAAGAGCCAGCCAGCCGGCGTCTGCTGGGGCATGACTCTATCTCTAGTCCCAGTGTCCAAGGAAGTGGCTGCAGATGTGGAAGACACAGCTAAGTGAACCATGAGGAGGAGTGAGCAAAATACACCAGAAGGGATCAGCACAGGGGGCAGGAAGACCTAATGTGTGGTCATCAGTGAGAGACCCAATTCTATAACATGAGGGGAATAGTTAAGTTATATTTAGCCTTTATGAGTGCAAAGCTCTACTTGGCAATAAAACATATCTGCAGAAAATGCTGTCTAAGAAAGAAAAGCAGGTTTAAATGAGGCTTCACAAAAACATGATAATCAGGGAAACAGAAAAGCATTCTATACCTTATGTCATGTCTGAATTTTGAACGCAGTGGTCCCAGCTTTCTCCTTGAGGATGAGCTTCCCAGCAGAAAATTTCTCCAGCTGAAGCCATCAGAGGGAAATATGATCATTGTGTTGCTGAATGATGTGTACGTGATTTCCAGCCTTAAACTTTGGGTGGCCTGAGAGGTGGGGTAAGAAGCCAGTGTGATGTGCAGCCCACAATCTAGGAAGAGGAAGCACAACACAGTCTCTAATGAATGGGAGAATATCATTTTCAGGAAAAATGCTTTAGAGCCCGTGCTCTATTAAACTACTATGGAACTATGGGACTCCAAACCGAACCATGATATGACAAGGATGACCTTGGTAGGGGGATGGAAACACTAATGTTTGCTGGCAGGAACCTCAGAACTCAGGTATTCTATTTCCTCCTTAACACTGAGATCACTTGATGAGAATGGCTTGTAAGGGATGTCAGAGGTTTGAAAGAGTGAAGAGAATCCGATATAGCAATTGCATAAATTGAAAGAATGAGGTACTGAATGCCCAGGTGAAGTTGACTGCCACAAATTTCTTTTAGTACCAAGTCTTCTCAGTGCACAAGTTTCTCCAGCTCTTCTAGAAGCTTGGTGCAGGCACAAAGAAGACAAATAGTTGGGTTCATCCATGACTGCAGTTTTCTCTGGTGGACAAATAGCTAGTAATAACTGACAGCATTTACAAACCTTGGGGGGCAGAATCAGGTTTTTGTTATGATTTTACAAATATTAAGGATCAGATATGATAAGTGACTTGTTTACAATCACTTGGGTAATAAACAGTAGTTGCTAAGATTAGAACTTCAGTCTTCATAATTCCACATTCCTCCATAGGGGGTGGAAAGGTTTTGTTGTTTTCTGAAGAAAAACTGCAAAAAATTCCCAAGAGGAATTTTAGCGAATAATCTGCAAGTAAACTGTTTTGTTTTGTTTTAGAGAGAGAGCACACAGGCATATGGAGGGGGAAAGGGGAGAGTCAGAGGGAGAAGGAGAGAGAATCTTATGCAGGCTCCACACAGCAGCAGAGCCCTACATGGGGCTCGATCTCACAACTCTGAGATCATAACCTGAGCAGAAATCAAGAGTCAGACCTTAACCGACTGAGTCACCCAGGTGCTACTGAAAGCAAACTATTTTAATACTGTAAACACTAAGGAAATAAAACAATATGCAAAAAATGTAAAATTCTCCAAGGCTTGACTTTTGGTTTTTAAAGCATACTATGTCTACCTTACTATAAACAAACACTGACTATAAGCCCATTTTCTGGTTTTACCTGTCATCCTATAGTTATTTTCTTTCCCGTAGTGTTGGTAGTTTCTTCTGTTTAAAATGCAATGCAAATAAAAACAGTATAAAAAATTATACATGGGGAGCAATGAATGAGACTGATAAATAAATATTAGCCCAGCTTATGGATATTTGATTTGGTAAAATTGGTATATTACAATCTAAAATACTTGTTTTAACCATTATTGAACAGTACATTTCTTTTCACTGTACTTCAGATATCCATAATATTTTTGATTGCCTGGCTTTTTAAAACTTAAAGTAAAAATTTATTAATTAAAAATTAATTATAGAATGATTTGGTATGCCAAAGCTTCACACTTACTAAAGGTCAAATGTAATAGCTAATAATAGCTAAAATCAATTTCTTTTGATGTTCCAGGCATTTGACAATCCTATGAAGCGGATACAATTATTATCACTATCATCTTTATTTTAAAGAAGAGGAAACTAAGACCCGGAGAGATTATGTAATTTGCCTACTGCCATCAAAGTGGGGGAACTAGGCTTTGAACCCCCGTGTGTTTCATTCCAGAATTTGAGCCCTTAGCCTCTATAGGATATACTGCCTTAATCCCTACCTTCGTAGTGATGTATGGATCTCCTACAATACATACAAATATAACCTTGCATGCTGACATCAAAGCCAAATGATATGACATTGTTTATTAATTATAAAATAAACTTTCATCATCACAGAGCTATATTCCTTGACAGTGTGATACAGTTATTTCTTCCCTAAAGTATAAAGTAAATGTTACAGAGGAGAGCTAACTTTCCAGCCCTCTGAAAGATAAGCTTGCTTTTGTTAACCAGATTTATTCCAACAATAAGAAAGAACCACCCAGGAGTCTTCTCCTGATGAAGGACAGCAGAACTGAAATGGGTTTTTAAGGTCCTGGCCTCATTACCCACTAGTTGCATAACCTTGGGCAAGTCTCTTTGGGTTTCATCAGAACATGGATTACAACAACACTCCCCACATAGGTTCTGCTGTGGAAGCAGGCTGTAAATGGTTAGGAGGTGTGCAAATGTTATTCTAGTCTACGTTTGTCAGATAAAGAACAACACACCCAGTTCGATTTCAGACAAATAACAAATACATAATGTTTTATATTTAAATTTCTCTTTATATTGGGGACATATTTATACTCAAAAATTATTGTTTATCTGAAATCTAAGTTTAACTAGCATCTTGTATTTTTAAAAAAGATCTTATTTATTTATTTGAGAGAGACAGAGAGAGCATGAGCAGGGGGAGGGGCAGAGGGAGAAGCAGACTCTCGGTTGAGAAGGGAGACCCGCCCGGAGCTCCATCCCCAGACCAGGGAGCATGACCTGAGCGAAAAGCAGACGCTTGACGACTGAGCCACCCAGGTCCCCCTCCTCTTGTATGTTTATTGCCAAATCTGGTAACTCTATGGAGGGGAGCTTGGAGAATGGCAAGCCAAGCTCCACTGTCTTCCAGCCCCCCCAACAGAGGAAACTGAGGCAGACATCGGGCTGAAGGGTGAACGTAGGGAGGGGGAAGAGAGGGAAGGCCTGGGTATGAGAGGACTCCTTTTCGGGGGTGGGACTGAAAGCAGAATCCCGGGTCTCACAGATTCTTTCCTCCGGTCCTCCTCCCCCTCCTCACCTCTCTCGGCGCTTGCAGGCCAAACATCCCCCGCCCCAGAGCGGGAACGCGACCGTTACCTCCGCCGCAGCGGCGCTGCCACCAGTTCCTCTCAGTCGCCATCAGCAACACCGAGACCACAGAGGCCGCCGCCACGTCCCCGGAGCCTGCCTGTTAATGTGCGTTTCAGATGTCACCCGAATCGTCCCTCCATTGGGTCTGGAAGTCTCTTGTCCTCCTCTGGCCACCGTCCAGGTCAAAAGCAAGAAATAGACCAATCCAAGCAAGGAATTCGGGAGGGGCGTCACCGCTAAAGCCAATCAAAGAACAGAGCAGGGCTACAGTGGCGGCGATTGGTCAGTTGGTTTCCTCCGCCCTTTAGGTTGTCGGCCTGCTGGGGAGATGTGGGATCCGTCCTCAGCCTCCTTAGGCGCTTGGGGATCGGATAGATGTGTCCTCCTGTGGTCCGTGGGATTCTTTCTCTCTCGTGGGCTCTAGGGCGAGGAACCCTCCATGATCTTTAATTTTTAGAGGCTCTGAGGGGAAGAAGGGAAGGGAGCTGTCTTAGAATATAAAGGGATGTGGGCTAAGAAAAATACAAAATTTTACGTTTTCAAGAACGTGAAAAACACATATATTAACTCTTAATCATCTCAAAACCGAAATTACACAATTTTAAATAGACTTGATTTTTTAAAATTGAGATATAAATGACATAGCACATTGGTTAAAGTGTACAATGTGTTGATTTGACACATTTATATATTGCAACAGAATTACCACCATAGCGTTAGCTAACACCTCTATCAAGACACATAATTATTTTTTGTGCATAGTGAGAACATTTAAGATCTAGTCTTTTAGCAACTTTGAGGTATATAATACAGTGTTGTTAACTATAGTCACTATGCTGGGCGTTAGATCTCCAGAACGTATTCATTTTCTAGTTGCGAGTCTGTACATTTTTTACAGCAGTTTTAGGTTCATAGCAAAATTGAGCACAAGATACCGAGGTTTCCCATGTATCCCGCCCCTCCCCGCCCCCATGCACAGCCTTCCCCATTATCAACATCTCTCACCAGAGTGATACATTTGTTACAATTGATGAACCTATGCTGACACATCATTATCACTGAAAGTCTGTATATGTTTGAGTTCATTCTTGGTGTTGTACTTTTATGAGTTCAGATGAATTTTTAACGATATATGTCCACCATTGTAATATCATGAAGAGTAGCTTTACTGCCCTAAAAATCCTCTGTGCTCTGCCTATTCATTCCTCTCTCCCCCATAACCCCTGGCAATCACCGATCCTTTTTGTTTTGTTTTGTTTTAAAGATTTTATTTATTTATTTGACAGAGAGAGAGAGCATGACCAGGGGGCAGGAGCAAGGGGAGAGGAGAAGCATGCTCCCCGCTGAGCAGGGAGCTTGGACAGGACTTGATCCCTGCACTCTGGGATCATGACCTGAGCCAAAGGCAGATGCTTAACTGACAGAGCCACCCAGGCACCCCCACTGATCTTTTTAAATGTGTCTATAGTTTTTTCATTTCCAGAATGTCATGTGACTGGAATTATACAGTAGCAGTTTATGTTTTCACTAAGTAATCACTTCTTTCAGATTGCTTCTTTCACACAGCAATATGCATTTAAGTTTCCTCCATGTCTTTTCATGGCTTGGTAGCTCATTTCTTTCTAGTGCGGAATAATATTCCATTGTCTTGATGTACCACTGTTTACTTACTCATTCACCTTCTGAAGGGCATATTGGTTGCTTCCAATTTTGGCAATTATAAATATAACTGCTATAAACACCCATGTGGTGGGTTGTTGTATGGAAGGATAAAAGAAGCAATTCATAATTAGAAAATAGAACTGGGAATACTAAGAAATAAAAGATATAAAAAAAAAACAATAGAAAAGACAGTTGGCTAGACAGAGGAAGTACAATCAAAATAAAATAAGGGGAAATAATTACAGAAGCAAAAATTAATAGAATTATCTGGGATCACATTACTCACCTCTATGTAATACATTTGAAAACCTAGATGAAACAGATGAAATTTCAAGAAAATATAATCAAAACATCCCAGAAAAGATAGAAATTCTATATAGACTGGTTACCATAGAATAAATAGATGTCAGAGAACTGTATTTTCCCACAACTCCATCCACAAAAGCATCAGGGTTGTATTATTTCATAGGAAAATTTTACTAAGAGACTTTAAGGAACAGATAAGTTGGTTGCTATTGATTCTACCCTGCGCACAGAAATAAGGAAACCTTCCAAATTCTATTTATGAAGTGAGTATAACATTGATAACAAAATCTAATAAAACACACATATATCTGATACATACCTATACACAGTGACCACAGCCTTTTTTTTTTTTAAGATTTTATTTATTTATTTGAGAAAGAGAGAGCACACGAGAGAGAGAGCAAGCAAGCATGAGCAGGGGGGAAGGGCAGGGAGAGAGGGAGAAGCAGGCTTCCTGCTCATCGTAGGGTTTGATCCCAGGCCTCCAGGATTATGACCTAAGCTGAAGGCAGATGCTTAATCAACTGATCCACCCAGCTGCCCCAACCATAGACATTCTTATCCAGTAATCAAGACGGCAGGATGTTGATGAAAGAATAGACAAATAGATCAGTTGAACAGAATAAAACGCCCTGATATAGTCCCACACAGGTATAGCCAACTGATTTTTGACAAAGAGCAATGGAAATTCAATGGAAAAAACATAGTCTTTTCAACAAGTGGTCCTGGAAAAACTAGTTATCTACATGCGATATAATGAATCTAGACACTAACCTTACATTTTCACAGAAATTGTCTAAAAATGGACATAGACCTAAATATAAAACACAAAACTATAGAGCTTCTAGAAGAAAATGTAAGAGAAAATCCAGGTGACCTTGGGTTTGGTAATGACTTTTAAAAGATTTTATTTGTTTATTTGACACAGAGAGAGAGCTCACAAGTAGGCAGAGAGGCAGGCAGAGAGAGAGGGAAGCAGGGTCCCTGCTGAGCAGAGAGCCCTATGCAGGGCTCGATCCCAGGACCCTGAGATCATGACTTGAGCCGAAGGCAGAGGTTTTAACCCACTGAGCCACCCAGGCGCCCCTGGTAATGACTTTTAGATATAACACTAAATGCATGATCCATGAAAGAAAAAATTGATAAATTGTTTTTCATTAAAATTAAAAACTTCTGCTCTGCAAAAGACATTATTAAGAGAATGAAAAGAGAATGAAAAGACAAGCCACAGACTGGGACAACATATCTGCAAAACATGTATCTGATAAAGGACTGCTGTCCAAAATATACAAAGAACTATTAAAACTCAACAATAAGAAAACAAACAATTAATAATTGGTCAAATATCTCACCAAAGAAGATGTACAGATAAGCATACAAAAAAGTTGCTTACCATCATATATCATTAGGTAGTTGCAAATTTAAACTGCTCTGAGATAACACTAATACCTATTAGAATGGCCGAAATCCAAAATGCTGACAACACCAAATTCTGGTTAGGATGTGGACCAACAAGAACTCTCATTCACTATTGGTGGGTATGTAAATGGTTTTACAAAACGATTTGTAGTTTCTTACAAAGCTAAACATAGTCTTACCACACAATCAAGCAATTGTATTCATAAGATTTACCCAAATGATTTAAAAATTTAAGCCCACATGAAAACCTGTGCACAATGTTGACAGCAGTTTTATTCACAATTGCCCCCAACTGAAAACAACCTAGATGTTCTTCAGTAGGTGAATGGATAAACAGATACCTGTATACAACAGACTATAAGGAATATTATTCAGTGATAAAAAGAAACAAGTTAACAAGTCATAAAAAGACACAGAAGAAACTTAATATTGCTAAGTGAGGGAAGCCAATCTGAGAAAGCAATATACTGTATGATTTCAACTATGTGACATTCTGGAAGAGGTGAAACTATGGAGATAATAAAAAGATTAGTGGTTGCTCCAAATTTGAGGGGGAGGGAGGATGAATCGGTGGAGCATAGAAGATTTTTAAGGCGGTGAAACTATTCTGTATAATTGTA
Source organism: Potos flavus (assembly GCA_028534135.1). Lineage (NCBI taxonomy): Eukaryota > Metazoa > Chordata > Mammalia > Carnivora > Procyonidae > Potos > Potos flavus. Next base: position 118,692,374 of record CM052898.1, on the reverse strand, counting down.
ATGGTGGATACATATATGACATTATGCATTAGTCAAAACCCATAGAATAGTACAATACAAAGAGTGAACCTTAATGTATAGACTTTAGTTAATAATGTATCCATATTGGTTCATCAATTGTAATATACACACCACATAAATAAAGGATGTTAATAATATGAGAAACCATTTTGAGAGAGTGGGTTTATGGGAATTTTTAGTATTTTCTGCTCAATTTTTTTGCAAGCCTAAAACTGCCCTAATAGATAGTCCATTAATGAAAATAATACATCAAATACCCTTTAAAATTCCAAGTGGTTTTGCTTATGGGTGATGGAATTATGATCAAGTCTCCTTTTTCCTATCTCTTTTTTTCAGTTTTCTGTACTTTGCTAATATGATCTGCAAAGAAAATACGTTATTTTCACCGTAGGTTAAATCTGAGAGAGGACATATATGGGGAAGGAGAGTGAAAGTACCGAGGTACAGGCAGGTGTGCCGTCCCCCTCCTACTATACGCACCTGCGTACTTACATGCTCCCCTGTGCCAGGGGCAGCTGTTTTCAGGAGACACAACGTGACAGTGGAATGACTGTCAGGATGGTGCGAGCCCAGGTGACTTTTTCACTTTCCTGGATTCACCTATCCAGTCAGTTGGGCACTAGATGGCACATGGTGTGACTCCTTAGACAAGTAAGTGGTCTTACGTATGAGAACAGCTGGGCTCCTGGCACAGAGAGGGTTATCCCACCAGGCAGCACTGGGGGAAAAAGGCAACATAGCAACATTGAGGCAATTCCAAGGCCTCTGTGAAATGAGAAGCTTTGACGGATGGATATTCTCTAATTCTGGGCTTGGTCCAGGAACTGTGGGGTTTACAGAAGTGAATAAGGTATTTTCCTCGCCAAGAAGCCCAGGGTCCTGTGCAGAAAGGACAGTGAAGATAGAGTGGGATGTGGAGGAAGAGGCCCTTTAGAGGGGCATTATCTGGGGGCATTCGTGGTGACCCCTCCCCCCTCCCACAGCGCACTTCTACCTCCCTTATCCTCCATCTCCTGTCACCTTCTCCCCACCTTCCTTCCCTTATCTCTACCATTTCTCTTCCTCTTCTGTTTTCCTCTGCTCTGCCCTTGCACAGAGCTTTTCAAACTGCTGGCAGCAGCTCCTTATGGGTTGTACAAGCAACTGAGTAGGTCCAAACAATCATTCTAAAAAACTTTTTATTATGAAAAGATTTAAACATACATAAAAATAGAGAGGATAGTTAAACAACCCATATACCACCTTAATTTAACAATTGTGAACATTTCCCAGTATTTATCTCATTTATTCTCCCTGCTAAGGTAGCTTAAATTACAGACAGTGGTATTTCATCCCTAAAAACTTCAGCATATATCTCTAAAAGAATAAGGACATTTTCTTACAGAACTAAATACCCTACTTTCCAAATGCAAATTTCCCCAATTTGGGCCATTTTTTTAAAAAATTAAATTTAATTTTTTTAAACTTTTTTTTAATTTATTCATTTGACAGAGAGAGAGAGAGAGGGAGAACAAGAGGGGGGAGCAGGAGAGGGAGAAGGAGAAGCAGACTCCCCGCTGAGCAGGGAGCCCAAAGCTGGGCTCCATCCCAGGACCCCAGGATCATGACCTGAGCTGAAGGCAGATGTCTAACCAACTGAGCCACCCAGGTGCCCCGGGCCATTGTTTTTTAAAAATGAAATTGAATAGAAAGTATTTCAGGGCTTCACATGTAGTAAGGGAAAAGAAATTGTTCATACAACTTTTGTTTTAATTATATGTATGTATGTCTACTGTGTCTTGAGGTAAAATTTATATCATACTGTGATTTACAGTCTAAGAAGTTTGAAGAGCCCTGCTCTAGGCCAGTGGTGCTCAAAATGTAGTCCAAGGACCAGCAGCATCAGTTTTCCTGGGGACTTGTTTGAAATGCAAATTGTCAGGTTCCATTCCATACTACTGAGTCAGATCTCTGCAGGTGGGGGCCAGGAAGTCGTATTAAAAACAAACAAACCTATATTTTAGGTGATTCTGTTAGTTTGAAAACCATGTATCTAGACTCAACTGGGTGAACCTGTGATGCCCAGGCATCCTTCACCCTCATCTGTGTCACCCAAAGTGGGTCCCTTCTTTCTCCTCATTGTGCTGAGAGTTCACCAACAGAGGTGAAATCTACCTTGGCAGTGCTTGGAGGAGGTTTCTCTTTCCAAGCTTAGGCAAATCTTTACTTGAAGGCAGAGAAAGGTCTAGATTCAAAAGATCAGTAATACACAGTTTCATCTTGGCACTACCAACGTCGTAAAATGAGACTAAAGCCCTTAAAGGGTTACTGTGAGGCTTAAATGATGTCTGTGAAATACCTACCATTGCACGAGGCAGAGTAGTCACTTAGTATATGGTGGTGGCAGTTGCTGTACTTGACACTACCTATCACAACCCCAGGCATATGAGAGATGTTCAACGGATTGCTGATTGCTCACTGATCCACTGGAGGAGGAGGCAGACTACTCTGGTTTGCTCCTTGATTTTGCCAGATATTGGAGCAATGTGATTTGTCAGAGATAGGAAATAGATCATAATTAGGAAGGAGAAAATGAGGCACAAAAAAGAGGATGGAGAGGAAGAAGAGATGACAATAGGAATGTCCATATTCACAAGAGCAATGGAGACCATGACCACTTGTTTTCTTGGGGAAAAGTTGAGGTATGGGTTATTGCACACTAAGTGGTCATATCTTCTTAGTTATAATGACAGGATTACAGAACTGGAAAAGGGAACTTGGAGACCACAGACCTACCTCTTGTAGCCCAGATAAAGCAGTTGGGGCCCTGGAAGAGCACGTGTTAGAGTTGGGGGACAGAATTGGTTTCTGAGGACAGGCACTGCCTGCTACATCTTGCCACAAATTCAGCCAATTCATCTCCATGGAAACCTTTGAAAATTGTGAAGGTGCAGATCTGGGAAAGGAGCTCAGGACTCTGAGTGTGATTTCTTTTCTCCCTCATTCCTATTTATCAGTTTCTTCTGCCTCCTTTTCTCTCCCCCTTCCCTCTCTCCCTCCTTTTCATGATTTTCATACAGAAGGACGGGTCCAGGAAGCTTGAGGTCACTGGATCCGGAAAGGCCAGAATGCGGCACCTTATCTGCCTCCTTAGCAATGTGCTTGTTTCTAGTGATTGAAACTCACAATTGGCTCTGACTGGGCACCAGGGTTCTGACTACAATCGTCAAGAAACACTTTGGAACCTCAAAAATACCTGTGACTCTTGAATAGGCAGAGAAACCACCATGGAAACGCAATCCAGAGCTGTCTCACTTCTTTGCGTCTTTAACCCTTTTCTGAATGAATCTTCTTCAAGTCGTTGCTATGAAAATGGTTTCTCTACCTGTGCAGGCAGAGTGCGGAGACCGCACCTCACAGGAGAGAGTAACCTTCCAAGGCGAATCTCAGGTTGCATGTGGAGTAACGTCTCTTAACCAGTCCACAATTGTTACAGAAAGCATTTAAAAATGTCCTCACACCCCTGGGATGACTGGCTACTATTAGCAATTGGATCCGGAGTGTTTGGGGTCTGGCTTTTTAGATGTCAAAGAGGAAAGCTGAGCTTCCTGGCGTTGGCTTAGACGTTGTGATGCTCCTGGCATTCTTGCGACCAGATCCTCAGGGTCCCCGTGGTAGAATGGGTTGAGGAACAACCTGACTGGATCCGCGTTTGCCGAGGCTTTGGCTGTGGAGTTCTGCGGCACAGGGTTAGTCTTTCGCTGCCCGTCAGGTAGTATCTGGGGCCATCTGAGGAAGCTGCAGGACATCGATTGCCTCGGGAGAGCGGCCCAGAGAAGACGCTCCCGGGGCTGACAGGGAGGAGGGCCCCGCGTGGGGTCTGTGCCAGAGCCTTGTAAGGATGGAGCCTTGGCGCGCCTGACAGTGGCAGACGGAGCGGTGGCGCCCTGGAGTAGCTGCACAAAGGAAAAGGCCCACACGGTGGAGATGTGTGTGCGCACATGCGTGCCCAGCCTGTCCGCGCACAGCCCGCGCTCGCAGCTTCCAATGCACGCTGATTACCGCGGGAGACAAGCCCTGGGGCAGGGGCGGCCGTGCGAGCAGCAGCCCCGGCGGGATGGCTGCGCCTCTCCCAGTCAGCCCCCTCCTCGCCTCGGCCACTCTGCAGGCACCTGGCGGGCACGGAGGGGAGCCGGAGGCGGCCGTTCAGAACCCTGGTACTAGCAGGAGTGCCTAAATCGCCGTCTCTTCCCCCTAAAAGCTGCGAGGACACACAGTGAGTCGACCCACTCCCGTACAGTGGGCTCCGCGCAAGGCCAGGGGAGCAGCTTCCCCACCTGGCAACAGGCGGCGCTCGGGCGCGTGCGCACTGCCGGGGGCGGGAGAGGTGGGCGCGGAGGCGGGAGCGCGGGGCGCGCCGCGAGGCGTGAGGTAGCCGGCCGGGAGGAGCTGGGGCCTCGGGCAGCCCGCCGCCCCCGCCCTTCCTTCCTCGGCTCCTCGGCCCCTCGGCCCCTCGGCCCCTCGGCCCCTCGGCCCCTCGGCCCCCCCGCCTCTCCGCCTCCGTGCGCGCAGGCTCCGCGCTTCCTCCGCGTGCTGGCAGAGCATCCTTCTTCCCGACCCTACCGGAAGGCGGCGCCGAAGACCCGACCTACCGGGACCGCAAATCCAGAGACTTGTGCGCTCCCTCGGCCGGGGAAGCCTGATGCGCGGTTACAGCGAGATTTGGGGCGACTTGCTTTTCTTACCTCCACAACTGCCATTTCCCTCTCCCTGAAAGCCAGACATTACGTTGGGAAAGCTGCTGGATTTTAATCTTTGAGACAGTCCCCTGAAGGGCGTGGCGGGCCGAGCGGCCCAGGAAAGTTGGCCTGGGCTGGGAGTGACTCGTTTTGTGCCTGAAGAGAGCGAGGAAGAGTGTGAGGGCAGCACATCCTCGGGAGGAGATGTCTTTGAAACACCATCCATAACAGCAGCAGAAACACTTACGTGTTGCTTTGTTTTGTTTACATACTGAGTGGCTTTTCGGTGAAATGCTACTTTGGTTACAGGAAGAAATGGCCCCCCAGGAGCTCAGCCGGCGACTGACCACAGTGATCACTCATGTCGGTAAATGGAGCTTTTTTCCCTCCTTGCGTTTTATTTTTTTATTATTTTATTTTTAATTTTTTAATTTTTTTTTTAATTTTTTCCTCCTTGCGTTTTATTAATGGAGGTGGGGGCGTAGTCTCTGGGGCGGGTCTCCTCCCCGCGCTCGTCAGCAGCCCCCGGGCAGCGCCCTACGTGGGAAGGCGGTGGGGTGCGGGCCGGGCGTCTCGGCCTCGCCGCTGCTGGGGGCGGCCAGTGCCAGGCATCCCTGGGGTTCTCCACGCCCGGCGGGGCCGGGGCGGAGGAGGGGCAGGTGCCTTCATCAGGCAGGTACCTTGTCCCCTGAGGGCTGCTGGGCTGTTAGGATCCGTTACCCGCGCTGACCTGGCGGGGGTGGGGAGTTGTGTCGCCATTTACGAGATAACGAAAAGGAGAGGGAACTTGAACGAGTGCTGGTGCTTTCCAGCAGCTGCTGGAACTACTGCCTGCCGCGGAGGCTTGTCCACAAGCTTGCGTAGTGAAACACAGGCTGCGGTAGAGGGCACGCAGCCTGGCGCCCCCGCCGGTTGGAAGTACCGCCCGGAGGAAGTTGTGAGCACACTCGTGGTGACCCCGGGATGACAAGCCAGTGCAGCCTTTAGGAGACTGAGCAATGTTAATCCTCTTCGGTGGAGTTGAAACAGGACAGCAGAACATGCATGCCTTGCTCCTGAAATAGGGTTGTGGTGGAAGGACAGGCCCTGTTTAGTAAAGAGGACATTGAGACAGTGGTACCTTGATTCCTTCTTAGCATTTTCTTCCCTCACTCCTTCCCTGGACCTCCCCACATAAAAACACATTCAGATAGAGATTCTTTGGATGCAGATGACTAGAATTAGCGGCGTAATTTTCATTTTGGTCCCTTAACGTTGATACCCTTCCATAATGCAAATGAGTTTTAAAGTCAGGAAGTCTTTACTTCAGTGTTCTGCCCATTTGCTAAAACTGCCTTCTTAGTATTTATATATTATATATTGCTTCAATTAATGGGTTCCATTGCTCTTGGAGCACCCTAGTCCAATGTATTTAGTGCAATAATGATATACATCTTGAATGATACACATGTGGGAATATACTTTGTGAAGGTGATTTATCTATCTGGACAGACCCGGTTTTGATGATTCATTTTAAAAATGTTTCTGGTGCCAGCGTGGCTGCCGAACTGGTTTTTCTTTAAGACAAAAGGTCCATAGAATCCTACCAGGGAAGGCTGAATGTGAAATGTTGCTGGAGGCAGGATGAAACAAACAATTTGGAGTTTGAAATATACTGAATACTGAAATGATCGTGCTTGAAATTGTGCATATGCATGAAGTTGCGGTGTAGGGAAAGAGCCGTGGACTGGGGGGTATGACTGTCTGGATTTGAATCCTTCTTGGACAAATCATTCGACCTCAGGCTAAAAATGGGAATTTTAAGAATCCTTTCCTACCCAGCTCAAAGCCTATTTGTAAGGCGATGTGGGTAAAAGCACCATCTAAACTGTAATGTGCTATTGGTCATATCCCCATATGCCACTAAAGATCTTGGGCAGATCACTGGGCCTCTTTCAGCGTGAAATGTCCCATCTGTTAAAGAAGGAGATAGATCTGGATGATTATTAAGGGCCCTCTTATTTCTCTGAATGTAGGATCTTCTCAAGGATCTAGTAGGCAGTATTCCTTGGTTAATGCCAGGCTGCCTCTGGGGCCCAAGCTCTGATATTTTCTTGCCTGTTTTGCTCCCTCTTTTTCTACAGCTCCATGAAGGATACAGACATGAATTTTTTGTAGTTTCTGCTCTCAGAGAGCTTCTAATGACCTCTGGCATTTGTGTGTCTTGCAGTGTTCTGTATCCTCCAGTGTAATCTCATAAACCTGTGAAATAGGTTATCATCCCTATGTTACCAATGATGGAATTGAGACTTAGAAAGTTCATCTTTTAAGGTTTCAGAGGTAATGAATGGTGGGCTTAGATCCAGAAGGCAACTGTTCAGATGTCTGTCTGGGGATCTGATTGAGGGGGCAGCCAGCCTTTACGTTCATGGAGAGTCTCACTGAGTAACCAGTCTCACCGAGTAACGTAGCAACTGCTAGGGTGGATTGGCTCAGTGTTTGACTGTTCTTTTCAGGCATTTTCTTGGTGAGCAGCCTGAGGGGTGTGATGAGTTGGGAAAGGGTTGAGAAGTGCTGGGAGCAAGACTGTAGATTAGAATATTCCCCTCGTTCTATCCTAAACACTCATCTGGGTAATAACACTGTGCTTCCATAGTCACTCTGCCACCTCTGTCCCCCCAGCCAGTTCCTCCTCCAGCTGGGATTTCTCCTCTGTTTTCACAGACCCTTAGATTTGACAATTCAGGTCTGGAATTTGTTGATTCAGTTTCTGAAATATCTCATGGGTCTCTCTCCCAATGTCCATTCCCACTGTGACCTTCCTGTGACCCGCTTCAGGACTTAATTCCTCCTGACTAACCATTGTATAAGCCTTCCGCCTCTCCTGTGTTTGCCTCTAACTTATACTAGGACTGAACACATAGCATTTGTATTTTCTAAAACCCTTATTTTTTTGAGAGAGGGAGAGAGAGCATGAGCAGGGGGAGGGGCAAAGGGAGAGGGAGAAGTAGAGTCCCCGCTGAGCAGGAAGCCTGATGTGGGGCTCCATTCCAGGAGATGGAGCATATGCTCAACTGACTGAGCCAGCCAGGTGCCCCCTAAAACCTTTAATAATACGTGTACATAGTCATTCTCTATAGCCTGGAGTATGAGCTCTTCGTACTTTATTTGGCACTCTTTTGGTTTTATCCCCCAATAATTAATTTCTACATGTATGGTTGGTTAGTTTGGGCTGTTCATTTCTTTAGCTTTGTTCCGCTTTATTGTCTGACTCTGTTTCCACCTCTAAATTTTTGCGTCCGCTTTCCCTCCATCTGGAATGACCCCTTAATATATTTCTCCATACAAAAATAGTAAACACCTTTCAGGCCCAACTCAATGCTTCCTTCTCCAGGTATCTCTGATCCTGCCAGTGGGAAATAAAGACTCATGCTGCTGAATTCCAAAGTAGGTTTTGTTCTACTCACATAACACTTCTCATTCTCTCCCTTGTATTATTATGGTTAGTTGGTTTTTGTGTGCTTGTCTTATCTCTGCTCCTAGACTCTATATTATCAATCTGTGGTTACCTAACACGGCCTCCCTCTAAGGAGATGCAGAATAAATGTTTGCTGAATAAGTGAATGATTTGTTGTGCCTTGGGATGGACCTTGAGTAATGTCAGGCAGTTTTTTTTTTTTTTTTTTTTTTTTAAGGGCAGTTCTGAAGTGTTTGTGGATAACTCTTGCCTCCTAAATCCCATTTTTCAAGTAAACGTTAAGCCCTTTAAAGTTCTTCGTATGATGTCATTCACTGTGGGGACCTCCTTTGAATTTTGTTAGTTTGTTGGATACCCTCAAAAAATGTGCAGCTCACATGTGAAAAGTGTCCAGACGTGTTTAACCCATGCAGTACACAAGTAGGAATATCCTTTACCCTTTTTTCTAGACTATAGAATCACATTGGTTCATTTACAGAATTTCAGAATCCACAAAAGAGTGAAGCACCAGATGGCTTCACTGGCAAATTCTACCAAACATTTAAAGAAGAATAAATACCAATTATTAACAACCCTTCTCAACAATAGAAGAGGAGGGAACACTTTTCATTTTATTAGGCAAGTATTACCCTAATACTAAAATCATACAGAGACATTAGAAGAATAAAAAACTATAGGCCAGTATCTCTTATGTATGTAGATACAAAAAGCCTCAACAAAATACTAGCACCAAATCCAGCAACATATAAAAAGGATTATACACCATGACCATATATGATTTATCCCAGGAATCAAGGCTGGTTTAACATCTGAAAATCAATTGATGTAGTACACCTTATCAATAGAATAAAGAACAAAAACCACATAATCATCTCAGTAGAGACAGAAAAGGTATTTGACAAAATTTCATACCTTTTTGTGATTTAAAAAATACCCGGCAAACTGATCTCTCCAAATGGTTGTAATCAGATGGCAACTGGGGCAGTAGCTGGGCTGTGTGGATGCCTTGGTGTTCCCTCATGTGGTCTCTTTTTCCATGGTGGCATCTCATCTTCCAGGTCCTCTCCATGTGGCCCTTCTCCAGCAAAGTAGTCTAGAATTCTTACCTTGAAGGTCTCTGATAGGGATGAAGCAGAAGCTGCCAGGACTTCTTGATAACTGGGCTTGAAGTCCTGTGAAGTCACTTCCAAGTTCTTTTGTCAGAGTGGTCCCAGGCCCAGCCCAAATTCAAGGGGAAGGGGCACAAGTTTCTACTCTTGATGGGAGGTTGGCATGCCCAACCGTGAGGGGTGAAGTATTGGTTGCTGTATCCATTTTCTATGGCTGCTGTGATAAATCACCCCAAACTTAGCGGCTTAAAACAGCACAGATTCCTTTTATTACAGTTCTGTAGCTCAGACATTGACACAGGTCTCACCAGGCTAAAATCAAGGTGTCAGCAGGGCAGCATTCTTCTCTGAAGGTGCTGTGGGAGAATCCTTTTTCTTGCCTTTCCTAGCTTTTAGAAGCTGCCTGCATTCCTAGGCTTGTGGCCCCTTTTCTCTGTCTTGTTCTGAAAGCCAGTAACATCCGGCTAGTCTTTCTTGTGTTGCCATCTCCGTGGTTTTCTCTTTTGGGTTTCATCTTCTACTTTTAAGGACTTCTGTGATTACACTGGGCCTTCCTTATTTTAAGGTTAGCTGATTATCACCGTCATTTGCACCTTTAATTCTCTTTGCCATGTAACCTGGCCTACACAGTGTTTGGGCATTAGGATTCAGATATCTTGGGGTAGGGGCATGGTTTGAAGGAGTTTTTCTGCTACCACAGTTGTCACCTTGGAGACAAGCTACCTCATTGCTCCACCGAGCATTGGTGATGTATATTGTGACTTATGCCTTTTAGTTGTCCATATTGGGATGGTAGGAAGAGGAGTGGGATTTCAGTTTATTGGTAACCTGTATCAGGCATAGGATTTACTCAGATATATAGTGGTGCTCTAAAGACTGAATGGGTGCCATTGTGTTTATGATCTGAAATGCCAGCTTTTGGTGAAGAATACCAAGCATGTATTAACCAAAATGTTGTCATGATGATAACAATTATCCATGTTATAGAAAATGGTCATTTATTAAGTTAGGATTTCTTAGAATCCGTGTCTAGACAATGCTGATTCTGGAGGTGATCATCTTTTCTGATGTGGAGAATGTCAATGACGATTCCTGCCTTTCCAGATGTGAACTAAGGCTGTGCACAGTCTTTGCCAGCAAACAGCTTTAGCCCATCATTTTGCCTCCAAGTCTTGCTTCCCTCGTATGTAAAATGCAGATAATAATACCCACCTCACAGGATTGGTAAGATGAATGTGTAAATAGTACGTTGTAAATGCCTAGTACCTGTTGGAGGGAGAAACTTGAGAAGCAGGGATAATGAGAATGGCTTTAGATACAAGGACAGCATCATCTACTTTGTCCTTTGTCCTAGTACATCATAGATACCATAAATGTTCTTCTCTTCCTCTTGGCACCCACCTTCTTGTGGAAGACTGTTCTAGTAGGGTTGAAGGCTAATCCTGACATGTTGCTTTAGAGAAGAGTATGTTCTCACCACCTGGGGCCACCTCTCTGCTTTCTCCTTTGCAGTGCCAAAAGCAAAACTCAGAAGCAGGACCCAACTGCCTGAATATTGCTGACTCTTGGCCCTTGGGACACCCTCAAGGTCTTCCCACTGGTGGTAGCAGGTTATAAAAGCACAGGAGAGGGGAGTATTGCTGCCAGCAACTGTTCTTCCTCCTAGTCTTGGAGAGGACCTCTCACCGATGGCTTCTACTTCCAGAGTGTCTGTAGGTTATGACTGAGCTTGTTAGCCAGGAAGTCTGATCTGTTTTCAATAGTTGCACTATTAAAGCTTTAGTCCTCCAGTTCACTGCTGGCCTCCAAACCAGGATTCTACATTGTCTGACCTTGATGAAAAAAACCCGTGGAGTTAACAACCATTCCAAAGGTACAGATTTCAAGCAAGAAACTAGAAAGTACAAGAAGAAGTGTTTCAACTTTAACCATTTAGAAATATTGGCCAAATTTATTGAGTGCTAAGCCTTTCCACATATGCCTTTGTATCTTTACAGCTTTGGAAAGTAGGCATTATTACTCTCATTTTGAACCATGTCAAATTGAGAATTAAAAAACAAGTTCAGTAATTTGCTTAAAGCCATAGTGTTACTAAAAGGTAGAGTCAGGATCTGTCAGATCTGATTTCAAAGTCTATGTTCTATTATATCAAGACAGAAATTCTTACTGCTGCTTGAAAAAAAAAAAACACAAAAAAAACCTGGGTGTTTTTGTTAATTTGGTACTGGGGAAGGATTTCTGCCTCGCCACCCCATTGTCTGCTCCCTGAGGGCAGGGAGATATCTCAGTCACCTTTATATCCTTAGGTTTAGCTCTGTACCTGGCACTGTTCGTGAGAAAGCTCTTTCTTTTCTTTGCTCTATTTGAGTGGTTGGAAATCCTCCTTTGATCCACCCACCTGCTAGCCTCCCTGGGTCTCACTTTCTTCTGTCTACGTCCCATTCGTGATTACTCTCACCAGCAATACTCTGCCTGCCTGTCTGAATCTCCAGGGCTTCCCTCAAGACTGGCCTCCCCAGGAGCCCTTTGCAGGATTGGCCAGGCCAGGCCCAGCCTCCCTGTCTTTTCTGAACCCCTGTAATAGTTGGTATCCATCTCATATGTGTTTTTGAGCATTTGATTACGGTCTAGCTTGGATTTTTCTCTTTGTTCCAAATACTGATATATATTTTAGCTGTTGGTTGAACATGTTCTGAAGTCTTTTCTAACAACTTAGGCTTGTCTTACTTAAGGGTAGAAATCCCGACTAAGATTGCTTTATGGCCTTGTAGGCTGAATTAAACCCATTATAGGAGATCAAGAATCACGTTTAATTGGACGGAAAGAAGGTCTTTATTCCCTGAATTTCATCATCTCTAATGTAGGGTGATACTTTTATCAGTCCCTCTGTTTATTTTACAAGTTGGAATGATCCTAGGTAGTGAAAGTGGTTAAACAGAAATCCTTTGAGGATTGTAGCAAAAGAGACTCCATGAGTATAGAATGACTTCAATTGTTTGCTTTATGGACTAGCAGGAGAAGCATGAAAAGGAGTGTTTTATTGCCCCTCCAGTCTAGTCAAGAGGAACACTTTACCAGTATCCCCCTAGTACTCGCTAGAAACTGCGGCATGAGTGGTGCAAGTTTGCTCTGCAGGGCACAGGTTGAAAAACGGATGCTTGCAGGATGAAGCAGTGGGGCCAGCACGGCAGAGGAAGGGAGGCAGGGTGGCAGAGATTATGAGAAGGCCTCTGGACTCCGGGCCTTCACTGTGGCAGTGGCAGGAATTGTGAATGGCAGCCCTGAGTGAGGGTGGAATAACCTGTCCTCCTCCTGAGAATCAGCCGCTGTCCTTGCTTCTTTCTTTGGCATGAGCCTGGGCTGTCCAGAGATGCTAGAGAGAAAGTCAAAGCCCCTGAAGAGCCTGCCTCTCATGCAGTGCACTGTGGAGATGGTGAAGCCATCATGTAGTGAGGGGCTACTGTTCCACATTCTATCATCACTGTAGAGATGGAATACAGTCACATGACACACTGGATCTGGGCTGTGTTTACAAGTGCTTTAAAATAATTTGAACCAGATTTTTTTGGCAGATACTCTTTGGGAGAGTTTTCTATGCCTCCCCCAGAAGTAGGGATTTTTGTTTGTTTTCTTTTAATCTTCCAAGCTGCAGTGGGTCTTCGCCTGTGCCCTGGAGTCCAGTTAAAGGGTGGGCTGCCTGCCCCCAGCATCTGAAGGCTTTTTCCATAGGGAGAAGTGTGCTTTTCCTGGGCATCTCCCCTTCTCCAGGTCTGCCCCGCCGTCAGAGGCTCTCTCCAGACTCCCACCCTGTAACCACTCTAGGGAGAAGAGCCTGCAGGTAGCTGGGAGCTCTCCTTGCATCCTGGCTCATGTTAGCCCATCCTTAAACCTTCCACAATTCGTTTAAATCTTTTAGGTGATTTCTTTTTATTTGTTTATATAGGTTCTGGACAGGTTATCATTTTGTAGTTTATCTGGCTTTTTCTTGTTGTTAAGGTAAGAGTGAGCACTCTTTTCCAACGTTCTGGGTTCCAGGGGGAAAGCAGAATGTCTCCTTGGCTTTTTACCTTGTGTATATTTCACAGGGAAAATGTGCTTCATTCACATAGCCTCCTTTCATCACAGTGTTGTTACAGGCAAGCTACCAGGAACTTTGCAAACTATATTAGTAAATTGGGTCTCAAAATTTTTTCTTTTTGTTTTCCCAGGTGTTGGGGATCTTGAATATTAAAAAAAACTGCAGTTCATTTTTAAGAGTGCTCAGCTGGATGAAAATGCTTCCTCCCATCTGTTATCCAGGAATCAGCTAAGCACAAGGATCTCTCATGTCAGGGAATCAGGGGTGTTAGGCACAGTTATTGGATGCCTGGCCCCCTAACAGGGCCTCCCTTGGCCTGCCTTGGCCAGGGACCTACATTTGTGCTCTAAAGGCCCATCTGTGTTTCCTATTTTTAAAAAATGCTTCAAGTAGTCTGAAATTTCTGCTGAATTAATAATTAATGTAGCTAATGTAAAAATCTCTGCCAGAATAGTTGAAATCATCGAGGATCAAAATGGAAATGGTTCTGCTTCCCTTGGAATTTTTCCTGAAGGGTAAGGCTGTTGTCATGTCTGTTTCCCTCTAGATGTTAGTGAGTATGGCCCAGCCAGAGAGCCTCTGAGCCTAGTCTGGCACCATGGACTAGCTCTTCCCAAATGGGTATAGGTTCTCTTTCTGTTTATTTTAAAAGGTAGGAATCGATTGATTTTAATGAATCTAAAAAGCAAGACTATCTCATTTTCATAGACTTACTGAATTCCAGAACTTATTTCTTACTAATAGGTAATAATGATTATAATAAGCTTTAGAGATTTTGGAATTTAATACACTGATGTTACTAAAGATGTGTATATTTAATTCAAATTAGCAGAGGACAAAAGAGTTTGTTTTGTAGCACCCTGCTAGTGGTCGTAAGGCCAGGCTTTGAACCCAGGCAGATTTTGCTCCAGAATTTGAGCTCCTGAGCACTCTTACTCGAGTGTTCCATACTCTCCAGGCTGTGGAGTGTGGGAACCTCAAAGCAGGAAGCTCCATGGGCCTCATCAGCAAGATGTACAGTCAAAAACTGAGGTGGCTGGACATCTCTCCCCAGTGTTACCTAGTCTGGTCTCTGCTTCTCTCTGGTGTCTGTAACATTCTTCTGCTCATCTCTGCAGATTAGCCCTCTGTCCTTTTATCAGTGAGTATGGACTCCATATGGCCACTCCAGTGACATCTCCTTCCAGATCTGGAGACAATTACTAACTGATTCTCAGTCTCTGGCTCTCTCTGTACACATCCTCTCTCTCCGGAGAGCCTGGTTGGCCCAGCTTAGAGGAAACTTAGGCATTTCTGATTGTATCATCTGTGGGTTCAGAAATTGGTTTGGTCTTGGAATGGGGAGGAATTCCCCCTCCAATTCCCCCTCCTTCTCTGAGGAGGAGAAGAGGGGTTTAAACTGTGCACTCACCTTTCAGAACAAGTGTAATAACTTGGAAGGTGCTTTCAACCTTTAGAATCAGTAAGAGTATAAAATATTTGGATGGTTTTAAGGGCTAGCCTTGGGCAAAATAGAAACCATTCCCTATGTGCACTGTGCTGCTTCTTTCTTTGGGCTATATTCCAAGGCCCACTGCCTTTGTGTGGCCACCTATGTACTTAGGCACCACAACTACATCAAGAAGCCAACTGGTCAGTGAACAGGTTTTTGGAGAGTACCGACCATGAGCAAGGCTCTGTGGCAGGCTTACAGCCCACGAGCTGTTTGGAGGCTGAAGTTGTGAACTTCTGTGATTCAAGAAAGCTGTATACTAGATGTATGACTTGAGCTGGATTGGAAGGAAGGAGAGGATTTAGGTAGGTAGAGAGCTGGATTGGAAGGAAGGAGAGGATTTAGGTAGGTAGAGAGGGGAAAGCTTTCTGATTGGGTGGAGTAAGGGAATGGCTGCTTTTGGTAACTGCGCTGGTCTTCCTGTGCTGGTTGTCCTGTTTATTCCATTCTCTGCATAGACCTCGCTGGACAACTGAGAAGCTTTAAGCTTTACCTTGAAAGAAGGAATGACCTCAAGCTGGAAGGTAGATCTATATATGGTATCTCACTTTCTTGCCTTCTGTATATAGATCCTTTTTCTGGGGGAGAGAAGTTGTAGAGGCTAGAGGATATGCAAACAATATTAAAAATGATGTTGTCAGGTGCCTGGGTGGCTCAGTCGGCTGGGCATCTGCTCTCGGCTCAGGTCATGACCCACATGAGGCTCCCTGCTCTTGTGTGCATGCTCTCTCTGCGTCAAATACATAAATAAATCTTTAGAAAAAATGATGGTATCATCACCACCATTTATTTTATATCTGTTTAATGTCACATATTGTGCTTTATACACACTATTGATTTCATTAAATTTAGTCAGAAGTACAGTCCTTTTTTATGGAGGAGAAATTTGAGGGTTAAGCAGATTAAGAAACTTGGCCATGGTCATAATGAGTGGAATTAAATAGTCAGGTTTGGCTGGCTTCAAGGCCTTGGTTTAATTTCTCATTACAGAAGGGCATATAAACCAGTAAATGATAAATGTGTTATTAGTGAGTTTTAAAAATCTCCTGAAAAACCTAATGGAAGCTAGAAGCATTAGTCCCCTGAGTGTAAATATTTTACCAGCCACTTGAAATGTTCGTTTATTAATAGTCACTTTCTTCCAAAGAAAACTACCATTTATAATGTGAAGATTTACTTTATAATCTTTGAGCAAAAGTAATAAATGTGTAACACTTAGACAGGAATAAGCCTTTGTAAAGCAAGAAATTTTTAGGAGTGCTGTCTACTTGTACTTCCAGTGCTAACCACCAGTGTCTTAGGGAAAAAAAGGCCAATAAAGTTATAACCCCCAGTTACAATGGCAAGGTAACAGCACGTACAGGTATTTTTGTTTAGTCCGGAAGAGCCCCTGTGTTTAGAGGACTTTACTATGAGGGAGAGTCAAGCACAAAGTATACGCAGGTGGACAAACTACAGGGGCCCCAAGTGTTAGAGCACGTTGGTCTCGCCTAGCCTACAAGAGTTACCCCCGGATTTCTTTGTCCGGTTGTCTGAGCCCAGATCATTGTTCAGCTCAGGTTTTGGTTTGTGTGTCTTTTTGTTTGTTAGTTTTATCTGTTATCAGTCTAAATTCATTTTAGCCCTTTTTCTGTATCCAAGGAAGCTAGAATTAATTCAGTCACTGAGGGGAAAGCGGTCCTTCTGCCAGTGTCTCCTTATGTAAGACCCAGTTTGAGACTAACCACATTTACTGAGGCCTCCAGGACTGGGCATGAGGCCAGGTACTGGGGACAGGGTGTGAAGGAGCAGCTGTGACCCCTGTGAGAGCCAGAACCTGGTCATCCGGCCTGCTGCATCCCCACTGCTGCACTCCAGGGACAGCAGGAATGAAAGGTGTCCTCCTGGATCTTACAGTGTATGGGGGAGGCAGATGTCAAGCTGTAAGCTCCAGGAGGAAAATTTTGGGCAGAGGCAGCCATCATTCCCCAGTTCGTCCCTCTTCTCTTTGGCCTTCTCTTCTTGTGGTCTTCCAGCCTCCCTGCTTCTTTTCCTTCCACATTAGCTCCTTTGCTTTTGCATCTGGTTGATTTAGTTGTGAAACTCAATTCTTCCTCAATATTTCAAAAGTCATGTACCCAGAAGATGAGAGGGTTCAGGAAAATTTTCTGAAGATGGGAGAGGAGACATTTATGGTCTGGAAACACAGACACTGTGTTTTTTTGTTTTCATTTTTTCCCTTGCTTTTTATTTTGTTTTGTTTTGTTTTGTTTTGTTTTGTTTTGTTTTGTCACCATACAGTACATCATTAGTTCTTTTTTTTTTTCATCATTAGTTCTTGATGTAGTGTTCTAAGATTCATTGTTTGCATATAATACCCAGTGCTCTATGCAATATGTGCCCTCCTTAATACCCATCACGGGGCTAACTCATCCCCCCCTGCCCCCCGAAACCCTCAGTTTGTTTCCCAGAGTCCACAGTCTCTCATGGTTCGTCTCCCTCTCTGATTCCTCCCTCTTCATTTTTTCCCTTCCTTCTCCTAATGTCCTCCATGCTCTTCCTTATGTTCCACAAGTAAGTGAAACCATATGATAATTGTCTTTCTCTGCTTGACTTATTTCACTTAGCATAATCCCCTCCAGTTCCATCCATAGACACTTTGAAATGGAGCTGGAGACATCAATTTTTATTTTTTATTTATCTTATTTTTAAAGATTTTATTTATTTATTTGACAGAGAGGGACACATGAGAGAGGGAACACAAGCAGGGGGAGTGGGAGAAGGAGAGGCAGACTCCCTGCAGAGCAGGGAGCCAGAGACAGGGCTCAATCTCAGAATCCTGGGATCATGACCTGAGCTGAGGGCAGACGCTTAATGACCGAGGCACTCAGGTGTCCCAAGACACCACTTTTTACTTTATTTTTTAAAGATTTTCTTTATTTGAGAGAGAGAGAATGAGAGAGAGAGAGCGTGAGGGGGGAGGGTCAGAGGGAGAAGCAGACTCCCTGCTGAGCAGGGAGCCCGAGGCAGGACTCGATCCCAGCATGGTACTCTATCCTGGGACTCCAGAATCACGACCTGAGCCGGAGGCAGTCACCCAACAAACTGAGCCACCCAGGTGCCCGAAACATGACTTTTTAAAATGTCCTCTGGGCACCCCAGCTCCTGGGGATTTCACAGGCCCCTGGGGTCACCATTTCACTGGCTTCTTCCCTCCCCCCTTGCTCCCTTCTCTTTCTTCTTTTTTATCCCTCACTGGTGAAAAAGCTCTGGTACAGGACTGGACTAGAAAGAAGGTCCTCCTAAATTCCCCTACCCACATCCCTCTACTTTTCATTCCATTATGTTTCCCTTGTATTTATCCCTCCAGCAACCAAAAGAAGCTTTGCTTACAAAGGAGGAAAAAAATCCCTCAGGCTGTAAAATGGGATTTAGACCTTGACAAATGGTGCAGAGATGAGAAGGAAAATTCCACTACTCACACTTGCTCTGCCCTTCAGGTGTGGCAGGAGCATTTTCTTCCTCTGCGCCTTAGGAAAACCAAAGCAGATTTTAAAGAGAAAGATCATGTTCATCATTTCCTATGGCTTTGTGGTATAACCTAAGATAGAAGTGGAAGAAATGAGAGAGGAATGAACATTACATGGCTTTCATAAGGGCTTTAAAAATTGTTTATAAAAATAATACATGGTCTGTGTTTAAGGTTTGGAAGAGTCAATTTTAAAATATCAGTCCTCCCCAAGTTGGTCTATAAATTAAACATGACTCCAGTCCTAAGTCTATCAAGTTTGTTTTTTGTAGATTATCAATTACAGATTCTAAATTTTATAATCAGTGAAAGGTGCTATAGTAGGCAAAAATAATTATAATAGTCAAAATCTTTTGAAAAAGAACAAAGTTGGAAGACTCACATTATCTAATTTCAAGACTTACAATAAAGCAAGGTAATCAAGATGGTGAGGTACTGGTGAAAGGATAGACAAAATGGAACAGAATAAAGAATCCAGAAATATTTCCAAATATGGTCAATTGATTTTAGACAAAGGTATGAGGGCAATTCAGTGGAGTAAAGTGTAAAGGCAATTTCAGTAAAAGGTGCTGGAACAGTTAGACATCCACGTACAAAAAAATGAACCTTGACCTATACTTCACCCCATACACACCAATTAACTCGAAGTGGATCATGTACCAGGGCACCTGAGGGGCTTAATCAATTAAGCACTGACTCTTGTTTTCTGCCCAGGTCATTATCTCAGGGTCACAAGAAGATACAGCTTTGGGGTCAGGCTCCAGCTCAGCAGGAAGCCTGCTTGGGATTGTCTCTCTCTCCCTCTCCTGCCCCTCCCCTCTGCTCGTGCATGTGTGCCCTCTCCCTCTCTCTCTCTTTCAAAATAAATAACATCCTAAAAAAAAATGAATCGTGTACCAAAATGTAAAACCTAATTGGACTTAATAAAAATTAAAAATATTTGCTGCAAAAACACTGTTAAGAGAATGAAAACATAACTGCCTGGGGAAAAAAATTGTGACTCATATATCTGACAAAAGACTTCTATCCAGAATATATAAAGAACTCTCAAACTCAACAATAAGTGAAAATCAAACAACCCAACTTAAAAATGGCTAAAAAAAAATGGCTAAAAAAAATTGAATGGATACTTTTCCAAAGAGGATACGCAGATGAAAATAAGCATTGGAAAATATGCTCAACATCAGTAGTCATCAGGGAAGTCACACACCCATTAGAGTGGTTAAAAAAATGGCAATACCAAGTCATGTGATGATGAGAAGGGTCCGGATCTTCCACACAGTATGTTGGTGGGAGTGTAAAATGGTATGGCCACTTAGAAAATAAGAATCTGTATGGAAACGCTATAGCAGCTTGATTCTTAATCACTAAAAGCTGGAAAGAACGCAAATGTCTCTCACCTGGGGAATGGGTAAACAATTTGTGGCACATCTGTACAATGGAATATTCAACAATAAAAAGAAGTTATTGATACACACGACAACGTGAATAAATCTGAAATACATTATGGTAAGGAAAGACAGGAGACTCAAAAGATACCTACTAAATGCCATATTATATGGCATTTGGAAAAGGTAAACACAGAACTTGGCACAGAACTGTATGCCAAGAGGAGTAAATTATATTGTATATCAGTTTAAGAACAAATTTTATTTTTTAAGAGATTTATTTTTTGCTCTGTGACTTGTCTGTGGTTTTGTGGATTAAGATATTTTTGTGTAGGTTTTTTTTCAGTGTTAAATATATTAAGCCTTGGTTAAGTTTTCCAGAGAGGCTGTACCAGCTTGCATTCCTACCAACAGTTTAAGAGGGTTCCCCTTTCTCCACATTCTCACCAACATTTGTTTCCTGTCTTGTACAGAAAGTTTTTAAAAAGGCAAAATATTCTCTATTGAAAAATCACTTCAAGTACCTGGGTGGCTCAGTTGGTTAAGTGTTTGCCTTCAGCTCAGGTCATGATCCCAGGGTCCTGGGATGGAGTCCCACATCAGGCTCCCTGTTCAGTGGGGAACCTGCTTGCTTCTCCCTTTGTCCCTCCTCCCACTTGCATCTTCTCTCTCTCTCTCTCTCTAATAAGTAAATAAAATCTTTAAAAGAAAAAAAAGAAAAATCACTTCAGTGGTTGCCTGGGGTTTAGGAACTAGGGTTGACTGGGAAGAGTCATGAAGTTACTTTCTATAGATGGAAACATTCTGTATCTTGAAAGGAGTATGGGTTACATGGATGTATCCATTTGTCAAAACTCATTAAAATATACACTTCAGATTTGAGTATTTCAATATATGTGAATTTTACATTCTGCTTAAATATAAACATTTATTTATTTATTTATTTATTTTAAGAAAAAAGGGTTTCCAGTTTTTCCTTGGCCAGTTGCAAGCCTTACTCAAATTTCAGCTTGAAACATACAAATAAAAATTAGAAGTTTATATACAAACATTTATTACTTGTTGGATATTTCATATTGTGCCCTTTCTTTAAATCTTGGAGCATGACATTACTAAACCAAAACATTAATCATGAAGAACCAAGATAAAATGCATTATGTAAAATCAGCCTCTCTCTGAGTATACCACACTCTGTGCACAGCACAGTTCTGAATGGTGAGCTTGCTTTTCCCCAAATGGTAGTAAAGGCGGGAGTGTCCCATTAGATTATGACAGGCAAAGAACATCCTTTATTTTAGAACCATATTGTACTTGTACCTGGTCTTTAGAAGTAGTTCAGGAAGCACTCTACATTCCTTCAGGACTTGAACATTGACCTTTCGCTGTGCCAACCCATGTTGCCTGCCTAGATAGCGACTTCTATTGGCTGCCGTGTTAAGTCTCTGGATTTTATTCCTCTGCAGTGTAGAGAGGTTGAAAGAGAGGGAGGGGAGGATTGTGGCCTGGAATAAATTTTCTTGAGAGCATCCTTTAAAAAGTTTATCCCTGTCTGTTATTTTATTTTAAACACCCACTGGCATGATGTATGTCTCATGTTGTGATTCCTCTAAAAAAGAAAAAAAAATTCTGATTCTCATCGACTCTAGGATTTCTCTCTCTACCCCACATCTTCATCCCTCTGTTTCCCTTTGTTTCCAAATAAGAAAGTCCAGTAACTATTGGGCCTGTAATCCTGTGAACACTCACCAATCCAAAGGATAAACTCTCAGCCATGAAATGACCTTGAATGAACTTCAGTGAGATTAGTCAGGAGAAAGGATTAAACACGTTTATGTGAGTGCAGTGCTGAAAGGAATGAAGAGAGAGCAAGGTGGCACCATTTCCTGGGATCCAGTGGCTTCCTGGTGTCAGAAGTGTGGGCAGCAAGACCCCAGATACTTACCCTACACTTCGGTGCGGATCACAGAGGCAGAGATGAGGGCTTACCACCATTTCCTGGGAAGTTGCACCAGGCTAGAATATATGGCAGAGCAAGGTACTGTGAGAGCAATGATGCCTTTCTTTTATGTATGTTTTGTTATTTATCCTCATTCTCAGTGGAATAATGACTTAATTAACAAATTTTATATTAAAAGAATTTACTTGCAATACTATTTCAAGTTTACTGAGGAGTTTAAAAGGGCTTTTTACTTTTATTTTATTTTTTTAAAAAGATTTTATTTATTTATTTGACAGAGAGATAGAGAGCACAAGTAGACAGAGCAGCAAGCAGAGGGAGGCAGGCTCTCCGCTGAGCTGGCAGCCCAATGTGGGGCACGATCCCAGGACTCTGAGATCATGACCTGAGCCGAAGGCAGAGGCTTTAACCCACTGAGCCACCCAGGCGCCCCAATATATTTTGACCTGATTGTAATCTCTGTTTTGCTCCTGAGTCCTTCTGAACTTAAAACGAATTCTATCAGACTAATTTCATAGTGAAAGAGAAAGGTCAACTAAGGGGAGTTTATGAGCAGAATTTCAGTGCAAACCAACAATACATGGCAATAGCATGGGTGTTTGTGAGAAATCTATTGTAGTATCCTTGCAGTCATAGCTCAAAGGACCGAAAGATCAATTTAATTAGCTTCTGTTGAATCTCTTACACACAAACTGCTTTCATATGGTATTTTAATTAAGTTAGATAATGTATGTAAAGCATGTAGCACAGTGTCCAGTAGGCAGTAAGCGTTCAATAAATGGTAGTATTAATCCTCACAACGGCCCTCCAAGGAGATAGTAATAATTATTATTCATTCTCATTTTACAGAGGGAGACCCTGATGATAGAGGGGCTGGTTAGTGGCAGAGGTCAGATGCAAGTCCAGTTCTTTTCATTCTGTTTCCATACCTGAATGAATGAATGAATGAATGATTGAATGAATTGAGAGAAAAAGGAAGGAATGTTTGCCAGAGCTTCCAGGACTTTTTCTTAAACAAAAATAAAATTGTTTATCCATCATATAGCTAAAACGTCTAAAATCCTACCATTTTGATTCTTTATGTTAAGATATTTTTTTTTCTAGAGCTTTAGAAAAAGTGTAGACACTTTTGGAAGAATGCAACATTAATCGATTATATTACTCATATCAGGTCTTCTCATCTCTTCATCGTATACCATATTATATTGTTTTGCCCAAGGCACTGCTTCCAGACCATAAACTTGTAGTGAATCCAGGGCTAGAGTGGGCCAAGTATGAGAGGGCATAGGCATGAAGGAGTCCCCCCTGAGCAGTGCGGCAGGGTTGAGGTGGAGGTGTGCAGGAAGGGGAGGTAAGCAAGTTCTCAGGCCAGGGCTGGCTTGTTTCCCAGGATGCTGACCTCACAATCAGCACAGAAAGAAAAGTTTACACCATCTAGGCCTCTGTTTTAAGAATACTTTGAACACACAGAGATGATTATTTTTATTGAATGGTAAGAGAAGCAGACAGCGAACAACCCAAATAAAAACATTTTTTTTTTCTTCCCTGAGCTGCATTTTCATAAGCAACAGGAAAGAACCAAGAATAGTCTAAGGCTTCAGAATCAATGTTGTGCTTGCTTCTCTGTTGAATCAGCAGCATCAGGAGAGCTTGTTAAAATGCCCCACCCTAGGCCTACTAAATCAGAATCTGCATTTGAAAACCCATGTGGTTTATATATCCATTATAATTTGAGAAGCACTGCTTGGGGCGGGGTATTGTTAAAATGCAGGTGGGGCATTTGAAATCCAGTGCAATAACAGGGAGCCTTATGGGAAGGAGGGATTAAGTAGTTTCACAGATTTTCTCATTTTCCTGCAGGGCCTTGATTGCTTTTTATTCAGAATACCCCAGGCAGCAGAGCTCAGTTTCCTGTGTCCCGGAGTTATGAAGGGCTGCAGGGGAATGTCCTCTCCAGCTACTGTTGCTAAGGAAACTCATTGCACAGAAATGTCCACCTCTGCAGTGCTTGGCTCATACAAGGGTACAATGTGAAATGTCAGCAGAAATTAAGGAACTTTAAAAAAATGTATCAACTCTGCAAAGGAAAGAAGAAGGGTGAAAGGGATTTGGATAAGTATTAACAGAAATGGTATTCTTAAGTAGTACCTTACCAGTTCTCAAAGCAGTTTTAAACAAGTATTGCAGAGCCCGGGACAAGAGTACGAAGGGAGGCCCACATGCCACAGTTAAATAAAATATGTTTTATCTTCCTACCTACCTTACAAACATACTCTCATAAGAACAAAATTAAAATATGTATAAAGCAGTGGTTTTTATATGAGTAAAAATCAGAAAATAGCAAAGAGGACAAAATTGAATTATTGCATGTGTCTGAGTGTTGTGTTGATGGACCTATGAAATTTGGGTGTGTGATAAAAATAGCTGTAATCTGTAAATCATTAATTAACCCGTGAAATATATATTTTTTCTTGCCAGCAAGATTTTCATGTCAGCAAAACACTGTTGTTATCATCGAGATTTTCACATAATTTGAGCTCTGTTGAGAGCAGTGATCTAAAGTCAATGTGATCTGAGTGTTGGAATTGCGTTCAAGGAATTCACGCTTTGGAAGGAAGAGAGAAGGTTGATGCTTGGTAGTACTGGGCCTGAGATTTCGTTAGATGAGAATCTGCAGCATTCATGCCATGTGAGAGGAAGGATTTGACGTGATAATTAATTTGTCTCTTCTCTTACCTAAGCACTTCCGCTGCTCCAGTCCTCCCAGCGCTCAGAAGCAGTGTCTGTCCCTGATGTCACCCGTGGCACAGCCCACAAACCGGCGTAGCCTTGGATTCAGTCGCCTTTTCTTTTGAGGATATAGACCAAGAGATGTGTCAAAGTACTTCCCTGGGGCTCCAGTGGTGTTAAGAGGGTAGATGTATAGGGCTGCAGTATGCTCCTTAGCCCGGAACACCGGATCGCGAGTGACAGAGCCGCCTGTGTGGTCTTTAACATATATATTTATGGGAGGAAGGGCGGGAGAGGTGGAGCAAGGAAATTTTTGCAGTGATGGAAATGTTCTGTATCTTGATCTGATGGTTACATGAGTGTATATATTTATCAGAATTCATCAAACTGTACCCTTAAGATCTGTGCATTGTACTGCAGGTAAATTATACTTCAATAAAATCCTATTAGCATGAAAAATAAAGGCTACCAGAGCATACTTTTCTTTATGTAAGCTGAAGGGGGTAACCACAATATAATTCCATTACTCTAACTCAAATATTTCAAGTATTCTTTTCTCATATGCCTACACACATATGTACGAATACACCACAAGCTTTCTTCTTTCTCTTTTAACTTGTCTACAATCCTACCTCACATATGGTTTTTATGTCCTTGATATGATATCTTAAATCTTTTTCTGTGGATACGGTCTTCATAATTATATAATATTTGCTTTCATTTTTTCATTCTTTTTTTTTTTAAAGATTTTATTTATTTATTTGACAGAGAGAGATCACAAGTAGGCAGAGAGGCAGGCAGAGATTTTTTCATTCTTTTTTATAAAAAGATTTTATTTATTGAGAAAGAGAGAGAGAGAGAGCACTGAGGGAGAGGGAGAAGCAGATTCCCTGCTGAGCAGAGAGCCCAACGTGGGACTTGATTTCAGGACCCTGAGATCATGACCTGAGCCCAAGGCATTTGCTTAACCGATTGAGCCATCCAGGCGCCCCTCATTTTTTCACTCTTTTTTTTTTTTTTTCATTTTTTCACTCTTATTAATAATATTCCAGTCTACCTTTTTATGTATAAAGTTTTTATTTTACTGTTTTGTTGGCATTAATTTCCAGGTATAGGCTGAACGGGCAAAGGATTATGAAGATTTTAATGACTGTGTATTGAAGCTGTGTATTGTAATGGTTAAGATGTTGGACTTTGGAGTTCAGAATGAGATGGATTCAAATTCTGGCTCTGCTTAACCTTGGATGAGCTACTGCAAATCTAGTTCAATATTGCCTTTAGAGTTGTTTTCAGGATTAAATGAGATGCTGCATACAAAGGATTTGGTATGTAGCTACACAATAATCACTGGATACAATATTGTGAAACTACTTTCTAACAGGGCTCTACCAGCTTCACTCATCAAGGTTATGTACATGTTCTGGTTTTCCAACAAAATTCCAGCATTGGATGTTAGAATCTCAGTTATTTTATGGATGAATGAGATATTCTATTGCTGTTTTAATCGGACTATTTGACTAATACGAAGTTGGACATTTTTCAGTGTTCTTGCTTTTAAAATTCTAAATTTCTCCTTTAAGAAATTCTTCCACCTGCTTTTCTATTACCTTTAATTCATCATTAAATTTATGGACAAGACTTCAGTGCTATCTTAGGGTTCAGGTAAAGCACTGCAATAGCACAAGGCCCAGTAAAGGAAGGAAAAATGAGTTTGTGTTATTCCTGAGCTGGCCATTAAAAAAAAAGAAGTGAAACAGCATGTCTCCATGAGGTGGCATTGCGTACTAGCCTGGTAACTGATTTCTCCAAGCTTCTAGCCCATACGTGTTTTCCTGGCAGTCAAGTATGGTCTAGTTGAGGGGATGAGAGAGTGGGGTGGGCCAGAGGAGGTTCATTTTGGTGCAAGGATGCATTCCTTTACTGTCATTGTCCAACTCATTAAATGAGTTAATCTGTGAGGTGCGTGGTCAGGGCTGGCTCACAGCTGGTGCTCGTTAGTGTTACTAACAGAGGCTGGGACAGGGGAACCTGGGCCCGTTCCTAGTCCGGTTAGGCGGCAGACTCTTCCATTTTTCCTGTTCACCAGATTCCCTTGGCAAAGTAGAAATGTGGCAGGGTCTGTCAAACTTGGGGCTGCCTTCCCTCTTCGGTCCAGACCAAACTTTGTTTCCCTAACTTACTTACTTACTTAGCAATTTGGTTCTTTTTTTTCTTCAGACCATAGTTGAATCTTTTAAATCCCAATGGGACTGAAATTTCAGAACAGCCAGAGTGGAAGGCTGAGGGTTTTGGTGCCCTTTACTCCTGATCAGCTGCAGCAGGCAGATTGCAAATAGCCGTTATCAGCAGTTCCCTGCTCTCTGCTGCGAGGACGGCTGCCCTCAGTGGGAAAGGTCCTGCCCCAGAGCCTGCACCGCTCTCTCAGACTGGACGGCGGACAATGCAGGGGTGCTGCTTGCTGCCTTCCCAAGCTGAGTTTCCATGGGATGTGCTAGGCTATTATTCCATCTCCGAGGAGGCTGTGTTGTACCCTTCAATGCCTTTTGCATCTCTAGAACCCTGGGTCCAGGATAGCATACAACCACTCACCTGTATACTTATCAGGGATAGAAAAGGGACAAGTTTTCCCCTGATTTACTTGTAACTTTGCCCAGGATACAAATTGTGTTGAAATTGAATTATCACTTCCCCTGGCTTTATGTGGGTTGAAAGAGACAAGTTTCTCCCTAATCCATGCACATCGGCAATAGCAGGCAGCAAGCAGGAAGCCTCTACACAGGACCAAGGGGTCAGGCAGAGTGACAGCAGGTGCCACCGCTTCGGTGGGTCATCACTGGTCGTCACTGCCCAGCTGTTTCTGGAGAAGGAAAAGCCATTTCACAACAGAGGACACTGAAGCTCAGAATGTTCTTGCTCTGGTTGTCTAGCTAGGAGCTGGCAGAAATGGCCCTTCCCATGCAGGGCTGTCTGGGTTCTTTCCTACTGCAGAGAAGGGTGTTCTTTTACACCAAAGAGCTCTGCTCTCCCTTCCTTACTCAATCTAGACACGAGTGAATAGCAAGGTTTACTAGCAGTAGGGCTGGTCTTTGTGTGTGTTTTGGTCAGAGTATGAATGTGGCCTGTTTGGGGCTGAACTGAGCTTGCCCCTCTTCCAACAAGCCCATAGATGTCAGGCATCACTAAAAGCTCGGTGTGTCTGAGGTCATCTTGCTCTGGGTCAGCACTGAGTCTAAGAAACCCACATGATCTTTTGTGGCTGGCCCGGTCGGGTCATGAGGTTCCTTTGCTGGGATATATCTTTAAGGACAGCCCTTTCACTCCTTGGCTGGGGGCCAAGCTTTCTCAGCAAAGGCAAACCAGTTCATTTCTATTCTTGAAAAACAAATTATACATCTTAGTCCTGTTCATTTGGTAACCCCAGGTGGGAAGGGTCTCTGTTGGAAGGCTGGGCAAACCTCCACAGAGTCCCATGATGAGAGACACCAGTTACCCTCTCAGGGGTGGTAGAGGACAGTACTGCTGAAGACCAAGGGTCTGGGAACTCCTATCATGGAAGGCCAAGATTTGTTCTTAGAGTCAGGTGATCTCAGGCTGACCTTGGCTCCATGCTTGAATTATATGACCACAGGCAAGGTCAGAATCTCTCTGGGTCTCCATTTCTTCACTTAAAAAATGAGATAGGTTGGCGATGGTTGGCTTAACTTACTTCTGTTGTCCATTTTCAGATCTTACCTATTTAAGATGTCTAAAACACACCTCAAATATCGATGTACAATAACAGTAAATTTCATCTTATGATCTTGGTTTTTCTTTGGGTCGTTATCTCTTAAATATGCTCCCTCAGGTATGAAAAAATAGTAATCCAGCTCTATTTTTGAGTATACCATTTTCTCAGACTTCTGGGAGATTATATTCTGAAAAACTCTTCAGTTATACAACTCCTGTTCCTGCTTAAATTCTCTATGTTGGTGTCCATTTATAATTTATATTTTATTATGAAAAATTTGAAATATATGCAAAAGAATTATATAATGAAATCCCATGGACCCATCAACCAGCTTTAACAATTATCCATATTTGTCAATCTGATTTCATTCCTTCCTCCCCCTGCCCTATACATTTTTGGCAGGAGAGAGGGAGCTCTTGAGCATTTTTAAGCAAATCTCAGACTTAATATCATTTTACTGTTAAATACTTCAGTTTGTGTATGAAACCAAGAAGACCCTCCCCTTTTGCCAAATATAACTACAGTATCATTGTTGTACCCACTACAATTACAGTGAAACAGGGGTTTAGTGAATTTTTAGTGAATTCAGGATAGAAAGAGGAAGGAGGGATGAAGGAACGAGCTCTGGCTGGGTTTACCTGCTTTCTTCCAGAGAAAGTGGTAGAATTCATTGAGAAGGCTCTTAGTATTTATTTATTTATTTATTTATTTATTTATTTATTTATTTATTTATATTTTATTTTATTTATTTATTCATGAGAGAGAGAGAGGCAGAGGCAAAGGGAGAAGCAGGCTCCCTGTGGATCAGGGAGCCCAGTGTGGGACTCGATCCTAAGACCCTGGGATCATGATCTAGGCTGAAGGCAGACACTTAACTGACTGAGCCACCCAGGTACCTAAGAAGGGTCTTAGCGTTTAAACCGGCACTTGCCCCAGCCTTTACAAGACTTTTAGGGAGCGCCTGGGTGGCTCAGTCAGTTAAGGGTCCCACTCTTGGTTTGGCTCAGGTCATGGTCTCAGAGTCCTGAGATCGAGCACCAGTCAGCTCCGCACTCAGTGAGAGTCTGCTTGAGATTTTTCCCCTCCCTGAGATTTTTTCCCTCTCCCTTTCCCTCTGTTTCTTCCCCTGCTCGTGTGCACACACTCTCTCAAATAAATAAATAAATAAATAAATAAATAAATAAAATCTTAAAAAGAAAACTTTCAGGAAACAAATACGGGAAAGGCCTTTCCGGACAAAGGGATATAACTAGTATTTACTGAGCATCTACTATGTACTTCCCCATATACATCATCTCCTTTAACTTTCACGCTAAAGCTGAGAAGTGGAAACCAAGGTTCTGGGAGGAGCTTCCAAAATACGATCCTCTAATTGGTCAGTGTCACAATATCATACCATTACCCTGACTCCAGGCTGAATCAATGCGAGATTCCTATTTAGCATCAGTGTACAAGACTATTTAGCTTGTGCCTTAATCTTAACTGATGTTTAACTGCTATAGAAACAGGAACCAGTTAATTTTTTTAGTTTGTCTGGGAAATAGTTAAATGAGGATAATTATATCTTAGGCAGTGAGAATGTGAAAATGCCTTCCTCTTTCCAGCCCAGGCTAATGATTTCCATTCAGTCTTCTCTCCTCTCTAATCCCCTTCCTCCAAATGGATAGAATGCAGATCATAAGGCTTACAAATCACTCTTAGGGTTAGAGGACATTTGTAGGTTTGTGCTTGAAAGATTTGAATTTTTGCCTTGGAAGCCTATAACTTTGTATTCAGTATGGAGTATCTTTAATTAGCACAATGGAGAAGGGTCTCCTTAAACATTGCATGGCAGTGGGAAGAAGCCCCTTGAAGTATTCTGGAAGGAGAAGAAAAGTAATTAAGTAATTAAGGAGGGAGGCATAAAGGAAGGAATGAGGGAGGGAAGGAAACAAAAAGCAAAGAACCTTCATAAATGTCAGATAGATGTTATGACCCAGCTTGAGATGAACTCTGGTGACTTAGACTGTTTGTGTTTAAGATGTCCTGCAGACCTAAAGGAGTAGGCAGGTCCCTGAGTACTTGCATTGGTAATGAGAGCCTCCCAGCAGCTATATTGTGTAGCTGCTGAAGCTTAAGCTTCAGGGTCCTTCCTTGTGTTGACCCTCCTAAAGCCTTGGTAGAAGCTCTAGGAATGTGCTCCTGTGCTCATGGGTGTAAGCTTCAAACCACACAAAACTCAGATCCATTCCTGCATCTCAGGAATAGCATTCTCAAGAGAATAATGCGCCTATAATTGTATCTAGATAAGTCCCAGATTTCCCTAGTAGTGAAGCTTCCCTTTCTTCCTCCCCACCCCTTCCTTTTAAATTCTTTGTGATTTACACGAATTTAACCTAATTTGTATTTCATTTGTGCAGATGAAATTATGCAGCAGGAAATCAGGCCCTTGGTGGCAGTGGATATAATTGAACAACTTCACAGACAGTTTGCCATTCTCTCAGGTAAGGCACAAATTAATTTGTATTTTAGATTTTGCTGCGGAGATCTTGTTGGGAAGGGCCCAGGCTCTTGGACCTTAATGAACAGTGGACCCAAGTCTTAGTCATCTCTTCAGCCTCTCCCGGAGTTACAATGAACAGATGGAGGAGGGTCGGATCTCATAGATGTCATTCCTATTGCTGTTGGGTGCAGTTTGATCTTGCTTAAGGGAATACATTTCTTTGAGGTTGTACAAAATGGAGCTAAAATGATTTTGAGGAAGGAAGAGGAAATAACTACCAATATCAGCTGCCACCATGATGTTCTTCCTACATTCTTGTTGGAGGTTTTTCTAAGATCTAACCTTAAGAGAGTTTGGTTTTAAGGGTTCATGAACATTGGTGAGGTTATTTGTTCTCTGAGAGATTTGTCTTCTATTCTTAGCTTTTATGGACCTAATTTTAACGCATTGATTTCTATTGAGCTTTTGGGAATAAAGAGAGGCTAATGTTCATAAAAGGCTAGGAATTTTCTGAGCCTAGGCACAGCCCCGAGAAGTTGTCATTACCAGAATACTCTTCTTTGTTATTCACTTAGCAAATGATGACATGACTTTGATTACTGAAACTGGAGGTACATACCAAACCCTAAATTACAGTTAGACCTGTCTTAAAAGCATGGTGTGAGGTTGGGGCGCCTGGGTGGCTCAGTGGGTTGAAGCCTCTGCCTTCGGCTCGGGTCGTGATCTCAGGGTCCTGGGATCGAGCCCCGCATCGGGCTCTCTGCTCGGCGGGGAGCCTGCTTCCCCCTCTCTCTCTGCCTGCCTCTCTGCCTGCTTGTGATCTCTCTCTCTGTCAAATAAATGAATAAAATCTTTAAAAAAAAAAAAAAAAAAGCATGGTGTGAGGTTAATTGCCTTTAGCACGCGTCACAGAGGAATAAGGTGGCAAGTGACTCTCTTCATCTTCTAGATCAGAAAAAAGCAACAAAGCTACCTTAGTTCCACCACAGAGAATATGAAGTTGGTATGAATTTAACCCTACAACATGGGATATTAAAAAAGACACATTTCTTTCCTTTCTCTAAATTATATTTAATCTGCTCCCAAGTCCTTATCTTACTGAATTTGAGAGAAATGCAGTCTCCGTTATTGGAATACTTTTCCCCATTCCAGAGTTGTATCCTAGGTGGGGATATCTTATACAATCCCAACATTCTGGGGAATTCTCTGGTCTTTCCTCCACACTGGTCACTGCTCGTATAGTCACTGAAGGCTTTATGAATACAAAGTCCTCATTTTTCTTATTTCTATCCGTATTGCTTGGGACAGAAACTGTTACATAATAGGAGCTCAGTTCAAAATTATCCGAGTCCTCCTGGTCTGTCCTGTGAGGACTGCTCCTCACATCCCCGGCCTAGGCACCACAATCTTGGTCCCGGTGGGGGTGCCTAACTAGCCTCCTGAAGGTGCAGTCTCATAGCTTCTCATGGGGAGGCTGGGATTCTGCAAAACAAAAGGCAGGATGGGGACTGCCCTTTGGGTTTCTGACAACTGCTGCTGGTGCTTTATACCACAGAAGGCTGCAAGGCTCACACATGTCAGGGTCTGGAATGGATGATGGGTGAGGTGGAGCAGATTTTTGTATCCTTACACCAAAAGTTGAATGCCCCAGTGTAGGATTCTGGCATATATAATGGCTCATCTGGGAAAGGAGTCTAGTGACTGATTAATTTATACCTTAAGGGATCCAAAGTTACCTTTTTGGAATACTGAGGTGCTTTTCTCTATTCTTATTTCTCAGAGGCAATAAAGAAATGAGTATCAGTCAGCCCTAGATATGGATTTAGGTTCTGCTGTTGGCCAGCAGCATCTCCTTGGGCAACTTAGTTGTCTAAGCCTCACTTTCCTCATTTGTGTAATAAATGGGTGGGATCAACATAATTTTGAGGATCAAAGACATAGTGTATGAAAAATGCTTAACATTGCAACTACCAACTAAATGACTTTTTTTCTGATATATTTTAATCCCATAAAAATGTTTATATTTGGATTATAGTAAAAAAAATAGTTTCTTTTTCCCGGCATGATATAATTTGTACAAGGAACGAAAGCCATGCTCACAGTTGAAATGGTGTATAATGCCACAACTAAGTCAGTAATAGAGATAATTGTCACTCTTTAACGGAGAACATAGAACTATAGAAACACACACTGGACCAGAGAGGACACCTCTGCGTTAGAAAAGTCACTTTGTGGCAGAGACAGTCTTTCATTTTTGAGCTTCTTTTGTCATCTGTGGCCTCAAGTTTGCCCTTCTTATGAGAGAGAAGCGTGGATTAGCAGTGGTAGCCTTTGCAACACGGCAAGTCTTGAAGAATATCAGTAGCTCTGGGGTTCTGAGTCAGCACTTTCTTGAAATTACTAGGCCTGCTTTTCGTCCTTACCTGAAGTGGCAGCAAATGTCAATAAGGAGGCCGTTGTGGGTGCCTGTGTCTCTGTGGTTGTAAAACCGAAGTCTCCATGCTTAGGTCTTTTCCCATCACTGAGGCAACCCAGCTATAGCCTCTGGTCTGGGTCACGGCAGTTTTCTGTTTCCTGACTCAGGCAAGCAGGATGAGGGTATTCCAGCTGCAGACTTTTCTACAGATTCTACTGAGCTCTGGAAAGGGCCAGAGGCCTCATCAACCAGGAATGCTGGGAAGGACAGGAGGGAGCCTTTTTCTCAGTGAGGCCCCAGTTGCCTGGCCTGCTGTGGTCTGAGTGTGCTCCCATGGCTGGTGGGAGAGATGGCTGACCCAGATTTGTGGCCAGATGGTTGGAGGCCTCTGGATGGTCAAGTCTGTGGGCAGGGGCCAGCAGCAGGAACTGGAGAGTGACCAGGGCTGGGCCTCTGGTGGCTCTGACCTTGAAAGACAACTGGCATGTTCCCAGTGAACTCGGGATATTTCTAAATTTAGGGCTTAGCTAGGAAACAAGAGAATATAAGCAGGTTAGTGTGGTGGAAACACTGTAGGCTTTGGACTCAGACAACTCTGGGTTCACATTCCAACACAATTAGTATGTTGCTGTGAACCTTCGGTTTCTCGTTGATAAAGTGGGTTGTTTTAAGGAAAGTGCCTTGCATAGTATCCAGCTGTAAGAGAACTTAGCCCATGGACTTGTTTCTTTGTTTTCTAAGCCACATAACAAGAGGTCCAGAAGTAGAAATTCCTTGTATTGGATCAGTGGCTCAAAGACATTAAGGGTACATCTTTGCGATTCTTTCAATGTTTCTCTTGTTTCTAAAGTCTTAATTCAGTATGGCTGCTGCAGCTCCAGATATCAAGTCTGTGTCCAAAAGAGGAAGAAGGTAAAGGAGCAATGCTGACTTCTTCTGTTCTTTTTGGCAGGAGAGCAAAAACTTTCCCAGAAGCTCTTGGTAGACTTCTGTTTCTGTGTCATCCTGGAACTGTGTTGCGTAGCCATATCTACCAGCAAGGGGGTCAGAAGAGGCTAACGTTTAGCTTTGTAATGGCTACAGTAGAAGGTGGTCAGGAGAGAGAAGGTTGGTTATACATTAGCCATTTAATGGTTGTTTCCCCCCTTGGAATCATTGTCTAAAGTTCTCCCTGGCCCACCTCACATAACACCTTTTAGAAGTAATTAATAATGAAGGTGTAAAATACTCTTAGCCTTGTGGAGTCCACAGTGTTTCCCCCCAGCAAGTGGGAAATTCTCACGGAAACAATGGAGAATGTCAAATTAAGAAACTGACCGGAGTCAGAACTTCTGTCAAAATCAGAGATAGAGTGAGTAACTTGGCATCCAGGAAATGAGAACCAATGCAAGAAGGTGTAGAGAGGAGTACTGTTTAATAGAAATATACTGTGACCCACATATGTACTTTTAAATTTTGTAGTAACTATATTAAAAAAAGCAAGAGGAACATGTGAAATTAATTTAATAGCATTTTTATTTAACCCAGTATATCTAAAATATTATTCCAACCCATCATCGATATTCAAAATTATTGTTGAGATACTTTACATTTTTTCACAGTACGTCTTGGAAATCTAGTTTGTATTTCACACTTGAAGCACATCTCAATTTGGACTGGTTATATTGCAAATGTTCAATAGCCACATATGTCTAGTGGCTATTGTATTGAGTAGTGTAGACTACAGAAATGGTTCTCAATCAGGTTGGACTGAAATCTTTTTATAACAAATGATTAGTATTGCCCCCCACTATCCTGAATTGAAATTTAGGGGTACCATCACCTGTATTAGTTAGGGTGGGCTGAACAGCTATACCAAATAGACTCCAAAGTGTGTAGTAGTTCAAACAAACACAACAGGAATTTAGTTATTTCGCTTGGAGCAGTCCAGCATGTGTGTTCAAGGTCAGCAGATGACTTTTATCTATCTTCCTCACACATGAAGGTTCCTTCCACTATGTGGCTAATGTTACTATTATCCACTTTGTGGCCATCTTATTATCTGTATCCAGGAAGCAGACAGGGAAAAGACAGCATACTGCTTCTTAAAAGCCTCGGCTCAGCAACAGCACACACCACATACTGACTTGAACTTGATCAGTTATATGGATACATTTAATATGGGAAGCTAGCCAATATAGTTTAGTTGTGTGCTCACAGTGGGTAAATAGCTACCCCCTATTTATGCATATACTGAAGAAAAGAAATAAAATGAAAAGGAGAGCAGTAAAGGAGACATAAAAGGGAAGTAAGAGTAATAAAATAATATGTATTTCAATATGTAGTTCTAGCTATACTAGAAAAAATAATAAAGTAGTCAGGTGCTCGGAGTCACCATGAATGTGATAGCTGCAAATGCAGGGGTGTGGTGTGGGTGAGCAGACCCCCTGAGTGGCCTTACTGTAGTGATTTTCTGAAAGAGAAAGCAGTTATTGATATAGAGTTGATAAATTCTGAACAAAGTATTATCTTCCTTCAACTTATAGGGTAGTTGCATTCCTGAACAAATTCAGTATATATTTAAACCATTTAAAAATAATTTTTGAGGGGCGCCTGGGTGGCTCAGTGGGTTAAGGCCTCTGCCTTTGGCTCAGGTCATGATCTCAGGGTCTTGGGATTGAGCCCTGCATCGGGCCCTCTGCTCAGCAGGGAGCCTGCTTCCCCCTGTGTCTCTGCCTGCTTGTGATCTCTCTCTCTGTGTCAAATAAATAAATAAAATCTTTAAAAGAATAATAATAATTTTTGATTTGTGACACCATGGGTGGACCTCGAGGGCATTATGCTAAGGGAAATAAGTCAGGCAAGGAAAGGCAAATACTTTACCATCTTACTTGTATGTGGAATCTAAAAAAAACTGAACTCATAGAAACAGAGATAAAGATTGGTGGCCAAAGGCAGGGTATGTAGGGGAAATGGAGGAAAGTGGTCAAAAGTACAAACTTCCAGTTATAAGATAGATACATTCTGGGAATGTAATGTAAAACGTGGTGACTACAGTTAACAGTACCATATTGTGTATTTGAAAATTGCTAAGAGATTAGATCTGAAGAGTTTGTAAGGTGATTTGTGAGGTGATGGATGTTAATTAAACTTATTGTGGTGATCATTTTACAATATATACATATATTGAATCATTATATGTATACCTTAAACTAATACCATGTTATATGTTAATTATATCAATAAAATGGAAAACTTTTAAAAACCCTTATTATTATGTATAAAACAATTTATAGAATCTGATCACTGTAAATGGATTTTTCACTTATATTGAGTTTCTTTTAAGATATTCAGAAATCACACAGGATGTGGGACAATTTTTTATTATGTAGGACAGATTATTTGGTATCCCAGGCCCTGAGATTTCTAAAGTGTCTCCCAGGAAGTGGTATTACCATTTTCCCAGCTAAAATCAGTTTTTCGAGGGGAGAGAGAAGGAACATGGATTTTGGGAGGTAAATAGTAGTTAACTGCCTCACTCTCTCTTTCATTTTTGTCTTCACCATCTTCCTGTAGGATTTCCTAGTGTTCTAAATTCTCTATGGGACAGAAGTTCGAGCCAGCCAACCCCTAGACCCTCATGGGAATAGTCTTATGTATCCCAAGAACTTACTGCTGTTTTTTACCTAGTCCTTTTCCATTCAATGAACAGGTAAAAATTATGCTAGGAGTACTGAAATTTATTTAAGTCTCCATTTTACTTAACTTCCAAGTAGTTTGGTTTTATTTTCCTTGACTAGGACTTTGGCACTTTCATCCTTCTGCATTTCCATGTTTTCTCACAAGGTGGCACCGAATGCCTTGCTGTGGGTTGTCAATGCCCGTATTGAGGCTTAGCTTAGTCTCCTTGGGGCTTCTGTCCCTTACAGTTAATGTTCAACAGCAGGTGGTATCCCCAGTTAACCTTGGATCTCTCTGGTGTTCAGTATTGGCATTAACCAAAATATAAGAACACTCCACCTATCTTTCTCTACTTAGGTGTGAAGAGCTTAAATTTATAATTAACAATAAAAGGCAAAATCATTAAATAGTATAATCCTATCTTAATGCATATTTTAGGGTGTTTCGAGTCCTTGAAATGTTATAGCCATTTTCTTGGCAAATATTGGTTATGCAATTAGTACAGTGTTATAATACATCTAATTTTAGCCTTACTAGAGATGTACATTCTCTTAATTTGCATTTATCCAAGACTTCCTATGGCTATAAAACTGCAAAGAGGAAGAATATGAGGTGAAAGATGATAGTATCCCAATTTAAGTTGTTTTCAGTCAACACAATGAGGCAGCTTAATCACCATGTCAACGTTTGACAAGTATCTAATCTGCAGGTAACTTTTTTAAAAATTTAAAATAAACATGTAGAATTAATAAAGAGATACTTCCTGGAGAAGAATTACTAGTCATCCAGACACCTTCCATAGTGATTGGTGTTTGAGAGCCTAACCCCACGCTAACAGTACCTAGAAGAGACTGGTGTTGAAAACCACAGAGCTCTCTTACTCTTTACATGATACAAATACTCATGTTTGCCTGACAGCAGATTTTTGCCTTGGAAACAAATTTACAGGGAAAGTCAGAGTCTAAGCAAAAGAAGCTTATCAGCTGTGGATTCAGAGCAGCAGAATGGATTGGATGATCTTAATGGTGGTGTCATCATGTAGACTGTTGACACGGCCTAGGTTCTCGTGATGGTGGGCCAGGCCCCCTCTCCCTAGGAAGGCATTGACAGTACATGGCCCGCCCTTGCTTCTCTGAGTCTTCCTTTTCTGTAAGTTCTTCAATGATGCCACACCCTCATTCATCACACAATTCTCATTAAACCACACCCTGCCGTACCTCTTTCATTAGATGTGTAATGCATGCAGTCATTTGTAGTTGGCTTCACTTAGGAGCTTTTATTTTTCTTAAAGAAGTTTGTCTCCATGGGCATAACCCGGAAGGTGCTCCCAGCAATTCAGCTCTTACCTCATTGACTAAAGCATAGGTTCCCTAGCTTTCTCTATTCTTGGGGCCTTAGTTTTTCAGTCTCAGATAGATTTCTCAGCCTATCTTAGTATTTCCAGAGCCCCTCTTGGCTAAAAGCAATACCTAACAGTTAAAACAACTTAGTAAGCCTGTATATCCTTAGAACTTAGTAGCTGAAAAAAAAAAAAGCACACATAAGTTGAAAGAAAAAGTAATGTTTAAACTGCATTCTTTAATTTATATTGCCCTTGGAACACATGGTGCCACATTTAGCTACTAAAACAGCTCTTCACAAAAACAAAACAACAAAACAAAACAAAACAAAAACCCTGCATTCTTAGGTAACTACAGTAATCTCAAGCCTTGGGATGAGACTGGACATCACCACCCTCATTTCCTGTCCTACATTACTTTTCATACTGCACTTGCTCTTTATCTCAGCAGCCACCAAAAACCCAACTTCACAAAGATGCAGTGCCTTTCAAAAGAATATAGTGCAATTTGATGTTGGAATTGTGAACTATCTCAAGGTAGTAGCACACACGGTGTCCTATAGATGCTAACTCTTGCTGTTTCCCTCAAAAATTTAAAATATTCATGGTACTTCTGTGAGTTCACCCTGGTTCTCTGGGTACCTGGGACACAGTTGGGGAACCACGGGGCTAGAACTCAGTCATATAGTGGCATCTAGCTGCAAGGAGATGAGGAAATGGAATCTGTTTCGTTTAATCTAGTGACCTCTGCTCCAATAGATTAAATATTTAAATATTAATTTTACATTTCTATTTTCACAGTGATGTTATTATATCCCTGTTGGTAAGCTATTGAAGGGCAGATGATTATTTCCTCCTTGTAATAATTATAACCATAATAATGGCCACTATTTATTGAGCACTTATGTGTGATAAGCACTCTACTCAGGTGCTTTCCATATATGTTCTCATTTAATCTTCACAATACCTTTTGAGGTAGGTACAAGTATTCCTATGAGACTATCTATCTATCTATCTATAGAAACTCCTGTTTAGATTGAATATCTTGCATAAAATCACATAGAAATCAAGTGGCAAAGCGGGATTTGAACCAGGCTGACTGATTTTATTTTTTAATTTTTATTTTAAAAAATTTATTTATTTGAGAGAGCACAAGCTGGGGGAGCGGTAGAGGGACAGGGGAAGTAGACTCCCCGCTGATCAGGGAGCCCGATGCGGGGCTCAATCCCAGGAGCCTGGGATCATGACCTGAGCCGAAGGCAGATGCTTAACTGACTGAGCTACCCAGGCGCTCCTGGGCTGCCTGATTTTAGAATGAATTCTCTTAACCACCATTCTCTTTTACTTGATATTTACTGACTACAGAAATGAAGAACAATATTATATATTCATGTTGGCATTATTTACTGTTCCACCTATGCTAAAGTAATTAAATTAATACCACTTTTTATACAATAACTATCTTCAAAGGATTTAAGAATTGAATTCTCACAGCATCGCTTGAACAAGCATGAAGGAGAAGAGACTTTTTCAAAATAGTTCCGTGTCAACCTTCCCACATTCTAGTCTGAGATAATATAGAGAAAAAAGGGGGAGACCAGTATCTATCTCCCAACTTGATATTAGTCTAAGTCCCTTACCTGCAGGGTGTGACATGAGGACATTTTGCTAACATCTTGACCACCCTTTTTTTTTTTTTTTTGACCACCCATTTTTGTTGCAGGAGGCCGAGGGAAAGATGGTGCCCCCATCATCACTTTTCCAGAGTTTGTGGGATTCAAACACCTCCCGGAGGAAGACTTCCTGAACGTCATGACCTACCTGACTAGCATCCCCAGGTGAGCTGAACACAGCGGTTTGCTGCCTTCCCAGTCACTGGCTTCATTCTGAATTTCCCACGTGGCAGGGCTGGGTTGAGATGGAATCTTCCCTGACCACGGCCCACAGTAGTATGTAGCTTGGCCAATTTCTCTTATTTATCCATCACAGACAAGGTATGGGGGAAGAGTCTAGAAAACAAGGATAAATCAGTGTCCATTTTGACTCTGGTGTGCACATAGGAGGTACTTAATAAACATTGTCGAGTGAATGAAACTTTGAGTAGCTAATGCTGACTTTGTGCCTTCAGGTTCATTGCTCTAGATTAAGGTGAATCTGGCTTCCTGGGGACACATGTCATCTGGGACACATGGCCATTGTTTAAGGAGGTCAAGCCATTTTAGGAGTTAATTTAGTTTATCTCCCCTAAATAAGGAATTTAAGGGCAGATTTTATACCTGTCCTATTCAGATGAAGAAACTAAGGCAGAAAGCAAGGAAACAAAGGCCGGGAATAAAACCTGTCCTTATAGATGAGATCTTGACAAAGATGTTTTTGGTGTCTGCTGTTTCCACTCTTTCTAACCTGGGCCTCATTCCTTTGTCCAGTGAAGTGAGTAAATACCCAGGCCTCCAAGGGGTGGAGTGTGGAACAGAGTTTGTATTGATGACAACCTTTTCACAGACAGAGCTCGAGCTGGGAGTGGGGTCCAGACCCAAATCTTAGTGCTGTGTCCACTTTGCAACCAGGAAAGGCCCTGCCCTCCATGGGGTTATAGTGCTTATGACAGCCTCTCTTACCCAACTGCTGTGAGGTTGGGCCATGTGTGTGCTCTTTAGCTTGCCTTCTGTCTGCCTCATATGATTTCGAGGTCAACACCAGCTTTGTGATTGAAAGGCCACCTGGTGTTTCATCCCACTTGTGGAGATCAGACAGTTGAGTTGTTTGCTTTAACCAACCCACTCTAAGAGATTTTTTGGGTTTTTGTGTTTGCTTGTTACCATTATTTCTTCAGAGGAGACTATGGATTTTTTTTTTTAAGTACTTCTTCAAAGTTTAGTGCTTCAGTTCACTTCCTTTCTTCCTTTGATCCCTGGATATGGTATGTATTACACAGACACATGAGGATTTGGCATTTTATTGGTTTGAAAGAAGGATGCTGTGTGTCTCTGGGCTGTGCTCGAGTGGTTCTCTCTGCTGAGTGCTTTTCTTACCCTTCTTGATCTGACTAAATTCTAGACATTCATCTGTCCTCAGTCTATCTCATTTCTTCAAGGGCTTGTTCCCTCACTTCAGTTCTGCTTTCGTAGACTCTTAATTTCCATAGGCTCCTGAACTTACCCCTTATATAACACCATAGTATATGGAAATTATTTCTACATTTCCCATTATGAACAAGTTGAGTAGGGACCGGTGCTTATTTTGTTTTGTTTTATTTTCTCTTTTATCTCTAGCCCTAGCACAGTGCCCAGCACATAGTAGGTTCTCAAGAAGTATTGTTGGTGGAATTTCCAGTTCTGATATAGTTCATTTCAATCAATGAGTGTTTGTTATAGACTGAGAAGGAGGCTGCTGACAGAAGAGAGGGGGAACTCTGGTCCTCCTGCCTTTACCTCCCTGGTTTATAGGGAGTTGAACTTTGCCTCCCTCTTTGGCTCGGTTGCATTCTAAAACAGTGACCCATCAGTTTAGCAACTTCTCCTTCCATGGCGACCAGCAAAGGAAGGGGGTAAGCAGGGAGGTGGGTAGGACCCCTATCTCCCATATGTAGAAGAGAAGAGAAGACAAAATCAGGGACTAATGTTTTGGCCTGGTGTCTTTTTTCTGCTCTATGTTCCTTATATAATTTCTTGTAAATAAGGAGCTTTCCCCTTTCCTAGAATGCTCTTTGTTTCTTGAGAAACAATAGCTGTCTGACCAGTTATTCCTCTTTCCTCTTCCTGACATTTGCTCATACCCCACTTGCCGCCCCACCCCTATTTCTTTCAACATAAAACAGAAACAATGGGTAAGAAGGCCCCAAAAGGGAATTTGACCTGAACCTTACTGTCCAGGTTCCATTTCAGGTTCCAAAGAATGAAAGTACGCTTGTTTCTTTTATGATTCCTACTTACCACCATATGCATCTTTCAAAATCTTACAGTGGTTACCAGGCAACAGAGCCCTTCCCAGGTTGCAAAATGTTTTATAGGCAGTTGGCAGAGTGCTCATGACACAGAACAAGGAAGAATTGATGCACT
Source organism: Potos flavus (assembly GCA_028534135.1). Taxonomy (NCBI): domain Eukaryota; kingdom Metazoa; phylum Chordata; class Mammalia; order Carnivora; family Procyonidae; genus Potos; species Potos flavus. Next base: position 118,650,234 of record CM052898.1, on the reverse strand, counting down.
TGAAGAGGAGGATGGCAGGATACCTAGGGTAAGGGAAAGGATACATCTGTGCCTGAAATTAACAGGGACCTCTCACTGTGGCTGGGTTGGTTGAGTGCAGAAAGCTTCCACGGCAGCTCATTCTTCACCAGACCTTTGCTGTCTGCCGACAGTGTGGATGTTGCTGTTAGGTGCTATAAAGGACCAGTGAGGTCATAACACGATATCTTGAACATCAAGAAGCTCATCACAGGACTCTGTTGTCATGATATTTTGTGAAATAAGCAAATAAAGTGCTAAAGAAGATCAGAAGAGAGAAAAGTCACGTGAGACAGGAAAAACAAAGAAAGCTTTAGGAACAAATAGGCTTGAAAGATAGGTAAGATTTCCACAGGTAGATATGGAAGGCGACTCTCCACAGAGAGAATAGGGTGGTGTTTAACAGCTTTGGACACAGCCCCAATCTGGAATGAAATCCAACAAGTCTACTGCTCACTAGCTGTGTGATCTGGGGCAAAACATTTGGCTTCTATTTCCAAAGGCCCCTGTATCTTGAAGTTTTAAATAGAGTCTGTTTGGGGAATTATAGATCATGCGGGTTGATCAGAACAGAGTGAGGCTCCTGGAAAGACATCTGGAAACAGACTGGGCAAGGCTATTTCCAACAAGTTAAGGAGTTTAGACATAGTGAGCAGGAAGAGGCTGTTGGAGGTTTCAAGGAGGAGAATGACAACCAGATCAATCTGGTGGTTGGTGTGCAGGGTAGATCAGACGGAGCCAGGAAAAGGAGGCAGGGAGACTGATTAGGGGCTTCTACATTGGGACAGGTGCAAAGTGAAAGGGAGTGAGCTAGCTTGATAGCAGGAGGACTGGGTAGAAAAGAATGGACAGAAGGGCTGTTCAGGGTCAGGGAGGGGGAGAGTGAGAAACTGGTGATGGTGCTTGGCTTTAGGAATTGTATTCATAGATCTCACTGCTTATCTGGGCATGTGGAATTGAGCCCTCATTTTGGTTTTGATTGTCTCATTTTGTTTTATTTTGCTACTTTGCCTGGCAAAGTACCAAAAGTATGCTAGGACAGTGGTTTCCATCCTAGCTGCACATTAGGGGAGTTTTGGGGAGTTTTTTTTTTTTTTTTCAAGATCTTACTTATTTAAAAAAATTTTTTAAACATTTAAAAAGATTTTATTTATTTATTTGAGAAAGAGAGAGAGTGTGTGCAAGAGCGCATGGGAGTTGGGAGAGGGGCCAGAGGGAGAGAGAGAGAGGGACAGACTCCCTGCTGGGTAGGAAGTTGGATGCAGGCTCTATCCCAGGCTTGATCCCAGGACACTGAGATCACGATCTGAACTGAAGTCAGATGCTTAACCAGCTGAGCCACCCAGGTGCCCCTTATTTATTTGAGAGAGAGAGAGAGAGAGAGAGTGCACGCAAGCACATGTGCAAGTGAGAGGTAAGGAGAAGGAGAGAGAATCTCAAGCAGACTCTGCACTGAGCATGGAGACCAACGTGGGGCTCAGTCCCACGACCCTGAGATCATGACCTGAGCTGAAACTAAGAGTCGGCCACCTAACCGACTGAGCCACCCGGGCGCTCCAGAATCACTTTGGAAGTTAAAAAAAAAAAATCCTCATGTCCAGACCAGAACGCAGACTAATTAAATCGGAATTTTTTCGGGGTGGAACCCAGGCTTCTGTAGGGCTGAAAGTTCCACAGGTGATCCCAGTGTGCTGCCGAGGGTGAGACTCACTGTGCTAGGGCTGACAGAGAGACACTGTGGGGAGAGGGAAGAGGACTTTGAGGTGTGAGGAAGAAAATATGGAATCAGGCTCAGCTTTTGGATAAGATGCAGTGGTGGGGCATGTGGGAAAGTTGAGAGACGGAGGGAAGACAGTACCCAAATCTTTTACTTCTGTTTTCACAGTTCTGTATTTCTTCTCCTTAAATGCAACATAAGCCAACAATTCTATTTCCTGAGCTTTTCTGACTCTGTGATTTCTTTGTGAATTAAATGTAGTACATAACTCTTGAGTTAGAAATCTTCCCACATGGATCTCATGGTATTAAAATATATATGGTTGTATCATTGCCGCCTCGCCGTTATGTTTCCAGTAACAACTGAAGGCTCACTTTAGCCTCTCAGGTACCACCTGCTATGTGTCTACACTACTTAGGGTTTTCAGAATCTGTCTTATAACAAGAACAGGATAATCCTAGGAGTCAGTTTCTCAGAGGTATTATGGAAGATACCATTGCTTAAAACAGGTCTCCTGTGGCTACCGATTATAGCCAAATGGTTTGAAAAGGCATTGGTAAAACATTCTGAACAACTGAGATGGTTAGCTATTGAGAGGTCAGAACTTAAACACCCAGCTAAGGCTCAAAATTAGAAGACACCCCATGGATTTGTGATGAATAAATGGTGACCCTGGTAAGGAAGTCTTATGTGCTAAGAGAATTTGAATGAACTCTTCTGGAGGGCAGAAAAAACAAATTAATAGGCTAGATTCTTGTCCTTCTCTGTGTAAGAGCTAGGAGTCTGACAGCACTTCTCACCGGTAGGATGACCTAGTGTGTGCATAATGGCTTTTCTTTGTTCATTTGCTTTAGAATATCTTTACTATCCCACTTTGTGTCACCTGTCCAGTTCAGATAGAAGCGCACTTTACCTTTTCTGATTATGTTCAATTTAGGTTTATTTAGACACCCAAAGCACAGCCTCTTGCTTGAATTTATGGTTGCTAATGGTTGTAAATATCTGGAATTTGGTCTCATTCAGCAGTATTGTTAATTATAAAGAAGATAATTGCCACAACCTGAAACAAACAGCCTTATTTCCTTTTTCTCATATGATGTGGGTTGTTTTGGTAATGGGGTGATATGAAGAATTGAGATGAAATTGGAGAAGATATTGGGCGCTGTATTAATTTTAAAATGTGAATGTTGCTTTTTAAAAATCAACTCATCATGCCGTCCACCAGTCATTATATGGTCAATAACGTTTCCTAAGACTCTGTGAGCCGCAGAGGGTGTTGACTTTTTCTGTTTATTTTATTACACTACTTATTGATTAACTAATTATTACTTGGTTATTTACTGTATATTACTTACTGTTTTAAGGGGTCCTGAGAATTATAGGGTAGGAGGATTCAGTCAGTCCATAACACCTTATTAAAGGACTCTAGACATTATTAGCACAAGTACCTTTCCGACTGAATAATCTTTACAATTTCACTGGGATGATAAACATTGAATTCAGTTTAGTAAGATGTACAATCAGTATTCTATCAGTCAGAACAGTCTAGGTTGAAGGTTACCACACTTTTCCTGGAAAGGACCAGCGAGTAAATATTTTAGGCTTTGCAGGCTATATAATCTCCACCTCAACTACTGAACTCTGTTGTTGCTCAAAAACAAATATAGATAATATATAAACCGATGAATGTGGCTGTGTTGTAATAAAACTTCATTTACAAAATGGAGGGCATGGAGTGGATTTGGCACATGGACTGCAGTTTGTTGGTCCTGGTTGAGTGTTCTCAGACATTAGCATGCATCAGAATCATTTGAGGGACTTGTTAAAACACAGATTGCTGGCCCCACTCCAGAGTTTCTGATTCAGTAGGTTTGGGTGAAGCCAAATAATTTTCATTTCTAGTAAGTTCCCAAGAGATGCTGTTGCTGCTGGTTTGAGGATTGCACTTTGAGAACTAGCCACATTTACAAAGATGGATATTAAGCCCAGGTAGAAGAAAAAAAAAAAACGTATATAAGTATACATAGCTAGTGAAAAGTAAAGCTTAGGGCTTAGATTTCCTGGCCCCTGGCTCAGTGCTATTAAGAGCACATTGTGAAGTTTTCAGATAGTGTTGTGGTGGCGATCTCCATGGTGCTAACTTACATATTTATGTTTTTATTTTTTGATTTATCATCTTTAGATAGTATCTGTGCTTCTTTGCTATGAAAAACAGGTTTTGCATACTATGATGCTTCTCTGTCCTTGCTCCCTTTCACCCCCTAATTTTCGTTAGTTACATTATTATTTTTAGATCATGTAATGTTTACCATGATAAATTTAAAGAACACAGTTTACTTCTGTCTGGTGATCCAACAGCCTTAGGTAGTATCTGCTGATTTTCTACTATATATTTCCATCTGTCTTTATTCTCTCTCATCCTTCAAGTTCTTCTACCTATATACCACTTTCTTCCAGTTGGTAAAACTTATAATATATTTTACATTTTTACTCTATGTGGGTTTTTTTTCTTTGACTATAGGTTGATTCTAAATCACAGAAATCAGTAAAAATGCATTTATTTATGTAATATCATTAGACTATAGAGTGAGAAATGTAGTCTTACGTCATTAAACCTGTCTCCACTCAAAGGAGCGTTGCACGTGTGCAGGTGAAATGGGTTCTCTTTCATAAAAATCCATCAGTTGCCCAAAATCATGCCACAATTTAATTCATTTCAGACTCAGGCAATGACTTTTATTTATATACCTTTTCCCTTGACATTCCTAATTACCTTTCTTTTTTTTTATTTATAGAGTAACATATATCTATATTGCATTATTACTATCTTGTAGATTCTTTATCACAGAATTTATGTACTACATATATTTTTTCTTTTTAAAGATTTTACTTATTTATTTGATGGAGAGAGACACAGTGAGAGAGGAAACACAAGCAGGGGGAGTAGGAGAGGGAGAAGCAGGCTTCCTGCCGAGCAGGGAGTCCGATGCGGGGCTCTATCCCAGGACCCTGGGATCATGACCTGAGCCGAAGGCAGATGCTTAACGGCTGAGCCACCCACGCACCCCCATATATTTTTTTCTCGAAGGTGTTTTTTGAGGCCCTCTGGCTTACCCTCATAATTCAGGGTGGCGGCTGTCTGAACCTGCTGCTAGGGGTCAACCTGGGATTGCTTTTTGTTGTATCTCTGGGAAGGTTGTTCCTTCTTTTTTTGTTAATTTTTTTTTTTTTAACTGAAGTATAGATGACACACAATGTTATATTAGTTTCAGGTGTACAACATAGTGATTTCATTTTCACTGGAAAACACCTAAGTTGTTTCTTTTTCAGAAAGGGTGTATGGTAAGTGAATCTTACAAGATCTTGAATGTCAGGGGTGCCTGGGTGGCTCAGTTGGTTCCGTGTTTGCCTTCAGCTCCAGTCATGATCCCGGCTGGGGTCCTGGGATGGAGCACTGTGTTGGGCTCCCTGTTCAGTGGGGAGTCTGCTTCTCCCATTCCGCCTGCCCTGCTTGTGCTCTCTCTCACTCAAATAAATAAATAAAAAATCTTAAAAAAAAAAGATCTTGAATGTCAGAAAATGGTTGCATTTTATCTCAGTATGGAATTTTTTATGTAAAATAACATTGATGCATTGGTTTTTTTTTTTTAAAGATTTAAAAAATTTATTTATTTGGGAGAGAGAAGGAGCGGGCAGAGGGAGAAGCAGACTCCCCACTGAGCAGGGAGCCAGATGCGGGACTCCAGGACCCTGGGATCATGACCTGAGTCAAAGGCAGATGCTTAACCTAGGCGCTCCTTGTGTTTTTGTTTTTTTTTTTTTTTTAATAGAAAGCAATATTGTTGCTTTTTAAAAAGGTTTATTTATTAATTTAAGACAGAAGTAGTAGGAGTCAGGGGAGGGACAGAACCAGAAGCAGAGAAATTCAAGGAGACTTGGCACTAAGCATGGAGCTGGAACATGGGGCTCCATCCCATAACCCCGAGATCATGACTTGAGCAGAAACCAAGAGTCAGTCATGCAACCGACTGAGCCACCCAGGCTCCCCTTGGTGCATTGATTTCTGGCAGCCAGTGTTACTGATAACAGGGCTTTTCTTTCTGACATCTGAGTCTCATTCCTTCATAGGTAAGCTGTTTCTTTCTTTCCATAGGACCTTTTTTTTCTTTCTGTTTTGCAGGTTTGATTTCATACTTTTTCTTTCATTCTACTGGGCCTTTGAACTGGGAGATTCAAGTACGAACTGGGAGATTCAAGTATGTTTTAGGTTTAGAATTTTTTTCTGTGTTTTCTTTTTTAATTTAATGTAATTTAATGTAATTTAATTTAATTTATTTGACAGAGTGAGAGAGAGACACAGCGAGAAAGGGAGCACAAGCAGGGGGAATGGGAGAGGGAGAAGCAGGCTTCCCACGAAGCAGGGAGACCGATACGGGACTTAATCCCAAGACCCTGGGATCATGCCCTGAGCTGAAGGCAGAAATGCTTAACAACTGAGCCACCCAGTTGCCCCTTTTCTGTGTTTTCTTAAATTTATTTTTAATTAAAAAAAATTTTTTTCCCTCCAAGTCTGTTTTCTGCTGCTTCAGGAACTCAAATTAGAGGGATATTTTATCTTCTGAATCTCTCTTCTGTGTCTTTAACTTTTCTCTCATATTTTCCATCTCTTATTGCTTCCCTTTTTTTTTTTTTTTTTTAAGTAATCTTTATGCCCAAGGTGAGGCTGGAACCCACAACCTGGAGATCAAGAGCCACTCACTCCACCAACTCAGCCTGCTAGGCACCACTCCCTCCCATTTTAAATATATGTATGAATTGTCTGTTCATGTCTTTGCTCTTTTTTCCATGAAGGTTTTTTTTATTTTTTAAAATATTTTATTTATTTATCTGACACAGAGAGAGAGATCACAAGTAGGCAGAGAGGCAGGCAGAGAGAGAGGGGGGGGAAGCAGGCTCCCTGCTGAGCAGAGAGCCCGATGAGGGGCTCGATCCCAGGACCCTGAGATCATGACCTGAGCCGAAGGCAGAGGCTTTAACCCACTGAGCCACCCAGGTGCCCTCCATGAAGGTTTTTTTAATCTTTATCTTCCCCTTCATTTTTAAGACTTTTTTATGGGTTAGGGGTTTTAGCCCTTCATCTGTGATATATCTGCATATATTTTCTGTCACCTTTTTATTGGCCTTGTACTTAGCTTGGAATGTTTTTTGCCATGTAGAATTTTTATATCATCAAATGTATCAATGTTTCTTTTATTGCATATGGATTTTGAATCATTGTCAGAAAACTTTCCTATACCTAGGTTTAGGGAGAATTCACCCATACTTTCTTGTACACAGCATAATTTTGTTTACAGGTAGTTCTGATGCACTTGGGGTTTATTTTTATGTGTGGTATGAAGTATAGATAGAGGTTTATCTTTTTCCAAATGGCTATTCAGTTATCCGACCACCACTAATTTTAAGAGTTCATCTTTGCCTCAGTGATTTGAGAGTTAATTGGTCTGTCTATTCATAAGTGAATAATACACTACTTTACTTATAGAGGATGTTTAGTATCTGGTAGGATTAATTCCCTTTCCCCTCCTGGCCCCTTAAGCTTTATTTGCTTTTTTTCGTGTTTTCTTAACTGTTCTTTCTTGTTTTCTTCATATGCATCTAGCTCCATTTAAAAAAAAAAAGCTTGTTGGTCTCTTCATTGGGACTTTGTTAAATTTATAAATTAACTTAGGGAAAAGTGACATATTTATGGTGTTAAAATCATCTCATCAAAAAGATGAAAAGTCTTTCCATTTGTTAAAATTTACTTTTGTGTCTTTCAGGAGTGTTTAAAATTTTCCTGACATAGTTTTGTTTTTTTTTTTTAAAGATTTTATTTATTTATTTGTCAGAGAGAGAGCACAAGCAGGCAGAGAGGCAGGCAGAGGCAGAGGGAGAAGCAGGCTCCCCACCGAGCAAGGAGCCCGATGCGGGACTTGATCCCAGGACCCTGGGATCATGACCCGAGCCGAAGGCAGTCGCCCAACCAACTGAGCCACCCAGGCGTCCCCTGACATAGTTTTGTACATTTATTGTTAAATTTATTCCTAAGTATTTTATCATTTGTTGCTATTGTGAATGAGATCTCTCTACTGTTGTATCTGTTAATGGGTAATTTTATTTTCTTATCGTCTTTGTTAGATATCAATGTCATTCTTGCTTCATAAATAGTATTTTGAAGTTTTCTTTCAGTTTTTAAGCTCTTGTGTGTGTGTGTGTGTGTGTGTGTGTGTGTGTGTGTGTGTGGCATAGGGAATTTATGGTCATCAATAATTTGAGTTCCCCTCTGAAATTCCTTGGTGAATCTGAGCCTTGATAACTTTCTCTATTTCCTCTATGGAAATTGTTCTGTTTAAACTTTATATTTCTAATGACATCAATTTTGGTAAATTATATTTTCCTAGGAAATTATTCATGCCTTTGTTTCTGAGTTTATTTGCATAGAGGTATGCAAAAGTAGTTTCTTGGAAATTTAAGGTTTCCTGTGTTTCGGTAGTTATTTTCCTTTTGCTATTTCTTACTTTGATTACCTGTGCTTTGTCCTTTTTCCCCCCTTGATTAAGTTAGCTAAGTGGCTTATTTATCTTGTTAATTAAAAAAGTGGGATTCTCATTTATTAATTAGATCTATTGCATTCCTTTTCTCTACTCATTCTGCCTTTATCTTTAATATGTTTTCCCTTGTGCTTTCTTTTGGTTTTTCTTTATTTTTTTTCTCATTTTTGAGTTGGAAAGTAAATATATTTCATTCTTTCATTTTATTTTATTTTATTTTATTTTTTTATTTTATTATTATTTTTTCATTCTTTCATTTTATTGGTATAAATGTTTAAGGTTATGAATTTTCTCTGATCACTGCTTTAAATGCATTCTGTAGATCTGATATGTAGTATTTTTATTATCACTATATTTTAGAAATCATGTAATTGTGTTTCATATTTCCCCTTACTGAAGAGTTGTTTCATAGAAGGTTTTAAAATTTTCAGGTTTTTTTCCTTTTTTTGTATGGATGTTTCACATGTGTTTGAGAAGAAGATGAATCCTCTATTATCAGGTTGTAAAGTTCAACACATATCCATCAGTTCTTCCTTACTGATTAGGTTGGTTAGATCTTCTTTAACCTTATTGACATGTTGTCTATTTGTTCTGTCTCGTGCTGAAACTGGTATATTAAAACCTCCCATGTAAAATGTATTTTTGTCTCCTCGTATCTCCTGTAGTTTCTGCCTCAAAAAGCTGGCTATTAGGGTATTAGGAGAAAAGCTATTTATATCTATTTTATCTTCATTGTAAACTGTGACTTTCAGCATTGAAAAGTGTTCCTGATTATTTAATGCTTTATGGCTTGAATTCTGCTTTGATGTCAAGATTGAAACCCCTTGCTTTTGTTTCCATTTACTTAGTATACTTTTTTTTTTTTAAGATTTATTTATTTTAGAGAGAGAAAGAGAGAGAGCACACAAGCAGGAGGGACAGAGGAAAAGAGAGAATCTCAAGCAGACTCCGCCCTGAGTGCGGAGCCCCACGTGAGGCTCGATCTCATGACCCTGAGATCATGACCTGGCTTGAAACCAAGAGTCGAATGCTTAACCAACTGAGCCACCCAGACATCCCAGCCTAGTACACTTTTGCCAATTCCTTTATTTTTAGCCTTTCTGACTTTGTTTTAGATCTTTTTCTTAGATACAGTATATAGTTGGGTCTTAACTTTGTGAGTCAAATTGAAAATCTTTTTCTTATATTAGGTGAATTAAGCCCATTTATGTATATTGATATGATTGATATATTTGGTCTTAATTTTGTCATTATTTTATAACTACTAAATGTATTATATTTATTGTATTTCTCTACTGATAGGTTTTCTTTGCTTTTTTTATTTTTAACTTCTTTTGATATTTAGGGAGATTTGTGATTTTTGTCCTTGTATTTATGTCTTTTTTAAAACTCTTAGTCTCTGTTTTTAAATATAACTTTTTTCTATCTGGTTTTTCAGTTTTCAGTAATATCCTTTGATTTCCATCTGCTGCCTACACAATAGTATTTATTCAGTATTTTATTCTTTTCTCTCCCCCTCTCCTTTTTCTTTTCATCTTTTAACTTGCCTTATCTATATATTATTCTTCCACTTTGAATTAATCCTTTTGCTGAAGTTTCCCCAAGTTATCTCTTGATTCAATTAAAGTCATTCTTTCCTAGATTCTTCAAAAAGGGGATATAGAATTCCCTGAGTTTTTGTATGTTTATAACTGTTTTTCTATTGCATTATTACTTGAAAGCCACCTTGTCAAGATTTAAAATTCTTGGTTCATACTTTTTGTTCATAAATTGTTCTAGAATACTGTCCCATTCTTTTGATGATTTGTATGTTGTTTTTGAGAAGTACGATGCCTGTCTGTTTCTCTTGGACTGGTAAATTATTTAATCTTTTCCCTGGAAATGCTGAGAGTTTTTACTTTATCCTTAAAGCCTCATCATTTTACTAGGATGGTCCCAGAGTTGATTGTTTCAGATCAGTTTTCTTGGGTCTTGCTAGGTCCTTTCAGGTTTACGTGGACTCAGGTCATATTTTATTTTTGGAAAGTTTTGGGTTATGCTTGTGAATATTATCTCTGTTCCTTTGTTTTATTTTTAGTCTTTAGAGACTGTAGTTGTAAGTATGTCTATTCCTTTTTGTCTGGTTTCCATTTCAACCATTTCTTTGCCTGTTTGTTTTATGTTATTCACTGCCCCTTATTAAACTTTTGTTTAAATATGTTATCCTTTAGGTATCTTATAATTTAGACTCCATTTCTTAAATGGTTTTATCTTTTCTTTTTCTTTTTCTGACTTCAGTCAGATCTTATTTTATTTCTTCTTCTCTTTATATAGTAAAAAAATCCATTTTTTTCTATTTGATGGATTTTTTCTTTTTTTAATACATTTTTAAATTCAATAAACATATAATGCATTATTATTTGTTTCAGGGGTACAGGTCTATGATTCATTAGTCTTACACAATTCACAGCACTCACCATAGCACATACCCTCCCCAGTGTCCATCCCCCAGCCACCCCATCCCTCCCACCCCCGCCCCCTCCAGCAACCCTCAGTTTGTTTCCTGAGATTAAGAGTTTCTTATGGTTTGTCTCCTTCTCTGGTTTCGTCTTGTTTAAAAAGAATCCATTTTTGTTCTTGGTTTTTGAGTTTCTTATTTAAGGTGCCCCTCCATACCCACAAATGTTTGTAGATATGTAATTCAGTTTGGAGAGGTATGTTATAGGTTTTTGTTTGTTTGTATTTTGTTTAGTAACTAATTTTTTGGAGGAATTTTCGTCATCGAAAAATTTTTTTAATAGACTTTATTTTTAGAGCAGTTTTAAGTTCACAGCAAAATTGAGCAGAAATTGCAGAGATTTCCCATATACTTCCTCCCCTACCCTCAGCCAACTTCCCTATTAACATCCCACACCAAAATGGTGTATTTGTCACAATTAATGAACCTATATTGACATGCCATTGTTGCTCGAAGTCCATAGTTTATATTTAAACTATGTATTAGTTTATTATTAGGGTTCACTCTTAGTGTTGTACATACTATGGGTTTGTACAAATGTATAATGACATGTGTCTGCCACTGTAGTATCCTACAGAATAGTCTCACTGCTGTAAAGTCCCCTGTGCTCCACCTATTCTTTCTTCCCATGCCCCCACCTCCAACCCCTGGCAACCACTGATTTTCACTATCTCTGTAATTTTTATTTCCAGAATGTTATATAGTTGGGATTATACAGTATGTAGCCCTCTCAGATTGGCTTTTTTCACTTAATAACATGCATTTAAGTTTCTTCCATGGCTTGATTGATCTTTATTCATTCACCTGCTAAAGGATATCTTAGTTGCTTCCAGTTTTGGCAGTTACCAATAAAGCTACTGTAAACACCCATGTGTGAGTTTTTATGTGGACATAAGTTTTCTTTTCTTTTTTTTTTTTTTAAAGATTTTTATTTACTTATTTGACAGAGAGAGAGAGATCACAAGTAGGCAGAGAGGCAGACAGAGAGAGAGGGGGAAGCAGGCTCCCTGCTGAGCAGAGAGCCCGATGCAGGGCTCGATCCCAGGACCCTGAGATCATGACCTGAGCCGAAGGCAGAGGCTTTAACCCACTGAGCCACCCAGGCGCCCCTGGACATAAGTTTTCAACTTATTTAGGTAAATACCAAAGAACACACTTGCTGGATCATATGGTACAAGTATGTTTAATTTTATAAGAAACTGCCAAACTGTTTTCTAAAGTGGCTGTGCCATTTTGAGTACCTACCGGCAATAAATGAGAGTTCCTGTTGCTCCAAATCCTTATCAGCATTTGGTGTCTGTATTTTGGATTTTGGTCATTCTAATAAGTGTGTAGTGGTATTTCATTGTTGTTTTAATTTGCAATTCCTTTTTTTAAAAAAGATTTTATTTATTTATTTGAGAGAGAGTGTGACAACACAAGTGGGGGTGGGGGGACAGAGGGAGAGGGACAAACAGACTCCCCGCCAAGCTCTATCCCAGGACCCTGGTGGGATCATAACCTGAACTGAAGGCAGATACTTAACAGACTGAGCCACCCAGGCGCCCCTAATTTGCAACTCCTTAATGACATATGTTGTTAAACATCTTTTCATATGCCTATTTTCCATCTGTATTTCTTTTTTGGTGAGGTTTCTATTTTCATTTTTTGCCTGCTTTTAATTGGGGTGTTTATTTTCTTACCGTTGAGTTTTAAGAGTTCTTCGTGTATTTTGGATAACAGTTCTTTATCAGATATGTCATTTGCAAGTATTTTCTTCCTGTTTATGGCTTGTCTTCTCATTCTCTTGAAGCTCAAAAAGTTTTTATTCTATTCTTTTTTTTTTCCCCATTTATAGTAGTTTTCTGTAGATGAATACTGCTTACAACTTTGCATTTAGTGAACAGGTTTGGTAGTTTGGAGTAGTTTACAGGATTTCTAGTACAAGAATACCATCTTTTGTTAGTAGAGCTATACATAGTTTCTTTTTATCAATGCCCTAAAAAAATTTGGGGAGGTGATTAAGGCAAGGGGTTTGTGTCCTTGATTTTTTTTTTTTTTTTTTTTTTTTTTGGTCTCGTAGGATGCTCAGTTTTACCTCTTGATTCTTTTTGCCTTAACCAACAGGTATACCTCTTTTTTTTATTTCTTTTTCTCTCCCACATTTGCCTTTCTAAGACTGACTCTTTGAGTCCTTCTTTAGTTAGTACCCTAATGTATCAGGACTCTCTTTTTGGTACCTTCGTACTTAGGGTGTACTTTTCCCCCCCTGGGAGTTGTTTCATATCAATCCCCTCATCTCTTGACACTCCCTATGTATTAATCAGGGTTCACCAGAGAAAGAACTAATAGAATAGATAGATAGATAGATAGATAGATAGATAGATAGATAGATAGATATAGAGATAGATACAGATATATATGATGGCTAATTTTCTGTGTCAGTTTGACTGGACTGAGGGATGCCCAGATAGCTGGTAAAACATTTCTGGATGTGTCTTCAAAGGTGTTTCTTGAAGAGAGTAGCATTTGGATTCATGAACTAAGTAGAGCAGATTGCCCTCCCCAATGTAGATGGGCATCATATAATCTATTGAGTGCCTGAATTGAACAGAAAGGCAGAGGAAAGGTGAATCTCTCTTTGCTTGAGCTGAGACATTCATCTTCTCTTGCCCTTGAACATTGGTTCTTCTGGTTTTTGGGCTTTTGGACTTAGATCAGGATTTAGAACATTTGCCCCATCATTCTCCAGCCTTGGACTCGGACTGAGTGACATCTCCAGCTTTCCTGGTTCTCCAACTTGCATTTGGCAGACTGTGAAATTTCTTGGCCTCTATAACTGCATGAGCCAATTCCTATAATACATCTCCTCTTTTAGATATCTATATATACCTTATTGGTTCTTTTCTCTGGAGATCCCTGATATATATATATCCCCTCTGTAAAATGAAAGTCCAGGAAAGCCAGTCATGTAATTTAGAGACCTGAAAACCAGAAAGCCAACGTTGTAGATTCTAGTCCAAGTCTGAAGGCCTGGAGCACTGAGTGTAGGAGATCAGTGTCACAGCTCAACAGTCAGAGAGAGAGAGAGAGAGAGAGAGAGAGAGAATCCTCCCTTATTCCACATTTTTGTTCTATTGAGGCCCTCAATGGATTGGATGATATTCACTCACATTGGGGAGTTCAGTTGGTTTACTTTACCAATTCAAATGCTTGTCTTTTCTGGAAACACCCTCACGGGTGCACCTAGAAATAATGTTTAACCAGAGTCCTTCTTTAGTTAGTACCCTAATGTACCAGGACTCTCTTTTTGGTACCTTTGTACTTAGGCTGTACTTGCCCCCCCCCCTCCGGGAGTTGTTTCATATCATTTGGACATTCTGTGATCCAGTCCAATTGACACATAAAATTAACTATTATACTTTAGCTCTCTGCAAAAGCTTGTAGCAGGAGCTCAAAAAATAGCTCTGCTGGAAATTGGTGTCTGTTTTTTAAAAAATCTGCTTACAAGTAACTTGATATTTGTAGTGTTCTCTGTCTTCTAGTTATGCTTCAAGGCATTAAATTTGTGTGGCTCTATTTATTCTTTTTGTTGATCTGTATAACTTTTAGAAGATGTGTAAAGATTCACATTTTGCTCAGTGATCCAGAAGTTCCTGTCTTTATCATTTTTGATAAACTTTTAACTTCAAATTACTAATTTTGTCATCAGCCATGTCCTTTTTTGTAAACTCTTATATAAATTTTTAGATACTGGCATTGTCTTAGTCTAGGATGCTATAACAAAGTACTATGGACGAGTGGCTTATAAACAACAGAAATTTGTTTTTCATAGCTCTGGAGGCTAGAAGTGTGGGGTCAGGGTACCAGCATGGTCAGGTTCTGGTGAAGCTCCTCTTCTGGGTTGCAGACTACCAACTTGTATCCTTGTATGGTAGAAAGAGGGCAAAAGAGCTCTGTGGGATGTCTTTTATAAGAGCCCTAATCCCATTCATTAAGGCTCTGTCCTCATGACTTAATGACCTCCCAAAAGTCCTGTTTCTTAATGCCATCACATCAAGGGCTAGGATTTCAATATATGAATTTGGAGGGAGGGGCACACAAATATTCAGGCCATATTGGGCATCACTATTTCTTATCTTTCATTACTTTCTTTTCATAACTGGCTGTCTTTATTATGGATACAGTATCCTTTCAAGTATCTGAGATTACTAATTAGAAAATATAAAAAAGTTCTTTTCTGTTTTTTTAATTTTTTCTGTTTCTACATTGGTAGTTCTGTTTATTTGCCTCAGTCTTTCTAGTTGATGCCTTGGTTTTATTCATTTCAGAAGGCCTTTGGTTGCCTTTCCATATTTATGAATGGAAGTTTATATTATTAATATAATTGCCTGGCTTGTGTTTCCTTTGCATTTGGGTAGGGCTGTTTAACCAAAGTCCTTGTACTTGAATGGGAGGGGAGTAAGGCCACAGTGGGGGTGGAGGTCCTCTAAATAGATTTCCCTTTAGGATGCTTGGCTAGGTAGCAGGAAGGGCTTTATTTGTTGTAACAAAGAAGATATTGTCCTGGAGGCAGAGTGAGTGTCTTAGTCAATTCCCTTCTAGAAAAACCTCTTTTGTATATTCTTCTGAGTCTTTTGTGAGGACTTGAGTTTCTTCAAGCTCTGCTAGGCTTTCTCCCCAGCTTTAAAACTCATAATCTACGCTCTCAGGCAAATATAATTTGTCAAGGAAGGTGTTCTCAAGGCTGCAGAACAAACAGCTGCTCTCTATTCACAACCTCAAACAAGTCCAAGGTTGGCCTATATAATGGGCTTCACCTAGAAGCTTGTTAGAAAGCAGAACCTGGGGCATCACCCCAGAATTTTTGAGTCAGAATTGGCATATTAAGAAGACTCTCGGGTGATTGGTGAGGACATTCAAGTATGAGATATATTGTTATACATGACAGTAATTAATTCTCTGCCTGTCCTGCTCTCTGACCTCATCTCCTTCAAGACTGAGACTGTCCTGGGTGCCTGGGTGGCTCAGCCGTTAAGTGGCTGCATTCAGCTCAGGTCATGATCCCAGGGTCCTGGGATCAAGCCCCACATTGGGCTCCTTGCTCAGCGGGAAGCCTGCTTCTCCCTCTCCCACTCTTCCTGCTTGTGTTCCTTCTCTTGCTGTTCACGGTGTCTCTCTGTCAAATCAATAAATAAAATCTTAAAAAAAAAAAAAAAGAAAAGACTGAGACTGTTCTGGAGTCAGATGAAGAAGCTCTTAAGCTTTTTTCCCCTCTATATTCAGCATTATTAGGAAGAGGAATTCATTCACATCCCCAATCCCAAAAAGATCTCATTCTTTTCCAGTGACATTATCTATCTTTGCTTCCTGCACAGAGTATCCTAGTTTTTTCATTTTCAAATATTTAATGTATATTCTAGAAATAAAGATGATTTAAGGAAAGTTGTGGCTGAGTGTTTCTGTGGAGGAGGTACAGTCCATAAGACTATCTAGGAGAATTTTATGCAATTTATGCAAATATTTTAAACAATTGCATTTTATCTTATATCATGATGTACAGTAGACAAACCCAGCATTGTACTTTGTTCATCTATTTACTCATTCACAATGGATTTTCAGGCTTACAGAGACTTTATTATTGGTCATTAACATACCTGCTTCTTATCCCATTAAAAAAAGGGTGGTGGCAGGAACGGAATTTGAAATATGGAAGCTATATAGGAAGGGGGTGCCTGGGTGGCTCAGTCCATTGGGTGTCTGACTTTTGGTTTTGGCTCAGGTCATGATCTTGGGGTCTTGAGATCAAGCTCTGCGTTAGGCTCTGCACTCAGTGCAAAGTCTGCTTGAGGTTCTTGTCCCTCCCTCTTCCTTCCCCTTTGCTCCTGCCCCTGCTTGCACTTTCTCTCTCTCAAATAAATAAATAAAATCTTAAAAAAAAAAAAAAAGGAAGCTATATAGGAAAGAATACTTGAATGTAGAGAAAGGCCACCACATTCTGTGAGCAGCCTGGCAGAGAATTTGGTTGGCTTAGAGGCTGTGGATGCCCTGTAATTGGATGTGTCTGATAGAGCTGGATGGCATCTTGCAGGGATATGCAAAGGGATTCCTTCATTGTTAAAGAACTGAATGAAGTCATTGGCCATATTCCTTACTACTATAAAGAGGAAGTGTCCTCAAACTATTGTCTATTACGTGAATCAGTAGAGCTGATTCTTAAAGTTTCAGCTTTCTAGAATTCTAGATTTTTTAAAATTCAGAAATAACCTGAGAATTTTTGGGTTTTTTAAATAAATCTTTAAAATTTTTATATAAATTATAGAAAAATTTAAGTTTCTATCTAAAAATCTAAGTTTCTGTCATTAAGCTGCAATGATTATCAATGCATGAACAGTTGTGTTTCATCTGTCTCTACCCATATTCCCTTCCACCATTATCTTGAAGCAGATATCATATCACTTCATCTGTGTTTCAGAATGCATTTCTTTTTAAATTAAAACAAATTTTTCTTAATTAAAAAATGTTTTTTTCTTTTTTAGAGAAGGGGACTAGGGAGGGGCAGAGGGTGAGAGAGAGAGAGAATCTTAAGCAGGCTCTATGCCCATCTTGGAGCCCGATTTGGGGGTCCTGAGATCATGACCTGAGCTGAAATCAAGAGATTTCAGATGCTTAACTGATTGAGCCACCTAGGAACCCCTCAGTATGCATTTCTAAAAGACTCTTTAAAACATAATACCACCATCACATCACATCACATCATATCACATAATATCACATCATGAAATATACCTTAATATCACCAAATAATTTAGTAATTGTTTTGTCTTTCTCAAAATATCTTTTTTTTCTTTTAACTTTGAATTAGAATCCAAAAAAGGAGGTGGGGTGGGTATATTGCCATTTGTTGCTCTATCAATTCTCCTTCCTTCTCTCACCCAAGAGCTGTTAATGTTCTTCATGCACTGTTGTTTGCTGGCTTTCCTGTGTAGCACTAGCACATCTGACTCTCCTCAATGATTTGGGCAGGGAATTACCATTATCATCAAGAGAGTACTAGTGTGACAGCCTCTAGTCCATTTTATTTTATTTTTATTTATTTATTCATTTATTTAAAAATTTTAATTCCAGTATATTTAACATACAGTGTTATATTATTTTCAGGTGTACAATATAGTAATACAACAATTCCATACTTTATCAGTGCTCATCATAAGTGTACTCTTAATCCCCTTGACTTATTTCACCCTTCCACCCACTTCCCCTCCAGTAACCATCAGTTTATTCTCTATGGTTAAGGGTCTGTTTGTTGGTTTGTCTCTTTTTTTTCTTCATTTGTTTTGTTTCTTAAATTCCACATATGTGTGAAATCACGTGGTATTTAACTTTATACCCTCTAAGTACATCCATGTTGTTGCAAATGGCAAGATTTCATTCTTTTTTAAGACTAATATTCCATTGAATATATATACCACCTCCTTTTTATCCATTTATCTGTCGATGGACACTTGGGTTGCTTCCATAATTTGGCTGTTGTAAATAATGCTGCAATAAGCATAGGTGTGCGTATATCTTTTCATATTAGTGTTTTCATATACTTTGGGTAAATAGTAGTGGACTTACTAGGTCACATGGTAATTCTTTTTTTTTTTTTTTTTTTTTTTTGGTAATTCTATTTTTAATCTACTGAGGAGCCTCCATAATGTTTTCCACAGTGGCTGCACCAGTTTGCCTTCCCACCAACAGTGCCTAAGGGTTCCTTTTTCTCCACATCCTCACCAACACTTGTTTCTTGTGTTTTTGATGTTAGCCATTGTGACAGGTGTGAGGTGATATCTCATTGTGGTTTTGATTTGCATTTCCCTGATGATGAGTGATGATGAGTGATGTTGACATGTTTTCATGTCTGTTTGCCATCTGTATGTCCTCTTTGGAGGAGTTTCTGTTCATGTCTTCTGCCTATTTTAAAATTGGATTATTTGTGGGGTTTTTTTGGTGTTGAGGTGTAAGTTCTTTATATATTTGGAATATTAACCCCTTACTGGCTATATCATTTGCAAATATCTCCTTGCATTCCATAGGCTATCTTTTAGTTTTGTTGATAGTTTCCTCTGCTGTGCAAAAGTTTTTTATTTTGATGTAGTCTCAATAATTTAATTTTGCTTTTGTTTCCCTTGCCTCAGGACACATTTCTAGAAAAAGGTTTCTATGGCCAATGAGAAAGAAATTAGTGCCTATGTTTTCTTTTAGGAATTTTATGGGTTCAGGCCTCACATTTAGGTCTTTCATCCATTTCAAGTTTATTTTTGTGTATGGTATAAGACGGTGGCCCCATTTCATTCTTTTGCACGTAGCTGTCCAGTTTTCCCAGCACCATTTGTTGAATGAAGAGACTTTTTCCCCATTGTATATTCTTGCCTCCTTTGTCATAGATCAATTGACTATATAATCGTGGGTTTATTTCCGGACTCTCTATTCTGTTCTATTGATCTATGTGTCTGTTTTTGTGGTAGTACCATACTGATTTGACTACTATAGCTTTGTAGTATATCTTGAAATCTGGGATTGTGATACCTCTAGCTTTGTTCTTCTTTCTCAAGATTTCTCTGACTATTCAGGGTGTTTTGCAGTTCCATACAAATTTTAGGGTTATTTGTTCTAGTTCTGTGAAAAATGTTATTGGTATTTTGATAGAGACTGCATTAAATGCATGGATTGTTTTGGGTAGTATGGACATTTTTAACAATACTGGTTCTTCCAATGCATGAGCATGGAATATCTTCCCATTTGTTCGTGTCACCTTCAATTTCTTTCATCAGCGTTTTATAGTTTTCAGAGTACAGGGCTTTCACCTTCTTGGTTACTTAACCAATGTTACGTAACCAATGTTCCTAGGCATTTAATTATTTATGGTGCAATTGTAAATGGGATTGTTTTCTTAATTTCTTGTTCTGCTACTTCATTATTAGTGTGTAAAAATGCAACAGATTTTGTGTATTGATTTTGTATCCTGTGACTTTATTGAATTCGTTGATCAGTTCTAGCAGTTTTTTGGTGGTGACTTTAGGGTTTTCTGTATATAGTATCATGGCATCTGTGAATAGTGGAAGTTTTACTTTTTCCTTACAAATTTGGATGCCTTTTATTTCCTTTTCTTGTTTGATTGCTGTGGCTAGGACTTCTGGTACTATGTTGAATAAAAGTGGTGAGAGTGGACATCCTTGCCTTGTTCCTGATCTTAGACGAAAAGCTGTCAAGTTTTTCCCTATTGAGTATGATGTTAGCTGTGGGTTTTTCATATATAGCCTTATTATGTTGAGATATGTTCCCTCTAAAATCACTTTGCTAAGAGTTTTTATCATGAATGGATATTGTACTTTGTCAAATGCTTTTTCTGCATCTATTGAAGTGATCATATGGTTTTAATATTTTCTCTTGTTAATGTGATGTATCATTTTGATTGATTTGGGAATATTGAACCATGCTTGCATCCCAGGAATCAATCCCATTTGATTGTAGTGAATGATTTTTTTAATGTGTTGTTGGATTTAGTTTGCTAATATTTTGTTGAGGAATTTGGCATCTCTGTTCATTGGAAATATTGGCCTGGAGTTCTCTTTTGTTGTAGAGTCTTTTTTTTTTTTTTTTAAGATTTTATTTATTTATTTGACAGACAGAGATCACAAGTAGGCAGAGAGGCAGACAGAGAGAGAGGAGGAAGCAGGCTCCCCGCTGAGCAGAGAGCCCGATGCGGGGCTTGATCCCAGGACGCTGAGATCATGACCTGAGCCGAAGGCAGAGGCTTTAACCCACTGAGCCACCCAGGCGCCCCTGTTGTAGAGTATCTGGTTTTTGTATCAGGGTAATGCTGACCTCATAGAATGAATTTGGAAGTTTCCTTCCTCCTCTAATTTTCAGAATAGCTATTAACTCTTTAAATATTTGGTAGATTTGACCCGTGAAACCGTCTGATCCTGGACTCTTGTTTGTTTTTTTTATTACTGATGCAATTTAATTGCTGGCAATCAGTCTGTTCAAATTTTCTATTTCTTCCTGATTCAGTTGTGGGAGGTTATATGTTTCTAGGAATTTATCCACTTCCTTTAGGTTGTCCAATTTTTGGACATACAATTTTTCATAATACTCTCTTATAGTTCTTTGTATTTCTGTGGTGTTAGTTCTTATTTCTCCTCTTTCACTTCTGATTTTGTTTATTTGAGTCCTCTCTCTCTTCTTTTTTTTCTTTTTTGATGAACCTTGCTAAATGTGATCAATTTGATTTTTTTTTTTTAAGATTTATTTATTTATTTGAGAGAGAGAGCAAGAGCAAGTATAGGAAGGGGAAGGAGCAGAGGGAGAGAGAATCTTTTTTAAGCAGACTCCAGTGTTGAGCACAGAGCCCAACATGGGGCTTGATCTCACAACCCTGGGATCATGACCGGAGCTGAAACCAAGTCTCAAACAACTGTGTCATAGAGGTGCCCCTGTTGTTCTTTTCAAAGAAACAGCTCCTGGTTTCATTGATTTGATCTACTTTTTTTTTTTTTTTTAGTTTCTATTTCATTTATTTCTGCTCTAATCTTTATTATCTCCTTTTTTTCTATTGGTTTTGGGTTTTGTTTGTTCATTTTGTAGCTCCTTTAGGTGAAAGGTTATGTTGTTTGAGATTTTTCTTGCTTCTTGAGGTAGGCCTGTATTGCTATAAACTTTCCTCTTGGAACCACTTTTGCTGCATCCCAAAGTTTTTGGAACCATTGTATTTTCATTTTCATTTGTCTCTATGTATGTTTTGATTTCCTCTTTGATTTCTTGGTTGACCCGTTCATTGTTTGGTAGCATGTTATTTAATCTCCATGTATTTGAGCCTTTTCTTTTTCCAGATCCTTCTTGTAGTTGATTTTTAGTTTCATAGCATTGTGGTCAGAAAATATGCGTGGTATGACTTCAGTCTTTTTGAATTTGTCGAGACTTGTTTTGTGGCCTATATGTGATCTATTCTGGGAAATGTACCATGTGCACTTGAAAAGAATGTGAATTCACCTGTTTTTGGATGGAATGTCCTGAATTTATTTTTTAAATTCATCTGGCCCTATGTGTCATTCAAAACCACTGTTTCCTTGTTGATTTTTTCTATAGATGATCTATCCATAGATGTAAGTGGGATTATTAAAGTCCCCTACTATTATTGTATTCATATCGATTATTTACTTTATGTTTGTTATTAGCTGCTTTATATATTTGGGTGCTCCATGTCGAGTGTGTAAATATTTGTTATAGTCATGTCTTCTTGTTGGATTATTTCCTTTATGATTATATAGCATTCTTCTTTGTCTCTTATTATAGTCTTTGTTTTAAAGTCAATTTTGTCTGATACAAGTATTGGTACCCTGGCTTTCTTTTCAATTCTATTTGAATGATAAATACTTTTCCATCTCTTCACTTTTCAATCTATGTGTGTCATTAGGTATGAAATGAGTCTTATAGGCAGCATAGAGACAGGTTTTGCTTTTTTATCCATTCAGTCACCCTATGTCTTTTGATTGGAGCATTTGGTCCATTTATGTTCAAAATAATTATTGATAGGTGTGTACTTACTTATATTTTGTTACTTGTTTTATGGTTGTTTTTGTAGTTCTTCTCTATTCCTTTCTTTTCTTGCTCTCTTCTCTCACAATTTGCTGGCTTTCTTTAGTGATATATATGGATTCCTTTCTCTTTATTTATGGTTTTTGATTTGTGGTTACTCTTAGGTTTGCATATAACATCTTCTGCATATAACAGTCTATATTAAGTTGATGGTCGCTTAAATTTGAACCCATTCTTTCCTGCTCCTCTTTCTCTATGTTTTTAGGTATAACGTGTCATATTTTTGTGAATCCCTTGATGGATTTTTTATAGATACACTAAATTTTACTGCTTTTATGCTTCCTACTTATCTTACTCCTACTTACAATCTTTCCTTTCCACTCAAAGAGTCCCCTTTAACATTTCTGGTAGGGCTGGTTTAGTGGTGATGAATTCCTTTGACTTTTGTTCACCTGGGAAACTCTTTATATCTCCTTCTATTTTGAATGATAGCCTTGCTGGATAAAGTATTCTTGGCTGCAGGTGTTTTTCTTTCAGCACTTTGAATATACCATGCCACTCCCTTCTGGCTTGCTGTTTCTGCTGAAAAATCAGCTGATATCCTTATGGGGTTTTCCTTGTATCTGTTTTCTTTTCTCTTGCTGCTCTTAAAATTGTCTCTTTATCACCGTGTTTTGCTATTTTAATTACTATATGTCTGGATATGGACTTCCTTGGGTTGATTTTGTTGGGGCCTCTCTGTGCCTATTAGATCTGGATTTCTGTTTTCTTCCCCAGATTTGGGGAGTTTTCAGCTATATTTCTTCAAATAAAATTTCTGTCCCCTTTTCTCTGTCTTCTTCTGGGATCCCTATAATGCAGATGTTATTATGCTTGATGATGTTGTCAAGTTCCTTAAGTCTATTTTTATTTTTAATTTTTTTCTTCTCACCTGTGTAGCTTGATTGCTTTCCATTCCTCTGTCCTCCAGGTGGCTGATCTGTTCTTCTGCTTCCTCTGATCTATTATTTATTCCATCCAGTGTATTCTTAATTTCAAGTATTGAGTTTTTCATCTTTCATTGGTTCTTTTTAATGTTTTCTGTCTCTTTGTTAAAGGTCTCAGTGAGGTCCTCCACTCTTAAGTCCAGTGAGGAACTTTAAAACCACTACTTTAAATTCTCTATCAGATTGATGTGGGTGTTGTCTACTTGTATCTGTGAGACAAAGTGAGATTAGGGTCCTCCTACTCCAGGGTCCTCCTACTCTGCATCTTCTCTAGTCCATTTTAAAGAAGGACCTTTATTTTCCTACAGAGAAAATGGGAAGCAAGTTTCTACTCTTGATGAGGCATGAAAGAATATAGCAAAAGATGAGGTAAGGTGAGTTTCCAGGTTTGAGGAGAGAGGGAAGATATGATAAAGATTCTGAGATATTCCAGAGATCAAACTAAATTGTCCTCTATGTGTTCCATTCTTAATTTGGGATTATCTCATAATCTCTTCCAAACTCTAAAAATTACCCACTGAATTTGTACACCCATGGTCCCAAGGACTTGAAGTCTTTTTTTTTTTTAAGATTTTATTTATTTATATGAGAGAGAGAGAGATCACAAGTAGGCAGAGAGGCAGGTAGAGAGAGAGAGGGGGAAGCAGGCTCCCTGCTGAGCAGGGAGCCTGATGCGGAGCTTGATCCCAGGACCCTGAGATCATGACCTGAGCCGAAGGCAGAGGCTTAACCGCTGAGCCACCCAGGCACCCCAGGACTTGAAGTCTTTATACAGAATTAGAGTCATAGAATGTTAAAGTTGGAAGAAATACTTGAGATGAGCTTGTGTGAGCCAGCCATTTTACAGATGAAGATGCCAAGAGAATGCTGTAAGACTAAAAGCATTATGAATACTTTACTTCCGAATTAGAATATTTAAAAAAAAAATAGGTTAATCATTCTTAAATGAAATCTTTAAAAAAAATGGGGCACCTGGGTGGCTTAGTCGTTAAGCATCTGCCTTCGGCTCAGGTTATGATGCCAGAGTCCTGGGATCGAGCCCCACATTGGGCTTCCTGCTTGGCGGGAAGCCTGCTTCTCCCTCTCCCACTCCCCCTGCTTGTGTTCCCTCTCTCGATGTGTCTCTCTCTGTCAAATAAATAAATAAAATCTTAAAAAAAAAAATAAATAGGTTAATCATTTTACCTCCTATATTAGGAACAGCTTTGAGGACTGCCATTCAAAAGAGGATTCCTAAAACTATTTAAGATCACACAGTATTATGCCTCCATCAGAAAGGATGAATACCCAACTTTTATTTCAACATGGACTGGACTGGAAGAGATTATGCTGAGTGAAATAAGTCAAGCGGAGAGAGTCAATTATCGTATGGTCTCACTTACGTGTGGAGCATAAGAAAAACATGGAGGACATTTTAAGAGGGAAGGGGGGGTGAATTGGAGGAAATCAGAGGGGCGATGAACCATGAGAGACTATGAACTCTGAGCAACAGACTGAGGGTTTTGGAGGGGTGGGGATGGCGGGTCGGGCGAGCCTGGTGGTGGGTATTGAGGAGGGCATGTATTGCATGGAGCACTGGGTGTGGTACATGAACAATGAATCTTGTAACACAAAAAATAAATTAAAAGCAGTTGGGGGAAAAAAAAATAAATGTTAGGTAGATTTCACCTGTGGGGGAGGGGGGAAGAACAGATAATCACACACACACACACACACACACACACACACAAAGATCACAGAGTAAATGTCAACAGATATAAATGGTACTAAAAAGTAATTTGATTTTCTCCAGTAAGAAGCCCCATAGTCAGTATGCCAGTGGACAGTCACATGCTTGGAATTAGGCATTTGAGTTGGGGTTAACAAGTTATCCTGGTTTGTCTGAGACTGTTCATGTTTTTTTTTTTTTTTTTAAATATACCAAAACTCATATTTAATAAGTATAACAAATTTCAACTAAGATAAATAGAAATTCACAGGCACATATATATTTTGGTGAAACTACAGAACATTAAAGACAGTTTACTTTTAAGTGTGTATATATATTATTTTTCCTTTTTGGTATATACTTATGTTAACACACTTCTGTATGTTGACTCTTGAACAGCGTGAGTTCGAACTGCACAGGTCCCCATATACACAGATTTTTTTTTTATTAATGAGACTGTTCATGTTTTAGCACTGAAAGTCCTGTCCAGGAAACTTCAGTCCTGGACAAACTTAATGGATGGTCACCCTGTGTTTGACTCAGTTCTTATGGCAATGCAGGGAAATTTCAGTTAATTAAAGTATTTTTCATACCTAGCTTACTGAAAAAAGCAAATCATAGGAAAATATTTAACATCAGAGCTTAATTAAAGAAATTAAAACCACATCCACCACAAAACTGCTCCAGTATTTTGAGGTCACACCACATTTACCTTTATCATGTATACTTCTGTATTTATACTTAGTCTTATTTAAAATGCCACATTTGACTCATTAAAAATGCAGTTATATTTGTTACAGAGGAGTTACTAAGATTGGAAAATGAAGAAATATAGTGTTAAAACATTTTCCATACCAAGAGGGTATGAATTTTGTGGCATGAGCATTGATTTCAAAGTCTGAAGACTTTGAATTTGAACTGTGCACATGGCGTATGGCTTTGGGCAAGTCATGATTACTTTCTAAACATCTTTGAGGATTAGTTTCCTCATCTATAAAGTACAACTGTTATCAGCAACCTGGTTGTGAGAGTGGTTGTGAGGATTATATTAAATAGCATTTATATGGGTATCTAGCACATCATAGGACCTTAGTGTTAAAAAGAACAATAGGGATCAAAATAGCCAAGTGTTGCTTAAAGAAATATACTGTCCAGAAACCTTATTTCTTGTGCATTTGGTTTAGTTGAGGTTTTCACGCTTTTGTTGAACTGGATAGAGTAGGAAAAAAACCCCAATAATCCCACAGTAGTTGATATTACTGCATATTGTTTAAAATATTTATCTTTCCATACCAAGATAAACCGTGTGATTTTGACTGTATTCAAAATCATTGTCATGATTTATTATATCTCTTTTCTGAACTGAGGTCTGTACAAAGCTGTGTCAGGAGACACAGCCCTCTATGTACACAGGTATTTTCCTGGGAGATCCCACCCTGTTTGACCAGATGCTCTGGCCCTGGGACTTGATCTGCATAGAGCTAGGGAGAGACTGTTGGGAGGGGCATTTGCCCTCAGTTTGGCTGGGAAGGCCATACAGGCATCAGCTGCTTATTTGGTAGATCAAAGAACAGCCAGTGTTTATGCGCTATTATGTATTTGCTGAGCCTTTCCCAGCTCCACCTGGCTTAAGAGCCTCAGATGTTCTCTTAGAACATTACTACTCAATGATTATTTGGTTTAAGGGAAAAAAAGGAAAAAGAAAAACACTAGTGACAGAAAAATATACAAAATAAAACTTCCATAGGATGCAAGCAGATCATCTGTGAGAAAAAATTGGAGGGGGGCAGCGGGATGGGGGTTAAGAGCATGAACATTGGTATCAGAGAGCATGGTGTTTGAAATCCAATGTTGCTAGTGTGATATCAGGCAAGTTATTTTATTTCTATCAGCCTTTGTTTCCCCTTCTGTAAAGTGGCGATAACAATATTTATTATACAAGGTTAAGTAAATTTAAAAAAGAAATGCGCCTGACAAATAATAGGCGCTCAATATACAGTGGCTATCATGATCTAAAATGATTATTTTTGTTACTAACATCAGTTTGTTTTTGCTCTACTACAGAACAGTTTTGGTCATTTGATCAGTGCTGGACACGTGTTGGGAACTTGATAAGGATGGATCTTTGTTCTTAAATTTTGTAATATTTTTCCTTTCTCACAACTGGAATTTATTTAATCCCTTGGTTTTTTAAACTGAGTTATAATTTACATGTAATAAAGTACATAAATCTCTACTGTATAGCTCAATGAATATTTGCCTGATTATATACCGTGTAACAACCAGCAAAATCAGGGTGTAAAATATTCCTATGAAAGTGCCTTTCTGCTTCTTTCCCATCAATGTCTGCAGCCTTACCTCTTCACTTCTTTACCTCTCTCCCCCAAGAAAACCACTGTTCTCACTTTTATCACTGCTGATTAGAAAAGTTGCAAATTATTTGGAAGTTGAGCAACCATCTCTAAGTAATCTGTGGACCAAAGAATAAATCACAAAGGAAATTAGAACATTTAAAAACTGAATAATAACAAAACAATATATAAAAATTTAAGTGATATATAGCTTTAGCTATAAATACTTTTATTAGAAGAGAGGAAGGTTTAAAAATCAATGATCTGATCTTTCACTTTAAGAAGTTAAAAAAAGAGACTTGCAATTAAACCTAAAGAAAAGAGAAGGAAGGAAATTGTAAAAGAAAAAATGTAAATGAAACAAAGCAAAAGAATAATAGAGTTCCATTTTAATTCCACAGTGATCAGACACCCTGAGAGATTGCAGTCATTTAAAATTTGTTGACATTTGCTTTATGGCCAAGGATAGTGGACTATTTTGATAAATGTACTTTGTACATTTGAAAAAAATGGGTGTTCTGCAGTTGTTGGATGTCGAGTTCTTCGAAGTCAAGTCTATGTCCTTACTGGTTTTTAGTTATTAGGAGAGAAGTCTCTACCTTTGTCGATTTATCTGTTTTTCTTTTAGTTCTATCAGGTTTTTTAAAAAAGATTTTTAAATTTCTTTTTGAGAGATAGAGAGCATGAGTAGGGGAGAAGGGCAGAGAGAGAAATAGACTCCTTGCTGAGCAGGGAGTCCGATGTGGGACTCGATCCCAGGACTCTGGGATTATGATCTGAGCCGAAGGCAGACACTTAACTGACTGAGCCACCCAGGCGCCCTAGTTCTATTAGTTTTTGATGAATGAATTTTGAAACAACATTACTGCATATGTAGACCTTTAGGATTGTTATATCTTCCTGATGAACTGACCCTTTTATCTTTGTGAATCACATGTCTCTGCCAATACTTCTTAGACTGAATACTACTTGTTCTAATGTTTAATATAGCCACACTGGCTTTCTTATGATTAGTGATTGCGTAGTATACCTTTCACCATCCTTTTTCTTTCTATTTCTGTTCTCATGTTTAAAGCATAATCACTGTCTCTTGTAACCAGTATTTTCATTCTAACACTATTGCCTTTTAAATGGAGTAGTATAGACCATTCCCATCTAATGTGATCATTGAGATTGGTTGGCTTTAAATCTACCATCTTGCTGTTTGTACCATTTGTGATTGTTCTTTTTTTCTCCTTTCCTGTCATGTTAGTCTGCTCTGGCTGCCATAACAAACCACCACACACTAGATGGCCAAAACAACAAAATTTGTTTTCCCACCGGGTGCCTGGATAGCACAGTGAGTTATTGACTCTTGATTTTGGCTCAGGTCCTGATCTCAGGGTCATGAGATCAAGCCCCCACTTGGGCTTGACACTCAATGGGGAGTCTGCTTGAGTTTCTCTCTCTCCCTTTGCCCCTCCCCCGAATGTGCTTGCATGCTCTCAATCTCAAACAAATAAATAAATAAATCTTTAGAAAAAAATTTATTTTCTCAGAATTCTGGAGGCTAGTAGTCCAAGATCAGGGTTGTGGCTGATTCTGTTTCTAGTGAAGGCTCTCTTCCTGGCTGCAGATGGCTGTATTCTTCCTGTGTTCTCCCATGGCAGAGCAAGAGCTCTGCTGTCTCTTCCTCTTCTTAGAAGGGCGCTAATCCTATCAAATTAGGATCCCACCCTTATGACCTTACTTAATCTTTATCACTTCCTTGTAGGCCCTTTCTCTAATTACAGTCACATTTTGAGTTAGAACTTCAACATACAAATTTTGGAAGGATACATTCAGTCTATAGCCCCTGCTTTCTTTTGAATTTTTTGAATATTTTCGGCATTCCATTTAATTTCCTCTTTTGGATTTTAAGCAATGGTTTCTCTAGTGTATAGTGTATAATATATTTAATATATATATATTTTACACATATAATGTATTTATTACTTGTTTTCACTTTTTTTTTAAGATTTTATTTATTTATCTGACAGAGAGAGTGAGCACAAGCAGGGGGAGCAGCAGGGGGAGAGGGAGAAGCAGGCTCTCCACTGAGCAGGGAGCCGTACATGGGGCTCAATCCCACGAACCTGGGATCCTAAGCCGAAGGCAGATGCTTAACCAACTGACACCGCCCAGGTGCCCCTGTTTTCACTTTTAATAGTCGGTAGCCTTTTTGTGAAATAAAAAACACAGTTGATAATATTTATCCACATATGTAATGTTTACAGTGCTCTTCATTCCTTTTGCAGATTCAGGTTACTTGTAGGATTATTTCCTTTCAGGGATAGACATTCAGTAGCCTATTACCAGAATAAGCAACCATCACTTCAAACAAAAGCCTCTTCTAGTAGTTGCTTCCTATGGAAACAACTCTTGACTCTTAACTCTCTCTGGAATTTGTTTATTTAGCTTTCTTTATTTTCAGTGTTCCCTAATGTCTTTAAGGACAAATATGGGTTTTTAATTTAACCAGTTTGTTGTTGTCGTTGTTGCACCAGATGCTTTATGGACACCTTAATCTCACACTGCATCCCATTAGATGTCAGTAAACCTCAGTGTCACTATCAGTGTTTTGGGCAATAAACAAAACTAACTAAACTGAACAGGGGCAGCATTCATTGTGCGGTTCCTAACCTCTGCCCAGCCAGTTTCCATGAAGGTTTTTTTTTTTTTCCTTACTCAAATTTCAGTTAGTTAATATGCAGTGTGAAATGAGTTTCAGGTGTACAATATGATTCAACACTTCCGTACAACCATTGATGTCATCACAAGTGCACTCCTTAATCCTTATCACCTATTTCTCCCATCCCCCACCCCCTCCCTTCTGATAACCATCAGTTTGTTCTCTGCGGTTAAGAGTCAGTTTCTTGGTTTGCATCTCTCTCTCTCTCTCTCTCTTTCTTTTCCCCTTTACTCCTTTGTTTTATTTCTTAAAGTCCACATATGAGTGAAATCATATGGTATTTGTCTTTCTCTGACTGACTTATTTCACTTAGCATAATACTCTCTAGTAGGTTTTTGTTTTTGTTTTTTTAATATAAGAATGAAAGTCTTCCTAATCAGCACTGAATCTCCTTTTCAGGCTGTTTATTTTTCTTCCCCTTTCATGCTTCCAACTTTATTCAGCCTGGAGAATATTCTTTAATATTTCTTGAAGTGAGTGCCTACTGGCAATAAATTCTCTCAGCTTAATTGTCTGGAAACACCTTTATTTCACCTTTATTTTTTTAAAGATTTTATTTATTTATTTGACAGAGAGAGAGAATGAGAGAGAGCACAAGCAGGGGGACCAGAAGAGGGAGAAGCAGGGGGATACTGAGCAGGGAGCCTGATACGGGGCTCGATCCCAAGACTCTGGGATCATGACCTGAGCCAAAGGCAGTTGCTTAACCAACTGAACCCCCCAGGCACCCCTCACCTTCATTTTTTCTTTTCCCAAATACTTTTACTTTATTTTTTCAGTGTTACAAGATTCATTGTTTATGTACCACACCCAGTGCTCCATGCAATACGTACCCTCTTCAATACCCACCACCAGGCTCGCCCATCCCCCCAGCCCCTTCCCCTTCAAAACCCTCAGTCCATTGCCTCACCTTCATTTTTTAAAATGAATTTTCAATTGGTATGGAATGCTAAATGGGTTCTTTTTTTCAGGTTAGTACTTGAACGATAACATTCCATTGGATTGTAGCTTCCATAGTTTCTGTTGAAAAGTCAGTGATAATTTTTTTTTTTTTTTAATGTTAATCTTCTGGAGGTAATGTATCTTTTTTCCCACTGGTTGCTTTTAAGGGTTTCTTGTTATCTTTAATTTTGAGCCACTTGGCTCTGATATGCCTGGATGAAGTTTTCTTTGTATTTATCCTGCTTGGTATTAGAAGAGCTGCTTGAATCTGTGAGTTGATGTCTTTGACCAGATATGGAAAATTCTTAATTGTTTATTTTTAAAAATATTGTAAGAGACTCTTAAACTCACGAAACAAACTGAGGCTTGCTGGGGGTAAAGGGGTAGGGATAGGGTGGCTGGGTTATGGACATTGAGGAGGGTATGTGCTATGGTAAGTGCCGTGAAATGTGTAAGCCTGATGATTCACAGACATGTACCCCTGGGGCAAATAATATATTATATGTTAATAAAAAAATGAAAAAATATTTCTGTAACATTCTCTCCTCTCCTTCTGGGACTCTGTTCATGGCCCATATCTCTTTAATATTCTATCCTTTCCATTTCTCTGTGTTTCACTTTGAATATTTTCAATTCATAAGTTTTCAATTTCATTATCTTGTCTTCTGCTATGTTCAGTCTGCTGTTAAATCCATTGAGTTCTTAATTTCAGATATTGGTGTTTTATAATTCTAGGAGATTCATTTAATTCTTTATTATAGTTTCTAATTCTCTGCTGAAATAATGTATCTTTTAATCTATTTTGTTTATTCTTTCCTCTTTTTCTTTTAACATATTGATCATAATTATTTTAAAGTTTTGTCTGCCAAAAACCAGGCATATCTTTGAGTCTATAGTTATTGACTATTTCATCTCTTAATTATTGTTTTCTTCTTGCTTTTTTGCAATTCTATTAATTTTTTATTTTATGCTGGATATTGTAGATATTGTAAATGATATGTTGTAGAGGCTTATCTGCTTACAAAAGTATTGAGCTTGATCTGGTGGGAAATTAAATTACTGGTAGATCACCTAGATCTTTTTGAGGCCCGCTTTTTAGGTTTTCTTGGGGCAAGTCCGTTTCTGCTTGGTCCTTATTCCTAGAGTGTAGCCTTAATCCTGTGGCAGTTCCTATGATGTTTCATTTATCCTAGAGTATTGCCTTTCTAGAGTTTCACCTGAAGGCCGAGGGTACTCATCAAAGTCTGTCTGTTCTGGGTGGGCCCAATGCCTACTGTCTTTCTTTCCCCAGAACTATGCAAACTTTATAACTTTTCATCAGTTTTCACATGTGTAGTTGCTTTTCTCTGTCAGCCTCCTGGACTCTTGCCTGAAATAGTGGGGCACGGGCACTGGCCATGTTAAAGGAGAACTTCCATGAAAATTTCTAGGGTTCCCTCTCTGTTCCTTCTTCACAGTCACCCTCCTCAAGTTTTGGTGATTTTTGCTTCTATAATTCCCAGTCTCTGCCTCTTTTGCTCAGTGAGACCACCCCTCCTTGTACTGTGGCCTGGGAAATGTTCCCAGTGAGAGAACCTGGGAATTGCGATAATGGCTTGGTCCAATAATGCCTACTTCAGATCAGCTACTTGTGTTTTCTCAATGTTTGCTTAGATCTTCTGCCTTATCCACATACAGGCACTCATTAGGGTAAAGCTCATCTTTTGCCCAATATTAGAGAGTTATTAAAAGTTTACTCGAGGCCATCTACTTTTCATGTACTTGATCTCTTTTCATTGCCATGACAAGGACATACGAAATAATCATAATATTAGTATATGTACAGTGTATATGTACCAAGGGCCAGGCATTGTTTTGAGCCTCTTATGTATTTGTTATTCATACTCATTTAATCCTCGCATCAACCATATAAATAGGTACTATTTTTGTTCTTACTTTACAAATGAGGACTCTTAGAAACTTAACCTATAGAGGTTAAGTAATTCTACCTCTCACCCCCATACACACTATATAAATGGTGGAATTCATGCTTCACACCTAGGCAGTCTGGCTTCAGAATTTATGCTTTTAACTGCTTCACTATTGGTGGCATTGTTTTCATTTTATGGATGAGGAAAGTGAGCTTTAGAGAGGGCGGGTGACTTCCCCAGGTCACAGTGCTATTAAGTGGCAGCAGTAGGATCTGAGCTGCTAGAATCCAAAGCCTTTGCTCTTTCCTATATATCATAGTTCCTCCCAAAGAGAGAAAGAAGAAAAACGTTTTCATTTTGGGGACTTTAGTTTGAAAGAATTTCATGAGGACTTAGGAGGGAGTCAAACAGCTTCCTTTTGTTCTTTTTTTTTTTTGTTCTTAATGAAAATAATATCTTCCCGTGCATATAATTTGCTGGCTGTTCATAGTTGGGCTTTGGAAGGGGGTTGTATTTCCCATAGATGCGTGGTATTTCTGAACAGCTCTAGAATTCACTCCTGTGGAAGCATACTGATAGCTCTATGAATGTCGGTTTTGGAAGTGGAAGGATGGCAGAGCTCAACCTTGCATTCCTTTGCATACACTGGGACATGTGATGCCGACCTGACATGTGCATTTTCCTCTAGGTCTGAGCACATGTGCTCCTTGGGTGTTTCAGACACTTGCCAGCCATAAACAGAGTCTTGAGAGGGTTTGAGACACCAAGTATTTCTGTTTTGTTAAGGCTGCTGGGCTGAGATGAGGAGAGGAAGTTGGTTCTTTTGTCAGGGAAGTCAGACCAGGTTTTCCCTTGTGCCGTGTGGTGTGTTTATGCATGAGCCCAGGGTACCAGGGGCTGTAGAATGTCCTGGTGAGGGAGCTGCCCAGAACCCATGTGTCTCACCTGGTCTCTGATACTGACCATCCTTTTTTGCAGTGTGGAGGCTGCCAGCATCGGATTCATCATTATTATCGACCGGCGAAGGGACAAGTGGAGCTCCATAAAAGCATCATTGACACGAATAGCTGTAAATATTCATTTTTGTGCTGTTATTATTTTTAAAAGTAATTTAAATTGTCTATTCAACTATTTCCTATCAAAGTCACAGGGAAAAGGCAATTGTTTTATGCCAATTTTTGGGAAGGTCTTTGTAGCAGAGGCTGTTGTATCATGCCCATATCCCCTCTGCCACCTGCAGGTCACTGCATACAATTTCTGAGCACGTCAAAAGCTTCCTGAATCTACCGTATTGACCTCTCTGGTCACCAAGGAGGGGCGGATAGGGAGTGCTGGGAAGCTAATGCCCCAGGAGTGACAAACTATTGAGTTATGGGAGTTGACGGATAAATGTCCCAGCCTCCACACCCCTCAGTGGGACAATTCTGAGATATGTATCACACAGTATCTCAGAGAGTCCCAGCCCTTCTTGCCCACAGCAGTGCCCCCTCTTGTTACATTGGCTTTCTTGTTATCACTTTCTCACTCTCCCCACTCCTTCACTGTGTGTCCTGGGATCACCTCCTCAATAAACTCTGTACCCAAATCCTTGTCTTAGGGTTTACTTTGGGGGAGGTCACCCAATGTAAGTCAGTCTTCATTTCAGTATTCAAATTAGTTTTCTACGTACTGAAAGATACTAGAAAAACCAGACAAAATATGATATGTGCTTGCTTTTGGTATGAGATTGTACAACCTTGGATGGATTTCCTTTTCCATCTAATTAGTCTGATTTTGATCCCTGTTTGTTGCCTTTCAGCAAGTAGATGTATCCTTTCTCTCTGTGGGGACAGGGAACTCAACCACATGGGTGGGCAGAGACACCTCAGGGCAGCCATACCAGCATTTCCACCACAGCACAGGCTCCCTAGGGCAGTTGGGACTGGCTGAAGAGAATGGGATATGGTAGGGTAATAATGTGCGTGCGGAGGCTGGGAGGGGAGAGGGACATTAGAAGCTTCATTCATGCATACTTACAAAGGTAGTCACACATGCAAACAATCACATATACGGAGTCTCAGATCTAGAGCCTCAACCAGAAATAAATAGTGTCTCAGCCCATTTGTCCTATCATGATGTAACAAAATGCAAGCTTCTTCTGTTTAGAAGCTTGCATTTCAAACATTAGGCGAAAGGAAGACTCCCTTCCCTTTGTGTATGGATTGTTTTGTTCCTTTGGTTTAGTTTTAGCTAAAGGACTTATTTTTGGGAAAAATACAATGGTGGTTGACGGCCTGAGGCTTCAGACACTTGACAGTGCCCATGAATATTTTAGAGGACTGGCCTCAAGAGAGTTCTGGTTTTCTAGGATCTATTGTCAATACTTGAATAATCTAATACTTGAGCCTAATTTGTTCAAGAATTACGTTATCACTTTATGAGTAAAAGACACTGCAGCACAGGGATCCCCAAACCTGGCTTCCAATCAGAATCTCTTCAGGTGCTTGTCGAAAATAGATATATGAACTTCATCCCAGTTCTAGTGAATCAGAATACTCCAGGCTAAAGACCAGATTATTTTTTAACAAGCACCTTAGGAGGTTGCTTTTGGGAACCACTAGAAGGAGAGAAAGCCATGAGCAATGGGAGATTCGGAGTCCCAGTTGTGCCATTAAGTTATATAAATCTGAGTTATCTCATTTCTCAGGAACTTGCCTCAAGATGAAGGCAATGCTTCCTGAAAGCAACTTGGCAATAACATGCATCAGGAATCATTAAAATACTGAGTCTTTGACTGAGTAATTCTTTTGGGAAACTATCCAATGAAAGTGTTCCAAAATGTGGATTAAGATGTATAAAAGTATGAAAAAGCCCAAATCATTAGCAATAAGGGATTGGTTAAGTAAATTGTGCACCCATGAAAGATAATATTTCCAAAGAATTTTTAAATAACAGAAGTAAAACTCATGGTATAATATTAAGGGAAAAAGCAGGTTACAAATATTTCTACAGTGTGAATTTAACCACGATAAAGATATTTCAGCAGAGAAAATAGCCTGTGAATAATTAGATTGGAATATTAAAAATGGCTATGAGATCATGGATAGTTTTGGTGATTTTCTTTTTCTAATATATACTTTTATTAATTTCCATTTTTTTCTGTAAGGAGTATGAAATACTTTTATAATCAGAAAATTTTTTTGTTTTTTGATTTGTTATGATTTTTAAGGAGAGGTTTGGATTATTCGAGCACTATCTATTTCAGCTCTGAAATCCTGTGATATATACTCTAATTCTTTGGCATCTGTGGTGTCTACTTAAACTTTCCTATCTGTGATCTTGGGCAAGAGGAGACCAATGGATGTGACATTTGCTCTGACACTTTCCATGATCCTTCCAGGTAGCATTTCCAGGAAACTTGCAGCTCATATTCATCCTTCGTCCATCTCGCTTTATCCAGAGGACATTCACTGACATTGGCATTAAATATTATCAAGATGAATTTAAAATGAAAGTGCCGGTAAGCATGACTTTTCATCGTGTCTGCATTTGGTCAGGGCCTGTGGAGAAGATGGCATTTGAACTGAGATTTTAAGGGAGGAGTAGGACTCTATAGGCAGAGAGAGGAGAGGCATTCTGTGTAGAGGGAACAGCATGTATAAGGACATGGAGGCAGGAAGGATATACCTTATGTGAGGTCCACGGGGAAGCCCCATTCTTGCTGGACTATATATAGGATAATTGTTTGGAAAAAAGGTAGAAAACATGGAATGAGTTTTCAGTGTAAGAATAAGAGTTCTGGATTTTATTCAGTAGGCAGTGGGGATCCAGTGAAGGTTTTTCAGTTGGGGAGTGACTTGGGTAAAGTGGTATTGGAGTTATATAATCTAAAGGTAGTGTCCAAGACTGTAGAAAGTGATCAAAAGAGGGGGAGGTATTGTAATAGTATGGGTAAAAGAAAATAAGGATCTAAAATAAATATAGGCAACTGTAGAGTAAAAATAAAACCAATATGTGATATACTCATAAAACAAAAACAAAATAACAAGAGTAAATATCTTACTGATAACTTTGGCAGAGATGTGGGGGAAACAGGCACTTTCATACTTTGCTGATTGAAATGAAGTTGATAATGACCGATATGAAGGACTAATTGGTGGCATTTATCAAAAATTGAAGGTATATCTTCTTTATCCATCTGTCTGTTGAAGGGCATCTTGGCTCTTTCCACAGTTTGGCGATTGTGGCCATTGCTGCTATGAACATTGGGGTACATGTGGCCTTTCTTTGCACTACATCTGTATCTTTGGGGTAAATACCCAGTAGTGCAATTACAGGGTCATAGGGTAGCTCTATTTTTAATTTCTTGGGGAATCTCCACACTATTTTCCAAAGTGGCTGCACCAACTTGCATTCCCACCAACAGTGGAAGAGGGTTCCCCTTTCTCCACATCCTCTCCAACATTTGTTGTTTACTGTCTTGTTGATTTTGGCCATTCTAACTGGTGGTATCTCAATGTGGTTTTGATTTGAATCTCCCTGATGGCTAATGATGATGAACATTTTTT
>CM052898.1:118591602-118612196 GCA_028534135.1 Potos flavus | reverse complement strand
AAAGGATGAATACCCAACTTTTGTATCAACATGGATGGGACTGGAAGAGATTGTGCTGAGTGAAATAAGTCAAGCAGAGAGAGTCAGTTATCATATGGTTTCACTTACGTGTGGAGCATAAGGAAAAACATGGAGGACATTGAGAGAAGGAAAGGAAGGGTGAAGTGGGGGAAATCTGAGAGGAAGACAAACCATGAGAGACTGTGGACTCTGAGAAACAAACTGAGGGTTTTGGAGGGGAGGGGGGTGAGGGGGTGGGTGTGCCTGGTGGTGGGTATTGAGGAGGGCATGTATTGCATGGAGCACTGGGTGTGGTGCATGAACAATGAATCTTGGAACACTGAAAAAATAAAATTAAATAAATAAATAAATAAATAAAGGATATACACTCATTGACCTTCCAATAAAAGTTATTCTACATGCGGCACCTGGGTGGCTCAGTGGGTTAAAGCCTCTGCCTTCAGCTCAGGTCATGATCTCAGGATCCTGGGATTAAGCCCCGCATCCGGCTCTCTGCTCAGCGGGGAGCCTGTTTCCCCCTCTCTTTGTCTGCCTCTCTGCCTACTTGTGATCTCTCTCTCTCTGTCAAATAAATAAATAAAATCTTTTAAAAAAATTAAAAAATAAATAAATACTTCGTAGCCATCAAAAGTGATAAGGCATGATACAACCAAGTGAAAGTAGGTAGCAGTTATCATACACCTAACCTACCACCCAACCAAGAGAAATGAAAACATGTGTCCACAAAAAGACCCTTACAAACAC
The DNA here is from genome assembly GCA_028534135.1 of Potos flavus. NCBI lineage: Eukaryota > Metazoa > Chordata > Mammalia > Carnivora > Procyonidae > Potos > Potos flavus. The sequence continues at coordinate 118,611,431 of CM052898.1, read as the reverse complement.
AAATGTCCATCAACATGTAAATGGATAAAGAAATTGTGGCATAGTCACATAATGGAATAACAAGCAGTAAAAAAGAGTGAAGTATTGTTTATTATAACAACATGGACACATCTCCAAAATATTCTCTTGAAAGAAGGAAATTAGAAACTAAAGAGTATATGTTCTATGATTCTTTTTTTTTTTTAAAGATTTGTTTTAATTGAGACAGAGAGAGAGAGAGAGAGAGAGAGAGCGTGAGAGGGGAGAGGTCAGATGGAGAAGCAGGCTCCTTGCAGAGCAGGGAGCCCGATGTGGGACTCGATCCCGGGACTCGATCCCGGGACTCCGGGATCATGACCTGATCCGAAGGCAGTCGCTTAACCAACTGAGCCACCCAGGCACCCTGTTCTATGATTCTTTTTATGTAACATTTAAAAAGAGACAAAACTAACCTAGAAAATCACAATGGTGGCTGCTGTTAGGGGTGAGGGGGAGTGGAGATTTATTGGAAGTAGGCACGAGGGAATTTTCTAGGGAAATGTACATCTTGATTGGATGGTGTTACATGTGTGTATACAGTTGTCAGAACTAATTGAACTGTCACCTTAAAATATGTGCATTTCATTGATGTAAATTACATCTCAATTGAAAAAGAAAAAACATAAAAAAGGAAAAAATAGGTAAGATGAATCTATAGGGATAGAAAAGTTTCTAATACATATTTTTTGTTTTATTTTTTGTTTAGTTGGAAATAAACTCAGAAAAATTTCAAGAATAAGGTTAATACAAAGAACATTCTATGCCCTTTACCCAGAGTCATTCACCTATTGTTAACATTTTATCCCCATTTGCTTTATTATTTACTTACTATTTGCTCCTCTCTATAGATATATATATATATATCTTTATCTAATATTATACATATATAAATATATGTATTTATTTCTCTATAGTATATATAGATAAATTTACACATAAAGATATATATATATATAAATATATGTATTATACATATATGGAATATGTATACATGTATTTGTATATATAGGATCTAGTTTAGGATCAAACAGTACACATAGTTGTCATGTCTCTTCAGTTTCCTTTAATCTGAAATATTTCCACAACCTTTCTTTGTCTTTTATGACATTAGCATTTTTGAAGAATACAATACTTTAAAAAAAATAATAACTTACCTCACTTGGGGCTCATGTGATGATTTCTCAGGATTTGATTCAGATAATGCATTCTTAGCTAGAATACTGCTTAAGTGATGTCATGTCCTTCTCAGGGTATCACATGTGGAAAATACAGTGTTCATCTGCCCCCCCCGTTGGTTAATTTTGGTCCCCTAGTTAAGGTGTTGTCCAATTCCTCTGTTTCCGTTGCAACTAACACAGAATCTTTGGAGAAACATTTTAAGATCACACAAATATCTTGCTCCTCTAAAGATTCCTCTCTATATTTAATATCTATTGATAATTCTTGCCTATGTATTCTACTGCAGAATACCTGGTATTCTACTGTAAGCTAGAACTTTCCCTTCTCCTTATTTGTCTATTATCGTTAGACATATATGTTGTCTCTTTCTCTCTAAGTATATTTATTTATTCTAAAAATCATAGAGTTCACACTGGTACTTTAAATTTTAGGTCGTCATCAGTGGTCCCTTATGTGGGAAACTTTATACTACTTCATGTAAAAAAGTAATTTAATCTTTAACATTAAAGTGTTTGGCAAAACCCAGAAAACATCCATCATAAATGCAAGATACTTTTCAATAAAAAGGAAGTTACATAGTAGGTGGTTAAAAAAATTTTTTTAGGTCATCTAAGATGTATTTTTAAGTGAGGATAAAAGCAAAGGCAAAATAGTATGGATAATATATTCTCATTTGAATAAAATAGGAGTAGCTTGTGTGTGATTGTATATGATAGTGCACCTTGGAAGGCTGTGTAAGACATCAAGAAACTGAAGTGGTTGCCTCTCAGATATAGAACTGGAGGTCTGGGGGTAGGGGTGAGAGGAAGACTATTTTCAATTTAGCTAAACTCTTTCTGTTTGAATTTATTATCACATACACATATTATCTATTCAAAACGAAAAACCTCGCTTTAATTGAAATTGCTCTGAGAAAATATTTAATCCATCTCAATAAAAACTGACTATATCTCAGATAAGGGATTTTCCTGTTTCTTTTCCCACTCTTATTTTCCCTCTTTTGGTTTCATTTTATATTAATACTCAAATTTCGTAAGATACTTCTTCCCTGTATTTTGGGTGTTAACCAGACACAAAATGTATTTCCTATTCTATTTTAAATTCTCATTTCAAAATACTTGAATGTTTTAAGAGAAATGTCAGCCATGAGTTTCTTATTCTGCTTTCCTGAACTGAGTAAAACATTGGGGAAAAGATGACTTACAAGAAATGAACTTTTTGTAATCCTTATAAGCTTCTTCCCCTTCAGAGATAAAGAAAATTATTTCTTGTCACTCAAAAAGGTTTGGAATTAGCACTAAGCATTTGACCAAATGTCATATGTGTTTCCCTGGTTGTGTATAAAACACACCTCTCCAAGAGATAATGTGTATACAGAAACATATGTGATTTATGCCCTGCTTTTCATGTGGTGTGTCTATACTAAAGAGAGAGGGACTATCTACTTTGTGTTGATACTATGTCTTTAGTTACTTCCGTATGTGGTAGTGTATGTTGATACCTTGCCCATGGTATTTTCAATTTTAAACTTAAAATCAACTTTTTAAAAAGCTCTCTGTCACCCAACTAAAGGCTCTTTTAGCAGGGCATTTTTAAGTGCTTAACATTTACCCTGTCAACTACCATTTCACCTGTGGAAGATGATCACACTCCCCTCCCTGTTCTCATGCACCATAGAGTTCAGTGTAATGTTACCAAACTTGATGGAACTAGACTTCAAAATACATTTAGGCTTTTAAATGACAGCCCAAGCTGTTGGTTTGTCTCCCTTACTTTGTTTTTATTTTTTTTTAATTTTTAATTTTTTAAATTTAAATGTTACTTAGTTAACATACAGTGCAATATTGGTTTCTAGAGTAGAATTCAGTGATCCACCATTTACATACAATAGCCAGGGCTCATCACAAAAAGTGCCCTCCTTAATACCCTTCTCCCATCCTACCCCATCCCCCCACCTCCCTCCCTCCATCAACGCTCAGTTTGTTCTTTATTGTTAAGAGTCTCTTATGGGTTATTTCCCTTTCTCCCTTTCCCCTATCCCCCTTCCCATATGTTCATCTGTTTTCTTTCTTAAATTCTACAATGAGTGAGATCATGTGATACTTGTTTTTCTCTGATTGGCTTATTTCACTTAGCATAATACACTGTAGCTCCATCCATGTCATTGCAAATGGCCAGATTTCATTCATTCATTATTCAGCTGAATACTATTCTACCGTATATGTATACCACATCTTCTTTATTTGTTCATCAGTCGATGGACATTTGGGCTCTCTCCATAGTTTGTTGATAATGCTGCTATAAACATCAGGGTGCATGTAGCCCTTCAAATCTGTATTTTTGTGTCCTTTGGGCAAATACCTAGTAGTGCAATTTCTGGGTTGTAGGGTAGTTCTATTTTTAACTTTCTGAGGAAACTCCATACTGGCTGCACCAGTTTGGATTCCCACCAACAGTGCAAGAGGGTTCCCCTTTTCCCACATCCTTGCCAACACCTGTTTCTTGTGTTGTTAATTTTAGCCATTGTCACAGGTGTAAGGTGGTATCTCATCATGGTTTTGATTTGTATTTCCTTGATGATGAGTGATGTTGAGCATCATCTAATGTGTCTGTTAGCCACCTGGATGTCTTCTTTGAAAAAGTGTCTATTCATGTCTTCTGCCCATTTCTTAACTGGATTATTTGTTTTTTGGGTGTTGAGTTGGTAAGTTCTTTATAGATTTTGGATACTAACCCTTTATCTGATATGTCATTTGCACATATCTTCTCCCATTCCTAAGGCTGCCTTTTAGTTTTGTTGATTGTTTCCTTCATTGTACAGAAGATTTTTATCTTGATGAAGTCCCAATAGTTCACTTTTACCTTTGTTTCCCTTGCCTCCTGCAACCTCTCTAATAAGTTGCTATAGCTAAGGTCAAAGAGGTTTCTGCCTATGTCCTTCTCTAGGATTTTGATGTATTCCTCTTTCATATTTAGGTCTTTCATCCATTTTGAGTTTATTTTATTTATTTATTTTTGCTATTGTGTTATGTTAGTCACCATACAGTATATCATTAGTTTTTGATGTAGTGTTTCAGAATTCGTTGTTTACATATAGCACCCAGTGCTCTATGCAATACGTGCCCTCCTTAATACCCACTACCAGGCTCACTCATCCCCCCACCCCTCACCCCTCTAAAACCCTCAGATTGTTTCTCAGAATCCACAGTCTCTCATGGTTCGTCTCCCCCTCTAACTTCCCCCCTTCACTTTTCCTTTCCTTCTCCTAATGTCCTCCATGCTATTCCTTATGTTCACAAGTAAGTGAAACCATATGATAATTGACTTTCTCTGCTTGACTTATTTCACTCAGCATAATCTCCTCCAGTCCCATCAACATTTTTGTATATGGTATAAGAAAGTTGTCCAGTTTCACTCTTCTGCATGTGACTGTCCAATTTTCCCAACACCATTTATTGGAGAGACTATATTTTCTCATTGGATATTCTTTCCTGCTTTGTTGAAGATTAGTTGACCATAGAGTTGAGGGTCCATTTCTGGGTTCTGTATTCTGTTCCATTGATCTATGTGTTTGTTTCTGTGTCAGTTCTACACTGTCTCGATGATTACAACTTTGTAATATAGCTTGAACATAGTACTAGAAGTCCTAGCTTCAGCAATCAGACAACAAAAAGAAATAAAAGGCATCCAAATTGGCAAAGAAGAAGTCAAACTCACTCTTCGCAGATGACACGATACTCTATGTGGAAAATCCAAAAGATTCCACCTCCAAATTTCTAGATCTCACACAGGAATTCAACAAAGGGACAGGACATAAAATCAATGCACAGAAATCAGTGGTGTTTCTATACAATAACAATGAGACAGAAGAAAGAGAGATTAAGGAATAGATCGTATTTCCAATTGCACCAAAAACCATATGATACTTAAGAATAAACCTAACCAAAGAGGTAAAGGATCTGTACTCTGAAAACTATAGAACACTTATGAAGGAAATTGAGGAAGATACAAAGAATGGAAAAACATTTCATGCTCATGGATTGGAAGAACAGATATTGTTAAAATTTCTAAGCTACTCAGAGCAATCTACACATTCAATGCAATCCCTATCAAATAACAACATTTTTCACAGAGCTGGAACAAATAATCCTAAAATTTGTATGGAACCAGAAAAAAGACCCCAATTAGCCAAAGGAATGTTGAAAAAGAAAACCAAACTTCAAGCCTTATTACAAAGCTGTCTTCATTTCATTTCTTTCACTCTAGTCATTATTTCCTTTCTTCTACTGTTTCTGGCTTTGTTTGTTCTTCTTTTTCTAGGTCCTTTAGTGTAAGGTTAGATTTGTTTGAGACTTTTCTTGCTTTTTTATTTTTTATTTTTTAAGATTTTATTTATTTATTTGACACAGAGAGAGAGACAGCGAGAGAGGGAATACAAGCAGGGGTTTGGGAGAGGGAGAAGCAGGCTTCCTGCTGAGCAGGGAGCCGGATGTCAGGCTCAATCCCAGGACCTTGGGATCATGACCTGAGCCAAAGACAGACGTTTAACGGCTGAGCCACCCAGGCACCACAAGAGTTTTCTTGCTTCTTGAGGTAGGCCTGTATTGTTACAATCTTCTCTCTTGGAACAGCTTGTACTTCATCCCCAAAATCTGTACCTGTTGTATTTTCGTTTTCATTTGTCTCCATGTGTATTTTTTGATTTCTTCTTTGGTTTCTTGGTCGACGCATTCATTGTTCAGAAGCATATTATTTAGCCTGCATGTATTCGTGTTCTTTCCAAATTTTTTCTTGTGGTTGATTTCTAGTTTCATACCATTATGGTCAGAAAAGATGCATGATAATGATTTCAATATTTTTTAATTTATTGAGACTTGTTTTGTGGCTAACATGTGATCTATTCTGGAGAATGTTCCATATGCATTTGAAAAGAATGTATTCTGTTTTAGGATGGTACATTCTTAATATATCTATTAGAGCCATCTGGTCCAATGTATCATTCAAAACCACTGTTTACTTGTCGATTTTCTGTCTGGATGACCTATTCATTAATGTAAGTGGGGTGTTGATGTCTCTACCATTACTGTATTACTATTGATTTCTACCTTCATGTCTGTTTATAGTTACTTGATATATTTAGGTGCTTCCATGTTGGGTGCATAAACATTTACAATTGTTATATCCTCTTGTTGCATTGTACCCTTTATCATTATGTAGAGTCCTTCTTTGTCTCATGTTACAGTCTGTCTTAAAGTCGATTTTGTATGATGTAAATATTGGTATCCTAGTTTTCTTTTCACTTCCATCTGCATGGTAAATGTTCTTCCATTTTTCCATTTTCAATCTGCATATATTTTTAGGTCTGAAATGAGTCTCCTGTAGGCAGCATATAGATGGGTTTTGCTCTTTTATCCATTCAGTCACTCTATGTCTTTTGATTCAAAGTATATTCAAAGTAATTATTGATAAATACATACTCACTGCCATTTTGTTATGTGTTTTACAGTTGTTTTGTTGTTCTTCTCTGCTCCTTTTTTCTTCTCTTGCTGTCTTCCCTTGTGGTTTGATGACTTTCTTTATTGATATGCTTGGATTCCTTTCTCCTTATTTTTTGTGTGGCTATTACAAGTTTGTGTGTGTGTGTGTGTGTGTGTGTGTGTGTGTGTGGTTACCATTAGGTCTATATGTAACATCTGATGCATAGAGGAGTCTGTATTAAGTTGTTCCTTATTTAAGTTTGAACCCCATTCTAAAAGCACTAATTTTTTACTTCTCCACCCTCCATGTTTTATGTATCTGATGTCATACTTAACATACTTTTATACTATGAATCCCTTGACTGATTTCTGTATATATAATTGACTTTACTGCTTTTGTGCTTTAACCTCCATAATGGTTTTATGAGTGTTTCATCTACTACTTTTTAAAAAAGTTTATTTAAGTAATCTCTACACCCAACGTGGGGCTCAAACTCATGACCCCGAGATCAAGAGCTGCACGCTCTTTCAGCTGAGCCAGCCAGGTGCCCCTCATCTACTACTTTTACTGTGTCTGCATTTACTTGTGAAATTTTTTTTTCATTTCATAATTGTCTTACTTTTATTATGGCTTTTTCTTTCGACTCAAAGAATTCCCTTCAATGTTTCTTTTAAGGCTGGTTTAGTGGTGATGAATTCCTTCCACTTTTGTTTGTCTGGGAAATTCTTTCTCTTTCCTTCTGTTCCGAATGATAATCTTGCTGGATAGAGTATTCTTGTTTATAGGGTTTTTTTTCTTTCACCACTTTGAATATATCATGCCACTTTCTTCTGGCCTGCATAGTTTCTGCTGAAAAACCAGCTGATACCCTTATGGAGTTTCCCTTTCATGTTACTCTTTTCCTTTCTCTTGCCACTTTTAAAATTCTCTGTCATTGTTTTTTCCATTTTAATTACTGTGTGTCTTGGCGTGGACCTCCTTGGGTTGATTTTGTTGGGGGTTCCCTGTGCCTCTTAGATCTGGGTTTCTATTCCCTTCCTCAGATTTGGGGAGTTTTTAGCTATTATTTCTTCAAATAAATTTTCTGCCTCCTTTTCTTTCTTTTCTCCTGGCATCCCTATAGTGCTAATATTATTATGCTTGATGATGTCACTGAGGTTCCTTAATCCATTCTCAGCTTTTGTTATTCTTTTTCCTTTTTGCCATTCAGCTTGGTTGCATCCCCCCCCCCCCCCCATCCCCTCTTGGGTCTGGCTACCCAGAGCAGAGAGCTTGGTTGCTTTATATTACTCTGTATTTCAAATCACTGATCTGTTCTTCTGTCTTCTCTAATTTGCTATTGATACCCTCTAGTGTATTTTTAATTTCAGTTACTGAGTTCTTCATCTCTGATTGGTTCTTTTTAATATTTTCTATATCTTTGTTCAGGGTCTTAGTGAGATCCTCCACTCTTTTCTCAAGCCCAGTGAGTATCATTCTGACCATTACTTTGAGTTTTTTATTAGGCATATTACTTATCTCTTTCCTTTAACTATTTTCTTTCAGATTTATTTATTTATCTTAGAGAGAGAGATTGTACACATGCACAGGAGCAGGGTAAGGGCAGAGGAAGAATGAGAGGGAGAGAATCCTCAGGCAGACTCCCCACTGAGTATGAAGCCTGATGTGGGACTTGATCCCAAGACTCCAAGACCATGACCGAGCTGAAATCAAGAGTTGGACACTTAACTGGACCTAAGCACCCCACTTTGAACTTTTTTAATGTGGTTTTTGTCCTTTTCTTTCATTTGGGACATACTCCTGTCTCCTTATTTTGTCTAACTCTCTGTGTCTCTTTCTATGTGTTAGGAAAGTCAGCTTTGTCTCTTGCTCTTGAAGTTAGTAGCCTTATGAAGAAGAAGTCTTGTAGTGCCCTGTAGCACAATGCCTCCATTTACCTGAACCAGACGCTTTAAGGGTGTCTCCTTTGTGGGTTGTGTGTGTCCCACTGTTGTGGCTGAGCCTCATTTGCCTTCAGCCCAGTTGGCTGCAATGGCCGATTTTGCCTGTTGTGGTTGCACATGACAGTTTGTTCCCTGTGATGTTAAAGTTCTGCCCCCTGAGAGCCTTGCTGGTGGGTAGGGCTGGCAGTTAGACCAGATGTCTGGCCCAGGCCCATCTTCTGGGACTGTAGTCACACTGATGTGTGTGGTTAATCTTCCTCTCTCCCCAGGGGAGGAGTTACTTTGGAGTAGCACTGGTCCCTGCTGGGGGTTGCTTGCAGGATGTGTCTTGGCAGGAGCCACTTTGGAGGGACCTCTGTGGAGTGGGGTGGGGTGGATGAGGTGTCTCTGCAGGAGAATGCAGAAGTGGGGTGTGTGGTGTTAGCAAGCTATGGGAGAGTGTTTGGGCTGGTTTCCGCAGGTATCTGGCTCTCTAGGTTGGGGAGCGATGTCACCTGCTGGGGCTTTGTTCTAGGAGAAGTCACCTAGAGATCCCTGCCCCTCCAGTGCAAGTTCTAAGATTAGTAAGTAAGTCTCCTTCCCATATACCCTTCGTGCTTTCAGATTGCTGCTTCTGTACTGTACTTTGGCTAGGTTGTTTGTTGTGTTGGCTCTTTAAGGATTGGAACTCATTTTCCTTTCACCCTCTGTCTCTCCCAGAGCTAAGCCTGCTGATTTTTAAAGTGCCTGGAGTTAAGTCCTACTGATTGTAAAAAGTCACAAAGTTAAGCCCCACTGGTTTTCAAAGCCAAATGTTATGGGACTTATTTTCCCACTGCAGGTTCCCTGTGCCCCAGGGGCCTGGTGTGGGGTCTGCTCCTCACCCTTCTCCATGCTTGTGGTGTTTGTGGCTAAGTCTCCCTGGGAGTTTGGTTCCCAACTGCATCTCTGCCCTCTTTCTGTGTGTCCTACTTCACCATTTTTTTTTTCAGACATCCTCTTTGCCCATTTTTAATTGTATTTTTTTTACTGTTGAGTTTTGAAAGTAGATATGGATCCATTGTCAGATACGTGATTTGCAATATTTTCTCCTAGTCTGTGGGTTGTCTTTTCACCGTCCTAACCATGTCTTTTGCAGAGCAAATGTTTCTAATTTGGATGAATTCCAGTTTATCAATTCTTCTGTGTGTTGTGTTTTTGGTGTCGTACCTCAGAACTTGCCCAACCCAAAGATTTTCTCCTTATTTTTCCTTTATGTTTTTTTCTCCAAGTTTTATGTTTTAGATTTAGATCTCTGATGCATTTTGAGTTAATTTTTGTATGAGATATAAATTAAGGTTCCTTTTTTTGCATATGGATGTCTAGTTGTTTTAGCACCATTCATTGAAAGTGGAATTATTTCTCCATGGAAATGACTTTTTGCACCTCCGTCAAAAGTCAGGTTTATGTTTGCCAGGGTTCAGGGATGACTAGGGGGTGGGGTGTGCCTGTAAAGGGTAGCACAAGGGTGGGGTGCCTGGGCGGCTAAGATGGTTGGGCATCTGCCTTCAGCTCAGGTTGTGATCTCCAGGTCCTGGGATCAAGCCCCCCATTGGGCTCCCAGCTTGGCAGGGAGTCTGCTTCTCCCTCTCCCTCTGTCTCTCCCCCTGCTCATGCTATCTCTCTCTCTCCCTTAGGTAAATAGATAAATCTTAAAAAAAAAATAAATAAAGGATAGCCCAAGGAAGACTTTTGTAGTGATGATAAAGTTAGTTCTGCATCTTGATTGTGCTGGTGGTTACACAAATCTACAGATGTGAGAAAATGATATAGAACTAAACATACACATTACATCAGTATCAACTTCCTGCCTTTGATTTTGTACTATAATTATGTAAGATGCAACCAGAGAGGGCAGGGACTGGGTGAAGGATACATGGGACCTTTCTGTACTATCTTTGCAACTTCCTGTGGATCTGTACTTATGTAATTATTTCAAAATTACTATAACCACCATAATTACTTTAAAGTAAAGAGTTAAAAAAATCACTTGGCCGTATTTGTGTGAGTCTATTTCAGGACTCTCTATTCTGTTCCATTGATCTATTTGACTGTCCTTTGCTGTTACCAAACTCTTAACTACTCTAGTAGTTAACTTTGTTCATTTTCAAAATTAATTTGTCTATTCTATCTATTTTACATTTCCATATAGATTTTAGAGTTAGCTTGAGACTTTCTACAGAAAGTCTGCTGGGATTTTAATTGGGATTACTTTGATCAATATTTAACAGTACTTAATCCTCTAATATCTTCCTTTTTTTAAAAATTTTTTTTATTTATTTGAGAGAGAGAGAGAGAATGAGAGAGAGAGAGCATGAGAGGGGAGAGGTCAGAGGGAGAAGCAGACTCCCTGCTGAGCAGGGAGCCCGATGTGGGACTTGATCTTGGGACCCCAGGATCATGACCCAAGCTGAAGGCAGTTGCTTAACCAACTGAGCCACCCAGGCACCCCTAATATATTCCTTTTATTTCTAATTTTCATTTTTAGCTTCCAATTTAAAATTTCTCTTAGTCCTCTACAGCTAAAGATGAGTAGACAGAGTCCCAGAAAGCATGGAACACATGCCTCTCTCTCCTGTTCAGTTAGGCAAAACAGAAGATGTGCAACCTGGCAGGATAAATTTTTTATTTTTATTTTTTAAATTATTTTTATTTTTTATTTAATTAATTAATTTATTTGACAGACAGAGAGAAAGCACAAGCAAAGGGAACAGCAGAGGGAGAGGGAGAGGCAGGATGTCCGCTAAGCAGGGAGCTCGGTGCAGGGCTCGATCCCAGGACCGTGGGATCATGACCTGAGCCAAAGGCAGACGCTTAACTGACTGAGCCACCCAGGTGCCCCAGGATATGTTTTTTAAAACTCTGGGCTGTGTGGCAAAGTTACTTCTGCCTAGTAAGATGTTCCACATTGGTATTTAAAAAGAATTAATTAAGCAATTAATATTTCAAGAAGCAAAATATATTAGCAATTTCTTGTTTTGTGTCCTATTAATTTATAATTTTAGAAAGCCTAAAAATCTTTTTGAAACTCCCAGAAGTGGTTTAAAATTTTTAGGAGGGAAAGGCAAAAATGGATTCAGGTTTGGATTCTTTCCACTTTTTCTCACATTATAAATGTAATTTTTAAAATTCCCAGACTCCTGGCTTGCCTGTCTGGCTCAGTTGGTGGAGGATGCAACTTTTGATAAATTGGGGGCGTACCAACATTCCTCATGGGAGGCATCAGTGTAGTAAATCTTTTTAATACACACTCCTTAGTATGTGCCCGTATTCTAATTTTATTTTGGTATTCACCAGCCTAGCCCTTACTGGGCTTCTCATTGCAGATTTTTAGGTCTCAATATAACACTTGATTTTGGTGGCTGACAAGTATACTTAAGCTTGGTAACTTTTGACAAAAATCCACCTAAAGTAGGACCTGACTTCTGGGTAGCTCAGAATAGAGTCCCCTGAACCAAGTCACCATTTTGTCACAGACTATACAACCTTTGCTACTGCTCACTTAAAGGAGGAAAATGTAAAGGGAATATAAAACATTTCTCTGCTGGATGTAGTAACTCTTTGTATATGAATTCCTGATTAGGCAAAGTTCAAGTGCTGTTTAAATAATAACAGAAGCTAGATGAGCTACTATTTAATTATATGTGAGGAATATATTGATTTTTTTCCCCTATAGATCATTATGTTAAACTCTGTGTCTGACCTTCATGGCTACATTGACAAAAGCCAACTGACAGAGGACTTAGGGGGAACTTTGGAATACCGCCACAGTCAGTGGATAAATCATCGAACTGTGAGTACCAACTTATGTGCCCTTTACATTTTCTCTCCTTGTTTTCCAGAAGACAGGGCAGTTAAAGATCAACTGTTGGGTGGTCATTGCCCATGACCACCCAACATTGGGATGATTGGGTTTTCTAAGCCTCAGACTGGGGAGAAAAGGGGCAAGCTGTGGCTTGTCCTACTATCTACCTTTGCCTCACCTCATCATCTAGCAAGGGGTTTTAGGGATACTTAATTTAGAATGCACCTGGGGAGTTTTCAACATACCAGCACCCTGCTACACCTCAGAGAAATTAGTTTACTTGACCAGGGTTGGGTCTCAGACATTAGCATTCCACACAACTCCCCAGATGATTCTAATGTATAGAAAGATCAAAACCCACCAAGTCAGAAGGAGTTGCATTTAAATATTGTCACCATTACTTATCGTCTGAACCTGGCTCAGTTATTAAACCTCCTTCATCTTGTTTTCTCCTATTAAAATGGAACTAGCAGTGGTTTTCAGCTGGGTGCAATTTTAGACAGATTTTTTTTTTTTGTAGTCATAACTTGGGAAGAGGAGTGTTATTGGCATCTAGTGGGTAGGAGGCAGGGATGCTGGTAAGCATCTCATGCACAAGACAGCCCCCCACAACAAAGAATTGTCTGGCCCAAATGTCAATAGTGCCAATGATGAGAAACCTCAGACTAACAGATGCTGCCTGAGAGTTTGATGTGAGATAAAGTGATGTAATGTGCATAAAATCACCTGACATAGCATTTTACTTGATTCACTCACAGTATCACAGTAATGGTTATTATGCTAAACTAGAAGGGTCAGTAATACGGAGGAAAAAGTGGGACTGAAACTCAAATAATAAGTGTTTCTGTATAAAGTTGCCGTTCCCCTTTCCCCACTCTCATAGCCCCTAGATGCTCAAAATGACTAGGTTTTCTGGGCTGAGTCAGAAGCTCCCTTCACCACCCTAGTGACAAGTTGCGGTGTCAGCCCTTTCTGTCTGTATCTGATCACTTTGGAAACAGGTTGCTCAACATTTACCAATAAACACCTGAACGACATTTAATTAGGTAGGAGAATTCACTCTCTTTAGAGTGTAAAGCTTTGTATTTTTTTTTAAAGGAAATTTAGGAACTAAACAAAAACAGATTTCTAGCAACACAGTGCATTTATTTCAAAGCTACAGATACTAATCTTTCTATCACTTCTTTGTACGCTATATCATTTTAAGGAAGACATGACTCTTCCCAAAACCTAGAGGAAGACCCACAACCTGGGCATGACCCCTTTAAACTTCTCATCAGTTTTACCGCAATAAATAATGACTCCAGGAGAATTCTTGAGAATGAAAAAAGGAATGGTGAAGTTCTTCATAAACATATCCTCACTAGGTCTAAATAGAAAAGATATGGGGGGAAGCATATGTAGAATATCACACACAAATAAGTGTGGTCAGGGTTGTCCTGTGTTGCAATTTCATTAAACCGTATGCAAAATGGAACCAGAGTGCTTCCAGGCTTTATTTCTTCACTCCCTGGGATTTTATTACATTACTTTAATAATCAGAAGAACTTACTGTCCTGCCACCTTATTTGGCCTAGCTAGCTCTCCGTTTTTTGTGGGGGTTTTTTTTTTCATTCATTTGCGAAGTTTTATTGAGCATTTTCTCCATGCCTAGTTCAGTGTTAGGTGTTGAAAACACCAAGGTGACCAAGATGTATATGCCTTTGGTTTCCAAGATTTTCCATTATGGTAGGTAGGACAAAGCAGCTCAATACAACTCTGTGTAGTGGAAAAGAATCTCTATAGCTTTTTGTTGTTGTTGTTAATATAGCAGCTTTATTTGTTTTTTTAAAATTTTTTAAAATTTTGTTTTCTTTTTTCAGTGTTCCAAGATTCATTGTTTATGCACCACACCCAGTGCTCCATGCAATACGTGCCCTCCTTAATACCCACCACCAGGCTCACCCATTCCCCCACCCCCTTCCCTCCAAAACCCTCAGTTGCTTCTCTACCAACTCTTTGTTTTATTATTTTATTAATGTTTTTCAAGTTGCTCAGATCTTTTTTGAAATAACACAAATTTGCAGCAAATGAATAAAGAAAAAAAATGAATGCACCTTGACATCAAAGACAAGAATAGTTTTCTGAGAACTTAGGTAAAGAAGACTGAAGCCACGAACATAGATTATTTAAAGACATGGCATGAGCAGACACATGCACACGCCTTCCCACCCCAGGCCTAGTTCATATCCATGATTCGTGTTTGTGCGTGTATTAATCATGTAACAGAAAAAAAAATCATGTAACAGTGAACTTTAAAAAATATAACTAGTATTGAAACATCAGACATATTCTTTATATATGCCTTTTGTATATTTTATATATATACTTTGTATATACACATATATAATTAGAACTATAATGATATAATACATATAATGTATATATAATATATATAAATCCTTTTTGGTTGACAGTGTACTTTCTAGATATCAGATCACTATGTCCATCTTCTCCCTTGGGGTCAAACTTGGTTCCCAAACTTGGTGACGTTGGTTGAATCCTGCTTTCCTTCCTTATTGTCCAGGTAATATGATCTTGGGTGATTCACTTGACCTGTTGAATACAGGAATACTTGACCGATTGACAGGAATATTCGACCAAGTTGACTACTTGACCGATTCCAAATACCTGTTGGAACTTTAGTTCCCTCTACTGTAAAATGGAAATAAAATACCTTCCATTCTGGATTCTTGATATGATAAGCAAATGTATAGCACCAGGTACAATGCATGGCCCAGGGCAGGTGCTCTGGAAATGGTAGCTAGTTCTACTATCCTTCTATTCAGAGAGTATATTGGTGAATGTTAAGCTCTCTTCACTGTTATGATTGTCTGACCTTCCAGGCCATCGAAAACTTTGCCATGTCATTAAAGACCACTGCCCAGATGCTCCAGATGTTTGGGGCCTGCCTCACCACAACAGAGCTGCCCAGCAGTGTGTTGTCTGCTGAAGACCTCCTTATGTTCCACACAAGGCAGCGGGACAAGCTGCAGGTGAGTAGTCCATGGCCTTTCACGGGCTAGCCTCTAGAGAGAGCCAGGAGCAGAATTAGAAGTTAAGCCCCATCTTCCCCCTCCTCCAATGAGTTGGCAGTGACTGATCATTTTAAGCCTTCTAGATAGGCAGTGCATGAATTAAAAAAAAAAAACCCTCTTGAGACTGGTCAGTAAATATGATTGTAATTAAGACCTGTGAGAAACAGCCCCATAAAGGGAGACTCAGTCCACCTCTGTGCTTGTAGGAGAGGTGTTTGAGCATCGTTTCAAGGACAACACTCCTATGATCTGCTCGCATCAGAGCAAGATATAATGGATAAAACTGCAGTGAGGGAAGGAGGGGTGGGAGCTGGCTTTTGAGGTAGAAGCTTTCTTGAGGCTATTGTGAAGTTTTGGGGCAAACTAATAAGCTGACATATTGCTCACTTTCTCAGGGATATATCTTTTTATTTGGAGAATAATTTGAGACATGGAAAGTGCTCTGTACTGGGTTTAAGGAGAGGCACCTACTAACTTCATAAAAGCACATTAGAACGTGCTATGAATGGAGCTTGGCAGATTCGTTCAGATCATTCAGTAAAGGGAAGTCTTCCTGGGGCTTACAGGATGGGCGTCAGCTCTTTTCTGCCTCCAGAAGCACAAACGGGCCATATCTATTATTTCACGGGAGACCAGAACTCCACAGGGCAGCAAATTGAGGATTAGAAGGTGAATACATCTTAACATTGTATAACATATACATTATATGTATTCTTGCTGCACGGAGGTTGTTAAGAGCTGACCTCTTTTATCTGTGGCCCCAGATTTACAAAAATGCTTTGCTAGGTGGTCGATTTGTTCATTTAGTCAACATTTATTGACAACTTACCCCTACGTGGTAGGAAAACAAATGAAAAAAAAAAGTAAGCTCAAAGAACACATAGTTGAGTTAGGGGAGTCTTCAGAGTCTAATAGTTAAGGCAAGTTAATTCTTCTATGTGCCAGGGAGTACTGTTAAAGTCTCTTTTTAAGGAGCTTGATATCCAAAAAGAGTTCAAAATGTACTTTCTACATTACTCTGCATAATTAAAAGATCTGATATAAAACTGGGAAAACCCGAAAGCATCCTAGAAATTTGCCCAGGAAATGTCTCTGATGAGCTTGAAAAACACACACAACTTAGCACACCCATCTTGTTCCTGTGTGTGCTTTTTACACGTGGATGGAGACTTAGAGCACATCTCCAGAACATGTGCATGTAGGTATGCCAGGCTTTTCTGCATTTTGGATTTTTCTCCAAGGAGAGCTTCCATTTCCTGAGGAAAGGTTACTTTAAAAAGCTGTAGGCCATCTCTTGGTTTACAAACAGTGTGGCTGCACGCACCCTGTTGTCACTAGGACCCTGTCTACACAAGGAGGAAGTTCACATAAACTCCCACGGACTTCTGTAGATTTTCCTAGAAACCGGTCCCCGAACTCTCCTGTAGCCTGATTGCTGACAGTAAAATAATTAAATACCCCAGAATGATGAAGGTATTTTCTCTTCATGGGAACAAAAACCTGTTTAAGCTCTTCGGGCCATGTGACAACTGGATAGCCACATGGAAAAGAAGAAAATTGGATGCTTACCTCACATCCTATACAAAAATTAACTCAAAATTGATCAAGGGACTTTAAGGGTAAATCCTAAAACTATAAAACTCTTAAGAGAAAATATAGTTGTAAATTTTCATGACCTTACATCAGGCAATGGTTTCTTAGATATAATGCCAAAAGCACAAACACCTAGAGAAAATAAATAAACTGGACATCACCAAAATTAAGAACTTTTGTGCTTCACTATCAAGAAAGTGAAAAGACAACCAGCAGAATTGGAGAAAATATCTACACATCATGTATCTGATGAGGGTCTAGTATCCAGAATATATAAACAACTCTTAACTCAACCTTTGTAAAAAGACAAATAACCCAATTGAAAAATGGGCAAAGGATTTGAATAGACATATCTTCACAGAAAAAAAATATATATATATGATTATTAAGCACATGAAGACATGTACAACATCATTTGTCATCAGGGAAATGCCAATCAAAACCTCAGTGATATACCCACAAGAGTGGCTCTAATTGGAAAGACGGACAATAACAACTTTGGTGAGGATGTAAGGAAATTAGAACCCTCATACATTGCTTATGGGAATGTAAACTGTCTGGTAGGTTCTCAAAAAGTTAAACATAGAGTTACCATATGACCCAGAAATTCTACTTCTATGTGCATGCACAAGATATTTGAAAACATATGTTTCATATAAAAAGTTAAACATTAATGTTTGTAGCAGCATTATTCATAACATTCAAAAGGTGGAAACAACCCACATGTCCATCAGTTGATGAATGGATAAATGTGATGCATCTATACAATGGAATGTTACTCAGCCATAGAATGGAAGTACTGACTGATACATACTGTAATATGTATGAACTTTGAAATAATTATGCAGAATGAAAGAAGTAGACACAAAAAACCACATAATGTGTGATTCCAGTCACACGAAATGTCCAAGTAGATAAATCTGAAGAGCAAGCAGGTAGATGAGTGGTTGCCAGGGGCTGGGAAGAGGGAGAAATGGAGAATGATTGATAATAGATATGGGATTTCTTTTTGACTGTGATAAAAATGTTCTGAGGGAGAAAACCATGAAATCATATGGATTAAAAAGGTGAATTTTATGGTACTATATGAACTATATTGCAATTTTTAAAAATTTTATTTTATTTTTTCAGTGTTCCAAGATTCATTGTTTATGCACCACACCCAGTGCTCCATGCAATATGTGCCCTCCTCAATACCCACCACCAGACTCACTCATCCCCCCACCACCCTCCCTTCCAAAACCCTCAGTTTGTTTCTCAGAGTCCACAGTCTCTCATGGTTCATCTTCCTCTCTGATTTCCCCCAATTCACTTTCCCTTTCCTCCTCCTAATGTCCTCCATGTTATTCCTTATGTTCCACAAGTAAGTGAAACCATATGATAATTGACTTTCTCTGCTTGACTTATTTCACTCAGCATAAATTCCTCCAGTCCTGTCCATGTTGATACAAAAGTTGGGTATTCATCCTTTCTGATGGAGGCGTAATATTCCATTGTATATATGAACCATATCTTCTTTATCCATTCATCTTTTGAAAGGCATCTTGGTTCTTTCCACAGTTTGGTGATTGTGGCCATTGCTGCTATGAACATTGGGGTACATATGGCCCTTCTTTTCTCTACATCTGTATCTTTGGAGTAAATATCCAGTAGTGCAATTGGAAGGTCATAGGGTAACTCTATTTTTAATTTCTTAAGGAATCTCCACACTGTTTTCCAAAGTGGCTGCACCAACTTGCATTCCCACCAACAGTGTAGGAGGGTTCCCCTTTTTCCACATCCTCTCCAACACTTGTTGTTTCCTGTCTTGTTAATTTTGGCCATTCTAACTGGTGTAAGGTGGTATCTCAATATGGTTTTGATTTGAATTTCCCTGATGGCTAATGATGATGAACATTTTTTCATGTGTCTGTTAGCCAAACCAGGCAAAGACCCCATCAAAAAAGAGAATTTCAGACCAATATCCCTGGTGAATATGGATGCCAAGATTCTCAACCAGATCCTAGATAATAGGATCCAACAGTACATTAAAAAGATCATCCACCATGACCAGGTTGGATTTATCCCTGAATTGCAAGGGTGGTTCAACATTCGCAAATCAATCAATGTGATAGAACAAATCAATAAGAGAAGAGAGAAGAACCACATTGTCCTCTTAATTGATGCAGAAAAAGCATTTGACAAAATACAGCATCCGTTCCTGATTAAAACTCTTCAAAGTATAGGGATAGAGGGAACGTTCCTCAACTTCATAAAATCTATCTATGAAAAACCCACAGCGAATATCATTCTCAAGTGGGGAAAAGCTGACAGCCTTCCCTTTGACATCAGAAACACAAGGATGCCCACTCTCGCCATTCTTGTTCAACATATTGCTAGAACTAGCAACAGCAGTCAGACAACAAAAAGAAATAAAAGGTATTCAAATTGGCAAAGAAGAAGTCAAACTCTCTCTCTTCACAGATGACATGATACTTTATATGAAAACCCAAAGACTCCACCCCCAAACTAGAACTCATACAGAAATTCAGTAATGTGGCAGGATACAAAATCAGTGTACAGAAATCAGTTGCTTTCTTATACACTAACAATGAAAATATAGAAAGGGAAATTAGAGAATCAATTCCATTTACTAGCACCAAGGACCATAAGATACCTTATAAACCTAACCAAAGAGGTAAAGGATCTATACTCGAGGAACTACAGAACACTCATGAA